>OZ025298.1:163851710-164525460 GCA_964019185.1 Maratus speculifer
GAAATTAATTTTAATTTATTCGTACAGAAATTGACAGATTCAATTAATTTTAGATAATACATATTTTGTAGAAAAATAATGCGAATACAAATTTTTATTCTTTTCGCATAGGATTCGTAGCATTCTTATATACTTGTTTTTAAAATCAGATGTTATAAATCGGTCGCAGACATTTAGCCGACAACTAAATCACCGACAAGACAATTAGCATACAGAAAATAGTCGACAGGACGTTTAGCCGACAAGTACATTTAGCAGACACGTACATTTAGCAGACAGGACATGTAGCCGAAACGTACATTTAGCCGACCGGACATTTGGCCGAAACGTACATTTAGCCGACAGGACATTTGGACGAAATGGACAATTTGCAGACAATTGGACGACAGGCAATTGGCCGAACGTAACATTTAGCCGACAGGACATTTAACCGACAGGTCGATTAGCCGAAAGGACATTTAACCGACAGGTCGATTAGCCGACCAGACAATTAGCCGACAAGACGATTAGCCGACAGGACATTTAACCGACAGGTCAGTTAGCCGACAAGACGATTAGCCGACAGGACATTTAACCGACAGGTCGACTAGCCGACAGAACATTTAACCGACAAGACGATTTGCCGACAGGACATTTAGCCGACAAGACGTTTAGCCGACAAGACGTTTATTCGACAGGACATTTGACCGACAAGACGATTTGCCGACAGGACATTTAACCAATTTAACCGACAAGACGATTTGCCGACAGGGCATTTAATCGACAGGACGATTTACTATTAGATTACCGATAGGTAGTAATTAGGTTATAGTTAGCTTATAGTTAGGTCATGGCAAGATTATAGTTATATTATAGATCCGGATATTGATTATTGATTAATATATTATTGATTATTGATATAAGATTACGGATAGGTTACAATTCAGTTATGGTGGTAATAGTAAGCTTTAAATTTGGTCATGTTTAGGTTAAAACTAGATTATGGTTAGATTGCTGGTAGATTATTCTTATACTGCAATATTAGGTTATATGTAGGCTATAGTGGGGTCCTGGTTACGTTACATTTAGGATATGGTTACGCCACTGTTATATTACTCTTAGGTAACAATTAGGATACGGTTAGCTTACGGTTAGCTTACAGTTATGCTACTATTAGGTTATGAACAGGTAACAGTTTGATAACAATTAAATTCCGGTTACGTTTATATTTGATTACAGTTAAGTCACGGTTATGTTACAATTAAGTTATCGTTACGTCACTGTAAGATAAATTTTAAGTAACAATTAGGTTCCGGTTTGCTTAAAGTTATGTTACTGATAGTTTATGGTTAGGTTATGCATAGGTAACGGCTTGTTAACAGTTAAGTTCCGATAGGTTGTAATAGGTTACAATTTGGTTGCAGTTACACCACAGATAGGTTACGTTTCCTTTTATAGTAAAAAAAATTGCCTTAAAAGGAATGACTCCTGGAATGATACTGATGTGTAAGGTTTCCGGAAATAACGCGTCCGGATGTACCACTCCTTTCATGAGTCGAATAGACCAGTTAGGAAAGGGCTCCGTCTGTGAATCACCAAGCGATTCCAACCGGGATTGCAAAGCAATAGCGAACGGAATCGCGAAGCGATGCCATTGGGTATTGGCGAACGCAGCAAGCAGGGATAGCCTACAACTTGGAATCACGAAGCGACTACGCGGGGAGTTAGCGAGCGTAGCGAGCAGGGGGGCAGAGCCCCTTTATATTTTAAGATAACTGTAACTGCTCATTCCAATTATGCATGTTTGGGGGCGCCGCACCCCACATCCCCCCCAAAAGGGGAACTTATAAATTTTTATCCACAGCACTCGTGTTGCATATCTTTAGAAAGGTCTGAAACTGCCTTTTCCTATTATGGATGTTTTGTGTGTCCCCCTCCGCTCAGCCCCAAAGGTGGGACACATTTTTAATTTCTTTACAACACTAGTCATGTGACACATCATTTGCCCCCCAGGGGTGGCACATTTTTAATTTATTTCCAACACCAGTCGTGTGACACATCATTTGAAAGATCTGCACTTGCTTATTCATATTATGGATGTCTTGTATGTCACCCCCTTCTCTGCCCCCCTAGGGGGCATATTTTTAATTTCTTTACAACACCAGTTGTGTGACACATCATTTGAAAGGTCTGCAACTGTTTATTCATATTATGGATGTCTTGTGTGTCATTTATTTTTGCATGCTTTATTGATTAAAATGAAGAAAAAACAATAAAATATCACTTTGTATTAAATAACATTTAAAAGAAAAAGGTACTATTTAAAAGTATTTTAAAATAGCTTTTTGTTACACGACAGCATTTAGCAGTAATAAAGTCTTGATGCACTTGCATCGAACGGAGGAGGGGTGGTAGAGCATATATAGAATTTCTTATTATCAAAACAAGTTTATTACTTTCTTTTTCTTTCAGTAAATATAGTAAACTCTAAATAAATTTAGCAAACACAAGCTTCCTTTCAAATGTACCTCACATATGGTTTCTCGACCGTGATTATAAATATATACACACATTAAAAAAATTGTCAAAATTTGGGGAATTCTATATTTTAGAATGAAATAATTTTATAATAATTTAGTGATATTGATATCTTTGCTTTTTCAAAATAATTAACAAACTAAAAAATATAGCATACTAGTCCAGGAGCCGGCCGTCGATTTTCCTATGTATCGAGTACAAGGATCGAACATACATCAAAATGTAGGTTTCAATGTGCACATTAAGAATACCATTGGCTGCCAGGACCTATCCTGCCGGAACCCGGTCGCAGCCACACTTTTATGACGTCAATTTTGAGTGTTTACCTATGTATCGAGTACAAGGACCAGACATACATCAAAATGTAGGTATCAATGTGCACATTAAGAATATCACTGGCTACCACATACATCAAAATGTAGGTTTAGAATTAAGTTGGTTAAATTGTTGGTTAAGTCACTGGCTGCCAGGTCTATCCTGCCGGAACCTGGTGGCAGCCTCACTTTTATGACGTCAATTTTGAGTGTTTACCTATGTATTGTGTACAAGGATCAGATATACATCAAAAATAGATCTCAATGTGCACATTAAGAATATCACTGGCTCCCAGGTCCTATCCTGCCGGAACCTGGTGGCAGCTGCACGTTTATGACGTCAATTTTGAGTATTTACCTATGTATCGAGTACAAGGACTAGACATACATCAAAATGTAGGTCTCAATGTGCACATTAAGAATATCACTGCATACATAGATAAGATACATAGGTAAACGCTCAAAACTGACGCGGTTGCCACTGGGTTCCGGCAGGATATGACCTGGCAGTCAGTGATATTCTCAATGTGCACACTGAGACCTACATTTTGATGTATGTCCGGTCCTTGTACTCGATACATAGGCAAACACTCAAAATTGACGTCATAAAAGTGCGGCTGCCACCGGATTCCGGCAGAATAGGACCTGGCAGCCAGTGGTATTCTTAATGTGCACATTGAAACCTACATTTTGATGTACGTCTGGTCCTTGTACTCGATACATAGATAAACACTCAAAATTGACGTCGTAAAAGTGCGGCTGCCACCAGGTTCCGGCAGGATAGGACCTGGCAGCCAGTGATATTCTTAATGTGCACATTGAAACCTACATTTTGATGTATGTGGCATCCAATGATATTCTTAATATGCACATTGATACCTACATTTTGATGTATTCCTAGTCCTTGTACTCGATACATAGGTAAACACTCAAAATTGACGTCATAAAAGTGCGGCTGCCACCAGGTTCCGGCAGGATAGGACCTGGCAGCCAGTGATATTTTTAATGTGCACATTGAAACCTACATTTTAATGTATGTCTGGTCCTTGTACTCGACACATAGGTAAACACTCAAAATTGACGTCATAAAAGTGCGGCTGCCACCCAGTTCCGGCAGGATAGGTCCTGGCAGCCAGTGATATTCTTAATGTGCACATTGAAACCTACATATCGATGTATGTCTGGTCCTTGTACTCCATAGATAGGAAAATCGACGGCCGGCTCCTGGACAAGCACGTAGCTAGGGAGGGGGCTAAGGGGGCTGAAGCCCCTCCCGAAAGTTTAGAAATAACTTGAAAAATTATCTATAATGATAATAAACAAGAAAAAATAAATCATGTATCAAGCATAGATTATGAAACGCTTCCCAAGACATTCAGAATAATGTAACAAAATTGAGCCATTTGTGGAGTCTCAGGACTTTTAAAATTGGAATAAATGACAAAAAGAGGTCATTTCCAACATATAATATCCTAAACTTTATATGATTTTAAAACACAATTTTCATTGAGATTTAAGATATAAATAAGTTTTTTCATTTTATGTATTTAAAAAATTGCAAGATGCAGAATTACCATTTACAGAATGCTGAAACCTGTCAGATATTTAACGAGCAGAATATTGGTGTAACATCTTACGCGAACGCTTACAAAATAAATATTGCAACTAGAAGGAAATTTTTAGATGCTACATTCACTTCAGATTGCAATCATACGCTGAACCTAAATATATTTGTATTTACAGCATTTTTATATTCTTAATACAAAGTTGTATTTAACTAATACGAAATTTTGAAAAACTCAACAATATAATAATAAAAAAAAAATAAGAATAAAAATTAATTTTTAAGTTTATTTAAAACCAAGTAACAAGAAACATATAATTTAAAGAATGCATGAAAAGATATTCAGTAGTTTTTGAGATATCCAAATCATTATTTCTAAAATGTCATTTGAAAAACGAGACTTCAAAGATTCGAAAGAGCTGTTTAAACTATTGAACATACATAGTTCTAAAATCCATAACTTCTGTTCTAATGGTAATTTCAAGGAAACAATTTATATTATAGTGTTCAGTGAAAATACGAGTTTAACACCTAAACAAAATTAAAATTCGAAAATTTTTAAGCTCTAAGAGTTTTGAGATCCCTTAATAAGATAAAATATTATATCTAAGTCAACAATATGGAAATGCATTTTCTACTACACAGGAAGTAACTTGTAATAAATCTCATCAACGTTTATCAATTTTATTATATGTGAAATAGTTTTACATGATTAAAACATTCCGTAAATATCTCCCCCCCAAACAGACACACATAACATTATGTAACGGAATTATTTTGCGGTATCCTGAAAATGAATAATAAATATTCTTTGTGCAGCACATTCTACAAAATGTATGTTTTAGTTTCCTTCATAAATGCATATCATTTTTTTATGTTTCGACGGGTGTAACATCTTTAAAAAGCACTTGAAACTATTTTATCCTAGTAGCTGTAATCTGACGGGATACTTTTGACAGTCCCTGTATTTAAACAATATATCCGATTTTACTAAATTTTGAAATGACTCAACAAAATTCTTTAACAAATATATATTTAAAATTTCAAACGAGTCAATTGGGTAGTTTTTGTGCTGTTGTATGCAGACATATCAACAGACATATGGACAAACGGACGGATCAGACCACGACTATAGGTGTTATATATTTATAGAATTGCGAACTCACCCATAAAACAGCTAAATTTAAAAGCGCATGCCAAAATTAAAAACATATTTCCAGCAATTATTACTCAAAGACAATATTGTAACCGATTTCTTTTGAGTAACCCTGTAAATAAATTAAAAACGCTATGAATGTCCCATTCTAACATTATTGTAGTGAAATACAGTAATTTATACCACTTTCAATACATTTGATATAGCATAATTTCATTAAAATACACCGTGAACCATTTTTCCCCATGAACCATAAAGGAATAGAATTCTTCTGGGTGCTGTAAATGAACTATTAATCCGACGTACTTTATACACAATACCAAACATGCCTAGAGGATTTTAAATAAGGTATAGCAATTGCATGAAAATTTGAGCACATTTACAGGAGTTAAAGCGTTGACAGCTGGACAGAGAAACGGAATGCATAAACACTTTTCTACTTTGTTCGAAAGTGCTAAAAATGACAATGTTTTCCTTAATTTTATCTTCCAATAACTCGCTCGTCTGGCGCTTCGAGGGATCGTGATAATATTCTTAAATGAACCTTAGATTTGTACGATTTTATATTTTTAACTCAATATTGTCTGAAATACATACCTACTCATTTCTGTGGAAAACGTGGTAGAAGCTGCTGATTGTTAAGATTTGCTATGTACTTTTTTTTTCATAATATTCTGTAAATGGTAAGGAGTAAATCAACAAATTTAAAATTTAAAAGATCCTTTAGTGATGGAAAAATAAGTTAAGTGGTGGTGGATGGGTGGACTTAAGGGCAGGCTGCTTAGTTATCTCCGGGCCAAAAATTTTTAAAAGATATTACACATGAAAAAACCCATTTCCTCCTCCCTTCCAAAAGGGTGGAATGCCCTTTAACTGACTAAAGTCAAAATAGATCGCACCAGTTGAAGGTCTGTGAGATTTTTCACCCTCATTCAAGCCTTCAAATAACGCCAAATCTTGCTGTAGCTAATGCTTCTATAATAGAGTTCTAGGTGTAATTTAATTAGAAACTGAGTAAGAAAATTGAATCCCTGGTGAATGAACGATTTGGGGTTAGAGGGAGGAGGGAGAAAGGTTCATAATATGAAAGAGTGGTCCGAGGATTTAACAATCACACGATATATCACTTGAGGGTTTCTGAAAAAGTTTGAAATTGCAGAGATATATCCAGATATTCTAAAATTTTCCACCCCACCTTTAACCCCTTTAAGAGAGGGGCTCTAAAATCTCAGCAAGATGTGTTCAATTATTTTTTTAGAAAATTTATTTTCTAGAGTTTCATGCTTCTACCTAAAATGACTGATGAGATATGGGCAAATGTTCTAAAAGTTTCGACCCCCCTCCTTTAACCCCTTAAGGGGGGTATTTAAGGTTTAAATTATGCAAACTACTGCAGTCAGATCCGAAAAAAATCAAGACTAAGCCCCTCCCGAAGGGAAATTCTCGCTACGGGCCTGCTCCTGGACTATACATTTTGAACGAAAGACCATTTTACAAAAATGATATCGATTACAAAAGACAACCCCCCCTCCCCTCTAACGAAATCTTACGATATCATGCGCAAGTTCCCCCTCCCCCCTAACATGACAATGTTATATATGCACAGCCCCTAAGATTTTTAAAAGGGGCTTCGTACAAAAACGTTTCCTTCATTTGAAATTTCGCAACTTTACACCAAATACAGTGTTTGCAGAGTATATTATTATTCTAAAATAGAATAAGTAAGAGAATTGTTATCATTAAAACAAAAGGTACAAAATATATTTAGCATTCCTAACAGAAACCTTTATCCTTATATTAAACATAAAATAAAATTATGAAACAGGTTCATTGGTTAAGTATAAAGGGGGGGGGTGAACGTGGGAGAGTCTTATTTAGATTAAAGGATTTCCTTGCAGAATTATCCGATTTGTTTCAAATTTTTTATGTAGATTCATTCTGATAAGATGCTTCCCTATTTAGTTTTAGGGGTTCATCAGCTACGTATAAAGGGTGGAACTATGGCTGCCCTTTTAATTAGATAAAATGGTTTTTCATGCAGAATCATCCGATCTGATTCAAATTTTGATATAGCTTCAATCTGATAGGAGTGTTCCCAGGTTAATTTTGTGGGTTCATTAGGTATAAAAGAAAAAAACGGGAGGAGTATTTAGATAAATGGGGTTCTCATGCAGAATTATGCGATTAGCTTAAAAATTTGTATATAGGTTCGTTCTCGTAATACGCTTTCCTGATTAGCTTTAGGGATTTATTGGTTACGTATAAAGGGAGGAAAGGCGTAGACTAATACACCCTTAATTTCATATAAATGTTTTTTTACGCAGAATTATCCAATTCGCTTTATACTTGTTATACCAGTTTATTCTGATAAGGCGCTTCCTTCATTAGATCTGGAGGCTCATTAGTTAAGTATAAAGGATGGAAATGGGAAGCTAATCTCCTTCTCCTCTTAATTTATCTATAGTGGCGTAGCAAGAATGAGTGACACCCGGGGCGGATGTAAATGGTGTCATCCCCCCCCACCCCCATTCCATCCGTCATATTTTTTCAATCACAGTTCTGTGTTATTACAACAAATGACTATAAAAAACCACATTAAAAAAAACCACAGGAGCGGCTCATCACTCGACTCATAATTTGCTTAAATCAATGCGATGTCTATAAGTAGAAGATAATTCTTTCTTTAAAAGTTTGCTTTCGCTACCCATTTGTTAAATAGATTGATTTTTGTTCTTGGGTGCATATCTTATTTAGAAAAAAATTCACATTCTCAAAGGAAAGAAAATTAATTCTATTGCGTCGTGCGCTAGAATTTTCATTTTATTTCAGAAATTGTTTTCAAAATCTTATAAGAATTAATATATATATATATATATATATTCGCCAAAAAAGATTGAGTGTCACCCCTTGGAAGGTGACACCCGGGGCGGGCCGCCCCCTCCGCCCCCGCTTGCTACGCCACTCTTTATCTAAATGGCATTTTTATGCAGAATTATTCGATTTACTGGTATACATGTTTATTCTCATAAGGAGTTTCCCTGATTAGTTTTTGAGATTCATTAGTTAAGTTTAAAAGAGCGAAACGGGGCTGGGAATTTTAATCACCTTTCAATTTAATTAAATGGGCATTTCATGCAGAATTATTCTTTTAAATAAAAGCATATTCTACAATTACTCTGAATAGCCTTGAGTCTGTTTATTTGGTTTAATATTTTATTATACTGTACTTTTCCAGTTTGTTACCAATTATAGTCTCCCCTCCCCTCCCCTCTCTCCTTACCTAAAAGTCCCTGTTTTCTTGATTATAATCCTATTCCAATGGGACCTTTTTTGACGTTCTTCCCATATAATTTGCTTACCAACTAAACATTGATTTTATATATACTGCTATTGGTAAGCGCCATTTATGGTCATTAATAAAAAATTTTGGCTTTTTTCCATTTCAAACCTTTCATTCTTTGTTTAAAGTTACGATAATTAGGCTTCTCGTTAATTAAGCTGTACTTCTCAAGTTTGTCAAGGTGTTTCTGTAAGCTGTATTTTAAATTTTCCAGTCGTTTACAACCAAACGTACTGAGTTATAATATTATGAATTTTATAAAATTTAGGAGCTTATCTACATTAAAGAATCCCACGTGTTTTATTTCATATTTGTCAAGGATATACGCTTGAAAATGCATGCTAAAATACTTTTAAACTTATTTCTTCAAAGAATATATTCAGCAGTTTAAAAGCAATGATCCACGAGAATTTTGTGCTATTATTTTATTTATATATGTGTATGAAGGAAAAATAATACACTTGTTATTGTTACAATAAGGTATCAAGCTTTAGAAATATCATAAAACTAAATAAAAATAAAAGTCTTTGCAGAATCAGTAAATGGAAACAGAGGCGTGTGTAGAGAAAACTGCGCCGGGAAAAAAAAATCTCAACTTGGCGCCTCTCCCCCCACCCCGAACTTTTTCTTCGGAAAAACTGAAAAAAAATGACACTGGTAGTATAAATTTGGTGCTCCCTAAATTTCTGTGCGCGGAGCGCCGCCCCCATCCCCCCCTTTCGCACGCCTCTCATTTGAAATGAATTAGAAGAGAATATTATATTACATTAACTTTAAGTCAATAATTGGAAGTAAGAGATAAAAAAAATAAAGTTCGGTGAAGGAATAATTCCACGTTTGTATTCCACAAATTTTAATCAGCAACTTTGTGTTATAATAAATAAGAGTCCATAATACTTTTAACACAGTAAAATTGTTTGATTTTGTTTTAATCGAAAAATATTATATTTCATGTATCGCAACAATATATATTTAATTTATTTTATTATTACTTTTAAAAAATAAAACAATTTCTGTAAATTTTGCTAGTTACATGATTAAATTCAAATTGTAGGAATACTAAATCGACTGCTATAATAATGTAAATGATGTTCCTGATAACTTTAATTTCATTTCTGGTCGAAAGAAAACCGTTCTCGAAACTAAGTTAGTTTCGAAAACGGAGCAGAATAAGCCTCATGGGTTATGCTGCGAAGGCAGTAGGAACACCAATTCCAGGTACGTTTAATTTTGATGTTCGATCGAAAAAATTACATAAGACAAAATAAGTAATACAAAATATAAGTTGTGAGATTAGCATCGATAATTTACAGAGATTAAAAAAAGGGATATGCGCAAACGCAATAACAACCCATTACTATAGCAACCTCCAACGGCATTAAATATCTATATATACGTCTAAAAAAAGCCTTAAATGTTTATTTATGGGACCTACCTTTTCCCAATGCCAATAGTGGGCTCTAAATAGACTTTATTTATAGCCTAAAAAATTTTGTCAAATTGTGCATTTTTAAAAAGAATGACTTTTAGGTTTAGAGGAAGTAAAATCTGTTAAGTTGGAGGGAATAAAACTAGAAAGCATTGTTGCTCCGGAAGAATCATCACTCCTTTTTTATATTTATTGGATTTGAATTGTGCATTATGACGTCTTTTTTTATTATAAATTTTACTCTGAAATAAGGTTTATACTCAGGTAATGCGCAGACATGCAAAAATATCCTTAAAATACTTTATCTTTAATTTGGTAACAATTTCATCTCATAATTCGATGACGTGATAAATTCGACAGTGATGCCAAAGTAGCATGAAAAGCTCTACAGTATAAACGTGATTAAAATAAAAAAAAATGTTGGATGTCGATTCTGCCATTCCAGAATTCAGTTTCGCCTCCGATTAGAAAAAAAAAATCGATAGAGGTTTTTTATATACATTTCATGAGAACGCATTTTTCAAGAGTCCGAAAAAATAGTTCCGGATAATAGAGGTTACTGATATTAAATAGGCTTCGTCCTATTCTTACTTACTAAGTACATTCAAAATTTTAAGTCTCTATCTCCATTTGTTCGTGAGATTTAGGGTTTACAGGCAGACAGACGGACGACAATTTACTTTTCTAAACTAAGGGAGCTCCACCCCCTGCTCGCTACGCTCGCCAACCCCCCGCGTGATCGCTTAGCGATTCCAAGTTGTACGCTACCCCCGCTTGCTACGCTCGCCAATACTCCATGGTATGAATAATCAGTTGCAGATCTTTCAAATGATGTGTCACATGACTGGTGTTGTAAAGAAATTAAAAATGTGCCCCCCCTGGGGGCAGAGTTGGGGGTGACACACAAGGCATCCATAATATGAATAAGCAGTTGGAGACCTTTCAAATGATGTGTCAAACGACTGGTGTTGTAAAGAAATTAAAAAAGTGCCCCCCTGGAGGGCAGAGCGGAGGGGGTGACACACAAGACATCCATAATATGAATAAGCAATTGCGGACCTTTCAAATGATGTGTCACAAGACTGGTGTTGTAAAGAAATAAAAAATGTGCCCCCCTGGGGGGCAGAGTGGGGGGTGACACACAAAACATCCATAATATGAATAAGCAGTTGCAGACCTTTCAAATGATGTATCACACGACTGGTGTTGTAAATAAATTAAAAATATGCCCCCCCTGGGGGGCAGAGGGGGATGACACACAAAACATCCATAATATGAATAAGCAGTTGCAGACCTTTCAAATGATGTATCACACGACTGGTGTTGTAAATAAATTAAAAATATGCCCCCCCTGGGGGGCTGAGGGGGATGACACACAAAACATCCATAAGATCAATAAGCAGTTGCAGACCTTTCAAATGATGTGTCACACGACTGTTGTTGTAAAGAAATTAAAAATGTGCCCCCCTGGGGGTCAGGTTAGGGGGTGACACACAAGACATCCATAATATGAATAAGCAGTTGCAGATCTTTCAAATGATGTGTCACACGACTGATGTTGTAAAGAACTTTAAATTGTGCCCCCCCCCGTGGGGCAGAGTGGAGGGGATGACACACAAGACATCCATAATATGAATAAGCAGTTGCAGATCATTCAAATGATGCGTCACACGACTGGTGTTGTAAAGAAATTAAAAATGTGCCCCCCCCCCTGGGGCAGAGCGGAGGGGGAGACACACAAGACATCCATAATATGAATAAGCAGTTGCAGACCTTTCAAATGATGCATCACACGACTGGTGTTGTAGAGAAATTAAAAATGTGTCCCGCTGGGGGGGGCAGAATAGGGGATGACCCACAAGACATCCATAATATGAATAAGCAGTTGCAGACCGTTCAAATGATGTGTCACACGACTGGTGTTGGAAATAAATTAAAATGTGCCCCCCTGGGGGGCAGATGTGAGGGGGTGACACACAAGACATCCTTTATATGAATAAGCAGTTGCAGACCTTTCAAATGATGCGTCACACGACTGGTGTTGTAAAGAAATTAAAAATGTGCCCCCCCGGGGGGGCAGAGTAAGGGTGACACACAAGATATCCATAATATGAATAAGCAGTTGCAGACCTTTGAAATGATGTGTCATACGACTGGTGTTGCAAAGAAATTTAATTTGTGCCCCCCCAGGGGGGTAGAGCGGAGGGGTACACACAAGAAATGCATAATAGTAAAAGGCAGTTTCAGACCTTTCTAAATTTGCAACACTTGTGCTGTGGATAAAAATTTAAAAAGTTTTTACTATAGAAGGAAATATGTTTTTCAGAATCTCCAGTATCTGAAACGTGTAAATCCGCCAATTTTTTTTTTTCGAGAGTCCGAAAAGTATAGTTCCGGATAATCGAGGTTACTGATATTAAATAGGCTTCGTCCTATTCTTATTTATTGAGTACATACAAAATTTTGCAAATACAAATCGTCTAATCGGCTTGTCGTCTAATTGACCTGTCGGCTAATCGGCTTGTTGGCAATTTGACTTGTCGGCTAATCGTTTTGTCGGCCATTGACCTGTCGGCTAAACGACCTGTCGTCTAATCGTCCTGTCGGCTAATCGTCCTGTCGGCTAAATGTCCTGTCGGCTAATTGGCCTGTCGGTTAAATGTCCTGTCGGCTAATCGTCTTGTCGGCTAAATGTCCTGTCGGCTAAATGTCCTGTCGGCTAATTGGCCTGTCGGTTAAATGTCCTGTCGGCTAATCGTCTTGTCGGCTAAATGTGCTGTCGGTTAATCGTCTTATCGGCTATGTGACCTGTCCGCTAATCGTCTTGTCGGCTAATTGACCTGCCGGCTAAGTGTCCATGTCGACTAATTGTACGTTCGGCCAAATGTCCTGTCGGCTAAATGTACGTTTCGGCCAATTGTCCTGTCGGCTAAATGTACGTTTCGGCCAAATGTCCTGTCGACTAAATATACGTGTCTGTTAAATGTACTTTTCGGCTAAACGTCCTGTCGGCTATTTTCTGTATGCTAATTGTCTTGTCGGTAATTTGGTTGTCGGCTAAATGACATAGACCCGACTCACAAGACATCCATAATATGAATAAGCAGTTGCAGACCGTTCAAATGATGTGTCACACGACTGGTGTTGGAAATAAATTAAAATGTGCCCCCCTGGGGGGCAGATGTGAGGGGGTGACACACAAGACATCCTTTATATGAATAAGCAGTTGCAGACCTTTCAAATGATGCGTCACACGACTGGTGTTGTAAAGAAATTAAAAATGTGCCCCCCCGGGGGGGCAGAGTAAGGATGACACACAAGACATCCATAATATGAATAAGCAGTTACAGACCTTTGAAATGATGTGTCATACGACTGGTGTTGCAAAGAAATTTAATTTGTGCCCCCCCCCCAGGGGGGTAGAGCGGAGGGGTACACACAAGAAATGCATAATAGTAAAAGGCAGTTTCAGACCTTTCTAAAGATATGCAACACTTGTGCTGTGGATAAAAATTTAAAAAGTTTTTACTATAGAAGGAAATATGTTTTTCAGAATCTCCAGTATCTGAAACGTGTAAATCCGTCAATTTTTTTTTTCGAGAGTCCGAAAAGTATAGTTCCGGATAATCGAGGTTACTGATATTAAATAGGCTTCGTCCTATTCTTATTTATTGAGTACATACAAAATTTTGCAAATACAAATCGTCTAATCGGCTTGTCGTCTAATTGACCTGTCGGCTAATCGGCTTGTAGGCAAATTGACTTGTCGGCTAATCGTTTTGTCGGCTAATTGGCCTGTCGGTTAAATGTCCTGTCGGCTAATCGTCTTGTCGGCTAAATGTCCTGTCGGCTAATCGTCCTGTCGGCTAAATGTCCTGTCGGCTAATTGGCCTGTCGGTTAAATGTCCTGTCGGCTAATCGTCTTGTCGGCTAAATGTCCTGTCGGCTAAATGTCCTGTCGGCTAATTGGCCTGTCGGTTAAATGTCCTGTCGGCTAATCGTCTTGTCGGCTAAATGTGCTGTCGGTTAATCGTCTCTTCGGCTAAGTGACCTGTCCGCTAATCGTCTTGTCGGCTAATTGACCTGCCGGCTAAGTGTCCATGTCGACTAATTGTACGTTCGGCCGAATGTCCTGTCGGCTAAATGTACGTTTCGGCCAATTGTCCTGTCGGCTAAATGTACGTTTCGGCCAAATGTCCTATCGACTAAATATACGTGTCTGCTAAATGTACTTTTCGGCTAAACGTCCTGTCGGCTATTTTCTGTATGCTAATTGTCTTGTCGGTGATTTGGTTGTCGGCTAAATGACGTAGACCCGTTATAAATATGAAATATTTCCGCCATTAGCACGATTTTTGTGATCTAGGCACCCAATGGTCGCTAAACATAATTTTGTAGTCAATGCACATAAAAACGAATTTTCCCATTTAAAATTTTAAAAAACTTAGTGAAATATTTTTATTTCTCCTTCCTGATATCTATTGGAATAGCTTATTCCAATTATTGAATAATATTCTAGGACATTTTCAGGAAAATTATTGGTTAAATTATCTTCCTGGGTGAAAGTCGCTCGAAATACAGCCTTAATAGATTTGCGCCAAACCAAGGATGAAAATCTACTGAAAATTCATTTCTAGTATTATTTGTAAAATTGACATTGAAATCACCAGCTGTAATTAAATTTTTATATAATATACAGTGGAACCTCAGTTCACGATCATAATCCATTCTTGTATCTGATTTTCTGTATGTGATATATATTTTTTGGGCGCTCTATCCAAGAACTAATGCATGGGATAAAAAAAATAGATATTCAGGTAATCCCTGATATAAATTGATGCTGTTTACATTTTGATTTAAATCGTTCACAGATGGCTTAATAGTGTTGCATTTTTCATTATTTTCGCAGTAGTTCTATCTCGAGAATTAACGCAAGGATTTTCATCAAACATCAAATTCAGTTAATCTTTATATGAATTGGCTTTGTTTACGTTTAGTTTTCAATAACCAAACACATGGCACTGCTATGCTGAATTGTTCCGATCACCACAATATCTCTATCGTAGGAATTAATGCACAAATTTTCATCAAACTTGAGATTTAGGCACACTTTGATTTATATTATTGCTCATTGCGTGTTTTGGATAAATCTCTCAACAAGTGTCGCATATATGCTGTATTTTTCCCGATATCCGCAACAGTCCTACAAACACCTGCTAAACGTGTCGTCCTGCTAAACGTAAAAAAACGTCCTGCTAACAGTCCGCAATTTCGCCAAACTATACAAATTGCCAAACTCATAGCGAAATTATACATATAGACATAATTTTCATTTTAAATAACACAAAAAAATGATTTGTAGAATCTTAATAAAAAATACAAACAAAAAGTCGAAATAAAAATCCCTTAATGGCGTTTTAAATACGTGCATCGTATTTAATGTCATTGGATGCGACATTCACGATCATCCATTATTAAAATTTCATTTCATTTCATTCAAATTTCAAAAACTAATGTTCGGAATTTCATGCCTTTAGAATCCTCACGGTGAGTATATGATTGTCATTTGATTTTGGCACTGTAATATTGAATTTTGACTATTTAAATGCATGAGATAGAAAATAGTTTTGGGGTTGCCACATCCGACTAGTTCTTTATAATCGGAGTAATCGACGGTTCATTTACACCGTATTGTTTAGCTATTTTCATTACACTATCATCGTTCTTAAGTTTTGTCACTACTTCTTTTCATAATTGATCAGTAATTCGCTTAAGCTTCTTACTACTGCTATCACTAAACGCTTTTTCATTCTTAGAAGTCATAATAAAATGTAAAATTTCACAAAACTGATTAAATTTAAAACAATAACTTAATTTTTTTACTGTACTGAAGGCCAAAAAGCACTCTGATATGCGCACTTTCCTCCAAACTTGACTTATAACAAGAGTTACGTGAGGGTTGCCAACTAAAATATTCGACAGCTTTGGTCGCGAATCGAGTTATCCTACGCCGAAAGAGTAAAA
The DNA here is from genome assembly GCA_964019185.1 of Maratus speculifer. Classification (NCBI taxonomy): domain Eukaryota; kingdom Metazoa; phylum Arthropoda; class Arachnida; order Araneae; family Salticidae; genus Maratus; species Maratus speculifer. The sequence continues at coordinate 163,868,055 of OZ025298.1, forward strand.
TTTTGATCACTGAAGTTGGTCAAAAACCAAACTTGTCAAAAACAGAGGCGGCCGTAAACCAAGGTTCCACTGTTTTTTCACCGATAAGTTTGCAAATAGTGCATTATTTATATATTCAGTGGCGATGATCATTATGCAACTTGGCGATTTAGCCAATTAAATTTGCAATTTTAAAGTAGCGTTTGTTAATAACGGAAAATTGATAATTTCTATTAGAAAAATTAGGATATTACTATAATTTTTATGCACAGTTTTAAGTAAATTCTGATTTTTTTCCATAATTTTAAATTTAGTACATTTAGAAATAGAAAGGAGAAGGAAAGTATATCTTTGCAATGCTTTTTCGACAATATCTCAAGCAAAAATACTTTTAAATGCCAATAATTGCTGATCGTAAATGTTACATTCACTTCACACCATCACAAAAGTTTTTTGCATCCCCATTGTTTTTTTTCATTGGATGCTTTCTTGGCACAGATGCAATATATGCACGACATTGTGCGATATTCTTCTGACGCCAATTTTGCGAAAGCTTAGTTTTCAAACTTCAATTACATCATACATATTAAGGTACTACTTAGCCCGTCGACCAATTTCGCCAAACTATACAAATTGCCAAACTCATAGCGAAATTATACATATAGACATAATTTTCATTTTAAATAACACAAAAAATAATTTGTAGAATCTTAATAAAAAATACAAATAAAAAGTCGAAATAAAAATTCCTTAATGGCATTTTAAACACGTGCATCGTATTTAATGTCATTGGATGCGACATTCACGATCATCCATTATTGGCATATAATATTATAATTTGGCGATATTTTTGGTCGCCGGGATAACCAAGTAGTACCTCTATTAACTATTTTCTATTATTTTCAAAAGAAAATAATAATGACTAAAAACCTGTTATAATGGATTAACCTTCGACCAAAAAATTATCGCCAAATTATAAAATTAATTGCCAATAACGGATTATCATAAATGTTACATTCAGTTTACATTAAATAAGTTACCCATGTTTATTATGCCATAATGTGATTTTGAATTCAACTTTTTATTTGTACTTTTATTGATGTTTTACTAATTTATTTCTTCTTTCGTTATTTAAAATAAAAATTATGCCAATATGAATTACATGGTGAATAAATTGATGATTGCAATTGATGAGTACAATTTGGCGAAACTACTTGGTCGACGGGATAATCAAGTAGTCTTGAAAAGTTTAATTAATAACAAAAGAATGAAATGATTTATAAAATTTAACAAAATTAAATAAAGGTAAATAAATATATATTTTTAATAAACATTAGCCCGGTTATCATATCAGACAAAATAACAAAATTTTCGTACCAAATAGGTACCCTATTGCGTATTTGACATCACATCCCTCTTTAAAATCAATTGAATGCTATTTAAGATATGGACAGAATGTGAAGTTTTTGTTTTACTCTATCTCTTTTACTTGTGTAAATTAGGACATTATATGATCATAATTAAAAAATCTTACATTTAGTTCCTGAAAAGAAATTTTGGTTTTCCCAGTTACTTTTTTTTCGATGTACTTGTTTTTTTACCATTGTTTGTTTGTTTACCATTTTTTTCTACTACTAAAATTCAAAATGTTAGGACACTCGAGAAAATCATCCCATGGTCATATAAAATGCATGTTATTTGAGAAATTAACCATGTATTCAAAAAATAAATAAATAAATAAATAAATTAAAATAAAATAAAAAAATAACACTGTGTTCACAACTTTATTATTTAAAGAACTGAAAGTAAAAGCTTCGCAATAAAAACAAATAACCATGTTTTTCACGTGATTTGTTTAATTTGAATGAATTATGATACATACATGACAATTTTTATGTTAAATTGCTGGCAATAAATAAAAAAAACTACAATCGCAACAGCAACAGACAATATTCAACTGGAGTTTTAAGACATAAATTCGATTTTCTCAGAAACCATCAAACATTCAAAGATAAAAAAAACTGTTCTAAGTTTTATCAAGACGATAAAAATAAACCAAAAACGAAGATAATCCATCCGTAATAACATTAGCTATTGCTTGTTGAATTTTTCGTCTTCATTTTTTCGTTAGAAGTTAAATAAAAAACTACAGTAAACTGCGATATATTTTTAAAGCTATCATTTTATTGTCTCGTCGAGTTCTATCTTTTGAAAACAAAATCACTGTCGTACGTCAACTGGTTCGCCAGAAATTTCAAAAAGACGTTCGCATTTTCTATTTCTTAAACATATTATACCAAACGCTACCGAGTTTGCTATGATATATATATATACTATATATATACAGTTTCTTCTACATTCAATAAAAGAAAAAAATTGTAAACGCATTTTTCTCGCCTCCAGATTTCGACGGATTTACAACTTTTAGGGGTCATAGATACAGAAGACAGGGTTAATCAAAATGTCGTGTGTCCGTATGTCCGAGTGTCACCATTGTACCATAGAAAAGTGTATGAAAATATGCATAGAATAGAAGCATACTCTTGGCTGTGGCAAGCAGGTTCTCCTTCAAATATTCTGCTAGAAAGGTGTGCTTTGTTAGAGAATTTTGTGCCAATTTAAATATTGCACCATCTGAAAGTTCATGAAGTTATGCATAGAAATGGACGAAATTTTATATGTATCTTTTTGGCTAAGGCCAGCAGACCCTCCTTGAATTAAAAAAAATAGCTGTCAGAAATGGGCGCTATAATTGCGATGCATGCAGTATTCATTATTACACCATCGAAAAGTTTATGAAGTATGGAAATGAAACATTCTTTGTCGACTTCTTTGGCTACGGCCAACGTTTCCCTGCCGAATTCGAAAGGAATGATAAGGCGACACTACAAAAACGATTTTTGTGCCATTTGCAATATTTTAACATCGAGAAGTGTTGACTTACGAATGTAATTGGACCAAATTTTTTATGTTTGTTTTTGGCTGTGGCCAGCAGGTCTTTCCTTAATTTGAAAAAAAAAATGCCAGAAGGGGGTATTATAATATTTTTCATTTAGCGTCTCATTTTCATTATTGAATCATCGGAAATTGTATAAAGGTGTGGATAGAATTTAACTAAATGTCAAATAAATGCGTATGTCTTTGTCTATGACAAGCAGGTTCTTCTTGAATTTAAAATAAATATCTGTCAATAGGGGCGCGGTAATAGCGATTTTTTTTAGCCATTTTCATTATTCTACCATCAAAAAAGTATAATGTTGTGTATAAAATCAAATGTAATATTTTGTGTATTATTTCGCATATCGCCAGTTGATCCCTTTGTAATTCTAGAAATATTCCGCAAAAAAAAGGCATTGTACATAGCTGCGAACTTTCACGCATGTTTCCTAACCATCGAAATCTTATAATTAAACAAATGGAAAATCTCTGGACAATATTAGTGGTTGCAAAAATGCGTACAATTTGGCAGCTATGGCATTATGTAAGCCATTTTTGTAATATTTTCTCTATTTTTTTAGTTCTTTTGTCCATCGGCGGCTTGAGTTGCAACGGAAATCAATTCATGCTAAGTCGGCTTTTCGCAAGCAGCTAATAAAAAAAAAATAAGGAATAACAATTGATTTTTATAAATATTATGACCTAGATAACTCATTTTCACTCCGATTAATTGACTGAAGCAGAAATATATTATGATAATTAAAGTTATTATAGAATTCCATTAATAATACTAAAGTAGAAACATGCGGAACTATTTTTTGAAATATTAGGATGGATAATATAGAAGAAATTTTTTGGATTGACACATCCAACTAGTTTGTCTATGCGTCAGTAAACTTAAAGCGGTTGTATTTCGCAGGTTTAATAAAATGTAGCAACTCCCTTAACTCTTTCGAGTGCGGTGTACTATTAATAGCACATGTCTTTTAATGAAGTATTATTTTGTTTTAAGAAGCACTTTTGATACTATTTACATGTAGTAATGTTAGTATATGCCTATGCATTTACTATATGACGCCGTTTATGTTTAGGCATTTAGTAATAACAATTATTATTATTATTTTCTTAATTCTCTTTGGGCTGTCTGCGATTATTTTATTTTAAACATATATTTTAAAATAAATGTCAATTTTCTGAAAGAATGATGCGTAATAATGCGCAAAATGCATAAAAAATGTTTTAATGCAAGTTAAATCTTATCGTAATACGATATGTTCTAAACATCTCCAAAAAATTTTCCTTAGCTTATTGACATATGAATACTAGTATATCTACAGATCAGGAGCCTCAACGTCAGCTTTGCACATCATTTTTTTAAACACACTTTGGGTAATATTCAACTTCCTGGAAAATGTAATTTAAAATTTTCAAATTACGTAATTATTTATAAGAATAAAATAAGAATAAGAAGTTTTCAAACATCAAAAGCATTAAATTAAAGATTTAGTTATGTTATCATATTCTGAAATTTTCATATCTATTATTTTTTTATGTTATAACATAGTAGACTTCTTAAGGGGGGGCTCCGCCTCCCTGAACCCCCCCCCCCCGCAGCCTCATTAAATTTAAATTTGTAACTTTCTATCAATTTGCTAATGGTTATCGTATATTTGGTATTTCTTTATACATTTTTAATTATAAGGATAAGTAAAAGTTTTAGTAAGCATTTTTCATTGTCCTCATACTTCTACGTACCTGCCCACCACAAACATTTAAATCTGATGTATCACGAACTTTTGTAAGTGTAAACTCAGTAATCTAGGGTTTTACAATTTTGTTTCCGAAAAAAAGAAGTTTTGATTGCATTTTGTGGCAGTTATCGCGGACAGACAGACGGACAGAAGAACAGACTGACAGGCGGAAAACAATAAATTTTGTGTCGATAAAAAAAGCATTTACTAAAGTTTCGGCAATGACGTCATTATTCATGAGTTATTGCTATCCATGTTTCTTGTATTTTTAACGACTACTATAAAATATCTGTTTTATTTCAACTATGACGTCAAATTTTACCAAGTGAAATATTGGTTAAAAATATAATTATTTTTTATTTCTTTTACTTCTAATTATGTCCCCATTTTTGTCAGAAAAATTCTTATTAACAAAACAAATTTCCGTGTTTAATATTTAACAAAGTACTATATTTATTTTTATTTTAATTCTGAAGTCATATTTATTGTTTCTTAGTTTAATTTTTCGAATGGAAATTGCTCAATTGAAACTTTTTGCCGTTGAAAAATTATTCCAGATTTTGAATTTTTTTTTTTGGCAACGGTAAAGGAAATTGGTTAAATTTTATCGAAAAAAATCGCTATTGATTCTGTATAAAAAAGAAGGAAAAAATATTTGAATAAAATTAATAAAACATAGCTTATGTTCTTTTCTGGGTTATGTTATATTTATACGCAAAGATACAAAGACATTAATCAATTCATCAGTTTTGACGCTGACTTCATTTAAATTTTCGTACACGCATTCAAATTTATAACATTATAAACATATGGATGAGGATGAATGGTTGCTTAGCAACCATTAAGAAAAAATAAAGAAAATGAAATAAATACATTTGAAATAAGTCAATCTCTGAAACAAATTAGTTTATACTATTGGAACACATTTATAAAAAATCTCCAAAATTTACAGTAATAAATTTAAAAATCTGACAAATGCGCAGACAAAATTTCAAAACAATACGAATAATTTAACTGGTAAATTTCAGTATCCATTTATCATTGAATTACATTAATAAAATGTGCCATTTTCTCTCAAGAGAAAAAAATTGAAAATCATTGGATTTGCCATAGAAAAGCATTATTGCGCAAAATAAAATATTCTATATTTTCCTAACGAATGAATCAAATCTAACAAAAAACTATACAGCTTAATCCCAGTGCTTCACTAACATACCCACAGATTTTCAAGTCATTCGAATGCTTTTTGCGTTAGTTATCGCGGAACAGACAGACAGACTGACAGACAGACCGACAGAAAGACAGAAACCAAAAAAATTTCGTGTCTCCAAAGTAAGCTTTCACTGACGTTTCGGCAATTAATTGAATAGCACACAAACCAAGAACATTCCTTATCTTTCAGACTATGAAATATTCTTTAAACTTTACTTAATCTATTTGTATAGGTAGTGCTAACGTTATTAACGTAAAAATATTTTTCGCTAAAAATTAAAAAAAAATGGACCCGAACGGATTAAGTATTATTCTAGCCATTCCTCAACAAAATTCTACCGCAGTTTCTTCGGAACGTAGACTACAGTGTTGTCGTATATCAGAAATTTTACAGTTTTTCTTATTTTTTATTTTTATTTTTATTATTTTTTAAATTGTGTAACGGGAATTTTATTTCGTAACCCAAACGGAAAAACGGTCAAAATAGACTTGGTACTTAACATGTTAAACATCGAAGTGTTTTCAATGTATTCTGTAAGTAATGTGGGCCCCACCAGTGGCCGCGAGGTTCTGACCTCGAAACTGGTAGACGGTAGGTGCTGGGTTCAAACCCAATCGCGACCGTCGGCCTAACCGCTCGAAGTTTTCCGTGGTTTTCTTCGAACCTTGCGTAAATACTGGTTAGGTTCCCTTAGAAAGACCCCCAAGGAGGGCAACCCACCCCATAGGGCCTACATCCCATAGCGTAGATAATCGGCCGACAAAAATAAAATAAAATAAAATACTGTAAGTATTGTGGAAAATGTCTTATAAGGTATGCTCGAAGCATAAAATCCTTCTTTTCATTTGTCAGCGTTAGAATATTTATTTAAGGGTGTTCTTAACTGCTCCGTTCAACAAGCGGAAAATGTTTTGACACATTTATTAATTCATTTCTTAACAGACAGTTATAAAATTGGAATGCCTGACTATGGAAGCGATTTGGAATCGAAGTGAATTTTCCATTTTATGATAATTACCTATCGAGTTGTAAGTTATTTCGATCACTTGATCACCCGTTTTCATTTTATTCTACAAATGTGTTTACTATTTTATTGTATGTATGTCTATATAATACTTCTATGTACTTTTCATAGTACTTCCTGAAAAAAGTATCCGTATGTGAGTATTTTCAATGCCTACTGATGTAGGTTTTCAGTTGTAAAGCCTCCAGTTCATTTCCTCGACAGACTTTGGTCTTCTGATGTGAATATTCCGTTTTCCGGGTTACTGCCACTTTCACTGGGCTTAGTTGTTACAATATGCTACACTCTAAAGAAAAAAGAAAAAAATGTAATTTAACAAATTACGATGACTATTTGGAAAATAATATTTTCAAAGACTGTAATTTTAGACATAAAAATGATTTCTATATTTGAAAACAATAATAACACCATTTTAATGAAGATTAAAAAGTAGCTTACGTAATAACAAAGTCATATTAATAGTCCTGGACTTTTAGAGACACGTTAATGTTCCTGGTCCAATCATAAACAAATATTAAATGAAATTTCAGTTTAACAATTTTTGGTACTGCAAATTTTAAAAATTCTAAACGTTGCACATTTTCATTTTTGACACCGTCGTATAAAGTTTGAAACTTGTATTTAAATTTGTTTTTGAATTAATTAATTTTATGTAGTTTTTAATACTTTTCTGTCATTGTTGCAACGGACCAACATATCCCATTTTTGGACATTAAACGTGGACCAATCAGTAAACGAATAAAATAAAAAAACATAAGTATTTCATTTCTGGACATTAAGATTGGATCAATCAGAAAATGTTTAAAATAAACCAACTTTATTGTGGAACTCAACCAATAAAAAGATTCAGATATGCTTCAGTTTTCCCAATTCTCTGCCGAGAGCAAAAACTATTTTTTCCAAGTACACTGTTAAAACTCTTGCAGCATTTTGTACAGTCATTTCACCATTTTCTGAAAAAATAGTAACATAACCGTAATTTAACTCTATTCTGACCATAAAATTGGTAATAATAAGTTCAGAATAACGTAAAAAGACGGTTGTTTTCCTTTTTTTGTAGAAAACGGTCAAATGACTGGATAAAATGCTGCAGATTTTTAACAGTGTAGTTAAAAACCTAAATAGCAACTAACTCTATGTTTTTTGAAATATTTGTTGTGATGGTGATTAATAATAATAGTACAATCTAAGAAAGAAAAAAAAAATATGTAAAGTTACTTAACTTCTTCTACGAAACTGGAATGCCTAGAAAATTTTAAGTAACGATAACAGCAAATATTGATCTAACAAAATAAGATGCATGAATTTTTGTTGTTACAGTTACATAACAAATTGTAGGAATTCAAGTTTCTTAGAAAATAATTAAATCACATGCTATATATATATTTTTTCCTTCTACTAGAATATTTATTCAAAAGTCTATTGGCCGTAAATTATACTTAAACATGTACATGAGATGTTAAAAAAAAGAAAAAAGTAAAGATATTAAACTTTGTCTGAGATTCTGGAATTCCTAGAATTTTTTATGTAAGGGTAACAGCAAAAATTCATTAAACAGAATCCAATACATGAATTTTTGTTTTTACCATTCCAAGAAAATTTCTAGGAATTCAAGTTTCCTTGTAAACGTTTAGTAACATTAAAGATTTTTTAACAGAATTTTTATTCAAAATGTCTATTTGCCATTAATGAAATTTAAATATGTAAATACGCTGTAAAAATCTGTAAAATTACTAAACTTATTTTAGGTAACTGCCATTCCTTGAACTTTTTATAAAACGGTAACAGCAAAAATTCAGCTAACAGAATCTGATACATGAATTTTTGCTTTTACCGTTATAAGAAACAGCCGAGGAATTGAAGCTTCCTTGTAAACGTTTAGTAACATAAAAGATTTTTTTAAACAGATTTTTTATTCAAAATGTCCATTTGTCATTAATGAAATTTAAATATGTAAATACGCTGTAAAAAATCTGTAAAATTACTAAACTTATTTTAGGAAACTGGGATTACTAGAACTTTTTATGTAACGGTAACAGCAAAAATTCATCTAACAGAATCCCATACATGAATTTTTGCTTTTACCGTTATAAGAAACAGCCGAGGAATTGAAGCTTCCTTGTAAACGTTTAGTAACATAAAAGATTTTTTTTTAAACAGAATTTTTATTCAAAATGTCCATTTGTCTTTAATGAAATTTAAATATGTAAATACGCTGTAAAAAATCTGTAAAATTACTCAACTTATTTTAGGAAACTGGGATTACTAGAACTTTTTATGTAACGGTAACAGCAAAATTTCATCTAACAGAATCCGATACATGAATTTCTGCTTTTACCGTTATAAGAAAAAGCCTAGGAATTGAAGTTTCCTTGTAAACGTTTAGTAACATAAAAGATTTTTTTTAAACAGAATTTTTATTCAAAATGGCTATTTGCCATTAATGAAATCTAAATATGTAAATACGCTGTAAAAAATCTGCAAAATTACTAAACTTATTTTAGGAAACTGCGATTACTAGAACTTTTTATGTAACGGTAACAGCAAAAATTCATCTAACAGAATCCGTTATATGATTTTTTGTTTTTATCATTACAGCACAAGTTCTAGAAGCCCAAATATCTGACCAAAAATGTCGCAAATTTGCATTTTTTTTAATAAATGTATATAGTACTATACACTGTTGTATCAAAAATTCAGAGACACAATTACGAAAAGAGTTTAATCTAAGTTTACTTATGAAAAGCTTTATTAGAAAAAAAATGCACAGAATTTTTATTCAAAAATCTATTCGTTATTTTTATATTTAAACGTGTATATAAACTTTTAAAAAAAGAAAAGGAACTAACCTTGCTAAACTTTTTCTAGGAAACTAGGACTCCTAGAACATTTTATGCATTGGTAACATCAAAAATTCTTGAAACAGATTCCTTTACATGAATGTTTACTGTTGCCATTACATAAAAAGTTCTAGAAATCACAGTTTCCTAGAAAAATTCAGTAACTTGACATTTTTTTACAGTGCATTAAAATATATTTTTATGAGATAGTAGAATGATTTATGGAAAAAATCATAAATGTCAAAGGAAGAAACACCTTATTAGAATAAAATATATATTCTTTTTTTAACGAATATGTAAATTTAATTTGTTTATAAACTTACATTGATAAACTACACTGATTCTATCTGAAAAAATTCTTACTATTGACATTTCAATGCGTGTGAAAATTTTTTTGCCAATGGCTTCTAACTTTCATTCACTGTGAATAAAAATCGGTAGAAATATTTAAAATTTTCTAAAAAAATGTGATCACAAGAACTTTTTATCTAACGACAACCGAAAAAAAAATTATTGTAGCAGATGTACGTTTGAAGAGTAAATCAAAAAATCTGTAAGGTAACTATAGATTTTTAAAGAAATTAGGATGTTTAATGTAGTTTTTTTAATAATTAGATTACTGTATTTTTAATAGAAACTTTTGAAAAGCAACAAATTTTTGTAGCTTCACAAACACTAATTTTGCAAATTTACTTTTTTGGGGGGCAGTGTACAGTTAAATGTTTAGTAAGCAAGCAGATTTCTGTACCCGTATATCAGTTTGTTTTTTTTAATTTTTTTTTTTAACAGCATTGCTAGAGTGTTCTAGTGATCACTATAAAAATGAAAGGCAATTATGCAATATTATCGTGGACAAACTTATTTAAAATTCTATGCAAATATATGCTAACACAATAAGTGACTTTTCGTATATATTATTCTTTTTGATGAATTAATGATTAAATTAATGATAAATTTTCGAAATGAAAACTTTTCATAACATAAAGAATCGTTTTATCAAGTAGAAAAATATAAACTAGAAATGCTTAATCATTCCATTGAATTGATTTACATCTTTACCTTATTTGCGTACATCGGAAATCTGCACTTCAAATTAAAAAAATTTCAAAAAAATGTTTAATTATTCATGTTGAAGGCTGGATTAGTCTTGTTTTATAATAATGTAATCTATGATTCCTGGCTAGCAGACATTTATTATATATGTATGTTACATGAAAATCTAAAGTATTTATTTTTCGTTGTGGTAATCATAAAGGTATTGATTCAATAATAATAATAATAATTAATTAATTAAATTAAATAACAACGCTATCTCATAATATAAAACTCATTATCATTCAGAAAAGAACATGTGTTATGAACTAATTTAACATTTTCTTTCTATATCTAAATATTGCATTGAAAATGAACAGAGCATTTTGCTTAATAATAAATGTCCCTTGGATTAATTTGAAACAAATTTGTGAGTATTATCTATCGAAGCAAAGCAAAATACTATTCTTAGACTTAACGTATCTAAGAAAGAAAATCACTTTAGTTATTCTTGCAGTATTCAGCTGCCATATATTTCTTCTAAATTAACTTTCTTATAAATAGTTGTCATTTATTTCCTTTAGAGATACTGGGAGCAACTACATTTTTATGTTTGATAAATTATAGATGTAATGAATAATTAAACAGAAAGATTAAATTAAATTTAGATTTAATTAAATATATTAAATTAGAATTAAATAAAAATTATAAATGTAATAAATAAATACTACTTCATTTTATTTAACAATTTAAAATGAGGAACTAAACTAAAAGTATTTCAACTATAAGTCTATATATTCAATACTTTAATGGGATAAGTTCATTTTTTGTATCATCTTCAGGAAAATCATAATCTTTCATGTCGATACTGATTTAATGTGCTTATGTGCCCGTCTGATCTGTATGTGCGTATGTGCGTAACGCGATAACTCATGATAAAAGTATCCGATTCACTTGAAATTTTGGTTAGATTTATATTCTTATAAGACATTTCCCTGATTATTTTTTGGAGTTCATTCGACATGTATACGATTGGGAAAGGGGCTAATACCCCTCCCCTTTATTTATGTAAATGAGTTTTTCATGCAGAATTTTACAGATATCGTTTAAAATTCAGTTATAGGATCATTCTTATGAGTGTATAGTGTTAGGTGTTCATTGGATAAGTATAAAGATGGGGAACGGGGGAGGATCATGTCCTTTCCTTTAATTGATATAAATGGGTTTTTCATGCAGAATAATCAGTTTTTGTTATTCAAGGGGCATTATTATATGAGGTTGTAATAAAAAATTAGTGTGCCTAGCCTGTGAGCTCTATGCGGTCAGTTTAACTGGGCAATATTATTTTTATTTTACTATGTTTAAGCGATCTCTAATTATCGTTTGCAATATTTATGTTTTATGGGAGGGTAACATATTTAAATGGCCCGCAATACTAAAATCTGTGTTCTAAATACTGACCCTTAAAAGCACAGAAAGCCGAGAGCAGAGCTCCTACGAAAAGGCGTACACTGTAAAAAAATCTTCAAAATTATTACATTTTTTCAGGAAATTGGGATTCCTAAACTTTTTACGTAGCGGCAGCAGCAAAAATTCATGTGACAGATACAGATTTGCACTGAAAATTTAAAAAGATAATCTGTAAGGTTACTAAGAACTGTAAGGTTACTAGGATTCCACGATTTTTTCATGTAACTGCAATGAAGGTTATAGATAAAATTTTAGTAAGATAACTGTTATTTTAGTAGACTCGTATATAATGTTACAGATTTCTGTAACTTTACAAAAATAAGTTTTGTAGATTTACATTTTGTCTAGCAGACGAATATTTTCTTGTAGTTTTTCTTGTATTTTTCTTGTAGTTTATACAGATAGAATGTTAGTAACAATACAGATTTCGGCAACTTTACATCTGTAGGATTACAGATTTTTTTTACAGTGTGCAGACAAATCTTACCCAATGTGTGACTGATGTCCTCACCCAGGTTAATGACATTCATATGGCCGCAAGTAAATCAATCATAGTACCCCCATACCCGTCTTCAGTTTCTTATATCCTAATATCCCTTGTTATTCTTTTGAGAAGGAGGGGCTAGAATTCTGGAATGGTGAAAATTTAGTAATACCTACTCCGTACCTGAATTTGAAATGTAACACTGATCCCTAACAGTGATCTGTTCTCGAAACAGCCGCTTTTGACCTATCCTCAATTTGGCCAAACCCCTCAAATCCCTCACTCTTTTTTATTATTATTGGATTCTTAGGATCAACACAAATACCGATTCTGTTATATGAATTTTTGCTGTTACCGCTATATAAAATGTACTAGGCATCCCAAATTTCTAGAAAAAGTTTTTAAAGTTACATTTTTTAATTAATATTATAATTTTTACAGTGAATTCTTTTTAAAATTGGAGCAAGATGGTGGAAACAGTAGAGCGAGGGACGTGGCAATCAATATTACTCCAATCAATATGTAGTCATCGAAGAAAATATTTACTCTATCCCGTGTTTTAAAATAAGCAACTACATTATTGAATATGGTAAGCAAAAGGGCTCCACTGAAGTCAGAGAGCTGCTGTGTCTTGTTGGCAGCTACAAAAATAATGCGAGATAAGCGTTACGATTTTTTTTGGAAGAGTTGACCACATGGGTATTTTTCTTGTTTAATGTTTATCCTTTAAAATTCCTCTATGAAAAAACTCCCTGCATATTAGTGTTGCTGAGGTTTTCACACTTACGTCTTATGCATTCTAAAGCATTCTTACAGTTCTACTGGCAATAATTTATTTATTCGATATACTCTTGAAAACATGATTTTGACTTTTCATGAGGATTTTCGTTTTAACGGCCTGCTGTCATTTCCATTAAGCTTAGTTTATTGGTTAAACTATATTATATGGGATCTCTCGACACTCATCCAGTCGTTTTTTATCATTATTATCCCGCTTATCTTATCTGATTTTACCTAAATAAATCAATTGCTTATTTATATTTTGTTTAAACTAACACATTAATATATATATAAATTTCATTATGGAAAAGCCACGACGGCTGTTTCTTCTTCGTTTCTAGAGCTAAAAATTTCGACCAACACCCATTAACCTCTTCACTTCCTGAGTCCATATATGTGGACTTTCTTTCTTTACACTTTTCTTAATGATATGCGAGCATAATTGAGGACACCAGAAACCAAGATATATAAATGACAAAATAGAAAAAAAAATAAACTAAGTGCACAAACGGCTTGGAAATAGACTTCTCTCTTTTCATGTAATGAAACATAAGTGATTTTCTGATTATGTGCTGCATTCTAGAGATCAACGACTTTTGCCGAAAAATAATCAATATTGATTTAAATTATAAACTTAACAAAAAATGTACTCTATCTGTTTTTTTTTTTTTTTTTTTTTTTTTTTTTTTTTTTTTTTTTGCACATTTATTGAAATAAGAATTCAAAGACCACAGTAAAATAAGCGGCAGTTTCCGATGTATATTCACTCAATTATTACTGATGTTCAAATTTAATGTCAAATACCTTTAAATTCAATTTACTTCAAATGGAGTTTTTGTAACTTGAATCCCTTGGTTTCAAAGGTCCTCAATTTCAAAATCGATCTTCGAATTATAAGCTGCGATGTCTAAGGTTCCAAATGATGCAATTAGATTTATAGCTATGAAGTCTAATTGGAGAATAAATAGTGAATAGTATTACATCAATACTCAGTAGTGAAGAGTATACACTGGAGATAAATTTAATACAATATGTGGTATATGATTATCTCATGGCTGTAATTTTACACCCTACTTTCTTCTATGAAATCAAATAAATTAATTCGAATAATAGAAAGGTACTTCAGTAAATAAATACTACAATAAATAAGGTACTCTTGCAAGTACCTTATTTTAAACGGAACCTATCCATGATTCTAATATACATAAGGTGGTCTGGTGTAATAACGCTAGGCGGGGTAATAACGCCAGGCGGGGTAATAACGCCAAGTGCTAATATTTTGCATAATTATGAAATAATCTGGTAAATGACACCCATGTGCTCTGTGCAGAAGGGTTTTGAGTCATATAAATTGCAAAAACAGCTTCAAGTTAATTTTTTTCATTTTTAATTCTTATTGTTTTTACAAGCAACTAAAATTATCGCTTGATCTAAAATTCGCGCGATACGTTTATTGATGTGAAGACTGTTTTTTTATCCGAAAATACTTTGTTAATAACATAAATTTGTAGTACATTTCATGGACTATTAAAATGTTGTTGAATATTTTGGATATCTTCTCGAGATAATTTGTAATTTAAAATGTACAGCGCAATAACTATAATGAGGTAATAACGCCAATCCTTGGCATTAATACCCCGGTTGATTCCCTACAGTGGCCAAGCTACATCCTAAATACTGATTCAAATAAACACAGTTAAAACTGTGCAATGTTTTTAATAATTCTATTTAAATGGTCCTTTTTAAGCAAAAAGAAGCTTACGGTGTGATATTCTTTTGCTTCATCCCCCCCCCCACATCACACCTTTATATTTCTTACACTTTCACAAAAAATTGAACATATTCAATAGCTTCGAATGCAATTTGTCAATTTCTCAGTTTGTAGACTGTGTATTTTTAGAATTGGGCAATCTACATGCAATTATTCCATCTTATTTCATAGTTTTGTTTGCATGGCGTTATTACCCATATAGGTGGCTAAGAACGCCAAATAGCATTGGTGAAGAAATCACGCCATTACATTTTATGAATACATATCTGCTAAATTATGTTTTTTATATAGATAGTCAATGAGTTTCTGTATGAAATCATGTATTTGTTTGAAAAATACCAACTAAAACTGAGCCGAGAAAATTGGTAGAACCTTAACGTGGCGTTACTACCCCAGGGTATCTTATATTAGATTAATAATATCAAGTATTAAAATGATGTATGATATTCAAATATTAAATTAGCTTATAACATTAAAATATTATATTGATATAGGATATTCAAGTATTAAATTGATTTGTAATTTTAAAGAATTTAATTAATATGTATTATTCAAGTATTAAATTGAGATGTAATATTTTATAAATTATTCTTATTTATTGTTTGTACTTTGGCACAGTACGTTATTTTCAAATTTGACAAACGAAAGATTTTTAATAGTTCTCTGTGTAGTTTTTATAATATCTGGATACACAATCTTAAAATAACATTGGCAGTATTTTTTTTAAAAATTCTGAAAAATATACATATTTCTTGCTGACACATTAAGCAAATATCACAATGTAAACTTTATCCGCGATTTTTTGTAAACATCTCTTTTAAAATAAAAATTATATATAATTTTTGTTTAAAGTTTATTCATTTTTATCTATATTTACACATGAGTGTTGTAAAATATAGTTTTTATGAAACACTAGAAAAATAATGGAAAAAACTTACTGACAAAGAAAAAAATACACATGTGGTAATATTTATATTCGTTTTTTTACCAAATACGTAAATTTAATTCATTTCTAAAACACATTAATAAACTACATAGATGTCATCTATAAAATTTCTTACTGTCGTATGTTTTAATACACGTAAAAATATAGTCTGTCATTGGCATCTAAGTAACAAACTGTACCTCTAAAAAATATAGTTCAAATATAAATGTCATGCTTATAAATTCTATCAACTTTTCCCTGTAATAATTAAATAAAAATAAAAATAAATTAATGCGTGGAAATTTTTCCAGGGAGAAAATTCGCCTTAAATATAACATATCAATTGAAAATCAACTTTTGAATTGCTTAAAAGGCGCAAATGCCAACCTAGTGAAAAAGATTCCATGCCGGGAATCGAACCCGGGCCATCAGTATTGCATACTGACGTTCTACCGACTAAACCACATGGAACGACACCCAGCAAGGAACTTATCACTATTACATGTTGGCAAGGCTACAAACGCAACACAAGACGGAATACAATCCGTGAGCCACCAATCTGGGGCAATCACGAAGCTCAAATTAACCCAGCATCGATTGAATATATTAATGCGTGGAAATTTTCCAGAGAGAAAAAATCTTGTGCTGCGTTTTTAGCCTTGCCAACATGTAATAGTGATATGTTCCATGCGGTTTAGTCGGTAGAACGTGAGTGCACAATGCTGATGGCCCGGGATCGATTCCCGGCATGGAATCTTTTTCACTAGATTGGCTTTTGCGCCTTTTAAGCAATTCAAAATTTGATTTTTCATTTATTATAAAAGTAAATTATTAAACAAAAACCTCTGTAAAGCTATTATTATTATTTTTTAGAAACTCTTATTACAAAAAATTTTTATGCCATAGCAGTAACAAAAAATAATGTAACAGTAAAAAAAAAAAAAAAAAAAAAAAAAAAAAAAAAAAAAAAAAAAAAAAATCAGTAAGGATAGTATTTTTTAGGAACTAGGATGCCTAGAACTTTTTTATGTAACTGCAACTTGGGCTACAGATAAAATAAATTAAGATTACTGTAATTTTACTAGACTATTCTGTAAAGTTACAAGTATGTAAATCTTGACAAAAACAGGTTTTGCAGTTTAGCATCTGTGTTTCTACACTGTCCAAATAAAATTTTAATAAGCATACATATTTTTGCATACTTACATTTGTAGAGTTACAGATCTTTATATAGTGTTGCTAGAGAATTCTAGTTATCCCTATGCGAGCTCCCGAAGTAAGTTTTCATAACAATAATTCTAGTTTATGAATTAATTCTAGAAATCAAAGGATAATGTATCGCAATGCAACTGAGTTAAATTATATTATTCTTATCTTTTCATCACCTAGAAATATATAGACGAAAATTCTTGATCATTACCTCTAAACAAAATATTTCTTCACCTTATTCGTTTAATTCATAAATCTATATTTCTAATTTAGTAGTTTTTTAAAAGGACTACTATTCGTTCTTCAGAAAGCGGTAATTTTTTCCTTTAACTGCACTTTTTACATACAAATCTCCAATAACTGTATCATTTTTCCGGAATATTCTTGTTTTGGTAATAACGTATTCTACTATTCATATCATGCTGATTTTTAATATACATACCGTATGTAAAAAACTAATTTATATTCCGGTGTGGAATTTATTAATATATTCTTTAAAAAATAACAAATATTATAACATTCTCTTATGATTTAAAAGTTATTCTTATTTTGAAACAAACATGTATTACGGATTAATTTAACTTTTTTTCTATATTGAAAAGTTGATTTGAAAAAGTAAATAAACTACTTAAATAATATATGTAAATTGTATTAATTTGAAACCAATTTTTAAGTAATACCTGACGAAGCAAAGCAAAATAAATATTACTCTTTGATTAGATGTTTCTAAGAAAGAAAATCGCTTTAGTTATTCTTGCAGTATTCATCTGCCATAAATTTCCTCTAAAATAACTTTCTTAGAAATGGTTTTCATTTATTTACTTTACAGAAACCGGAGGGCAAATAACTTTAATGATAAAAAAGTAGAGAAAAAATGCGAATAAAAGTAGTGAAGAAACATTTGAACATCTAATTTGAACAAAACTTTATGTTTGCTAAAATTAAGGATATTTCTTTTTTAGGTTTTTTAAAAATCACTTTGAAGAAAATTATATTAGACGTAAAAATGACATTTTTTAAAAAATATATATAATTTTAATAAATTACAAAACTATAACGAAAGAAAGAAAGCTTAAAAGAATTTTTGCTTTGTTATCAATTTATAAAAAAATAACTATGTTTTCTGTTTTTTTAGATGCAAATATTTAAGTGAACCTGTATTTTAATTGAAATTTAAAATTTAAAAATATAATAATAAATAATAATAATATGAATATTTATAAGAACAAATAGATTTTTATATATTTAAGAACTTCTTAAACCAACCTTGCAAACCAAATATACGGATTAGTTGCACTGTATAAAGACTCTACCTTTGCAATTGTTTATATTTTTTCACAAAAAATAAATGAATTACAGCTTTTTAAATATACATGAATTATTTGTTTTTCAGATATGCATTCCAAAATATATAACGGTACGCAGTTCTAATTTTTTTATCATTAGGTGGTCTGAAAAGTCAGTTTAGATATATTTCAGAAATGAAGATATATCGCAAAAAATGTTCCTTTCTAAAGTGTAAAATGTGAATCATATGAAACATACAAACACAAACACATGGCCTAAACGGTAACCCGACTATTGTTATTTATTTATTATTAAACTGTTTGTTTATTTTTATTTTCTTTTTTTAAATGACATAAACTGTTTTATTCTGTATTTATTAACTAAACTTTTTTCATTTATTATTATTTCCTTTTATAAATAATAGAAATTAGTTAAAAATATGTATGTAACTGGTATTGGAAAACAACGTTTCATCAAATGAGCGACAACAAAATAACGCGTCAATGTGATACATATATAGCATTTGTGCTGTTAAATCAAGAATTCAGTATTCTTATGCTAGACTGGTGCGGATAAAACAAAAAAACGTCAAATATTGTACCCGTGGCATTTTTTAGTAATTTATTAATAAGTTAAATTATGATAATATAATCCTTTCACTCATTTTATTTATAATACATACTTTAATTTGAAACTGAAAATTTTAAAATTCAGGACTTTTATTTACTTTTTTTAAGTAAAAAGAACAGAAAAAATAAAAATAATGATATTTTGAAACTTCATATTTGCAGCGAAGGTAGGAAACATAAATAAATCCAATTTACCACAGCCTAAATCATACCAAAGGACTTTTGTACAGTAACTAATAAGATGCGTTAGATTTGGACGTTGCCATTAAATAATTCACAAAGAATCGTGATTTTTGTGCCACATACGATAGCGTAATGTATATATAAATTATTTCTTAAATTATTTATTTAGGTACTTTCTCACTATAAAGACGTTGACAATTTCTTCTTTCAAACTTGTCACAATTTGGATTTCATAAAGTAAAACATGTTTCCAATATGTATGTAAACAAACCTGAAACAAACCTGATGAACTTTATTTCTGTATATATATATATATGTCCTTTTTGACCCAAATGCCATATACACACCTCATTTGGGGGGTTTTTTGACGCCAATATGTGAAAATCTCATTTTCGAATACCAGTTATGTATATACTAAGTTATTCTCGGTTGTTTTTAAAAGGAAATAACGTTAATTAAAAAGGTTTTATTAATAAACACAGAACAAAACATCTTAGATAATTAAAAAAATAAAGTAAAATAAAAATAAATAAACATTTTTTTAATAAATAATTAACAATAGCCGATTATCCACATGAGGCAAAGTAATGCCATTTTGGCGCCAGTTAGTTACTCTGGCGCGCAAATGACATTTTTGACTATTTTTTATTTATTTACGCATATATATAATAATGAAAAATTTTCGCCTTAATTTTAAATTAATTGCTTCCAAATTATTTTAATTTTGAACTTTTTCCTTTCTATGTTTTAACATATAATTTTTAATCCCATACCTTTAAATCAACCCTTTTTAATTCATTTTATTCTAAAAAACATTAATCTTGCAAAACACTTCTTTTCTTAAAACTAAAATCCCATTACTGAATTCATTGTATCTCTTGCATAATATTCATTATTTATTCTCTCAAACTGTTCGAATTCCCATCTTCCCCCTCGGCTGATTTTGTTTGACCAAGGAATTCCAGAGACATCATATTCGAATGTCTGAGAAATAAAACTAATTTTTATTTAGGAAGTTTAAATTTCATTGGTAGAAAAAGACGTCTCAAAATTTGATTGGCAGATTATAAGTTTTTTGTGGAATCATCCTTTCTCCCCAATGAAACTACATAAGACGGATTACATTGGCTTTGGAATCACAATAAATGCTGCAGTTCATTTATCATTGATTGAATTGACGTGCGCTCTGAGAGCAATCGTCTGCAGGTGTGTGAAATCGTCTGCTTGACGGGTATCTATCTCGTCCAAGTGGAATCATAATCAGTTTTAATTTCTTGTGAGTGTGATCATGTCACCTCGTGAAAGATTACGCAATGGGGAGATTTCTACGACACCAACGTTAGTTTAGATTTTTGGTGATACCTTATAATTTTTAAGTATCGTCCTAGTGGAATTGTTTCGTTTAATGTGGAATTAAAAGTGTTTAAAAATATACAGTGCGTCTTTCTAAATTAAAAGGAAAATATTTCTTAGTAGTCTCTTGGCCTTACTAGATTAATGTGGCACAAGTGCGAACTCTTCTAGGGAATATATAAATAACACGGAATTAAGCGTAATATTATGTATATATATATATATATATATATGTGTGTGTGTGTGTGTGTGTGTGTGCGTGTGTGTGTGTACAATATTTTTTAAATGCCAATTACTTCTGTTTCTGCATAAAAATATACTAATAGCTTTTTCACATTAAATTATATACATATGTAAAAAATGCTTCTGATATGAAATAGTAAATAAATTACCAAAAAATATGATGCCATTTTTTTTTCTCGCCAATAACATATTCTGGAAAACATCTTTATTTCTTTTTTAATTTACTTTACATGACTGCGCTCGACTAACATAAAGCAACAAAATGGCCGTTTGACGTTTAAAAAATGAAGCGGTTAGCCTGGAACTGTTAATGACTGTCACACGCCTTAGGTTTTTATTACATAGATATATACATTTCGGATGCGGCTGGTTTTGGGTACCTTGGGTCATATAATGAAAAGTTATTATGAAATTTTTCAAAAGTCGCTTCATGGTAACGACTGCAATTAGTTAATTTTTTACTAAATCTACCTAAAAATTATTGCATGCGTCCTTGATTTATACCACAACTAAGCAAACTTTATACATTTATACAATACTAGATGGAACCCGTCAAAACTTGACGGCACCAAAGAAAGCAAAAGGTATTTTCCAGCTATTAAAGGATTTTTTTTACGACTTATCTTCAGCAAAAATTTTAATAAATAAAATAAAAACCTGCATTTTACATCCAGGCAAATGACCTGCAATTGGCAGAGTTCAAACATGCTGTCATAGAATTAGAATCTCTCTCATTCGATAATTTTCCATTTACAAATACAACACCAATAAATTGTACATAACATGGATAAATCATAAATTACTGTCATTACTCATTTCATACAAAATATACATATTTCACTTACTTCGCAGCAAAATAAGACTGAATTTATAGTTTGCCATTTAGTAACAACTATAACAATAATCCTCTCAGTGGTTAATTTGTTGCTACATTAGCCACCCCATTCAACAAATAAACATTTGCATTTTCAACTACTTTTCTATTACCTTTTCATAAATCAAAAATACATGTAAATTTCACATATTAAAAAAAATAATGATACTTATTCTGGCTAGGTGAAACCCTTCAAAACTTGACGGCAACAATAAGAAAGAACCAAAGAAAAAAAAGTATTTTGCCACTATAATTTTTTTTTAAAGATTAATATAATATTTATTAAAAATTTCAATATGCTTTTCCATTTACCAACGTAAACCCAACATGACATGATCCTCGGCGAAGAATCGGTGCAACGCTGTGACACACGTCGCAGACTCTTGAAAATGTTTGAAGATTACTTTCAACTGTTAAAGTTTTTTAAAAAAAATGCTAGAAATCATTTGTTATGTACAAAAATTTGTCTAGGTACCATAAAAAACACAAATTTTGGCAAATAATTATGAAAAATAGCAAATTTCGTCTAAATCCCCCCCCCCCCAAAAAAAAAGAAAAATCACCCGGAAATTTTATAAATAGATGTGGGAAAAAAACCAGCAAGTTTCGTCAAGAGATTGCCCAAAACAACAAATTTCATCAAAAGATCTCTAAAAAATTTGTCACAAAACTGCAATAAAAAATATTCTAGGTATCCCAAATAAAACAAATTTCTCGAAAGTATTGCGAAAAATCAAAATCTGCCAAAATGTCTAAAAAAATGGCAATTTTTATGAAAAAATTTCGAAAAACAGGCAAATTTTGACAAAAAAATCCCTAAAAAGTGGCAAATTTGTAAACATATTGTGAAAGAAAATTCAAAATATTGTGAGAAAAAAAACAAATTTTGACAAATGATTGTGAGTAAGCAACAAATTTCGTCAAAGGATTGGAAAAAAGCAAATTTCATCAAATAATCACAAAAAAGATAAATTTTGCAAAAAGGTCTTAAACAAAACGGCAAATTACATTGAAAGAAATCAAGAAAAACGATAAACTTTACCGGAAGACCTCAAAATGAAGAATTTTGTCCAGGTATCATAAAAGAAGCAAGTTTCGTCCAGAGTTCTCAAAAAGCACATGTCTATGTTATCTCAAAAAAAGGTAAATTTAGCTAAAAATAGCGAAAAAACGACAAATTTCTCAAAAAATAACAAAAAACGACAGTTTCGCAAAAAAATCAAGAAAAAGGGAAAAATTCGATAAAACAGCAAATTACATCGAAAAATTGCGAGAAGAAATGACAAATTTTACCAAAAATCCCCGACAAAACAAATAATTTTTTCCTGGTATCATAAAAGACATGAATTTCATCAACAGATCGCGAAAATACATAAAATTTGTCTAGGTACTTCAAAAAACGCAGATATTGGTAAACAGATTGTGAGAAAAAAACACATTTTGTCAAAAGATGAAAAAAAGAGGCACATTTCATTAAAAGATCACAAAAAGGTAAATTTTGCAGAAAAAAAGCGAACATATGACAAATTTCTAAAAATAACGAAGAAAAAAAACAACAAATTTCACAAAAAAAATCACGAAAAAAGGATAAATTCGATAAAACGGCAAATTACATCGAAAGATTGTGAGAAAAAATGACAAATTTCACCGAAAATCCCGGAGAAAGCAAATAATTTTTTCCTGGTATCATAAAAGATATGAATTTCATCAACAGATCGCGAAAATACATAAAATTTGTCTAGGTACTTCAAAAAACGCAAATACTGCTAAACAGATTGTGAGAAAAAAACACATTTTGTCAAAAAATGAAAAAAAGAGGCACATTTCATCAAAAGATCACAAAAAAGGTCAATTTTGCAAAAAAAAGTCACGAAAAAGAATAAATTCAATAAAACGGCAAATTACATCGGAAGACAGCGAGAAAAAACGACAAATTTCACAGAAAATTCCTGAGAAAACAAATATTTTTTTTTCCTGGTATCATAAAAGACATGAATTTCATCAAAAGATCGTGAAAATACTTTAAATTTGTCTAGGTACTTCAAAAAATGCAAATAATCGTAAACAGATTGTGAGAAAACAACACATTTTGTCAAAAGATGAAAAAAAGAGGCACATTTCATCAAAAGATCACAAAAAAGGTAAATTTTGCAAAAGAAAAGTAAAAAAAATCACAAATTTCTGAAAATAACAAAAAAAACGAAAAATTTCACACAAAAAAGTCACGAAAAAGGATAAATTCAATAAAATAGCAAATTGCATCGAAAGACAGCGAGAAAAAACGACAAATTTCACAGAAAATCCCTGAGAAAACAAATAATTTTTTCCTGGTATCATAAAAGAGTGAATTTCATCAAAAGATCGTAAAAATACTTTAAATTTGTCTAGGTACTTCAAAAAATGCAAATATTGGTAAACAGATTGTGATAAAACAACACATTTTGTCAAAAGATGGAAAAAAGGCATATTTCATCAAAAGATCGCAAAAAATAGCAAAAGAAACGCCAAATTTTTCAAAAAGATAACGGAAAAACAACAAATTTCGCAAAAAAATGATAAATTCGATAAAACGGCAAATTAAATCGAAAGATCGTGAGAAAAAAACGACAAATTTCATCAAAAGACCTCGAGTAAAAGACTGATTTTCTCCAGGTATCATAAAAAATGCGATCTTCGTCAAAAGATCCCGAAAACACACAAAATTTGTCTAGGTACTACAAAAAATGCAAATTTTGCCAAATAATAATAATAATAAAAAAGAACTAGCAGTAAATATGGTACATAAGGTCTGCATTATCACGAATGAATGCTATGCAAATAGAGGGATCTCTTGTGATAATTTTATTTTTCTTCGTTGATTATAATGATCTTCATATTTTTGGAAAAACATTGTTGAGAGATCAAGAGATTGAAAATATATATATATATATACATAGCAAATTTCATCAAAATATTCTTCTCTATGTCCCTCCCCCCCAAAAAAAAAAATAACTCAGCAAATTTCGTCACAGGAACACTATTAAAAAAGGGGAATTTTTTTAAAGGGAACTTCGAGTCAACTCAAGACAAAAAAAGTGAAACATTAAATAAATATTAATGATTTACAAAGCTGTTTAAAACTGGGCTTTTTTTTATTTCATATGCAATTCACCATTCTTCGGCGAAAATAATGTAATGTAAATACTTCCTAAACATTATGATTTAGCTCAAAAAGGAAATTTTAAGGAGGAAAAAAATCACAGATGTTATACAGATATAGCAGGTATATATATATATATATAAAATCACAGCTTTCTTGACATGAGTATTATAAGAAAATGAAGCACAAAATAAATAAGGATTTGCGAATCTGTTTATATCCATAAAGTCAATAACATCGGTCACAAATCCCTGCTTTTTTCTCCCTTCAAAAAACAAAAACAAACAAAACAAACAAAAAAAAACGTGATATCTAACCAGGTTTTTTTACACATACTTAATACAAATTTAAAAATTACAATTCGGAAAATGCTTAATCGGCAAGAAAATAAATAAAAACTTTAATCATTAACTATTGAATGTTTCAATTTCATAGGAAATTGTCGAAAAAAAAATCGTTTATATGCATTAAGCCTAAACTATGTTTGCTGGCTAAAAAATGGAATAGAAGTGGAAATTAAAATAACTTACGTAAAGTGAAAAACGGAAAAAAAATGTTTTTCCTAAAAATGAAGATCATTATATTAGCCAAGAACAATAAAATTATGAAAAGAAAAAGAAATCCTTCTTTTCGCATTCATTTTCATTCAAGAGTGATAATGCAATCCCGTATTTACCGCTTGCTGGAAGTATGTGTTTTCAGAGAGTAAGTACTCTTCTCTGATTGGTTCACGTTCTCAGATATCGGCGCAAATTTCGATGCGTAGAGACGAATTTAAAACTATGCTTACTTTTTTCGCTATTCTTTTAATATATATGATTATAAGACCCAATGTATATATGAGACGAATATCATATTATCATAGATAGACGAATCATTTTCCCATAATGCAGCACCAAAACTGTCCAAGCAGGCAGATCACTATGGTAAATGTGCATGCGACACAAGTTGAGAGACACATTTTAAAATTATACACTGATCCTCGATCAGTTCCTTTTAACTAGATTTTATGGCCTGAGATCTATGGAAAATGGATAGAAAAAGAAGTTTCTGTAATGAAAACATGTGATAGAGTCGTTAGTATTTTACTGTTGCATAAATTCACAAAACTACTCCATATCATAACCGGATATTAATAGGTCCGCCACTCAAAAAATGTTGAATGATAAAAGTTAGCTCCAAACTTCAACATCTTGAAATCAAAATGATAAAACATTCGATTTGACTACTTCTTTCGACGGGATTTATTTGAAAGTTGCAAGGTCAGACAAATTCTGAGCTCTGAGCCTGTGTCAGCACTTTATAAAACGGCAAATACGCGCAAAGTTTCAGCCTCAGCACCGAACAGGAATGAGCATTAGGGTGGAGTGAAAAAGACCAACAAAATTTTTTTCGGAATTTTTTCTTTGGATAGGTCTAAAAAGTTGTCTTTTGGCACACTGAATATAAGATTAAAATTTCATTTCATTTGGAATTCATCTTTAGCTCCATACCAGCTCTTAAAGATTAGCTCTTTTTATGTGAAAATCAAGATTTCACAATGTAGTGTAAATTAATCAACTTTTTTTTAAAACTAAATTTCTGATTTCAGTAAAATAACCCACAAAAATGACTTCTCAAAGTATTACTTGGAAATGATCTAAGTATCGTTGCGTTTTAATGTTCATCGTAATCTAATGTTAAGCGTAAGCGTAATATAAAATGTTAATCGTATTGTTGCAGAGAAGAGAAAACACAGTAATTAAACATGCATTTCACTTTTATTTTTCGAATGCATATGAAAGATAGTTCTCTAAATATAAAGGAAATGCAGCTTTCTGAATATATAGTAATGAAATAAAAAGAATATATACGATGTATTGTAAAATGATCTTTCATTTCACTCTAATTTATATTGGATTTTATTATCAAAATTAGGTGTTACTTTTCGTGAATTGATTTTTGCTCATATATATCCGGTTCTTGCTTCTACTACTACAGCTGTCAATGGCGCTTCAACAACTAAGTTTACGCATCTTTCGAATATTTGAATCTAACAGGGAAATTTTTCAATTGAATAAATAGGACTTTCGATTTTTTTTTTTTTTTTTTTTTTTTTTTTTTTTTTTTTTGAGAATTTTCAGTTTTTTTCTTGGTACTCTTAAGAATGTGGGGTGATTTCACATTCTTGTCAGTTACTAATGTTTATATAGTTTGTAACACTGAATTTCAATATTGGAATATGAAACTGTCTTATTGTAGAACATATATCTTTCATCTTCAATATTCTTCGGAATCCAAATTATCTAACATGTTTTTTTTAATCAGTTATCGTTCCTGTAAATTTTCATCTCAATGACAGAAGTATACGTTTTGTTGAATAACGGGATTGAGAATGCTCTTTAAATATTCCCTCAAATAACGAAACAACTTAATTGTTTATAAAAAGCATTTTGAGCTCTATATTCCCAAGAAGAATCTTTCTTGAAGTGAAACAACATAGACGAATGTACTTTCATTACAAATACAGCCATAATCATCAGATTTTGGGATGAATTCTGACTTCCAATCTGCAAACCAAATAATCAATAGACAGTTGTCAATCATTTAGAGTGCAACATTCTTGCTGGATTTCAATTTACCAGATTTGAGGAGCATCAACCAGATGCAAATGTTTGACATATGTCATAAAAATAATTTTGGTCTACACTTAACTCTCCAGAGTTCATTTCTCTGTGATAGGACTAAGAGCAGATAATTTTTAATTTCCATAACTGTCTATTGTTCACATTGATTGAACAACTTTTCAATTAGAACAGGAAAAGCTCGTGAGCCTTCATTATGTTTATCAAGTTCAACGACTTAGTGGCAATTCATTTGCAGAGAGCTGACATATTAACCACTACAACGGACGACTAAATCTTAGTTTCAAAAATATATTAGCATGATTTATTATCTTACTGTTTACAGTTGTTCCGTCACAAGCTATTGCCATAAATTTATCAAGATTTAAATATTTTTCAGTGCAATATTTTAATATTTTCTGCAGTGATCTTTCCTGGTCCAAAAGATGGTGTAATGAGTCCCAAATACAATTCATTTGACTCTTAAAATCAGAGATTATATTTTTCATTTATAGTTCTTCCATATATCTCCAATTTTCCGTAATTTTCTTTGGTTTTGGGGAATTGAATAAGTTTCTAATATTCAGAAAAATTGTTGTCTATCATTTGAACAATACGTCTTTGGTAAACAACAATATTTCATAGCATTCTGCTATTATTGGCAAAATAGCTTTATTAAGTTTTGAAGAATCACCAAATTCCGGTAATGATAAACTTCGATTTGCTTACACACGTAAGCATTTTGACTGTAGAAATGATGACATACAATTTTTAAAACTCAATAAACCGTTTCAAATATTTAAAAATAAAGACTTTAAGTTTGAAAATGATGAAAGGAATTACACTGAATATTTTAAATATAAAAATATCAAACGACATTACGAAAAAACCTGTTAATGAACAATTTATGGTAAAAATCTATCGTATAAATCAATGAAAATATAAATGTCCTGGTAGGGAACTCAAGAAGTTTTATTAAAATTCATGAAATTTTGCATGTGTATTAGAGGTACTAAAAGGCAACTTTTGGCTGCTATCCAAAATCAAAATTACAACTTTCGATTTTTCACTCCACCCTAAATGAGCATGCGTCGAGAGGCGGGTACAGGGGATATCCAAATATGTTATGGGCTAAAAAGTAGGACATCACGTTAGAACTATATCCAAGCCGCGAGAACATGCCAAATTGAAGAGATGTGCGCGGGCCAAAATATCGAAAAGAATTATGGAATAGCAGACAATATTTAATAAAATGCTAAAATTAAAACCTCCGAAAGAATATTTTAGTCTAAATAGGAAAAATGGAATACTAAAAATAGATTAAGAATTCTAAATGAAAGATTGACATTTTAATAATACATTTGAGTTCTTTTGAGGAAAATAAATAGTAAATTACGCCGAATTAAGGAAAAAGGGAATTTAGATGATAATTAAAATGTAGAATATTACTAAAATATAAGTAAAAGTAGATTTTTATAAGAATTTGGAACAAAATCGAAACGAGAAAATTTTTATTATTACATATATATAAATATTCATAAGTAAAATAAATTCTCTTTGCAAATGTATCACAACTTTTTATTTTTACTTTTATTTCGTATACTTTTATTAAAGTTTTAGGTATTTGCAATCTTTAAATGCATTCATATTATATATATATATATATATATATATATATATATATATATATATATATATATATATATTGTAAAAAATAGTAAGATAATTTTAGCAAGTAATCAATAGTTTACAATATTTTTAATTATAATTTTTTATTGACAGTCTAACGAAAAATATTTCGTATATTTTTATTCATTTATTTCCTATATTTGCAATCTGTAAATGTATTCATAATGTCTTTGGTAGTTGTGGAAAATAATAAGATCATTTCAACAAGTAATCGTACAATACATTTTTAAGGGAAAATATTTTCTTCTTCATGAATGTACATTTTTCGAACAACTGCGTAGGATCTAAATTCCAAGCACAATTCAAAGAATTTACTTTCCTCAAATCCTTCAGTAAGAAATGTCCGACAATTGCGTTGTCAAACTCAAGAAGTAAGATAAGAAATAAATGACGTAAAATGTCTCGAATTTTTTATGTAGGAAAAAATTCAAATGAAATATTTCTTAACATCACATTTTTAAATGTTAAGTTATATCGCGAGAAAATCATGTTCTTTGTAACAACATAAAAATATATTTAAATACTTATGTGATATATATATATAATTCATACATTCTTAGATTATTTAATTTTTAAATAAATAAATAAACTAACATTTATGTGTACATTTTTTGGTATATTTAAATATTTTACCTGGTATACCATCATTTTATAATACTGAAAAACTCTGCCGTTTACGAGCTATATTCATCAACCCAGCGAAGACGCAGCATATTGTAAAGACAAGCTAATTTTATAGGCATAAAAAGGTTTTCGAATAATTGATTATAAATTTTTTTAAATGCGATTTTAATCAAAAACAGGTTTCCATTTATTTCCATTTATTTAGGAAATTTTAAGGTCGATCAGCTGCTGTAAAGACATAAAATGTCTACTTTCGTGTTTAATTAGTTATGATCAGTGATACATTTGAAAATAAGCTAAGATAAAATTTGTTAACTAAACATATTTTATACTTCTATGCATATTTTTAAAATGCCATGAAGAAAATTGTTTTAATTAAGAAGTTTTAATAATATCCTTTTAAATCTGAGGCTGTTTTCACCAAAATTTTCTATCTATTTTTTACAGTCACGTAAGAATTATTTTGTTGTTAGAAAGAAAATTCTATTATTTTCGCTATTTTAGAATTTTGAACAATTGTTAAAATGATAAATCAGGAATATGGTATAAATATCATATTTAAATATATATAAAAATATATTTCAAATATTTATGTCAATGTTATTACGTTAAAAATTTAAATAAGACACAATTGCACTCATGAGTAGAAATTAAAGACATATGAGACATTATAAAATTACATTTTTAAACCATAGGTAGTTTTAAACAAATTTTAATGATATATTTTTTTTATTCAAGTGAAATTTTGTTTGCTGTTGGAAAGGAAATATTATTATTATTTCGCTATCTTTGAAATGGTAATAATAATAAAAAATATCATCTAGCACTAAGAAATAAATATCTTGTGTAAACATATTTTTTTAAATTGTAAACTATTTAAGTCAATCTTATTACTTGGCTATGGCACTTGTACCCAGTATGAACATCGCAAATATCTTTAAAAGTAACAAATTTGATCGAAGGATGACACTACATGTCCGTGAAGAAAAGCTGTTGAAAAAAATAATTATGCCTGAAAAGTGAAAAAAAAATCAAATAGTACACTGTAAAAAAAATCTGCAAAAGTACTAAGCCTTTTTTAGGAATCTGGGATTCCGAGAACTTTTCCTGTAACGATAACAGCAAAAATTAAAGTTTCAGAATCGATTACATGAATTTTTCCTGTTGTCGTTACATGAAAAGCTCCTGGAATCCAAGTTTCCTAGAAAATGTTTAGTACCTTTGCAGATTTTTTTTTACAGTGTAATATCACATAAATTAATAAATAATCCAAAAGAATTTAAACATTAATATCCCATAACTAAAACAGATGCATCAACTGTAGCATGGAGAATTTGATTATTTACAGCAGAAATAGGCAAACATTTTGATTGTAGCTAAAATAATACACAGAGTGATCCAAAAGTAAGACAAATTTTAAAAACGAATAATTTGAAAATGAATCAAGATACAAATGTGCAGTTTGCACAAAACGGATGGAAAAGAAACCGGGTTTTGCGTGGCAACGAAAAAATAGTTCTATTAGCAACCAATAGATGACGCTGTCGGATTCCTGAATTGCAAGAGCGGCAGGCACTACAAACACTCACCTTCGTGTTTTCGTTGAATCTTCAGTCATTTTAATATGTTTATATCCAAAGCAGGGTCACCAAAAATTGCAATAGCCGATATCACGAAAGTACTATTTATATCATATCAGAAAATAATTAAAATCACTGCACTCTACTAAGTTATTATTTGTAAAATAAAAGTAAATAGAACTTTTTCTGTATATCAACAACAAACACCAAATTTTTATTCATTTCAATTCCAAAAATATGTTTTTTTTTTTTTTTTTTTTTTTTTTTTTTTTTTTTTTTTTTTTTTTTTTGTCATAACAAACAAAGAAATTTTGACTCGATCATAGAGGATACAAAGGTGTTTAATAATATATTAAAAACAAATAACTGGCAAGTTTTGTGCCCATTTATCTTACGAACCATACTCATAATAAACTATCGTAATACTTACCCATCATGGATATGCATTCGATAAAATTTGAAAATAAAATCAAGTAGCAGTGAATTGCGTAAAAGAAGCACCCTTATAACTCCAAAAATGATAATTATATTAACTAACAATTTACTGCGTTAAATTAAGCTTTTCATTTTCAAATAAAATATATTCTTGAATTGAAATTTGAATGAAATACAGGGTCATGAAAAAGCGAATGGTGTGGAAAACAAGATTACAATTATCTCAACAACTAATTATCCGCTAGACTTCGTTCTTTATGTAAAATTTATGTTTTCTTATTGTCTTTTACATTCATCCCTTAAAATAAAATCAATTCGAATTTTTTTTATACCTTTTACGTGGACGAATATTTTGAGTGTAAGAAAAAAGTAGTTTCGGATAATTGAGGTTACTGATATTAACTAGACTTCGTGCCATTCCTACATACTATGTACATATCAAAATTTAAGGGGGCTCAGGGATTAAAAACTTTTCGAAAAATGGATTTTTTTTTATGATCTAGTTTTATTATTCAATCAATTCTGAACTCAATGCAAAAAACCTCACAAAAATATTTGCATTTTTAACGGAGTTATAAGCATTTATGTATCAACACTTTCAAAGCCGCATCCATATAATTTCAACTTTAAGTCGCGTTTTCTCAAAATTTGATTTTTGACGACTAACACCAAGATTAAAAAAAACTATTTGATGGAATGGCTTAATTTTTTTGGATGCATATAACATCATTATCTATAGAATGAATTAATATAGTTTAGATAGTTTAATATTTTGAGTATTTTTATTGAAAAAAATGTTGTATTTTTTACGACTTTTTAAAATTTTCAAATTTGAGAGTTTTTTTTTTAATAATGTTATTTTTGAGTGATAGTTTTATCCTTAATTCATTCTATAGAGTGAAGTTTCTGGATCATTTTAAAGCAAAAATTAGGTTCTTATGTCAATTCAACTTTAAGATATCTTGGTGTTGGTGATATAAAACATAAGTTTTTTTTCGAAAATTGTGTCACATAAATTGTGCTATATTTTTTATTATATTACATTGAAGTACTTCAAGTTAAGACTATAAACACACCTTTCAAATATCGGAAAGTTTAAATTAATTACGTTCAATACATCTGTTTTTATATGGACTCGAAGCGAGAGCTCTGTTTACATGTTTTTCCGTATCGATCAACCCCTGAGCAACCTTAAATCTCTATTTCAATTTGTTTGAGATGTAGAGGATTTACAGACAGATACACACATAGACAGACGGACGGCACCTTTTTCTTTTTCAAAATATGTTTTTTGGAATCTCCAGTGTCTGAAAAAGAGTAAATCTGTCAATTTTTTCGATTATCAAAAAGATTGCAAAATTTACCCTATGTAAATTGGGTATGTAAAATAAAAATACAAATCGTTTCACGGTCAATGCAAATGAAATGCGACAATGAGATGTAAACAAAACTTCGCGCTCTATTGTAAAAAATAAATTTATAAATCGATTATGATTTAAAATTATTTTCCGATGTGGTTTATCTCATTCTCAAATTTTCAACAAGGAATTTATACATGAACTCTTAACATAACTTGGGAATAATAATAAGGTATCATTAGGATGAGCGAAGCGAATCCTCTACTAGTCCACTCAAATTACAATTTGTCATAGGCTTTACAAAAAAACTATTCAATATTTTAACTTCAAATTAAACACAAAAATAAATTATGATCTGTAGATTTGCTGAATATAATTTTTTTTACAGTAAAACGTTAAAAAAATTATTATTTTAATAATTTATTTTACATGCATTTCCAATACGGAAGCATTTTAGCAAATAAATAAAAAATGAAACGCGTATATTTTCAGAAAAAAAAGTTTAAATCATGGAGTAAATAATTATAGATATAATCATGATTAATTTATTAAATAAAGCATGTTTTCATTATCCCGCAAAATCGTTTGCACAGATGACACTTAAACATTTTAAAAGAATTGTATTATGGATTTTTTTTTTTTTTTTTTTTTTTTTTTTTTTGTAAACTGGCAACAAAATAATTGTAAACAAATAAAATTAATTCTTAAATTTGTTATATAAATGAAAAATTAAAAGATCTGCGTGAAGTTGTTGGTTCAAGCTCTTTATAAATATTTTTGCGAAGGTCGTATTGTGGCTAAATAATATCGACTCATTAATCAGAAGGATTTTATAGAAAAATAAGACTTTAATAAGTTCGCAAACACAACAATAATTATTCGTGAAAACGTCACTGGGAGAATGAGAGAGCGCTTCGTTAAAAGGTAATTCCATTAATTGAGTTGCCATTCGCAGAAAGTAAACAGTTCTCCCACGCGGAGAGAATTACAGCAATTCTCATACGCTAACATGTATAAAAATGAAGAAATTAAAATAAAATGTTTTACAGTTGAAAATTCATAGCATCAACGAAAGCAGATTTCAAATGTTTTTTCCAGAAAATAGGATTTTGAAGAAGTAACTTTCTTCAAGCTTTCTTCAAATATATTATTCTAAAATAGCTATCAAAGATTATCGGATGTTGATTACAAAGATTGGAAACATGCATATTTCAAACAATTAAAAAACACCAGTGGCTACTTGAAATTTTAAAAACATCTTTAAAAGAGCTTTTAGTTGAAAATTAAAAAAAAAATTGTAAAAGTTTGCTTCGAAAATATCTTATGCCAGTTTTACATCATAAGTAAAAAATTAAAATGCGCCAAAACATAAAATAACGTTTTTGTTTAATAAAGATGCAAAAATAATAATAATAAAAAAATATTGTTACTTTCAAATATCTGTTTTATAAAATAATGCTTCGCGAATCCAAACAAAGCATGGCTGTTGCTAGTTACGAAGAAATCTATTACGCATATGAATTTCAAAGGGCTCTTTTATAATGGACTTACGACAAAAACTTGATACAAAGCGCAATTTACATTCATTATTTGCAAATTCGATGGTTAATTTTAAGATCAAAATGCGTACTAAGAAGATATATGTAAATTTTCCAAGTGGGTGAAAAAGGTCCGGGCCAGGATTCGAACCAGGGATGTATTGGCTGAAGCTGCAAATGCTCTTCCAACTGAGCCATCCCGGACGAACACTGAAGGACTATTTCACCCAAATGACCTCAACGATCACAGAATCTGGTCTGATACTCTGGATCAGCTCAACAGAATAAATCGAAGGTAAATAATTGGAACCGCAGAAAACGCTGCATACGAAATCATATACCGATTGAATAATCGTGAAAAATCGTATTTAACCTATTGAATAATCGTGTTTAAAATTGATCATATATATTGAGAAAATGTTTTTAAAAAAATTCTAACCTTTACCTGAATGCTGAAATAAATGTATGGATTGAGCATAAAAGTTTCAAAATATTGTCTAATTTATCATTTATTTAGAATTAATTTTAATTCATCTCATTTATTTCATCGTTTTTCAGTCTAATGAAGTGTAGTGATGTAGTTTAGTCAAACTGTGGCTTAAATTTAAAATAAACCTACAAATACTTAAAAGGTAGTGCAAAAATAGATATTATTTATTTATTATTTACCTTGGAACTTACGGATGTCCTCGCATCCATTTTGAAAGGAATATAAAAGAAGATAATTGATTCCAATAAATACTTAAAAGGTGTTTCAAAAATCCATTATCTTCTTTTATAATGCGAGGGCTTATGGATGCGAGGACATCCATAAGTTCCAAGATAAATAATAAATAAATACTATCTATTTTCGAAACACCTTTCAAGTATTTATTGGTGTATTTTAAGTTTAATAAAAAAGTTTAAAATTCTATCAAGACACTGGCATTAATATAGTGATTTGACTTATTGTGGCTTAAATGTTAAATTTTTAATTATATTCCTAAAAGCATAATTTCGTATAATAAAATTTAGACATACAAATATCACGTACCATATTACAACTATTAATCGGGCAAAACTACGGAATTTATTAGTAGACGATATTTTTTGACATAGCAAATATTTTAGTTTCAAAATTTTTCATTTTTTATGATAAAAGGGCAACAAAAATATACACTAATCTCCGACCTTTTTTTTTTTTTTTTTTTTTTTAGGTAGCTTTTATTACAAAAAGTAAAAAGCTACCTATTGCAGCCGTCCGAAGGAAAGCACTTCTGGAAAATTTTCGTATATTTTAACCGATTATGACTCCCAGACACCAAAACCACCCTCCGTTCAAATGTTGACATACACATGTATATATATATAACCATATATATCTGATTTTTGTCATGCTGTAACTAACGTATTTATGAACCGATCTGAATGAAACTTGGTACGTACATAGTACATACAAATGTCTCAGCCAAGTTCGTTAGCCAGTATCATCCGCCATCTTGTTCCAAAATGGCGGCCACTTAATTTTTTTAAATTTAAAATTTAAAATTTTATGTGAAAAAATTAAACGTTGAAAAGAACTTAAAACAAAGATTCCAGAACACTTTTTTTTCTATATCTTAAAAACATGATTGAGTTAAAGCACTTTGATTTTTTTTCTTATGGCTGACATATTGAAACGATCTGATATTTGTCACGTGATAACACGCGTATTTATGAATAGATGTGGATGGAACTTTGTGTGTACATAGTAAGTAATGATGCCTGGACCGAATTCGTAAGCCAGTTCCATCCCCCATCTTGTTTCAAAATGGTGGCCATTTAATTAAAAAAAATTTAAATTTAAAATTAGACACAAAAATGTGAGAAACTGAAAAAGATTTTTTCTTTATGCATTTGACCTTAATACAAAGATTCCAGAGCATTTTTGTTTCGTCTTTATCTTAAAAAATGACTGAAATATAGCACTTTTAATTTCTAGTGTTGCTCACATTTTGAAATGATCTGATTTTCGTCACGTGATAACACGCGCATTTATAAATCGATTTGGATGAAACTTGGTGCGTACATAGTACATACCGATGTCTAGACCGAGTTCGTTGACCAGTTCCATCCTCCATCTTGTTTCAAAATGGCGGAATATTAATGTTTTTTTTAATTTAAATTTTAAAATTAGGTGGAAAAAAGTAAGAAATTTAAAAAGGTTCTTCTTTTGTGTGTTTGACCATGATACAGAGATTCCAGAGCATTTTTTATTTCATCTATATCTTGAAAATTGGTTGAGTTATAGCACTTTCAATTTCCAGTGTAGTTGACATTTTGAAATGTTCTGAAATTTATCACGCGATGATACGCATATTTATAAACTGATATGGATATAAATCCGTGTGTACATTGTACATACCAATGTCTTGACCAAGTTCATTGACCATCCGTCATCTTTTTTCAAAATGGCGGTCATTTAAGTTTGTCAAAAATCTTTTAAATGTATAATGATGTACACGCAAAAATTTATAAATTGAAAAATGGTTCTTTCTAAAGTATTTATTTTAATAATGAATTCCGGAGTATTTTTTGCTTTGTCTTTATCTTAAAAAGCGCTTGAGATATCGCAGTTTGAATTTCTAATTTTGGTGACATTTTTTTAAAAATCAATTTCCCGCGACACCACTCGTACATATTAATCGATATTGATATGAGTGTGCATGTGCACATGAATTAAGATTTCGACCAAACGCTTGGCTTCTTTTATCCATCATGTTGCTTTAAAATGGCATATACTTCATGATATCGTGGAATTTGTCGACTCTGTAAATTGCTGAAAATAAAACCAGGTTGAATAAAATATGACTAATTTCTAAAAATTCCTATTAACATTCAGTATTGACAAAAACTAGTATTCAATCTTATAAAATCGGGTTCCAATAATTTGAGCTTCGTATGTTTGAATAATATAACTTAATTTAATATAAATAAATAAATAAATAAATATATGAAAGCTACCTCTTCCTCCCGACATTGCCAGAGGGACTTCTTTTTAATAGAAACGGTATTTCTGTAGCCAACATTACCGAAAACGGTATTTAAACTACAAAAATATTAATAGCTTAAAAATAAGTTAGCATATGTTGTTCAAACAAACTGACTTAAAATGGCATTTTTTATCCTATACGACTGTGTGAAAATTAAAATGTGCAATGTTTAGAAGTTTAAAAATTTGTGGTAGGAAAACTGTAAAACCAAAATTTCATTTCAAATCTCAAAGTGTTTCCATTCGCAAAATGACGCATGCATTACGCACAGATGTGTTTGACCATTATAATGTAGATAGATAGATGAGTGAAATGAACATATTAAATGAAATTAATGAAATAAGAACAAAATGCCACAGGAACATCGTTTGGGGATTTATCACCTGTGCTTGACTAGGATGAAAATACCGAGCTCTTGATTTCTCTAACAGAATTTTGGGTGAATATTTGAACGTGTTTGGCAAAAAGTTTATCAAATAAATTAAATTATGAATAAAAGTATTAGAATGCTATGTTTAGCATATACTTAAACGAGACCAAACTGGTTGACAAGAGTGGTAGGTAAATAAATAAATCATTTACATTTTGCGGCACATGAAACAATCCAGATTTTAGAGCCTAATATTGGTTTTCATATAATAAATTTTTCATCATCTAGTTGCTTCACTGATATTAAAGTGGCCTTATATCTTAATATACCTTTTAAATATGTTTCTTATTTAATGCTCTATAGTCCAGTATAATCACACCAATGTACTGTAAAACACGTATAAAATGAGATACAAATAAAAACATTTCATTCTTATAAGTTGAATATCCTCAAAATGTAAAAAACAAATTTAAAATTTACGATTTAAGTTAAAAATTAATTTTTGAACGAGTGAAATAGATTCTGAAAGACTTTTTTTATGTTTTGTACAAATTTATTCCGAATTATTAGCCAAAAATCTAAATATTTTAATATATGATGCATTATATAAAAGCATGGATATCTTAAAATCATCTAAGCCCTGCAAAGTAGTAAGCTTTTTTAATAATGCATTAGACGAAAAGTAGTTAAATATTTATAATCTCTCAGGCACATAAATGGAATTGTATATTCATATAAACATAATAATAAGCTTTCATATCTGATTCACAGAATTTTATAACATTTCATTAGAAATATAACATATTTATATATGCCGGAAGAAATATATTCGAAGATACAGAAAATATTTTGATCCTTTTCTAGAAAAGAGAAGATATAAATTTAATATTTTAATACTGTTACATATGAAATAGAAATGTAATGCACTGACTCGAAATTGTTTATTTAAAAAAATAGTTTTATTCCAATATCATAGGAAAAACATAAATTAAATGATGAAATTAAAATTTCTCAAAAGAATTATTTTTTCTGATTATAATTTTCCAAACTTTTACAGTCGTATGTGTAAAAAATACCCAAAATATATTTATTATCGTATTTTTATTTGAAAAAATATCTTTTAATTTCATTATTATAGAAAAAGCATGAAGTGAAATTAATTATTAAAAAAAATTGCACTTTCAGTTTTATGTTACAGTTGCGTCAATATATTATTTTAATCCTATCGGTCCGGTGTATTATTAAGAGTACATGTCTTTTAATTAACTATTGTTTTGTTTTAACGAATACTTTTGTTTCTATTTACATGAAATAATGTTTGCATGTGTCTATGCATTTATTATATGACTTCTTTAAAGTTTAGAATTTAGTAATAATAATAATAATAATATGTATTTGCTTGATTCTATTTGCAACATTTGCGATTCTTTTGTTTTGAATATACATTTCACTCTTTAAATTTGAAATTAAATTTACTTTCTAGAAAAGAATCATGTATTATAAACCGTAAAAGCATTAGAAAGTTATAATACCAATTAAACCTTTTTGCAATGTAATAATTTTAATATCTCCAAAAATTCTCCCTTAGTTCATTTTCATATGAATATGAATTGAATAGTACACAAAACAACAACATTTGTTATGTTTCAGACAATGAAATATTCGTTAAACTCGAAATAATCTATTTAAATGGCTAGTGTTAATGTTATTAATGTAAAATTAATTTTTTTGAAAAAATGACGAAAATCGGACCCGAAAGGATTAAATAATTAGCAAATAATGATTATTAAATGACTTCTTTCAGCAAGTACTAGTCGTAAAAAAGGGAAAATGTACACCATAGTTTTTCAGCATATAAATGTTTTATGTTTGTTATGGATATCTCAATACATACTTTATATGTATTGAGATATTTGTGTGTATTCTACACAGCACAAAAATTTATATTTTTTTTTTAAACTATTACTTACAAAAAGGGAAACAGGAACGAAAAACTGAAACATAATTTCAATTTGAAAGTCTGATGGAGTTTCTTCCTATAGCCGGCCGCAAACCATTTCTCATTCAATCCATTTGACGGTAGTTTTTTTTCTAATACAATGTTTTTATTTACTCTGTAGTCACTTAAAATAACTGTAAAATTATCATTATTGCGAGCCTGGCTCAAACATGATAGCTTATAATGAATGCTAATTATTACTAACCAAAGCTAAAGAAGAACTTGAAATTAGAATCATAACAACTAGAATCATAAATAAGGAGTTTTAAGGGTAATAACACTAAGTGTTATTATTAAGCGTCGTTACGAAGAAACCAAGAAAAATGTCACTATGGGTTCTGCGCTCAAAAGCTTTGAATCATTTGATTCACAAACAACCACTAAAATTAATTTGTTATATGTGTATACCTTATCGTTGGAATAAATACAATAAGAGTAAACGTCCAAAGTAATATTTTTTACATAAACTCTGTGGTGTGAAAAGATTATTATCGGGAATTTATTAATTACGAAATAGCAATATTGCATAAATTTTTAATGTATCCCATGTACTTTAAAAACATTATATGAGATTTTGTATGCGTCCAAATTTAGATTGTTGTATAAAATGTGCTGCGCAAAATGTATACCCGGATAATAACGCCATCCATTGGTATTGTATTATTGCACCCAGTTGAATCTTTTCAATGGTAGAATTACATATTTTATTTTATTTTATGCACAGGAGACTATTATTGGTTCTTATTGCTAAAAACTAAAATGGATTAAAAAAATGCCTGAATGTTATTAATTTTTTCATGTCAGAAGAATAAAATTTCATATGATTGTTACTGCAGAGTAGTATCGCAATTATTGGAATATAAAAACAATTTGTCAATTTCTAGGATTGTACAGTTTTGTGTCTTTAGTATTGGGTAATTTGCCTGCCATTATTAAATTTTATTTCATAGTTTTGCCATTACTCGCATATTTTTGTAATAACGCCAGATAGCATCGTTCAAAAACTCACGCAACTGTAGTTTATAAATACATATCTGCCAAAATATTCTTTTTTGTATACATAGTTTATAAGATGCTGCATCACATCCTACAATTTTTTAAAAAATAAATTTAAAACTAAGCTGTGAAAATGGCAGTACTTTAACGTAGGGTTATTACCCCAGGATAATTTATAATAAAAAACAATATTTGTGAGTAATGAATATAAATGAAAATTATTTACAAAGAACACAGTACAAGTGATGAATTAATAAACAACAAAAACGGCATAAACTAACTTTATTTAATATTTGTAGTTTTTTCAGTTCTTAAAGAGGCAAAGTATATAAAAGAAAATTGCATGAAAAAACAGATTAACTGCAATTTATATTTCTGAAAAGTAAACAATCAATTTCTAAAATAACTCATGCGTTTTTTAAGTTTATTTTTCTTTTTATTTCATATAAGATTAAACGTTGTGCATTATTCACATTCAAATGCTTAAATAATATTTATTTAATAATAATTTATTTTTTAATCGCAAACAAAAGAATTTTATAAATATATTCATACATATTAATATATAATATATAAATTAGATTCAATGCATACTATTCAGCATAAATTTTATCTTTCCTTAGTTTCCTTTTGAATGAATCACATTTAAATAACTGCAATGGAATGAAATGTTTGAATAAAAGTTTGCGCTTTCTATTGTGATCTGAAAATTTGTTCACATAGCAAATAAAATATATACGCCTTTGTTTGTTTTGGAAAGACATGGATTAATAAAGGAGAGCTTGTTTGCCGCCTGAAAACATATTAATCATCTAAGATTTCTAGTCTTCAAATCATTTCTGTCATGTTCGACCATTTATTTTCAGGGAATACTTTTGAAGGAAATGTATTAAATAAAAGCTGCTTTAAGATAATAAGTAGAACATTTGTAGTTTTCCAGCAATCCTATTGAGAATACAGAAATCTTTAAATAATTATTTATTTTAACATTTTAAATTTTTAATAAAAGTACAGTCGACTATCGTTAATTCGAAACCGGATAATTCGAATTAAACATGAACTCCCGAAATTTTCAATGGCACAATAACGTTAAAAATTTTCATTAATTCGAACTCATTTTCTCTTAACTTCGTTTAATTTGAACTTTCGAGAATTCCGATTTTTAATTTTTCTTTTATTTCTCTCGGATTTCAGATCATTTGAATAACCTTCTTTCTTTGATTTTTGTGAAAATTGTTCCGAACGATTATACACATAATCCAATGCATTTTATGTCCACATTCTTAGTGCCCGTCTGTCCATCAGTGACGCTTTAAATTTTTCTTCCATT
The DNA here is from genome assembly GCA_964019185.1 of Maratus speculifer. NCBI lineage: Eukaryota > Metazoa > Arthropoda > Arachnida > Araneae > Salticidae > Maratus > Maratus speculifer. The sequence continues at coordinate 163,910,711 of OZ025298.1, forward strand.
TTGCTTGTTTCTAATCTTTTAATTAGCTTATGTATTTATGCCTTCTAATTTAATATTAAGTCATATTCTAATGATAACACACTAAATAAATTTAAAAAACACCATAACATTAATTCCTTTGCAATAGTACCCTATATTAAGCATGTTTTCATTTCATATTTTTCGAAGGTATTAATCATTCTTCAATGAATTGAATTTTTTTTTTAATCTACAGAAATATATTGTCTTAAGGGGACAGTGGACCTTTTATTTGAGTAAAATCATCCATAACAAAATCGTCGCAAAAATGTCTATTTCTGTGGAATAATAATGCCAAAACAGTTTTTTCTTATAAAAATATAATTTATGAAGGTTTTAAAATGAAAATAATAAATGTAAGTGTATTTATATACTTTAAATCTTTTTTTTTAAACTAATTTTTCAGCGCTTTTAGATTTTTGAAATGCTCCTTGCGACGTAATTTTTGAGCAATATTTATGAAATTAATAAGGAAGTTTCCTGACACTGTTTAGAAAGAAATTGTGTAAGCTTTTAAAAATTCGTCTTCATTAAGATAGTCAAATTTGATTTTTTAATTATTAAAAGGCAAAATTTTGATGAAAATCAATATGGAATTTAGAAAAAGATCTGTAAAATATTAATTACTCAAGAGATTAAAAAAATCTTACACAAATTTGTTTATAATAGAGTTTTCAGTTTAATAAGCTTTTAAAAATTCGTCTTCATTAAGATAGTCAAATTTGATTTTTTAATTTTAAAAGGCAAAATTTTGATGAAAATCAATATGGAATTTAGAAAAAGATCTGTAAAGTATTAATTATTCAAGAGATTAAAAAAATCTTACACAAATTTGTTTATAATAGAGTTTTCAGTGATAAAAACACAAAAGCAAGGAAATATCTCAAAAATTAAGACACGAGGAGCACTTTAAAATTTCGTTTTAAAATTTATTTTTTTTTTAATTAAAAAAAAATTAATAAGATTGGAAATTTTTTTGAAGGTGTTCTATATACTTTTGGGGAAATGTATGCGTGTCCAAAATTTCATATTGTTATGATGAAAATTAAAAAAAGAAAAAAAATTAACGTCCACCGTCCCCTTATAATTTGCTTATATTGCAATGATACCTAAAGCTTAGTGAACGGAATAATACGTGCTAAATGCTTGGAGAGTTGAATGCCTTTGTAATTCGATAAATACGTAGAAACTATCCTCGTCGTCTTTACTGTTCTTCTGTCTATCCGTCTACACGCATATAATAGTGCAAACAATACACAGCTGCATTGTGTGGAACTAAAAATATATAATCGTTTCAGAAATTCTTCGAGTAATTTGAAGTTGCATGAAAATCTAATCACAAATTAAAAAGATACCTTTAAAAATTTTCGTCATTCTCTTAAATCCTATCATATGTAATTAATACAATGGTATTCCATGATAGGCTCTAATTCCGGGTTGCCCTAATGAAGATTTTCTAGTTGAGATGGAGTCATGTTATTTCAGCATTTCTGAATTTAATGTATATAATGGTAATAAACTTTGGTTCGGGCATTTTTGAATCAGAATTCAGCAGCTATTGCACAAAGATTTTGATAATTATGAAAGTTGTTAAATTAGGAACGTTTGTCACGCTCAACTTACAATTTTCAACTGCGCAATTGGGAATGGTGTAAAACGTATTTGTTTTTAGGTTTTAACAATGTATAAAGATTAACGTAAGGCATATATATTTAAACCTTTAATATATTGCTTTAATATTCCACATGTAACAATTGCATTCTTTTATAGGTATAACTTTTAGAGGTACGGAAAAGTGGGGTAAAATCGTGTACCATAAATATTTATTGTTCTCAATTCAATATGAGGAAATAAATACTGAACACCGCTTTTAATATGAAATGAATCTTTGGCTGTATTAAAATATTAACTTTTCGATAAAAAAAAAATGATAATATTATTAGATAGCTTTTTTCGGACATATGCAAAAAAAACTGTTTTATCCCACTGGTTGGGTAAAACCGATACTCTTTAAAAACTCTTGGGTAATTCATTTTTTTTAATCTTGTTTAATTAGGATGAGGGAAGCGAATCCTCTACTAGTCTATTCAAATTACATTTTGTCGTGCACTTTACAAAAACTATTCAATATTTTGACTTGAAATTAAACAAAAAAATGAAATATGATCTGCAGATTTGCACAATATAATTTTTTTTTTTTTACGAAATAACCTTAAAAAATATTACTTTAATTTTTGTATATTACATGTTTTTCCATTACGGACGAATTTTTGCAAAGAAATGAGAAACACGTACATTTTCAGAAAAGAATAAAAAAATCACGGAGTCGGTAATTATAGATAGAATCATCATTAAATAAATAAAATATATTTTCATTATTCTGCCAAGATATTGCAAAAAACTGCTTTCAGGTATTATATATGCTACATATATGTTCATTCCTTTTAATCATTTAATAGTTTAACGATTTCTTTTGTGAAATTTTTAAAATATCTTTTTTTAGAAAAATTATAGCACATTTTTAATGAATTAAAATTTGTTAAAATTCTATTATTTACGTTCAATTATAAATTTATTTTTCAGTGTTAAGAAATCAGATGCACAATTTATTCTTAACTAGCCGCCTATGGCAACCAGTTTGGTCTCCATTTAAAGTATTCTACGCATTCCATCATGTTATTTTTACTCTTAATTTAATTTACTTCTTCAATCATTATCCAAATCGGAAGATTCCGACCAGAGAAATTAAGAACTGTTTGCAATCATGGTAGCATTTCAGAATTCATTATTTCCAAATTAAATAATAAAAGCATGCTTTTTTTTCATTAATTTCATTTCTGAGTTCATAAATATGACAATAAAAAAACGTGAATTCAAACTGTAAACAACGCCGCAATTTTATCTAGTATGATGTCTTAAGACATAACAAAACTGTTACGTCCTTATCTACAATGATGTCATAAGAATATTGTTCATTTATTGTTGAAAAACTTGCTTTAAGAACCTCCATGGTTATTTTTTTCCCGTTCGTGACTGAATGAATCTTTTACGGCTTATTTATTTTTTAGGAATGCGATATTAAACTATGATTGTCAATTTAAATTCAGTGGGTGTTATCTCAAAATATACATACTTTTTTAAAAGTGTAAATTAAAACAATTCTTTTATGTTGCAATAAATTATTTAGGTTTAGGTTATTATTAATACTATTAATAACTATTTATGTATGTGATTGTGCATATGAAAAAATAAAAACTTTGCGAGAAAAGATTTTGTCAAATTTCTTTTCTCGCCAAGCTCTCACTTTCTTTTGCCAATTACCTATGCTGGAAAAATACATTTAGTATTGTATTTTAAATGAGATGAATGAATTTAATATACATATTTTTTAATCTGTGTTATAAATAAAAGTTATGTATCTTAAATGAAATAAGTTATAGTTTTATGTTTCAAATGAAACTAGCATATGGCATAAAATTTGGCAAATCTGCACTCGGCTAGCATAAAAGCACCAAAATGGCAATCAAGCATATAAAAAATGTGAAGTGTGGAGACTTGTAAGTGTTGATTGTAGCGGAGATTATCGCCACATATCTTTTCCCCTTCATAAATGCAATAATTATTTTCCTTTAATAAATTCTTAGTTTTATTTTAGTTTCCCTTTTCACTAATAAACCCATTAGTTAAATTAATTCTACATTTAATAGTTAAGTTCTAGCTTTCATCCTCCCACTATTAGAAGTTTCAACTTTTCATCTTTTGGAGCTCTCTGTAGAAAATATTAATAGAACTTCCTTTCTCACAAATTTCTGTTGTGCAATTTGGCAAATCTGCACTCGGCTAGCATAAAAGCACCAAAATGGCAATCAAGCATATAAAAAATGTGAAGTGTGGAGACTTGTAAGTGTTGATTGTAGCGGAAATTATCGCCACATATCTTTTCCCCTTCATAAATGCAATAATTATTTCCCTTTAATAAATTCTTAGTTTTATTTTAGTTTCCCTTTTCACTAATAAACCCATTAGTTAAATTAATTCTACATTTAATAGTTAAGTTCTAGCTTTCATCCTCCCACTATTAGAAGTTTCAACTTTTCATCTTTTGGAGCTCTCTGTAGAAAATAATAATAGAACTTCCTTTCTCACAAATTTCTGTTGTGTCTTTGAAAAACATCTGCCCATAGATACCGCACTTATTAACAAAATAAAGAAAGCTCTGGGCTTAATTCATCATAATCTTTTATCTGTTACATTTTTATTAACATCTGCCTTCCACACCCTGTTTTCATTCTCACAATTAATGCTTAAAGCTAGAAATATTTTTGTCTCTGTTTATCCTGATTGTGCTGTCTTATCTGTTAATTGCGCATCTGGATAACATAATTTTGGTCTGCAAAACTCCAATGATTATATCGGCCTGCTTAACTCAACCAGTTCCCAGGCTTAAAATATTTCTGTAACCCTAATAGATATTCGCAGATGTAAAAATAATCCTTGGGTTCCTAGACCGCAAAAGTTAGCTGATACTGAAGATGTGATCTATCAAATATCGCCAAAATTCTTTGTATGAAAAACTTCTTATGCCTTTTGGCGATAAGGGCTATGACGCTGTGTCGTCACTTCTCCGATTGCCATCATACCGTTAACATGTAGCTCACTTGAGCTCTCAGAATTACCTCCCCCTTATGGGGAGTTGCAGTGTCGTACCTTACGTTAAATAAATGTATCGTTAAAGTAACCCTCTCTTTTCGGAGTTTTTTTTTGTGTGTGCTTCTTTTTGGTAAATCACCTGGGCCTGTGAAATAACACCTGCACATTGATGACATTGGGCTTTTATAATATAGATTGGCGACTTATCACCTGCGCTGGCTGACATGAAATTGGCTGCTTAGCGTATAAAGAGTAAAGTGGGTAAGCCCGGAAGTGTTGACAGTCACATGACTTAGGCTTTTATTATATAAAGGATACTGCAACATAACTAACCAAACATACATCACTGTTAAAAATTTGACCCATTTTCTTCAGCATCACTCCACCGTTTTTATAGAAAATGGTTACTTTACTGTGCTATGGAGCATTCTCATTGGTCATAAAAGAGATATTCTATAAAAGCTGTGGAGTGACGCTGCAGCAAATGTGTCATATTTTTAACAGTGATTCTAATGTACGAAATACCAACGATCTGGCGTACAACAGCTGTGTTCAAAAATCCTAAGTTAAACTGGCATTTTGCCAATCTATGAATTTTAAAGTTCTTTAGGGGAAAAAAAGCAGTCACTTTTGATCTTTTGAAATGTCAAAATCTTAAATTGGTTTCCCGAAAATTTTAGGCAAACAACGAATCAAAAAGAAACGAAAAAGAAAAAATAGGGAAAAAGGTGATTTTTTTATGAGAGTGACCTCTTGATTTTAATTACTTAATCAGTTAATAATTGGAATTTCGAAATTCTGAAGCTCAGGTACATCAGGAGAGATTTGGGGCCACTCTGAAAAATTTGAGCCTTGTACATACTGTAGATTTTGCTAGCCATCACAGACACACGGTCACACACACACCGACAGAGCGTTTTGTTCTTTTATTAGTATAAGATTTGTAAAATACAGACGATATTTAAGTATTTTAAAAGAATTATGATTTTTTTTTGTGTGTGAATTGGCAATAAAAGAAATGTAAGCAAATAAAATTAATTAATATTTTGTATAATTTTGCATCTAAAATATTTTTATTGATACCAATCTTATATCATAAATAAAAAATTCCGAGGAAGTTCTTAGTTATTTAGCTGAATTTGTGTTTGTAAAACTAAAAAGCTACGAAACATAAAATAACTTTTTGCTTAATAAACATGCAAAAGTATTTTTTTAAAATATTGTTACTTTCAAATATTTATCTTATGAAATAATACTTCGCGATTCCAAACAAAGCATGGCTTTTGCTAGCATAATAAAAAAAAATATTTTATTACATTTAACAAAACTAAATTGTATATAAGTTAAAAATGCAGTCTAAAAATGCAGTAGTTTTCTAATTTAATATTTTTTTATTAATCGTTCAAGTCAGGGTCGGACTGGACAAGGGTAAAGGGCGCAGACCTTGGATCTTCAGAGGGCGCAAAAAGAACCCGCGTCAATTTTAATTACTTGTGTTGTACCTATAGCTTAATAAGATTTAACACACTGGCGTAGCCACTTCAATCAAATAAAAAAACCCATTCGTTAGTGCAAATCATACGGAAGAAATTTATAAAGATATCTCGATTGCATTTCAATATTTTTAATTTTTAATTTTTATTATTTTTTATTTTTTATTTTTTATTTTTTATTTTTTTACTGGATAGTTGATATTGACTTAGATTTACTTTTTTGAGTTTGTAAACAGATATTTTAATGTATACACTATTATTTTGAGAACCGATTTGGAAAGTAAAAGCATCCTCATAGAAAATATCTGTAATCAAAATTGAAGAGGTTTAAAAAAAAAAAAAAAAAAAAATGGCCTGCATACAGATCGATTTCTGCTATCTAATGCAAAAGAAAATCATTTAAAAATATTGAAATGCAACCGAAATGTCTTTATAAATTTCTTCCATAGGATTAGTATTAGCGAACCGATCTTTTCTTTTAACTGAAGTAGCCTCTTAAATATGAAGTTGGCTTAGTTTCTGAATCTAAATAGTAGACTTCTTCTATTTTTCCGTGCCTGTTTAAAGTTCCATAAAAGCTGCAGAACTTTACGCAATGTTCTGAAACTAAACGTTTAACATCTAACAGTTTCAACAAACTGAATACAGATTTCTTTGTAGGTTAGGGATTTTTGGTTTTATTATTTTCCCAAAAGGTCATAAGACGAAAAAAGTGATTCCCCCCCCCCCCCGCTCTGAATAATTCTCTTGGAAATGACTGTATGAAAAAGACATAGGTAAAAACTGATTGAAAATATCGACTATTAAATGTTATTTATACATTTTACTTTTGAACTCCTTGTCTTCACCAGTGGTTGAGAGGTTCCGCGCTCGAAACTGGTTGACGGGAGGTGCTAGGTTCGAGCCCAGTCGCGCCCATCGGTTTAATTGTTCAGAATTTCCTGTGGTTTATTCGAACGTTAGATTTCTTGCGTAAATAAGGATTAGGTTCCCTTCGAAAGAGCACCGCGGAGGGCATCCCCACACTGTAAAAAAAAAAATTCAAGAGGTTACTAAAAATTCTTTAGTAAATTTGTATTCCACAGTATTTTTTAGTAACCATTACAAACTTTTTTTTTTGCAAGTGAAACAAGCATTTCTTTTGTAAACTGAACAAAATAATTTTTTGTATAATTAACTTAAAAATTTTTAGTATGAGCCACCAAGAAAATTTTAGTAATAGCTCCAAAATTGTTTTTAATAACCTTTACGTGCGCCCGAAGGACAGGAGCTGCATCCAAACTTCTGAAGCGATAGATTTTCGGCAAAACCGCAATAGATGGCAGCACCAAAAATGCTACCTGCTCTGACAGGATTTTCATTATCACTTTATTAACGAGTACTTACACTACATACATTCGGGACGTATTTGACGGTGTCGAACCCGGGACCTCTTAGCCTGGAATCCGTTACTATAACCACCATGCTATCAAGGCCACACCAAGTCAGTTTTAGTAATAGCTATTAAAAATGTAAAACTATTAACTCTTATCCATTGCTAACTTTTTTCTAGTAATTCTTACAGATTTTCTAGTAACCGACTAAGATTACTAAAAATTTTTTTTGTAAATACAAAGATTACTAAAGTTTTTTTAGTAGATCGACCCTTTTTTTTTACAGTGCACTCTTAGGGCCTGTACAAAACCAACTTTGGAGATTGTCTACACATTAAAAAGTGCCATGAACATTGACATTTAAAATTGTATCACATGTGTTTGACGCCGTATTAGAGTCTCTTACCGACCTAAAAACATACATAGTAGTATAAGTAATTTTCTTCAATCTTAATAAAATTATAAAACAAAAAGTGATCCATAAACTTCGGAAAAGAAAATGAAGATCTTACAAGAAAAAACATCGAAAACACTCAATTAGTCCCCAGTAAAATTATACAGAAAATTTAAATTTATAATAATATTAATAATAATAAAAGATGGTCCCTCTTAAATTAATGAAGACAAAAATTTTCTCTATCTCGAAGACTAATTATTCTAATGAACTGTAAACTTTCAGATCGATGTTTTTGACAATTATGGTTCGTTGTAGGGTCATTCCATGTCAATTCAACCAGACCTTGTAACCCGACCCACAGGGATTTTGATGAAACTTTGTGTACACACTAATTCTATCATGAAATGATTCCATCAGAAATTTTTCCTTCCTAGACCTTATACTTTGTGAGATATGGGGGGTCCAATTCTTGGGGGTTTCTCAAATCGCACATTTCTGAGTCTGTATTTTGAGATTGCAGTTCCATCTTCAAAAAATTGTTTCTCTGGATCTAAAACGTGAATCATCTTAAAAATATCACTGTAAGAATATAAAAAGATGCAGATTTTAATAAAAAAATATTTAAAAAATTTACTTGTAATATTTAGGATAAAAAAAATTAGCCAAAGTTGAGAGTTATGGTTATTTTTCCAAATTTTTGTGACTTCACGAAAAAGGCTATACACAAAAAGGCAAATTAAATTTCCAATTTCTTTTTGCTTTAAATAAAGGTTTATACTTTGGGCTTTTTATCTATGAAATAAAAATGATGTGTTTCGCATGGCTTATGCAAAAATTTGGGTACTTTCCAATTAGGCGGATGCATGTTTTATTTTTACATATTACATATGCAAACAAAAAGGCAAATGAAATTTCCAATTTCTTTTTGTTTTAAATAAAAGTTTACACTTTGGGCTTTCTATTAGTGAAATAAAAATGATGTCTTTTGCATGGCTTATGCAAAAATTTTGGGTACTTTCCAATTAGCCGGATGCGTATTTTATTTTTACATATGTACATATGTAGAGATCTATATAAATAGAGATGTATTATACATGTACATATGTATGTATATATACAGTATATATACATATGTATGTATATATACAGTATATTGATATATATATGTATAACACTGGTGCCCATCTAACCGAAAAGTACCAAATTTTGCCTTGTTTTGAGAATCTGCACCAATTAATAGGAAAAAAATCTGACTAAGTTTTGCTGTGGTACTTAAATAATTACTGGAATTTCTATGAGTTATTGAATTTAATGTTATTTGATGCATGTTTTTTTAAGTTGCAAAGTAAAATTTAGGTTTTGTTTTTTCTGATAAAAAAAAATCTTACTTTAATATGTTTTCCCATTAAATTTAGTGAATGGTCCATATATTTCATTTAGTTATTTAATAATGGGCATTTTTTGCTAATCTAAAGAATCTCTTACATTTATTTTCAATAATTAAACTCAAAACAGATTTTTTTTTTAAAACCGTATAAAATAGATAATTTTTTCTCCTCACATTTCCATTATTTCTTTCGAATGCTTATATATTAATTATTTGTGTTTAAAAAATATTCAAAACCTTGTATTTCCTGTCCTTGGTTAATTTTAATCAGTTATATATTTATATTGGCAAGTTTAAATACACAAATGTTTAACAGAACTTAAATTTGTTTCTATAGTCTGAAAGATTTAATTGCACCTGCCTTGTATAAACACCTTCTGATAAAGGCAGGGTAATGTTCGTTAGTATGAAAGCAGATGTTTTGAAAACAATTTAATAAAATTATTGTCATATTCTGTTGTTTCTTATCATAGAAGAATGATCTAACTTTTACTGCGCTACTAAAAATATAATCGGATTTTTACATACTTTATGGTTTATGATACGTATAAATATTTTTTTTGCTTTATTGTTTTAATATGGAGCCTGATATTAAACCTTTTACTATTCTTCAGGCTTGCAGTATTGTAATATTAACTGATTTAGAATGTCACAAAACTAGCTATAGAAATAACAGAGAAATAGGCTACATTGATAATCTCTGTGATTCAGAAAAAGAACTTTTATTAGTTAGGACTATTGAATTTATGAAACAAAAATTAAGTGAAAACCGTTTGATTAATATATGTGAGCATCACAGAATTTCGCTCTTAATGAAATATGAATTATATAAATGTGGAGATCCATTTAAGCGGCATAAAAAGCAAGTGAAAAAAGCAATTAAGGCAGTTAATAGAGATTTATATACGGCCGAAAAAGTAAATCAAAAATGAAAGTTATGATTATTTTTCCAAAATTTTGTGACTTTATGAAAAAAATCTCTACACAAAAAGGCAAATGAAATTTCCAATTTGTTTTTGTATCAAATAACATTAAATTCAGTAACTCATAGAAACTCCAGTAATTATTTAAGTACCACAGCTAAACTTAGTCAGATTTTTCCCCCTTAATTAGTGCAGATTTTCAAAACAAGGAAAATTTGGTACTTTTCGGTTAGACGGGCACCAGTGTTACACAAATATGTATCAATATACTGTATATATACATACATATGTACATGTGCAATACATCTGTATTTATATAGATCTATACATATGTATATATGTAAAAATAAAACACGCTTCCGGCTATTTGGAAAGTACCCAACATTTTTGTATAAGCCATGTGAAAGACATCATTTTTATTTCGCAGATAGAAAGCCCAAAGTGTAAACTTTTATTTAAAACAAAAAGAAATTGGAAATTTCATTTGCTTTTTTGTGTGCATATATGTAATATGTAAAAATAAAGCACTTATTCGGCTAATTGGAAAGTACCCAAAATTTTTGCAAAATCCACGCGAAAGACATCGTTTTTATTTCATAGATAGAAAGCCCAAAGTGTAAACCTTTATTTAAAACAAAAAGAAATGGGAAATTTCATTTGCTTTTTTGTGTGCATATGTAATATATAAAAATAAAGCACTTATCCGGCTAATTGGAAAGTACCCAAAATTTTTGCATAAGCCATGCGAAACACATCATTTTTATTTCATATATAGAAAGCCCAAAGTGTAAACTTTTATTTAAAACAAAAAGAAATTGGAAATTTAATTTGCCTTTTTGTGTACAGCCTTTTTTGTGAAGTCACAAAAATTTGGAAAAATAACCATAACTCTCAACTTTGGCTGATTTTTTTTATCCTAAATATTACAAGTAAATTTTTTAAATATTTTTTATTAAAATCTGTATCTTTTTATCTTCTTACAGTGATATTTTTAGGATGATTCATGTTTTAGATCCAGAGAAACAATTTTTTGAAGATGGAACAGCAATCTTAGAATACAGACTAAGAAATGTGAGATTTGAGAAACCCCCAAGATTTGGATCCCCCATATCTCACAAACCATGAGGTCTAGGAAGGAAAAATTTCTGATAGAATCATTTCATGATAGAATTAGTGTGTACACAAAGTTTCATCCAAATCCCTGTCGGTCGGGTTACAAATGGGGGAAAAATTTGTTGAATTGACATGGAATGACCCTGGTATTAAAAAATTAATGTATGTCATAATCCAGAATTTTATTTTTTTAATTTTAATTAATTTAAAAAAAGTATTTGAACAGAGAAATTAGTCTGTAATATGTGTAGATATGTTCGGTGTATCTGTTTAATAAGTTAATATAAAATTGAATCAGATGATTTTTATAACCATATAAATTAATGTTTCTGAAATGAGTTTACTTTAGCGTTCTTAAATTTACACTTTAGTAATTCTATGAAGATTTTTAAAAATGTGGATAACTTTTCCTGACTGGACCAATAAACTCAAATAAGATGACAAAACTGGGCGTTTCTGTTTGAAAATTCAAAGTTGGTACAACTTTTAAATGTTGTTAAATTTATAAACATAATTTATACTTAACAATAATTAGCAGAGATTATTCAAAGTTTATATTTACTTAGATTTTTTATGATTATTTTAAGCAGAAAAAAGTAAGGGCCAATCACTTTCATTCCAATTATCATAGTCCAGGAGCCGACCACATAAAAAAAAATATATCGAGCTCAAGGGAAAAAAAAAAAAAAAAAAAAAAAAAAAAAAAAAAAAAAAAAAAAAAAACTTTATTTTATGAAAGAGAAGTAATAGGGGAATCTAATGATCCACGTCTACAGGAAGTGAAATGGTGCGTAACCCAAAAATTTATACTACTAGTGGTTTATTAGTAAGTTTAGCATTGTGTTTGCCGTACAATCATTTCATACCTTTGATTGTTAGCCTACGTGTAAATCACTAGTGTTATTTGTAATTTTTGGCTTATGAAGCACTTCGCTTCCGGCAAACATGGATCATTAGATTCCCCTATTACTTTTCTTTCATAAAAAATAATTTTTTTTTCTTCTTGTGTTCGATGCCTTAAGTTTTTGTGATGTCGGCTCTTGAATTATCATCAATGTCGCACAGAAAATTAGTAGAAAATTAACAAGATTTTTTTTGCACGTGGCGCCAAATAATGTTGCAGTTAAGGGCTTCAACTTTGTTTTTATCTCTTTAATGTAATAAGAATAAGTCATCAATCAGTTAAAAATGAAATAAATTTTATTTGTTACAATCTGAACAGCAATTTCTTTTGCAAATCTGATACCTTGTGGGAAAAGAAATTTTCTACTCTTAAAAAAATTTTATGCATCCATAAAATAATTTATATTAGATCTCTATAAAACTAGTTTACAAAAAATCAGCCTTATTTGTTTTAAATCATTAAAACCATTTTTCTAATTTACTCTTCTGTGCACGCTGTTCGCAATATTCGTAAAATTTTTATTATAATTAGAGATCAAGGGAAATATATAAGTTTCGAAAATGGAGAGAAATGCCCCAAAGATTGCATTCCTGTAACATGCAAAGTCCTGTGACCATTTTTTTTAATTACAATAATTTCTTATTATGTCCATTACTTGATTTAATGGTAGATTTTTCCGTGATTAAATTGAACTTTTTTAAAAATTTAAATTACATACAAGAATCTCCTAAAAGTTATTTATAATGAGAAGTGTATCATTAAATTAAACGAAGATTACTAATATGATATTATGGTATAGATTTTTGGAATAAAAATATGCTAGCCGCGTTGGATTCCAAAATTTGCAAGATTGTAATCTAGAAGTGTCATCAAGTTTCTATTCCTCGAAGAGTAAGATATTATTTTCCAATCAACAACAAAATCCACACTTCTTTTTGATTTCTGATACTTATTCCTTTTTTTCTTAAGTTTTTTCAAAAAAGAACTGTTTTAATTATAGGTGCATTAAAGACTGGATTTAAAAAGATGGACAAGGTACAGGACAGAGAAAATGCAAAATATTTGGTTAAAATCTAAGACATATAATTCATTAAAACGATAAAAAAAAATCCAACTGAGGGTGTCATAACTATATTTCCTTGGGCTCATGTTTCCTCCTCAATTGCATGCAAAGATGCCTACGTTGGTTTCCGACCCTGAAATTATTTCTGTATATATTTAATTTATTTGTTATGATAAAAAAGACCTCTCTTGTGTGTCTGTTGAATGATTATTATTCTCTAACGAATTCTCGAAATTTAGTACACTAGTCAGAATTCATGTGTACAACGAACGAAAAAAATATTGGTGAGACTAAGACACTCAGGGGGCGCAAAGTTTTCCCTGGAGGAGGGCTCACCGGCCCTCGGGCCGATGGGCCGGTGGCCAGTCCGAGTCTGGTTCAAGTTTGAAAAGAAAGCACTTCTTCATATTTTGTTTGTAGTGTAAGTTTATAGTGCCAAGAATCAAAGGATTAACAGTACTTAACAACGTAAAACCCTATGTTAAATTATTAAATATCGTTTAAAAACATTCATGTGTGTAAAAGGAATCAGGATAAATCCGGTTTAGATCAACTCTTAAGTACCGGTTTTACCCCAAAATGTCACAAATTTTAAAACATAATATTATTACTCTCAGTACAACAGTAAATGATCGGTAAAACTGAAAAGGTATTAGCAGGAAAGCAAAGAACTAGCTATAGTACTTATCAACATTTAATATGCTGTCAAACACTTGGTGTATGCGTAAAACTTAAACAAAACAAATTTTAAGAAAAATTCAAAAACCTTCACAAAAGATAATAAAAAATAATGAAAATAATAAAAGTTTTGTTCATCAACAGATGCCGTAATGACATTCGACAAACAATTCCTGGTGTTGGTCCATAGATAAAAGTTCAAATGAAGGAGGAATCTGCACTACCCAAGTTCACCTGCTTACCCAGTTTTGTAGAACTCTTCCCTACAATTTATTCACATAACTTTGATTCATCACAGTTTTTTATAAAACAGTTATATTTTTAATAATGTAAAAAGGGAGAGAAAAATTATTTTATAAACTTTATTTTTTAAAATATATTTCATATTCCTTAGCTGTAATCATGCAGTGTGTAAAAGCAAAATAATGAAAGAACATTAAAATTTACTATATATATTATTCAATATATTTGACTTAATTGTCATAATTTGCCATAGTTAAAATTATTTGTCCTAATGAATATATATTGCTGGATATATATTCATTAGGACAAATAGCATACATATTTTATTTCCCATATTTAGAAAAATTTAAATACCGTTTGTGCTCGTGTATAAGAAATCCCACGCAGATTCTTAAGAAATTTTTTCGCGTAACAATCTCACCACATTTTAGGTTGTATGTTAAAAAATGATTTGCAATCGCTGATTAAATGATAATAATAATAATAATAATAATAATAATAACAATAATAATAAAAATGATAATAATAATAATAATAAATAATAATAATAATAATAATAATAATAATAATAATATTTACATATTTAATATAATTTACATTAAATTAGTGAATTTAATTATCCATTTATTTATTTATTTTACATTTCTAATCAGTTTTTTTTTATTATTATTCAACATTTCAAAACTGTATTATTATGTAAAACTTAGAATCTTAAACTACTTTAAGACGTATTCACATAAATTCAATAATTCTTAAAAAAAAAAAAAAAAAAAAAAAAAAAAAAAAAAAAAAAAACTTTTTTTAAAAATCTAAGCCATATTTATAAGAGTAAAACCCTTCTTTGTCCCGTAGGACTTTTAGGAATTTCTAGAAACATTCTCGGGTACTACTCTGTTATCTCGTCGACCAATTTCGCCGAATTATACAAATCTCCAAACTAATAGCCAAATTATATGTATTACATGATTTTTGTTTTAAATAACGAAAAAAATAATTAGTAGAATATTAATAAAAATACAAATATAAAGTCAAAATAGACATCACTTAATGATATTTTAAATACGTGAATCGTATTTAATTTCATTTAATGTGACATTCACAATCATCCATAATTGGCATTTAACCTTATAGTTTGGCGATAATTTTTTGGTCAACGGGATAATCTAGTAGTACCCATTTTCGAATTGAACTCATTTTAAAAAGAGGATTAAAAAGTTGAAAGGAATGCCCCTGTATTGAAGAGAATTCTATCCCAAGAGAAAATGGGGGCAGAACAATTACAATGAAATTATTGTTCAACTTTTCAATCACAGGGAAATCACCATTATTCGTTTTTATTTCTCTTTCAGCCTTCACTCATATAGGATTACCTAAGAAACTTGCCCATTAACCGATTATGTTATATATATGTGTGTGCATATCTGTGGCTTCCGGTATTAACCAGGTAAGGCACATTTTTTGAAAAAATTGAGATAATTTGGGAAAATGTAATTTTAGAACAGTACTTTCATCTGCCATAGTACTGAAAAATGAAATCGAATATTTCTCGTCATGGGGCGACTAAAAATTTTCATTTAAAAATTGAAAAACTTTTTAATTGGTTCTTGATTAATAAAAACCATTTTTATGTAACTATTTTAGCAAAAAAAAGAGGTAGTTCTTATATCCTAATTGAATGTAGTGAAAATTATTAAGTTCTAATTTATTTTATAAAAGAAATCATAAAAAGACATTTGAAAACTTTAAACTTTAATTACTCAAAATATTAAAAATGTGCCTTACCTGGTTATTACCGGAAGTTACAGATATATGTGTATATGTATATATACACACTGCAGGCCAAAAGTTTGAGACCACTTCAAAAATTATTTTATTATCGATTAATACTTGAAAGACATTTAAAAATACATGAAAACTGAACCTGTACATATTCTATACTCCTTGTGGAATATCCAAAAAATAAATTACTTAGTTTATTCATCAAGAAAGGGGTAAATAAATGTAATGTTTCCGAAAATCAATAAATGCGGAGTTTGAGAGTGTCGGGTAGAGTGATTGTTATTTATAAAATTCTCCCTATGTGTTCTGTTAAACTACTGTTTTACTTTTACTTGTCTCTTATTTAACTATTGTTTTAGTTTTTTGTATGTTTTATATTAAGATACACTATTTTTTCAGGTTCTTCACACACTTTCTTCTTTAGTCTGTTTTTGAAGTTACTTTTGTCAAAAAGTGTTCTGTATGTCAAAACATTCTGTCTAAAAAATGGTTAGAAAACAAGAAATCAACATTAAAACACAGTTGCAATCATTTTTCTACATATGCAGTAAATTCTGAACGTTTGATTGTCGCTCAGTTAAAATTATCGACTGCATATGTTCATCGCACAACATTTCGATGCAAGGAGACGGGCTTTAATGAAGATCGAACATGTTTAGGAGGAACGGAAGCAACCACTTCTAGCAAGGATAATTTCTTGTTATAACAGAGGCCTATCAGTACCAGAAATTCGCAATAAAGTACACCAATCTCGATCCAAATCTGTATCATTCATTGCTGTAAAAGGACGATTGAGAGTGGATAATTTGTTTGTCCAAGTTGCCATCCAGAAACCACTCTTAAAAGCGCAGAATGAGAAGAAATTAATCAGCGGGGCCTTAGCTATCGAGATCGAACAGAAAAAGATTTTTTAAATGTTTTTTCAATAATAAATCCAAGTTCAAAATATTTGGAAGAATTTTTATTCGACATTGTGCCAGAGAAAAGTTCTGTGGTGCCATCTGCGAAGCACAGTACCGGTTGTATTACTGTGCGAAGTGCAGTACTGGATTTATTTTCCTGTGGATGGAACTGTTAATTTGGTATGAATACAAGGAATTATTAAAAAAGAACGATGTAAAACAATTACCGAGACAAATGTTATTCAGTCAAGGCTAAGTTTCATTATTCATAAACTTATTTTGAAACAAGATAACGACTTTAAACATAGTTCAAAATTCAGCAGAAATTTTTTAGAAGTAAAGGAAGAAGTAAAAGGTGTTTTAAGAAGTAAAAGGTGTATTGAAAAACATGGTGTGGTGTCCACAGATTTCCGATGTATATTTTGTGACGATTGAAGTTTTATAGAAAATATCAATAAGTTTTTGAGTTTTAATTTTATTTTCTCGTTTTCGTTAGTGTGGTCTCAAACTTTTGGCTGACAGTATACATATATATACAGTCTATAAGTAGACCTCCGTCACCTCTTCATTTGAAACTCTCAAATTTAGTCTAAAATTTCTTGAGTTATATACGAGTATCTATATATATTATAAATAGGAAATATGGCATATTTCGTTGATTTTAATTTCCACGGAATTAATGTGATTTTTGTATTAAAGGTAAAATTAATACAATAGAGCAAATCTGCTTGATATTCATGTTTAAAATCTAATAAATACATAAAATTTAATGTATGAACTTAAAATTTAAAATATGTGCGAAAGTTAAGTTCTCATTTCAACATAAAAAGTAAAATATGATTAGAGATAAAAACACAGTTCAACAAATTTATTTTATCGCTTTTGAAGAGATTTTAATTTAATTTTTCTATAAGAGTTGCTTTTATCACAATCATGTTCAGGGAAATTGGGTTCAAAATGCCACTTTGACAGCAAAATTTAAATATATTCTGCCTTTATGAATAAATTGACCAATACGGCACATTATATAGTTCCTAAATAAGAGAAAATATGAAGAAAGAACGAGACAGAAAAAACGAATTTAAGAATGAGTCAGAAAGTAGGCAATTTGCTAGTTAAATACATCCTCAATTTTTCAATAACGATCGCTTCGAGAAATTCTGTTCAAAATGCTCATTATGACGGCATCTTTAAAAATAAATTCTATCTTTGTGAAAACATTGACCAATACGGCACATTGTATTGTTTCTAAATAAGATAAACTGCATAATGTATGAATTTGAGAGCAAAAACGAATTTAAAAAATGAGTCAGTAAATAAGATTTTATTTATTATTATTTTATTTATAATATTATTAATAATATTATTAATAATATTATTAATATTTTAATTATATTATTTTTTATTTGTATTGTAAATAAACAATTTGTTATTTGAATATTTCCTCAATTTTTCATTCACGATCCCATCCGGTAATTCAGTTCAAATTGCCCAATTTTACAGCATTTATTTATACAAGGTAGAACACGTCGAATGTCGACGAAAAAAAATGTTTAAAAAGAAACTATTTCAGTGATTTGTAACTGATTTGAACCTACAAAATTAGGTACAATAAAAAATACACTTTATATTGGTAAGTCTAACTCTTAAACAAATGATATTTAATCTAAAGTTAACAAAATACCATTTTTATAAAACTCAGTTGTAGAAATTGTTAAAATTAAACTTTAATCGTACATGTAAGGAGTAAAAAACAATAAAGGATTTTATTATGATAAAGTTATCAATTAAGACTCTTATGCTAGTAGTCAAAAATGAAAAGAAGTAGAATTTATTTCACTTTGAATCAATCATAGAATTTTCCCACTTGAAATCTAAACCCGACATCATTTTCAGCGTATCAAAATTTAAATATGCACCTTCCATACCTGTATTCACCTTTAAAAGAAAACAGTATTTTAATTTGGTAATTTTAAAATCATTTTAATTTAAAACTTGAAATCTCGATGCCATTAACTGAAACAGATGTTAAATTATTTATATTTTTAAGTATAAATGGAATTTTGTAAATGAAACCAAAATTCGCCGGGTTTTATAACATATGATATTCTTGATACAGCTCGTATTTTAATTTACTTTTTTTTTTAAATTTTAATGAAAAACTGGCAACATAAAAATTCAGTAATCTGCTTTTTTTGGCCTTTACCCTTTTGTTTACATAATATATAAATTTGTTATTATGTAAGCAAACTTTAATCTACTATTTTCCCTTTATTTTCAACAGAAATGGAGTATTTCTGTTGCCACGTTTAGAAGAATAGTATTAAAAACTACTAAAAATTTAATATTTCAAAAACAAATTAAGTTACAGTTTTCAAATAAATTGCATTTAAAAGTAAAATTTTTTCTTTATCCGATGGTGTAAAAATCAAAAATGTACAATGTTGAGAAGGTTAAAAATTTGCAGTAGCAAATATTGCAAAACCTGTTGCCATTCGCAAAATGACGTATGCGTTACGCACAGATACGTTTGGACTTTATAATATAGATATATTCTGATTTTATCAAAAAACTGATCAATAGGTTAAATATACATTTCCTAAATAAGAGAATCTATCTATTGGATGCGTTTGAGGGCAAAAGTGAACTTAAAAATCAGTCAGAATGTAAAAAGTTTGGAATTGAGTCCACTCTTAATACAACTTTATCTTCAACTCCTATTTTTTGATTAATTTCCCTTAAGCTATAAGAAATGGGTCTATCAAAAACTTATCATTATAAAAGTTATAGATATTATTGAAAAGACGTATAATACATTTAACTAGATATGATATCTTCAGAATTGACAAAGTTATCAATCTTCTTCCATTCCCTCCTTTTTTTCGTTTTTATTTATTTATTTATTTATTGAAAAGTGTTATTCCTATAAAAACATTTACCTCTATAAAACACACCTAAAATAACATTTTATATAATTTATTAGATATCAATTTTTTGTAACAGCAGGGTAACAATTGCTCAATAATGTTTTAAGGGAAAGTAAAACATAAGAGGACATTTTATATTGATGTCATCGATTACAGTGTATACTTAGTATAAGATAATTTAGTGGGAATGAAAAACGTGTTTTGAATTTTTCGCTGATTAAATGATTGTAATTAAAATATTAACATAAAAAGCAATTTTTGAAAAAAAAAAATACTGTTTTTTTTTTTATTTATATGTGGAGTAACCAAAACAATTTCATGGAAAAATAACAAGGAAAAACTTAAAAAGTGATATTACCCTTCCTTAACATGCATTTGCTAGTTATAAATGCAGACATTATTGGAATATCTTTTCTTATAATAGTTTTTTTCATAAGTTATTAAAGTTCTTTCAAAAGTTTCTATGTTGTTTCTATTAAAGCTAAAATACAAAGATTCTAATAATCCTTTAAAATACAATACACTATTTACTGTTATATAATATTTTAATATTTATTTTTTTCGTATTAATAAATATTAATACTGAAGTTTGAAGGTTTTTTGGGAATTCTTAGTACCACTTGTAAAGGTATAAAATTTACTCTATCAAAAAAAAAATAATAATAATAATAAAATAAAATAAATAAATAAATAAATAAATAAAAAAATACAAGAACTATTTTTCTTTAATTTTTGCGATTTTTAAATTTATTGCACAATACCATCATCGCGTAAGATCTTCAATAATGCGATACATTTTTTTCTCACTTAGAATAGAATAAATCAATAACTATTATTTTTTTTTCTAGAAATTTACGTCAGACAATTTGTGTCAGTTTAAAATATAAACCGAGAAACTTTTTACAGACTAATTGATTATTATTGATATTATTTAATTGAACAAAAGTCAGCAAATATCTATTCTAAAAGGAATTCTAAAATAACTTTAATAAAATAAGTAAAAAATACCTTAATATCCATTTTTGATATACAATTACTTTACACATCGAATCTTAATTTTCATGAATAAATTATAGGGGAGAATGGTGTACCTTGATCACAGCTGTACTTCTGACCTATGTTAATTCTAGTTTTACTTGTGTAGATCATTAAACAAGTTTTAAACAAATTAAACAAATTTGTATATTAAATATTTGCCACCAGAGGTCTCAATTAAGTTCTTGCCATTTGTTTAGAAGCTTAACTAATTGTATAATAAAAAAAAAAAGGAAATTCACCTTTCAAAAGTAAATTTTTCTTAGATATTTCTATGTTATTTTTACACTAAAACATATCTATATTTTTTAATGAGGATTATGCATAATAAAGCAAAGCTCTAGCTACTACACCATGTGCTTTGAATAAAGTTAGACCTAACCTTAACATCATGATTGGTAGTTTGTTTTTTAAAATATAAACTGAGAAACTTTTTACAGACTAATTGATTATTACTGATATTATTTAATTGAACAAAAGTCAGCAAATATCTATTCTAAAAGGAATTCTAAAATAACTTTAATAAAATAAGCAAAAATACCTTAATATCCATTTTTGATATGCAATTACTTTACACATCGAATCTTAATTTTCATGAATAAATTATAGGGGAGAGTGGTGTACCTTGATCACAGCTGTACTTCTGACCTATGTTAATTCTAGTTTTACTTGTGTAGATCATTAAACAAGTTTTAAACAAATTAAACAAATTTGTATATTAAATATTTGCCACCAGAGGTCTCAATTAAGTTTTTGCCATTTGTTTAGAAGCTCAACTAATTGTATAATTTTAAAAAAAAAGGAAATTCACCTTTCAAAAGTAAATTTTTCTTAGATTTTTCTATGTTAATTTTACACTAAAACATATCTATATTTTTTAATGAGGATTATGCATAATAAAGCAAAGCTCTAGCTACTACATCATATGCTTTGAATAAAGTTAGACCTAACCTTAACATCATGATTGGTAGTTTGTTTTTTAAGTTTCAAGTGATGTTCCTTGAAAATAATAAAAGTTTTGTACTTTGGACTGCGTCCAAGGTATTCTAGGTATTGTCTAACGGATCTGAAAGGCACTCAAGAAGTTAATATTTGGAATTGACTTATCTAATTACAATCTTGGCTAAAAATAAATATACTTACTAATATAAGTAAGTTTTAATGTCTCTTGTGATTATAGTAAGTACATAGATTTATGTATATTTAGATTTTCTTATTTTTAAAACCTAATAAACAATGAAATGTATCAAAATTTTATGTATGTATCTTCTTGAAAAATGAATATTGATTTTATTCGCTAAAAACAAGTTTTTTTTTTCATTCTTATTAATGGGACCGAGGTACACCACTTGTGGTGTACCTCGGTTCTATTTTCATTTTATTTTTTTTATTTAAAATTTTTCAGGGAAATTTTTTACGTAAAAATTTAAAACAAATATATGTTGTGTATAACATCATAAAGTTTTATAAAACTTTTCTTTTTTTAGTGTTGGCATTTTTAAAAAAATTAAAAATTAAAGAGTCAAAATAGGTTCAAGGTGCACCACCTTCCCCTATGCGTTTTGTTTCCAGCAATGCTTTGTGAAACACCGAAATTCGTTTGTAGTTGTTTTGAGGAAGCATTATTTGGCTTTCGCCTCGAATGAGCCATTACACACACAGACAATGACAATATAGATTTTTTTTTTTATTTTACACATCCATTAGACGTTTATTACACTACAAACGGACAACACAACATCCATGCCATGGATTCAAATCTGCGCACCTTGGCGTGGCAGTAGCTGCCGCTACCGATCACTCCAGGGCGAATATCACATTGTAAGTAGACTGAATTATCATTGTTTTCTACATATTCATTCGTGTGTTTTGTACATACGATTAATTTCCTCTTTTCTTACAGGTCTTAGATAGTAAGTGAAAAAGGCCGATCTACGAAACAACAGTCGACAAACGTTATCGCAAATATAGGAAAAATGGGAAAACACAGTTGCAGCTATTAATAATGTCATGAACACAAAAGTGTTCCCCATATTCCAAACACCACCTAGTGTTCTTGTCAATAAGTAACTTGGAAGGCACATCGAATCTTTGTGTGGTCCGACATTTTTACACATAAAGAAGAGCACTTGATTTCCAAAAGCTTTGTAGACGTGGCTCACTGGGGTTTTGCCATTTTCGCTTAACCAAGCACGATGTCAATATGGTAATTAAGATGGCCTAACCCTAAGAGAATTAATATCCTTATATTAACTAAAAACACAGTATGTGCTGTAGTGAACAATATCAACCTCAGAAAATAATCTTGAAAATCATAATTTTCGAAAGTAATCGTAAACCTTAATCGTAAAAAATAACTCAAAGTGCAATTCGCTTATTTCGAGCATTTATATCACATTTATAATAAAGTAAGAAATTGTCATCCTATAATTTTTAGTAGCCATTCTCATGAAAAACTTTTGTCTCCCAATTTTATTATTATTACTTTCTGTTTTACAATATTTCTCGTATGCATTTGAATTTACTTTAGTATTGAAAGAAATCGTTATTTCGTCTTTTTAGACTTGATATCGAAGAATAAAAAAAGTTATGTTTAGAAAAATAACTGAAACGTGACAAACTATCTGTAGTTTACGATACTATCTTTCTCAATTGATTCAAAATATTATTATGAACTGCCTCACATATGTAAAAGATAATATACAGTAAATTCAATTAGGCGCGGAGCCTGATTTATGGCAAATGCTGCTGAAAGTTTTTCAATTATTGTCCAAAATCTGATGTAATTTGAATATCTAATTTAATTTTACATTTCATTCTATGTAAAAAATATATTGTAAAATTCTGAATAAAACTTTTTGAATATATATAATTTTTTTTTTTATAAATATATTGTATTTTTAATTCTTATTTAATCCTGTATCTGTTTTTATCAGATCATTTAGAGGTTGGTGAGAATAGCTTGAAAACAGAAGGGCTCCCTAATGTTTTAAATAATTATAACTTGGTGTTTTCGAAAAATTATTAATAGTTATACATTCTATTATTCCAAATAATCAACACCACACAATTAATTATAAAACGTCTATTCATTTAAATTTCAAAACTGTGAAATAATTATTTAAAAGTAAATTAATGATTATCATATTTAAAATTTTTTATGCATATTTTAAAGCAATCATTAAAGTCTTTAACTGTTTAATTAAAAACTAATTTTTTAATTCTTTTTCACTTAACCCCCTTCTTTATGTATCAGTGAAAAAGGTCCCCCGTAAGTATTTGTTTCCAGGGCCCCCGAATTTGTAAATCGGTCGTGTTGATGTGAATAATGAATTGTAGTCAAGTGGGATAAGATAATTGTATTATATTTTAATTTCTGCTTGAGATAAGATTTTTCAAAGAGTCAAAAAGAGTGGCTAAAAATTTTACCAAAGCTATAATGTATAAATTTAATGTAAAAAAAAATGTTTTTTTTTTAATGTGCCTTTATCTGAAAAGAATTAATTTACTTATATTAACTAATGACACTTTTGTTTGATAATATGGTCAATATCAGCCAGAGACACAAAGAGAAGAAATTGGAAAATCATATTTTTTGCAATAAATTCGTAAATTTTAATCGATAAAATACTATAGGTGATCCAAGACATATACTTCTTTTTACATCGATATCCAAGGAAACTTTATCTTAATTTCCTTATTTCTAACTCCATTTCCCTCCCTTTATGCAATACTTCAGGTATGCATTTGAATCTACTTTGATGTCTACAAGAATCGTTATTTCGATATGCTAGTATTGTTTTAGACCTGAATTCGAAGAATAAAGAAGAAATGTTTAAGAATATAACTGAAACGTGACAAAGTAACTCCGGTTTACGGTTCTATTTTTCTCAATACATATTGATTCCAAATATTGCTATGCTGTGTGTCACGTTTATAAAAGGTCATGCGCAATAAATTCAATTAGGCATATTGATGTGCATCATGTATAGTAGTCACGTAGAGTAAGATAATTGTATTATATTTTAATTTGTGTTTGAGATAAAATATGAATAGCAAGTGCTGATTGTTGTATAAAGCCAAAAAAAAAAACATATATCACAAATAATTATATCGCAAGAATTTTTTATTCTAATAGTGTTGTTAAATCAAAAAAATTATATCTTGAATATTAGAACTAATTATTTTTCTCAATTCTATATTTCTTCTATATTTTTTCTATCTTTGGAAAATTGTTGATAAAATAAGAAAAAATATCTTTGTGAGTTCTATGAACAAGAATAAATGACTCTTATTTAGAATTAACTGTTATTTTTAAAGAAAACTAAATGTGGTAAAGAAAGCATGTTTAAAAAAAAAGGAATAAAAAAATCAATAATCCCTTTTAGTTATAATTTTTTTTTGTTTTAGACATGAAAATCATTTTAATCTTTCATAAATATTGGAATATCTGTTTTCTACAACACTTGTTTTCTATAACATATCTCGTTTATACAATATACATTAGGGTGTTTCATTTCACCAAAGGTGTTATTTTCCGAAGACTTTGATTACTCCCCGAGTCTGAGTGTTGTGAAAGATATGTATATCAAATTTCAAGACGATAGGACAATATTTAGGGTTTACACACATTGACCATTTTTATCTCAAGTTAGTGAAATTTCTAATATTGGAATATTTTGTACTAATGGGCTTCTCAAGTATTTGCGTCAACTTTTGAGTTAAGTGGTTAAGTGAACTTTAAAATGGTACCTAAAAGAGGAATTTTGTTGCTAGAAAGGTGCTGGTGGTGATTTTTTTTAGACTTGGATCCTTTCAAAGGAACAAGTGCTTTTGATTTTTATTTACCATTACAAGGAAATGAAAGAAACAATATTTGGTTGCCGTTAAATCTACCAGTCCTAGAGAACAGTAAAGAAAAGAAGTGTTAATTTTAAAGGGGGGGATAATGCTCCTCCCAAGAAATGAAATGTACTTCCCGGAAGATTTGACATTTTGTGTTTTTAATGGTCAAAAAATTTAATCCCCCCCCCCCCCCCACCCTCAGAACTGTATATTATGTACGTCAATGCTGTATTGAGAAATTATCGTTTAAGGCTTTCTAGAAGAAAAATGATTGAAAATGGTAAACTTTCTTCAAAATGTCCTAAATGACGTAAATCATCCAAGAGAAGACTACAAAGAGTTATTACGATTCTCACTCCTGTACATAGGAAGCTGGTTTGAAAAAGACTTATTTATTTTCAAGATCCTAGGTACTTTGTATCAAGAAAGAAGGATAGCAGAGGCAATATATGCACTTACTAATCATCCTCTTCATCAAAGTTGTTGAACATTCCTCAACGTGAATTGAGAGAAATGAAACGGGGTGCACGTTTTGAAAACGCACGAAAAATAATAATAAATGACTCTTATATAGAATTAACTGTTACTTTAAAATGAAAAAATAAATATGGTAAATAAAGCATATTTCGGAAAAAAATAAAAGTAATAAACAACAACAACAAAAAATTAATAATCTGTTTTAGTATATATTTCTCTGTTTTAGACAAGGAAACATTTTAAACTTTCACAACTATTGGAATATCTGTTTTCTACAACAATTGTTTTCTACAACATATCTCGTTTATATAATATACAAATTCCTCGATATGTGTTTTTTGAAACTATGGTTATACATTTATAATTTGCATTATACTTGTATTGGAGGTTGGGTGCATAATAAATTCAACAAAGCATGTTGCTTAAAATTATGCAGAGTGTTAACATTTTTTTTTTTTTTGAGAATTGCGTCATGAATTAATTTCTACATAAAAAAAAGATTATTCAGCGAATACAAAACGTTCCCAGAATGATTTCTATAAAATATTTGCCTTCAAATTAGAAGAAGAAAATATTTTTTAAAAGGGACATAGTAACAAGTGTTTTCTTTATTTAGGAAGAATGTCTATACAAATTTTACATATTTTAGAAACTTTGGAGATTTTTATAATATATATGTTCATATACAGGGTGAGTCATAAATATCGAAACAATAGGCTGTCTTCTTAAATATTGCCCCTAAACCCATACTTCTTGTAACAAAAATTCTTAATAAAATGTGAATTTTTTGAAAAGATAAGTTGCAATTCCATGGGGATCTATTTGAAAAACGAAAATTAAATTTTTATACCGTCCCCCTTGGGATAAAAATTCCAATTAGGAAATAAATTTTTAAAATAAATATTTTTTTCAAATTTGCCGAAACAAAACTAATGTAAATTAATCAAACATGACATGTTTACAATTTACATTTTTTCTTTAACAATTCGTAACCTTTAATAATTAAAGACAAGAAATATATGGAAAACAATTTTATGCAGAAAAACGAAGTTTACTGTTTAAATGTCCGTCAGTTATATAAAACAATGCTTTTTCTAAGATGCAAGTTTAGTCTTTTTTATAAATTTAGCTTTCACAACTTCATGCTTTTTATCGTCCTGGAGGGGCTGTTAAAATTCATTTTTTTTAAGAATAGCATATTCAAAGGCTAAAAATTTAAATACAATAAAATCAGAGAGAAAAATCTACCTATGACGGAATTCAGTCTAAAACGGAAAATGTGTTCTTCCATGCAAAATAAATGTAATAATACCTGAGAAAAAAATAAACTTCATTTACACCTCCTGGGAAGAGGATTTGTCTATAACGTATTTTTTGTTTCCTATGTGATTCTATCTTAAAAAATTTTACTGTATAACATTTTTCAAAGTCTCCGACGTATGAGATATGGGTTAACGATATTAAAAAATAAGTGAAACATTTACATATAAATAGAGATTCATTGATAAAATAAAAATATCACAGCCTTTGGCGCTTCTTTAATAATAAAAAGTATAACTATAAAAAACAAAAAACTATAATAAGTATTTCTGGTCAGAACTCCTCTATACGAAACAATTTTTAACCATACTGGAGTAAAAAATTATGTAGATTCATGGCTGAGCAGGGCTATGATTTAAACCCTATGATTTTCCAGGCCAGTCCAGGTTATGATTTTAGCATTTTTCCAGGCCGAACAAAACTTTTTTCGCTATGAGTCGGTTTGGTACCCGACCTAGGTATTTCGATCCATGCAGACCTCCAGTGCAGACCCAGCTTTAAATGAAGCGCTATTATGTCCAAATAAGAGGCACTGTTTTGAGTCAACATTTAATAACGGACAATTTGTGGACGATCCCTCATTTTCTTTCAAAATGGGTCAAAAACTCTTAATTTAAGGGCATAGTTAAGTGGTACAAGTCACGAATTTTGCAGAAATTTGGATTTTAATATCTCTGTTAGGGTTTTAGTTATGGGGGATGAAATTTTTTTTGTTCAATTTAGGAACGGATAAGGAATAACTTCCTAATTGGGAATTTTGCCATACGGGGTCAGTATAAAAATTTTATTTTCGTATTTTTTAAATAGAATAAATAGAATTAAATAAATGTATGTATACATATACATGCAACGAATATGGATGTTATCATAGAATGACGACGATATGACGAAGTGAAAATGATGATACGTGTGATATCGATGGTTAATATGTAGTTATTTATCACAGCTGAAAAGTTGAATTTCCCATATATTTCGGCCCATGTATGGCCGGTGAAATCTGGCAAAAGGTGTTTCAATGAAAGGAGATGTCTTCCAAAAAATTAAGACATAATGTTATAAATACTTCGTTGTTGCATAATTTTACTAAGCTACGCCACATAACATTACAATCTCGAGTAGTACGCTATAGACGAACAACGGAATACTCTCAACTCACATCTTGAAGGGAAAAAAACTTTTTCGACTCCTGGCAACGGTTAATTTTCAGCAAGTGGAAAATCAAACGAATTCTAGATTCTAAGACCGCGTCAGTTCTTTTAAGCGGCAAAAAGCATGGAATAGTACAGTCCCGCCCGAGCTAAGGCGGTTCACAAGTCGAACAACCGAGTCGAACAAGCCGAACAACCAATAAACGGCATCCGAGGGGGAATAAGACAGCGTATCCAACCACGTCATTGGCTAGTAAGTGGAGAGTTACGTTCCGAACTCTTTTAAAACCAGCGGAAGCCCGCAATATTAAACAGAAGCAAAAGGCGATATATCGCCAAGTTTGGCGACCAAAATTAGTCGTCAAAAGTGACGCCAACTTGGCGATATCTTTATTATTTCGCCAAGCTGCCATAGACATTCACTGAAAATAATAGACAAGTTTGCTTGATAACAGATACAATGTGACAAAAATTAATATTAGTAAAGGAATGGAGCTTAATAAGATTATTTACATTATTTTACAGTACAAACACTAACTATTTACAAAATTCGTAACAATATTTACATTCAGTGGATACAAAATGTGCCTATACTTTTTTTGTATTTATTTAGTATATGATGAAGAAAAAAAATGTAATATTACATTTTTTTTTCTCCTTTTCATAAAAAAACCTCTCTGTATTTTTTTTCTCATTTAGATTACTGTAAAATTTCTATATAAAAAAATTGTATTTTGTATTTTTTAAACAAAATAAGTGAATTTAATGTAATGAGCTTTTTATTCTTTCATATTTAATGAATATAATGTATTACTTAATATGATTTTATTACTTTCACTTTGAAATTAAATATACATAAATAAATTCCTATTAATGTTATTTTATTTATTTAAAGTAAATATTTAGTTAAAATTTTATTTAGTTAAAATAAAAGATGTTCTATGTGTTTGTTTAACAAAAAAAGGAAATTTAATGTAATAAGTTTTTTGTTCATATTTAATGAATATAATATAATACTTAATATGATTTAATTACTTTTACTTTGAATTAAAATTAAATAAATATTCATTAATGTTATTTTATGTAGTTATGTAGCAATGTTATTTTATGTAGTATTTTCATTTATTACTTTGTCTCATTATTTATTTATTTATTTATTTTTGCATATTCGCCATTAATTAAAATGCATTAATTACTCTGTTCAATTAAATACATTGCCAAAATTTGTTTTAGTCAAAAGACCAAAAAAACTTTATGTTATTTTAGCTTATGTAGGGTAACATCCCCAGTAATTGGTATGCACCAATGATTGGCACCTCCTACAAACATGTCCTAAATTAAGATTTAAATCCAGTGTTTTAAAAATGCAAGACCATATACCAGTTATATGCTCTTTTACACTAAAGATTATAACTTCGATTTATGCTACTAGATGACAATAATGACTAGGCAAGAGAAACAATTATGGTTTGTATTAAATTAGCCATTTTGCTGCAAACGCTTCTTATCTGGCTGAAGAAAGGCATGCTTTTCAATTCGTTATTATCTGATTTCTAATATATTTAAAATTTTAATTGACAACAGTTTTGTTTAGTTCAAAAGGGTTACTTTAATTGTGTAAAACTATTTTTGTCAGAAATATTTGGATTT
The DNA here is from genome assembly GCA_964019185.1 of Maratus speculifer. Lineage (NCBI taxonomy): Eukaryota > Metazoa > Arthropoda > Arachnida > Araneae > Salticidae > Maratus > Maratus speculifer. The sequence goes on from OZ025298.1 coordinate 163,941,036, forward strand.
CTAAATTAATGATAGATGCCAATTAATGATGCTTCAATTTTGATAGTTCCAAGTAACTGGCACATATTCCAATTACAAGGGAATCGCATGATTTGAGATTAAACCACTTATTTTGGCAGTATACTAAGTTAGTTATAGACTAATTTTGTTTATCAGTTGTTTTTATGTGAAATATGAAACATTATCAGTAATTGGAATCAATTAAAGCTATGATAATAACACAGTACAGCATGTCAATTACTGTGTATTAACATAAATATATTGTATTGTTTTAAATTGTTCACATTTCAGACTAATATGTTGATTTTTTTCTTTCAAAAACCTGAAATATGGCATCTTCATCTACAATAAATTCATTTAAAGCGATTAAACCCGATGCAAAATATAAAGTTTTTTTTTTTTTTTTTTTTTTTTTTTTTTTTTTTTTTTACATAAACATATGCCAATTACTGGATCACAAGGTGTCATACATTGGTGCTCTAGGTACCAATTACTGGTGACTACAGCAACTTTTTATTAATTAATTTTTATAAAAATACTTTTTCAAAAAATTTTGCTTTTAGTAGGCAAAATGCATGCACAGATATGCATTATTCGATTTAAAAATATTTGCAAGTAAGTATTTTATTTCTTGGCAATGAAAATTGAAGTAAGTTTAAAGACAAATTCTTAATGTGCCAATTACTGGGGATGTTACGCTATACAGGGTAGTCCTAAAATATATGTCAAATATGTGAAAGTAAGTAGAGGGAACTAAATAAGCATATTTCGGATAGGAATGTGTGTGTGGTAATGACATATTAATGACACATATTAGCTTTAAAGTAATATAAAACAAAGAAATTTGAAAAGACAAGTAAAGGCTTGACGAAAGATTATCCTCTACTGAGCTTATTATTCTAGTTTCCATTTCAGGTGTTCTGCGATATCTTCCAATGCCAGCTCCACGCCTGGAAGCATAAAACAATCCACTTGTGCCTACACTGTAAAAAAAAGTGTCGATCTACTAAAAAAACTTTAGGGATCCTTGTAATTACTAAAAAATTTTTAGTAATCTTAGTCGGTGACAAGAAAATCTGTAAGAATTACTAGAAAACAATTAGCAACGAATAGAGTTAATAATTTTATATTTTTAATAGCTATTACTAAAACTCACTTGGTGTGGCCTTGATAGCATAGTGGTTATAGTGACAGACTCCAGGCTAAAAGGTCCCGGGTTCGATACTGGCCACTGCCAAATACGCCCCGAATGTATGCAGTGTAAGTACTCGTTAATAAAGGGATTATGAATATCCTGACGGAGCAGTGGCAATGTTTGGTGCTGCCATCTATTGCGGTTTTGCCGAAAATCGTCCGTTCCAGAAGTCTGGATGGAGCTCGAAGGAAGCTCCGGACCTTCGATCCCACGTAATGGTTATTAAAAATAATTTTGGAGCTATTACTAAAATTTGCTTGGTGGCTCATACTAAAAATTTTTAAGTTAGTTATACAAAAAATTATTTTGTTCAGTTTACAAAAGAAATGCTTGTTTCGCTTGCAAAAAAAAAAAAGTTTGTAATGGTTACTAAAAAATTCTGTGGAATACAAATTTACTAAAAAATTTTTAGTAACCTATTGAATTGTTTTTTACAGTGTAACTCCCGATGAAGGTGCTCGAATGTTCGACGATCTAGCTGATTCCAATCCGGGAATTGCTCCCTGTACATCCTCTGAGCAGCTAATCCGTTTCCTTGAGCAGCCCCATACATGAAATTCATCTCAGCTCCATGTTTTTGAAACGATGTATGATGTTCAACACTTTAAGCGGCCTGCAAAATATTGCATTCTTGTTTAACAATTCCTAAAATAGTATTTATAAATGATATTGGTGTGAAAACTTTTATTTGACAAACTTACATATGTATTCATCTTATTCACTTAAAAAAATTAATTTTAATATTGATTTTGTGCTAAATCAGCAATCGTTTCTAAAAGTTACACGACGGGAAAACACTGTTAGGCCGCTTACAGGGTAAGATCCGTGCGAAAATGCTGAATCCAGCTAGCGAAGCGCCGCAATCATCAGCGTTCCCTACCGGCTCAAGGCGGCATTACCGCACACACAGTCGAAATATGCTTATATATACGAAATATGCTTATTTAAGTCCCCTCTACCTATGTTTACTTTTTTGACATATATTTTAGGACCCCCTTATGTATGTATACACAATATCGCGAAAAGTGACTGGCTATTTGCGATTTTAGACGTTTTGTTAAATATCTAGAAAATACATGAGGAATTATTCCGAAAATCCAGGTGTGTAAATAAAATTGTGCAGCTCACATATTTCCGCAAATATTTTTTTCCGCAATCCTATAGGGGACCCTCAACAAATTGAAAAATATTGAAGATCTTTTGGATAATTCTGTCAAAACTAATGTAACAAAAGCAATCAAACAACAGATTATGATTAAATGAATTATTGTAATAAACTGCGTTCATTTTTATAAGGATAGCATGAATATGAATAAAAGTTGTATGAAAAATGAGCAGATTTAATAAATAAAGTTTCACTGCGCATCAAAATCACCACAATGAAGATATAATTTGCATAATGTGTTAGTTTAATGTATAGTGCAAGTTTTGTGAAAGCCTAAAAAAAGTAGCTTGGAAAATGTTAAAATTATCGGTGATGGAATAAGCTCAAATTCCGTTATTCCCGAAATGTAGCAAAACGATGTGAGGCTGTATCCATATATCCATTTATTATTGAGAATATACCGTACACAATATTGCACGGACTGATATATTTGGATACTGGCCCCCTTCTTTTTGCTTCTTTGAAAAAAAAGTATCTATACAATTAGCTAACACATTATGTAAATTATATTTTTATTGCAATCACGAACAGTGTTTAGTAAACCTGGTCATTTTTCATGAGCAGTAACAATTTTTATAAGAACCAAATAACAACTTTCATCATTTTTTACTTCCGATTATAGAGTATTATCTTTCATCACTATAATTTTTTTTGTCATATTTTCTGAAGGGAACATTTTTTTAATTAAAAACTCAGCAAATTATAAACAAAAATCTTAGCAAATTTTGGGACTGTCTTTATAAAAACCTTAATGAATTTACGAGTATACATGCTATACTCATAAAAATTAACACAATTTATTACAATAAGCCACTTAATCATAATCTTAACCTTAATCTGCCGAACATTTTTGCTACATTAGTTTTGACAGCGTTATCCAAAATATATTCGTTCTTTTTTTTTTTTGACGGTCCGCTATGGGATTTCGGGAAAAAAATCTTCACGGAAATATATCACCTGTATGATTCTATTGACACACCTAGAGTTTCAGAATAATTCCTAATGTATCTTTCCAGATAGTTAACAAAACGTCTAAAATTGCAAGTAGACGGTCACTTTTGACCAAATAGTATATGAGGATACAAATATCGCAAATTCGGTAAGTTAACATAAAGCATATATGTAATATGTTTTGGGGAAATTGTGTTAAATGTCCAATATTCGGATTTTTCTCTTTTTTATACCTTTGAATGAGTGTGTCAACATCATTCAGGCCTTTTTACACATTAAGACTTTGAGTGGTAGGGAGACATATTTTATCCCACTTAAGTTTAGTTTAGATTCGCACTAGAAATTTTTAGTTAATTTTTACTTTTATATCTTTGTAGGAAATGAGTTAAAAAGAATGGCCTAAAACAAAATTTTACTAAATTTCTGGTAGGAGCGTCATTTAATAAAAAATATATCTTTTGATAGTATAAAAGAGTTAATATAAAGGAAAAAAACGAATTGAATATTTCCAGCTGAGCGAAAAATTGTCCAGGCCGGGAATCGAGCCCAGATACTTGGCTTACAAGGCCAATGCTTTACCTGTTAAGCTATCTGGGCGATAGCCGGCTGGGATTTTTCGCTCAGATAACCTTATTGGTCGTAACATCTGGTCTGTCATTTGAAACAGCTCGCAGAATAAACCCAGCCGGCTATCTCCCAGATAGTTTAACAGGTAAAGCATTGGCCTTGTAAGCCAAGTATTCGGGTTCGATTCCCGGCCTGAGCAATTTTCCGCTCAGCTGGAAATATTCAATTCGCATGATAACTTTACAAATCAGTTTGAGTGTGTTAAAAATAATAGTATATCTACGTATCCATCGTTATATGGAGTTCCATTACCTGCGGTTTATTCTGCGAGCTGTTTCAAATGACAGACCAGATGTTACGACCAATAAGGTTATCTGAGCGAAAAATCCCAGCCGGCTATCACCCAGATAGCTTAACAGGTAAAGCATTGGCCTTTTAAGCCAAGTATCCGGGTTCGATTCCCGGCCTGGGCAATTTTTCGCTCAGCTGGAAATATTCAATTCGTATGATAACTTTACCAATCAGTTTGAGTGTGTTAAAAATAATAGTATATCTACGTATCCATCGTTATATGGAGTTCCATTACCTGCGGTTTATTCTGCGAGCTGTTTCAAATGACAGACCAGATGTTACGACCAATAAGGTTATCTGAGCGAAAATTCCCAGCCGGCTATCGCCCAGATAGCTTAACAGGTAAAGCATTGGCCTTTTAAGCCATGTATCCGGGTTCGATTCCCGGCCTGGGCAATTTTTCGCTCAGCTGAAAATATTCAATTCGTATGATAACTTTACCAATCAGTTTGATTGTGTTAAAAATAATAGTATAAAGGATAAAGTTTATGTAGTATTAAGACTGAACTGTGTTAAATGTCCGAAATCCGCTCCGTGGAATATGTTGCTTATTTATTTATCTGTACGTTTTAAACGTGTGCGTAACAATATACAGGTCTGCTGACGCATTTAAGGGTCATTGTTATTGTATTATTTAAAATTCATTGTTGGGAAATTCTAAATGCTCTCCAGCAAGTGTGAATAGTTATCTTTGGTATTGTAATGATAGATACAAGGCCCCCATATCATAATATCAAGGCCTCGCATTCAGGAGAAAATCTATTGTTGAAATTGTCTCTATAATTGCCAACTTATTATATGACTTTGTCTCGTATGTAACGCCACCTGGTGCATACTACTGCTAATAATCCCATAGGAAATAATGGAAAACATTTCAGTTTCTAACATTAGATGGCGCTACCAACGTGAAAATCATGTAGTTCAGCGCCCCCTGGACTGCGGTCAAAGGAAACTTGGTTAATAACAAGCCTTTATATTATGATAAGTTAGCCTTGGATAGATATTGTGTGAAAAAGATAATGAATATGAACCTTATTTTTTTCTTCAGACATGAACAGAACATGAGAATTTAAAATCTAACGACCGCCAAATTATACAAAAATGTGCGATGATCTGTGGTCTGTTTAGTGTTAATTTATATTTCGAGCCCAATTCCGAAGAAAATATCTATTTTTTCATTTGTTTTTTAATATCCAACATTGCGTCATGAGCCTTTCAATATTTTGTACACAAGGATTACTCTTGCATAAATAAAGAGTGTTAAAGTAGATATGAATGTATATCAAATGCCCGTTTAGTTCAGTGCATATGTTGAATTGTATACTTGCTGATATTTCGGAAGCTATTTAAAACTTTACTTGCATTTTAGGTAGTATACTCGTTAAATAGAAATTTATACTTAAAAATAAAAATTGCAATCTCCGTTTTCAAAATTACTTATCTGTCAGACAATGAGAATGTAAATATCCTATTTTTCATGCAAAAACCTTTTTGTAACTTTTATTTCTAAATTTTCCACTTTTGCCACTTTTTTTTAAACGACGTTTTATGATGTATTGTGAAATAAGCGTGGTAACATGTTAGTATGCGTATTAGTAGAAATTTGCATATCTGCATGTGAATACATTAAAATTTACTTGCCTTAACTTTTAAAATTTTTCTTACATTAACATTTTTATTTTATTTTATTTATTAAATTTATTGGTCTTCTATAATTTTGAACATCTAATCTACATAAAAGGATTGTTTGACCTAGAATTTTGAATTTTAAAACTCGTATGTATTTTTGTCAATTGTTAATATATATCTTAATTATACGATTGATGTTTAAAAAATTATAGTCCGTAGTTTATATAAAATCCTTGTATTGCAATTGGTTAGTATGTTATATCGAAGCTTAATGTCTAAAATGAATTCATTCTGAATTTCAATACAGAAGCTGCTATATTAACATACTTTTAGAGGGAAGGGTGAAATTTTAAGGACATACTAGCCGCCTTTTGTGACTAGTTACCCCTCCCTTAAATGTATACTACGCATTAAATTATATTTCTTTTATTCATAATTTATTTTAGTTGCTCATTTTTTACCAAATTAGAATATTGTGCTAGAGAAATAAATATAGATGTCATATACGCACCACATTGGCGCGATTCTTACAAAATGGCCATCATATTCCTCACATAGTAACCCGGCTATTGTTGCTTATTTATTAATAAACTGTTTATTTACTTTATTTCCTTTTTTAAAATGATTTAAATTGTTTTTTCCTATATTCATTAACTAAGCTTCTTTATTTATTGTTATTTCTTTTTTTAAAATAATAGAAATATTTAAAAAATTACATGCAACTGGCATTTGAAAACGAAGTTTTCGCCAAATTGACATCAGAAGAAGAATTTAACTAATGTGGTGCGTATGCGCGCCGAAAAATCAAGAACTCGGTATTTTTATGTTACCTGACATAGGCGATAAATCGCCAAATAATGTACCCATGGCATTGTTTCATATTTCATTAATTTCCTTTAAAATGTAATAATATAATCCTTTAACTCATTTCATTTCAAATATATAACTATATATAACATTTAAAATTCGCAACTTTTATTCATTTTATTACGTAGAAAAAACAGAAAGAAAAAACAAAAATATTGATATTTTGAAGCTTTATAAGTGCAGAGAAAGAACAAAACGTCATCAAACCTATTTTACCACGGCCTAAATCCTGCCAAAGGACTTTTACACAGTGGCCAATAAGTTGCGTTTGATGAGGGTAAGGGTAAGCTATTTTGTGTAAGATGAGGGTGTGAGGGGGGGGGGGACTTGGTTTAAATCGTATGCGGCCAGCTTTGTGTCAGTGGATGGGACATAGCTACATCACAATGATCCCGAGTCCAAACGTCAACAGTCAGGCCCCATCCACTGTCACAAATCTAGTCCCATATGTTCAAAACTAGAATTATACCACCCCTTTAACCCCCCTCCAAAAATATGCCCCCAAAAATTTAAAGTAGCAAGTACTGTACTGATATTGAGCACGTAGATACCTAAGACATTCCTTCGATGTTCCACATTAATCATCACAGTACAAATATTTTATATAAACGAGGGATAAAAATTGTTGAACCATCTATGTAAAAACATTATTTGAAACCATATAATGTTGTTTGATGTATCATTTTCTGTAAATTTAAAAATTGTAAATGTAAGTGTTGTATTTACGTAAAACATTAAAAGTATGATTTAAAATGAAATCCTTTTCCATATTCCAGCAAAATCTCTAAAGAGTATATGCAGTTTCACAATATATATAATGCGATCAATTTAAATTATTGCTGCAATATGCTTACCTTAGAAGTGGTATTTGCTATAACTAATTTGATATCATTAGCACGTAGTCTTTAGTTAATCTAGATGGAAATATTTTAAGATTTTCATATCTTCCATAGATAGCATACTTAAGTTTAATGAAACTTCTCTTTAATTAAAGTAAATTGGAATCGATTGAAATTGTTTTAGATGCTAATTTAAGTTTCTCGACATGATCGGATTTCTGCTGAAAGAGATGGGAAAAAATGTCTTAAATTACCTATTATTTAGATGGGTGAAATATGCTTACAATTAAAAGATTTCGGCGATATCCTTACTAAAGGTTTATTTTGAAAACGTCATCATCTAATAATATTTCCTAAATTTGAACATAATGTAATTGGATATTATAAATGAAATTTATTATGTAATATTAAAATTATGTGCAGGTTCGCACTTCACCCATAGTCTTTGTGTATGTATTTGGTATGTATTGGTATGATTTATTGGTACCAATTATGTATTGGTATGATTTATAAAAATATAAAAGTATAATCTATTAAGGGGGTTGTAAAACTTTTCAATATTTTTTATCATTATTATTTTAAAATATTTACTTCAAATGGCATATTGCATTTTAATATTTAACTGAAAGTAAATTTTGAAAAGAAAAAAAAAGAAAGGAAAAAAAGATGAAAAAAAAAACCGGTAATTATAAAATCACTGGAAGTGTGAGTATTACTCACACTTGCAGGGTTCCATAAAATAAATGTATGAAATAATAACCGTATTATTATTGAAATGTGTAAAATGGGAAAATAATAAAACTTAAAAAACAACAAAAATAAAACAAAACAACAACAACAAAAAAACTATACAAAGGAAGATTTGGTATAACTGTATAAAATAGAAAAGTATGAATGTGTATAACATAAAAAATGTAAGAAATATTATGCCTTAATGGTATAAAATAATACTAATTTGTATAACTTTTTAAAAATCTTATCCTGATCCGTCAGGCGCCTTGAAATTCAATCGTTTTTTATAATAAATGAAATTAACTATTAATTTCAAGGCAGTTTTACCCTGCTTTGAAGCTGTATAAAGATGTTTGGTTGGTTCCTTAAAATAAATATATGAATTAGTAACCGTATTATTATTAAAATCATGTCCTAAAAAATAATAAAACTAAAATAACAACAAAAAAACTTTAAAACGAAAGATTTAGCGTAATTGTGTAAAACGAAAAAGTGTGCCTGTGTATAACATAAAAAATGTAAGAGATATGATGCCTTAATAGTAAGAAATATTGCTATTTTGTATAACTTTTTAAAAATCTTATTCTGATCTGTCAAACAGCTTGAAATTCAATCGTTGTATATAATAAATTAAATTAACTTTTAAATTAAATTATTTTATAAATAAATATTTTGCTTAGAAGACATTGCTGTATTAATAAAAAATATTTAAATTTGTTTACATGTTTCAACTCTTTTTAATCGAGTCTTCTTCAGACTGTAAATAGAAAATACAATTACAAACATAATGAACGTGAAAAACTGGAATAAATAATTATTGAAATAAAGAAATAATACAATAAGCAAAATAAATTCATTAATAAGCAAATATTTTATACTAAAAAACAAAATACTCATTTATAATATAAATTCTTACTTTTTTCGTTCTAGAATATATATTATTAATATAACGATATAGTATAAAGATGTTTTCCCGATGATGATTTCAGAGGAAGATCGAAACGTTGAATTTATTAAAGTTACTTTAATGTTAGTATAGTTTTTAAATTTTGCAACATTTTGTGCATCATTTAGTAATCATTTCATTTTGTTTCGAGTCTGTTTATTATTTGCGTACATTGTTTTTTCAAAAGCTCTTCGTAAAAATGTAATTTTAAAATTTTAATAAATACATTTCTTTACCGTACGAATGTGTAAAAATTGAAAATGTGCCATATTTAGAAGTTAAAAAATTTGCAGTAGCGTAAACTTCAATTCTTCTAATTGTTGCATGCAAGTTTAAATAACATTATTATGTATATATAACATCAGTTAACCCTTTAACGTTCATTGGTTTCGCCACGAAACCACAAAATTTTAATTCCGATACGCAACACTGACGCCGTTATTTTTATTTAAAAATATCCCTTTTATCTTTGTTCGCATGCTTAGAGTGTTTATTCTAAAACAATAAGCAAAATTGATAAACATTAAATAACTTCATATTTCAGAAGTGACATTAATTACCTTAACTGTTTACTTTAAAACCATAATATTTATAAACGATAAATGACTTTATAACTCAAAAGTGACATTAATGAAATTAATTTAATATCATTGTTTATATAAAGCAATTCATAAGTAGTTGATTGCACATGATTGCGAAATCATTTTTGTTGATTACTTCAAGGACAATATTTTACTGTGAGCGAACTGACTTCAGTTTCTCTTATGTTTTTGTAAAGCACACACGGTGCTTATATTTCTCTTCTGTTTTCGCATACTTGGATAATATATGTTAATCCAGGAGCAAACCGCAGCAGGAAACTGAATTCCTGTCTTTTGTTTTGTCAATTTAGTAAATGTTCTTTAAGTGGTTAATATAACACAAAAAGATATATTAGTGTGAATTTATTTACAATTAAAGACACCAAAGAACTGCTTCGTGAATCGCGGACATTAACATTATGGAGGCATCGGCCAGATAAAGAGTACTTGCACACATCGCTTTTTATGGATTACACCGTTTCAAAGTCGCCATAAAGGAGTACCATTCATCCCAGCTGTTTCAGATGTACCAGCACACATCGCTTTTTGTGGATGACAACGGTACAAAGTCGCCATAAAGGAGTACCCTTCAGCCCAGATGTTTCAGATAAGTACATTTTGGTTTATTATCAGTTTGGCTTTGTTTTTAACTTGGTTTCCTCATTATTTTGATAATGAGTCAAGAAGATTTAGAAAAGGCAGCAATAAATTTACGTGGCAGAGCTAAATCTGCATTAACACGTATCACGAACTTCATTGACGCAGATCAAGTTTTTCAAAAGAATGATTTATTGAATAAATTAGAAAAATTAGAAACAGCTTATTTCGATTTTGATAAATATGATGCACAATTACCAGAAGAATCCTCGGAAATGGAGGAATTCGAAACAAAATATTATGAAACCAAAGCCAAACTGCAATCAGAACTTGAAAAATTTTCTATAAATAGTATGAATGCACATTCTCAAGTTGTTAATGAACAATTACCTATAGTTAATACAACTAATAATTTTAAATTACCCAGATTGAATATTGAGCAATTTGATGGTAATTTCAAAAACTGGATGTCATTTAAAGACTTATATTTATCATTAGTGCATAATAATGCCAGTATAACAAATATTCAAAAATTTCAATACTTAAGTGGTTTGCTCGGTGAAGAGCCATCTTCAATTATAAAACATATTCCCATTTCTGAAACCAGTTATGCAGAAGCATGGGAAAAATTATTGTCAAGATACGACAAAAAAAAACCAAATTGTCGCAGCTCTTATCAAAACATTTATGGATATACCTCCCATTATTCACGCTAATGCACTTAACTTACGCAATATATCAGATATCTCTGACGAGGTAATTCGTGCTCTCAAATCAATCGATGTTAAAGCATCAGAGAGAGACATTTGGTTAATTCATATTCTTCTTCAAAAGGTTGATAATAAAACACGTGAAGAATGGGCTCAGTATTCATCAAAGGATGATTTTCCTTCTTTTGATCAATTTATTCAGTTCATTAATGACAGATGTTTATCTTTAGAATTGTATAATAATGATTATACAGGGTTACATAAAAAAGAGAAGCAATTTAATTTTCACAAAGCTCCCGCCAACAACGTTATCAAATGTTTATTTTGTAAAGCTAATCACTTATTGTACAAATGTATTAATTTCAAGGAATTAAACGTAAGAGATAGAAAACAATTTGTGAGAAAAAACAAATTATGTAGCAATTGTTTGTCTGACAGACACTACACATATCAATGTAGTTCTACATTTAGCTGTCATCATTGCCAGCTTAAACACCATACGCTGTTATGCGAGAATAAACTACAAAATTATGCGATGTCAAATTCACGTTCGAATGAAAAACAGAGTCGGAAAAGCAAATCTGATTCAGAGGACCTTTCGATTCCTGATGATAATAAAAAAGAAGTTTCTCCTTCAATAAATTCTGTTCAAACATCTTTCGCACTTTTGCCCACTGCTACAGTATATATTTATGATTGCATGGGTCAAAAGCACACGTTACGAATTATGTGTGACAGTGGTTCAGAATCTACGTTTGTTTCAGAATCATGCATGAAGGTGTTAGGATTCAAAAGGAAAAATGCCAGATTTCCCGTGAAAGGTCTTTCTAATTCAAAAATCGTAGTAACAAAGGGTTACGTAATGATTGATCTTATATCAATTCATAATGCTGACAGTAAGTTGTCAGTGAAAGCTTTTATTTTAGACGAATTAACAGCTCCATTACCTTCTGAGAAAATAAGTGACGAGCATTATTCACACTTAAAAATTGTAAACTTGGCAGATCCACATTTTGGGACTCCAAATAAAATCGATGTTATTTTAGGATCAGATTACTTTTTTTCTATTTTGCTTCCTGGTCAAATAACATGTTCACAGAGCAGTTTAATTGCGCAAAATTCCATCTTTGGCTTTCTCATATCGGGAAAAATGCCACATCTTAACACAACTCTTAATTAAATGCATAATTTACATATTTATTGTATTTATTATTTATTATTAATTTACATAATTTACATATAATATACATATGAACTTAATATTGATAATGAATTAAAACGGTTTTGGGAAATGGAAGAAGTATTCAATAATAATGCTCAAATTCTGTCTCCAGAAGAACAATTTGTTGAATCACATTTTCAGAAAACTTACTCAATCAATTCCGAGGGTCGTTTTGTAGTAAAATTACCTTTTGTAAAACCTAAGACAGAATTAGGTAATTCTAGACCTGCCGCAATTTCTCGCTTGTTGGCGATGGAAAGGAAATTTAAAGAAAACCCAGAATTCGAAAAGCAATACAAGGATTTTATGCGCTAATATATACAGTTAAGCCATATGGAATTAATAACACAAAATGACATTAACGATTCTGAAAATGAACAATATTTTCTTCCTCATCAAGCGGTTATTAAACCTTCTAGTACTACTACCAAGTTGAGAGTTGCGTTTGATGCATCACGTAATACTTCAAAAGGAAACTCCTTGAATTCAATATTGGGAGTAGGTCCTAAATTACAACGGGACATATTTGAAATTTTACTTAATTTTCGAGTTCCGAAAATTGTTTTTTTGCGCTGACATAGAAAAGATGTACCGCCAGATTTTAGTTTCTGAAGAAGGTGAAAATTATCAGAAAATAGTTTGGAGGTTTAACTCTAATGAGGAAATAAAAAATTTCAAATTAAAAACGGTGACTTATGGGCTGACTCCAGCGTCTTATCTAGCCACTAAATGTCTCAAACAAATTGCTGATGATTATACAAAAAATGCTGTTATTTCTCAAACATTAGAGAAAGATTTTTATATGGATGATCTACTTTCAGGCTCAAATACTGTTAGTGAGGCAATAGAAACTTGTAAAGAAATTACCGATGTTTTGCACGCGCATGGTTTCCATTTAAGAAAATGGAATTCAAATTCAAAGGAATTTCTTAGAGAGTTTGAAGATGATTCCAATACCGAATCGAATTTTGAAATAATTCCTAGTGATAACGGAAGCTCTAAAGTTCTAGGATTAAGCTGGAACTCTTCTTCAGATACTTTTATTTTCAAGGTTTCACTAAATCTAACTCCACCTCTTACAAAGAGGCAAATTTTAGCAGAATCTGCTAGAATCTTTGACCCACTGGGTCTAATTTCACCATGTGCTGTAACTTTAAAAATATTTTATCAAAAACTGTGGTTGACAAAAGGGGACTGGGACACTATTATTCCAGAACATCTAACCAAGGAATTATTCAAATTTCAAAATTCATTCAATGAAATCAATCAATTTTCTATACCAAGATGTGTTACACTTTCATCCGAGAATGCCTTCGAATTACACGGATTCTCCGATGCGTCAACACTAGCTTATGCTGCCGCAATTTATTGCCGACAAACTTGCAATGGAAAAACCAATGCTTTTCTTTTGGTTTCAAAAACAAAAGTTGCACCAGTCAAGCAAATTTCTGTCCCTAAATGAGGATTTTTTGGTGCTCACTTATTATCTAAATTATTACGCACAGTTATGGACACACTAAAGAATTACAAGTTCGATATTTTTGCATGGACTGATTCTAAAGTAGTCCTTTCATGGTTATCCGCACGCCCCCGCAAGTGGAAAACATTTGTCGCGAACAGAACCTCTCAAATAACAGATTTTTTACCTATGAAGCACTGGGGACACGTTCCCTCAAAAGAAAATCCCGCAGATATCGCTTCTCGCGGTATTGACCCAAAGTGTTTGCCAGAATGCGAGCTATGGTGGAAAGGGCCAAGCTGGCTACTTCTAGACCCATCTAATTGGCCGAAAGACGACTTAAATGTTGATGAATTCGATGAACAAATCAAATCGGAGCAAAGGTCGGATCCCATTTTTTCATGTCACATGCATGCTTCAAATGATGTACTAGATAATTTGTTTCAAAAGCACTCTTCACTTTCAAAAATTATCCGCATTCTGGCATATTGCCTAAGATTCATTAAAAAATGCAAAAATGCTAATGAACTTCAAATCCCTTCAACAGTACTTACATCTGACAAAACAAAATCTGCTGAAGAAATGATCATTCTCTGGATTCAAAATTCTTACTTTAAAGAAGAGTTAAAATGCATCAAAGAACAAAAACCTCTAGCTAAGAAAAGCAAATTACACTCCCTATATCCGTTTATTGATGCTAAGTGTACCTTACGGGTGGGAGGACGCCTGCGAAATTCACAGTTAACATTTAATCACAAGCATCCGGTAATACTTCCATCACAACAGAAATTGAGTGAACTATTGATAATACAACAGCATATTGCCACTTTACATGCTGGACCTTCTCTACTATCGCACATCATAAAACAATCTTTTTGGATAGTTGGTGGAAAAAAGCTCATCAACAAATGCATTAATAGATGTTTAAAATGTTTCAGATATAAGAAAACTATTACAACTCCTCAATTAATGGGGAATTTACCTAAACCTCGAGTAAATCTTGAACGCCCCTTTTTTGCCAGCGGAATTGATTACGCAGGCCCCATATCCATTAAATTTAGCAAGGGTAGGGGTGCAAAAACAACTAAGGGTTACATTGCCTTATTTATTTGTCTTGCTACGAAAGCGGTTCATATAGAAGCTGTAAGTGACCTAACAACTGAAGCATTTATAGCAGATCTTCGACGTTTTAGTGCAAGAAGAGGTACCCCAGGTCACTTTTATAGTGACAACGGGAAGAACTTTGTCGGGGCATCAAGAAAAATCGACCAAATACAGAGGGCCTGGTTGTCATTTCCTAAAAATGAAATCATGTCTCAATATTTAACTGAAAAATCCATTGAATGGCATTTTATCCCTCCTTCTTCTCCTCACTTTGGCGGAATTTGGGAGGCTGCAATAAAATCCGCCAAATACCATCTCAAAAAAGTAATAGGAGAGACACTCCTAACGTTCGAAGAGCTCGCCACCCTACTTAGCCAAGTCGAAGCATTATTGAATTCGCGACCTCTTATACATTTAAATGACAATGATAGTGACTGTATAAATGTTCTCACACCCTCACATTTTCTTACAGGTGATGTAATTTTCTCGCTACCTGAGGAGACCTCATCTATTACGAGCAACCCTAGAAATCGCTGGGAGCTGCTGCAAAATTTAAAAAGAGGATTCTCCCAGCGATTTAAGCAAGAATACCTATGCTCGCTCCAAAAGAGAGGCAAATGGAGAGTCGAGTAAATCAATCTGCAAATTGGACAAGTTGTGCTACTCCTTGATGATATCCAGCCACCAGACTCTTGGCCATTGGGCCGGGTAACAGAAGTACACCCAGGAAAAGACGGACATGTCCGTGTGGAACAGTCAAATGCAGAAGATCTTTTTTTAGACGACCAGTCCACAAATTAGCTCTCCTCCCTATATATCAGGACTAAGGCCTGATAGGGTGGGAGTGTGTTCGCATGCTTAGAGTGTTTATTCTAAAACAGTAATATTGATAAACATTAAATAACTTCATATTTCAGAAGTGACATTAATTACCTTAACTGTTTTCTTTAAAACCATAATATTTATAAACGATAAATGACTTTATAACTCAAAAGTGACATTAATGAAATTAATTTAATATCATTGTTTATATAAAGCAATTCATAAGTAGTTGATTGCACATGATTGCGAAATCATTTTTGTTGATTACTTCAAGGACAATATTTTACTGTGAGCGAACTGACTTCAGTTTCTCTTATGTTTTTGTAAAGCACACACGGTGCTTATATTTCTCTTCTGTTTTCGCATACTTGGATAATATATGTTAATCCAGGAGCAAACCGCAGCAGGAAACTGAATTCCTGTCTTTTGTTTTGTCAATTTAGTAAATGTTCTTTAAGTGGTTAATATAACACAAAAAGATATATTAGTGTGAATTTATTTACAATTAAAGACACCAAAGAACTGCTTCGTGAATCGCGGACATTAACAATCTTGTATGTGAAAAATCACGTTTTCTTATTTATAAATATATTTGTTCTTAATTACCGGTGTCAATAATTTATTTCGACATCTTAGCAATGAAAATGCTATGATCGTTAAAGGGTTAATGGATTAGATAAGTCACGTGATAAACGTTTTTATTTGCTTTTATGTCATCATATTGCAGCATATTTATCCTTCATTTTGACATGCAAAGTAAAATATTTTTTTATTTATTAAATTCCTATTCATTTAAATTACTAGCCACCTCTAGTGACCTGTCTGGTCTCCATTAAAGTAATGCTAAGCTTTGTAAAATTTTAATTTTATACATAACTTTATTTACTTGCGTACTTTCACTAAATCTGTATACTCTGATAAAGAAATTAAAAAAAAAATCTATGCGATCAAGGCAACATTTAGGGGAAGAATTCAGTATTATGTTCTGGTTGGCGCGATTATCGAATAAATCCGAAATAGCGCCGAAAAACCAATTTTCGTTTGTTAATTTAAAAATAAAATGTTTTGAAGAAGATATTAAACGAAACACTTTGTGCGATCTGTGATCACACTTACCCATTTGTTTCAAAAACTCTTTTTAAAAATGATGTAGACTTAATTTACCCTCTTTTATTATGAAATTTGTGGAATGAAGCTCGTTCTAAAAAAGCAGTTGTGAAGATTACCGCCTAATTTGCAAAAATTGTTCATGGAAAAAATAAGTAAACATACTTCGTGCATCACATGGGGAAATAAAACAGCAACAATACGTTTTATTGAGAAACTAACAATAACGAAGAGCGCTCATTAAGTACAAATTGTTAAAGCCATAAAGAATGAAACTGTGCACAACAAAATATAACATAACATTATTCGTACGAAGAATTTATGTTTCACTAAATAAATTAATATGTAGGAAAAAGTTCCTTATCATATTATTGATAACGAAGACAATAATTTATTCTGTTCTGCATTTGACTAAGACGTGATAATTAAAAGTTTCTTTAACTATAAATAGAAGTTTTCTAATACGTCCATTAAAAACATTTCAAAAATATGCATTAAAATATTTAATTGCTATAAAGGACGTTAAATACTAATAAAAGCATTAAAATATCTTAATAATTTTTACATGTTTCGATTGAATTTACTTAATCATCATCAGAAAAACAAAATACAAATAAACACAAAGATGGAAAATGACAATAAACCATAAAAGTTCAATCGAAACATGTAAAAATTATTAAGATCTTTTAATGTTTTTATTAGTATTTGACGTCCTTTATAGCAATTAAATATTTTAATGCATATTTTTGAAATAAAAGTTTCATGTTATTAATACTTACATAATATTTAATGATTATTAAATAAAGTTCTCCGAGCCAGGAAGTTTAGAAGCAATTCCCAAATTTTAATCTGATGACCACATTATTATATTAAAAAAAAAATAAACTCTGGTTCACATTAATGCTCTCAGACTGATAAAATCATGAAGACTTTACAAGATTTAATTTTATGTATTTTTATGTTCTTTTATGTTCTTTAAAATTTTAAACAGAATTAATAGTTATTTGTATGAAAATAAGTATGTCGAATCATGATTTAATGAGATTTTTAATATTTAAAATGAATGATTGCTAAAATTTCCAAAGAGTAAAATTTAACATTTTGCACAATCAAATGTAACTAATTCAGGTGTTATCAGACCAATTCATTGATTAATTGTTTTTTTAAATGTAATTAATCTATTGTATTATGCAAACTTTATTTTTATGCTCTATAAATCATTAAAATTCTATTTCAAACATAATTTTTGGATATTTTTTTCTATATTCATAAGAGTAACAAAATTTTAATTTATAATATAGACAATAAAATGCTTTTCCTTAGAATTTGTATATAATTTATCATATAAAATCACGTGTATTTTTAAGTGTTTGCATCAAATTTATCCTAAATACATTTTGCAATAACGTAATTGGAAATATTTATCAAAATTTGTTTTAACGGTCATAAAAACTTTCCTATATATATGCATTATTTTATTTACTGATTTATTTATTAGATTTTATATGTCCATACGAGTACAGGCTTAAAATAGAATTTTAAGATTTGATGAATGTGCAGAAATAAAAGAAACTGGATAGTTATACGACAATGCTAATTGCTTTACTTTAAATACATTAGACTGTATGAATTGGGAGGATAATAAATAGTTCATACGACGAGTAAGATTCAATAAAAAACCTCTATAATCTGAAATACGTAAATTTAAATGAAAGTTAGTAAAATTAATTACAGAAAATGCAAAATCATTACATTTATCATAAATGTTGAATGTAAGGGTTTCATTAGGTGAAAAATTAATTTAACACTCATAAAATTAATAGCGAATCTAAATTATACTATCCAAAAACACAATTATTACAAAAGACATATCAAAAATAACAAATTCGCAATAAGAAAATTAATTTAATACACATATGTTTAAAGATATTTCTGAACGTGGCCAATTTATTGTGAATATTTAACCATATTGATGTAAATATACTGAAATGATAAGTCATTTACATTTAAATGTGAATATAATCTTTATAAATTTCATAAAACTTGTAAACTGAGGTTCCATCCTTTAAGTGGAAATGCTAAAGTATATTTCATATTCATGATGTTGACATGAAACAAAAGATATAAAGTTGTACCAAGCAGTTTTATTATGCAAGGTGTAGCCGTTTTAAAATCTGTTTATATTACATAAAATGCTTTAGAAATTTGTGTCCAGAATTTAATCAGATATTCATTTTACATGACATACGCATAATAAACATTCCTGAAGAAGGCGCATTTACAAATTATTGAAATACGAATAAGAAATTTGAATATTTTATTCAATTTTTATAATATGAATTTCTATTTGCATAATTTACATTGAAATATGAAAATCTACAGCTAAAAATACAGTCATATCATTAAAAAATATCATTATCCTTCCGGCTGATGCTGCGTTTATACCTTTTTGGGAATAAATCGGATTATTTATCGACAAAAGTAACATCAAATTCGTAAATAAACCTCCAACTATTAATACAGTCATTTTTATAATTATCTCTGCATAATTATCTTTGTTTTTTCTGTAATACACATAATGGGAGATTGAGATAAAAAAAATTAATTAAAAGAAGTAATACCAAGATTTTATCAGACTTTTGAGCTGCGATTTACTTAACAGGGGTATGCGATAAATCGCCAAAAATGTTATATCAATTGAAATATTTTATTGAACTAATTTTAAATTGAACTATCAAGTACAGTCATTTTTATAGTTATCTCTGTGTATATCTGCATAGCTATCTTTGTTTCTGCTGTAAGACACATAATGGGAAAATGACATAAAAATTAAAAAAAAAAATTTAAGTTAAATGAAGTAATACTAAGATTTTATATTATCGGACTTTTGAGCTGTGATTTTCTTTACAAGGAGCATGCGATAAATCACCAAAAATGTTATGTCAATTGAAATATTTTATATTGAATTCCTTTTTAAGCATTACGAACATTCCTTTCATCTTTAAATTAAATATTTTTAATTTATAAAACTATCCTTTATTACAAATTGGATCTGTCTATTGTCCTTACTTGAATAATAAAAAAAAATTGTATTATAGTGCACAGTAAATAAGAAAATAATATCAAATATTCCAATATAACTGGAAAAAAGAACTAAGCACTATTTCCGAAAAACTGTTTTTCGGAGGTTATATGAGTTCGGAGATTCTATAAGGTTAAGCATAAAGCGAGTATGAACAATCTATCCCCTTCCTTAAATTAAATAAACAGTTTTTAATGCATAATTATCCAGTTTGCTACAAAATTAAATGTTGCTTCTTTCTGATAAAGCAAATTCCTGAATAGTTCTAGGAATTTATTAGGGATTAAGTATAAAAAAAACGATTGCTGGATTATTCCCCTTAAATTATAAAAACAGATTTTTATGCAGAATTATTCGAGTTTCTTCGAATTTTCGATAATAGTTAATTTTGATAAGGCATATGTCTATTTATTTTGGGGTTTCAATGATTAAGTATAAAGGAGAGAAATTGGATAGCTAACTCCCCCTTACTTTGTTTTTCGAGTCATTAAAAAAATAAAAATATAATATACAATTAGTGTAAATTGCCTGATAGCTCAATGCCATCACACCTACATAACATATTTTATTCTAAGGGGAGTAATATACTCTTAGAGATCTGTACATACTTGAATTTCGAGGCCGGTCAATAACTCTTTGTTAGACTGGGTGTAAAAGTTAAAATTTCGATCCCAGCCAGGTCCGTCCCAGCTCAGTCCGACATGGGTCGACTCAATTTCTAAAAAAACTCCGATTATACTTAAAATACAATTAAGATTCCTTTATAGAATATTGCATCCATATTTATGGGATAAATTTATAGTATATTTTTAAAATACGATGTGATTCGCAAGACAGAAAATACACATTCACAATGTTGTTGATTACTTAGTTTCTTAGACATTTCAACTTTCAAATATAGATTCATTAAATAATTGATGGAGTTTAGAATAAAAGACAAAATAGAGGATTAAACACATAATAACATTTGAAGCCGTTTAATAAAAAGTAGATTTGTGAAAATATTTCTCTGTCATTTATTAAAGCTTTTCTCAAATCTTAAAAAGCTACTTTCTGGCACTTTTTCCCTGAATTGATTTCTTTTTGGAAAAGCATAAAATTGATAGAACGTCTCATTCATAAATTATGCTTTCGCATGGTGTTAACCATTTTTTGATGAAGACAATGTATCTTTGAAAGAAAGAACCTGATGGCGTGATAAAGAATATCTTATACGTCGATATGTAATTTAATTATAAAAAAATGAAAAAAAAAGCTATTCAGTTCAAAATCCTTTAAATATTTAGGCCTGTTATTGTTAAGTAATTAAAATTAAAAGTTAGTTAGAAAATATGTCAAAGTTGATCTTATGGTTGAGCAGTGCATTTGAAGCCACCTTAGAGTGTATTTTGAAATACTCCATTAACATAAGTTTATTACTGCTGTTAATAATTTTACAAAATATATTACTTTCTACACTTTCTCAGAAGAATTGTGTTCAGCATCGGCCAGGCCCAAATATGGTTCGAATATGTATGAAATAAATGCAAGTCTGATCCCAGCACGAGTCTGTAAAAAAAATAGACAGATTAGCAGACAAACAGACAAACAGACGGTCTCTATGCTGCACATGTTACATTTATGTATTGCTGTTACAAGCATCGGCTCGTGACACACATTTATAATTATTTTCGTGAAAGACAAATTTGTTAACGAATACGTTAACAATTTTGTTAACGTTTGTTTCTAAACCACATTTTTGACCAAACTAGTTTATTCTAACACAGATCGGATACACTAGTTTTTTCTTAGCCAAAGTGGTGAACCACCATTCCTCCTTTTACACTTAACAATTGCACAGCTGAAAGTAGGGATTAGGGGGAAGCCCCCGTTCTCTCTTTATACTTAAGCAATGAACCCTCAAAACTAATTATAATAGCGCCTTTTAAGAATGAATCTATATCCAAAATTTGAAGCAAATTGGTAAATTCTGAGTGGAAAAACCATTTATCTAAATTATGGGGAATCCTCTCATTCACCTTTAGTTTTCTGTTAAACACTGAACACCCACAACTAATAATAGATTATCAGAATGATCCTGTATTTAAAATTTAAATGAAGTCTGACAATTGTGGATTGAAAAAAAACATTTATCTAAATTGAGGATGGATTAGCCTCCCCCTTATTCTAATCCGATGAACTCACAAAACTAATCAGAGAAGTATCTTATCAGAGTAAACCTATATCCAAAATTTGAGGCAAATTGGATATTTGTATGAAGAGTTATAGTAGATATTTACATACATACATACGCACATCACTACGTACCGAACCTGCTGGCACATCAAGCTCTCAGGATTTGATAGCCTGTGAATAAAAACGCATTTGCCTGGGATAAACTATATCAGCCTAGGATAAACTAGAAGTTGGCACTGAGGATGTGTTTCAATTCTATAAAACCACGTCAAAGTGAAGTGGCCTAGGATAAATTATATTCGCTAGTGATATAGTACAGACCAATGAATAGCAGGTTAAACTAGTTTCTCTTATGAGCGTTTGACCAAAAAATGTTTATCTAATAGGCGTTAGGCTAAAATAGTTTGACCTAGGATAAATAAGTTTATCCTATGGGCGTTAGGATAAACTAGTTTAGCCTAGTGCAATCTAATTTGTCTTAAAAATCGTGTTTGTCGGTAACATATGCATAAACACTTTTATATAACTATTGTATATTTTTTAACATGTGGATATGTAAAGGTTATTGAAGAAATATGTTTTTTAAATTACTTAAAAAACATATTTTCCCGCTTTTTTTGAGAAATCTCATACGTTACTATAATGGCTTTTTTCATTACTTTCGATTTCTTTGTCAATCACGCCCACTGGATCAGGATATGGAATTATTCATAAAATTTTTGTAATGTCAATGCATGAAAACTTATTTGTCAAATTATCAAATATCCTATGAAAAATAAGTTAAATAAACTTCTGATTAAATAAATTTTTAATCATTATAAAATAATTTGAGTGATTTACAGCCATATCAACTAAATTTAGGGACTAATTAACGATCATCTTTATTGTCAGGTTTATTTAAATAACTTAAATAACAGATTGAAGAATAGTTTAATTTTTAACTCAAAAGAAATATAGTAAATTTATTTATATCTTCGTGTTATTATACTCATTAGATAAATAAAAAGAAAATTCTTGGCACAAGAATTCACCAAAGATATTACTATAAAAAATATTCCATATCTAAAGCTATTTATCATAGGTCAGTTATGTTTAAATTCAATGTTATTGGTAAAAGATGTATAATTATGTCAATAAAAAATTGACAAAAGTTAATGCTACTCAGTTTGACGTGTAATAAACTTCGTTTTGCTACAAAGTCTGTACCTTTGTAACTGTACCGTTGTGAACACTATTAACATTTGGCTTCAAACTTGGCTATGGGCCCAATTAGAGAAGATTTGTAAGATTTTATTGGATGACAACTGCAAGGTTTTTTTAAAATTAAAATCATTCGAGATTGTTTAGAGGATTAGATGATTTGCATGGGGCCTATCAAACGAAAAGGCATTAAAAATAACCTTCTTTTAAATATAGTCAAAAAATTCAGGTCTCAAATTTCAGGTTTATTTAATGCTTATTGTTTCTTTTAAATATGCGAATTTACTGAATAAATATCATCGTTCTTTGTGTGCTGATATTATATTACACGTTTGACAGTATTTGTTTGTCTGATATTCAAAGTTGAAAAAAATGTAGTAGCCATGCCAGAAGAAGACATATATTGCAAAATATAACATAAGATAACATAAGATAACATGATTTGCATGGGGCCTATCAAACGAAAAGGCATTAAAAATAACCTTCTTTTAAATATAGTCAAAAAATTCAGGTCTCAAATTTCAGGTTTATTTAATGCTTATTGTTTCTTTTAAATATGCGAATTTACTGAATAAATATCATCGTTCTTTGTGTGCTGATATTATATTACACGTTTGACAGTATTTGTTTGTCTGATATTCAAAGTTGAAAAAAATGTAGTAGCCATGCCAGAAGAAGACATATATTGCAAAATATAACATAAGATACACTGGGTTCCAATATGTTTTTTGAAGCTCACCACAAAAATGGTAATCAGATTGAATTTCATAGTTTATATGAATGACAATAATAAGCTTTAAACTAACTTGCTGAAAAATTACAACTACCACTTTTATTTTATAGAAAATAATAGGTACTTGTGAATGAGAGAGAAATGTGCGATTATGAAGCTTTCGTATATTCGGGTGTAAGTTTTGTTGTATTTGAACTATTGTTGACAGTTTTGTTCACAACAACTAGTAGAGTCTAGAAATGTCTAGAAGAAGTCATTTGTCTGATTCATTAAGGTATCGGGCGGTAGGATGGCTGAGAAAGGGGGTTTTCAAAGGCCAATACTGCTAGAGGGCTCAATATGTCTCGCAGTGTAGTCCAACAACTCTGGAATTAGTATGAATCCGAAGATTCTGTATTCAGAAGACATGTTCCAGGTCGCCCACGTGTTACAAGAACTGCAGAAGACCAGTTTCTAGCTATTTCGGCGCCAAGGAGACGTACTACTGTGCCGCAGACCACTTTGCAACATCAGGCAGAAGAATCTCCGGTACTACGGTGCGAAGACGTCTTCACAAGGCAGGCCTCTATGCAAGGCGACCAGTTGTGTTAGTCCCTCTCAACAGACGACAGATTAGCGCCCGTTTATTTCCGATATGAGAACATGCTTTCTGGACCAGAAAACAATGGTCTTCTGTATTCTTTACAGACGAGTGCAGATTCAGAATGAAGAGTGATTAAAGATATCTTCTGATCTGGAGTGAACAATGCATCCAATATCATCAATCAAACACTATCGAAACACACGGTTGCAGTAACGTGGTTTGGACAAGGGTTTCACTCGGAGGCCACACTGACCTGTATGTGTTCCGTGGAGGAACTGTGACTGGTGCGAGACATTGGGATGAGAACCTTGATTCATATGTGTACCCATATGCCGGTGCTATTGGTAATGTTTTCATTCTAATGGATTATAATGCGATACCACACCGAGTATGTGGTTGTTAAGGATTATCCCCAGTTCACTCTCCAGACTTGAATCCGATATCTTCTGATCTGGAATGAACAATGCACCCAATATCATCTTTGATCTTTGATCTTTGATCTCAGATCTTTGGGACTATCTTGGAAGGGAGGTTGCGGTTTTAAGTTCTCCTTCAATATCATTAAATGAGCTGCAGCAAGACTTACTTCATGTCTGGTTAGAGGATTAGAGTCCGACAGTTTAATTGAGAGCATGGAAAATCGATGCCGCCAGTACATTCAAGTCCGGGGAGAGGGGCATACTCCGTATAAGAACCAGTTTTTAATGTTTCTGTCACATTTTACTGCATAATACCACAATGTCCTGATTTTTCTAAGAATGGAATTTTTCACCATGAGGGCTTTTTTGTTGTAACTTCATTTATACGTTTAACTTAAGTAAATTTCTATGTCGCATTTAATAAATAACTGTTCAGCGCACATTTCCTCCAAGTTTGTTATTTTTATAATCATTCATTTGCAAATTAGACGCAAAAAACCGGTTGTACTTAACTTTCGGAAGCCAATGAAGGACCAATAAAGTTACTCTCATTTTCCTAAAAACACACATATCATGAAGCTGAGAAATCTTGAGTCAATAAAGTAAGAAACAAAAAGTAATCACCTGGAAATTATTTCAGTTCAAAAGTCAGCTGTTTAATCATTGTTCTCTATATTAGTAGTGTGTTAACTACACTGTAAAATAAAATGTGTAAAGTTACTAAAATTTTTAGAAAAAGTTTAGTAAATTTACATTTTTTTTCATATAGTGCGGAGAATATTTTAATTTTTGTTTTCGTAGCTATCTCATTTCCCTAGCAAACGCTATTATATGTAATTAACTAAAAGATTTGCCTCATAATAACGAAATTTTGAACAACGTGTTACAATAGCGCAAGAGTAATAACTTCATTTTCAGCAAAACGGATGGTCATTCAGATGAAGGTCCATTTTGCCATAGTATACAGCGTGTTTTATTTACCCATCATACGTATAGGATCTTGCAATAAGTCTTGCAATCGTTTTGAAAATCGAATTTTTTTTGACGGATTTACACGTTTCAGATACAGGAGCCCCACCAGTGGCCGCGAGGTTCTGCCTCTAAACTGGTAGACAGTAGGTGTTGGGTTCGAACCCAATTGCGACCGTCGGCCTAACCGTTCGGAGTTTTCTGTGGTTTTCTTCGAACTTTGCGTAAATACGGTTTAGAAAGGCCCTTAGAAAGACCCCCACGGAGGGCATCCCACCCCATAGGGCCTATATCCCATAGTGTAGATAATTTGCCGACATAAATACAAACAAACAAACAAATACTGGAAAATCCGAAAAACATTTTATGAAAAAAAATTGCCGTCCGTCCGTCTGTATGTCTGTCTGTGTATCTGTAAACGCTCTATCTCCCAAAAGAAAAATTAGATGGCGATTTGAAATTTTGTATGTACTTAGTATGTAAAAATGTAATGAAGCCTATTTAAAATTAGTAACCACGATTATCCGGAACTATTTTTTTCGGACTCTCGAAAAATTCGCTGCGATGAAAGGTATATAAAATTTTTCGAAACTTTTTATTTTAAGGAGTGATTATATAAGGCAATAAAATAACACACATTTTGAATAAAGAACGAAGTCGATCGGATTAATAGTTGCCGAGTTATTCGTAATCCTGTTTTCTATATTTTTCGATTTTTCAAGACCCCGTATTTCATTCAAATTTCAATTCAAAGATATATTTTTATTGGAAATTGGACGCTTAATCATACGCAATATCCTGTTAGTTAATGTGATTATTACTTTTGGAATTATAAGGATGTTTCTTTTACGCAATTTGGTACTACTTGCGTTTTATGTAATTTGTCGAATTTGGTTCATCAACAATTCATTAATAGAGCATTGCTATGTATATTAAAAATATTTAAATATACATTTTAATTTTGTTTTGGATTTCCGATGCATTTTTTAAATAACTTACACATGTTTTATTTTAATGTAAAATGCTATTCATATCCATGATGAGTAAGTATTGCGGTGGCTCCCAATGACTAGTTTTTAAAGTTGTGAATTTAAAATGCTTTAACAAAAGAACCACTGATCCAAATGACCTAAAAAATCTCCAATAATTTGCCAAAGCAATGGAAATTTTTAGGCATGTTTTTTCCCTTTCATTTTATAAAAAAAGGAAAGAAAGATAAAGAAACTGCTGAAATTACTGCAGTCTTTCACGGTGAAAACATATTTGATAAAATCTCTTGCGCTGTTAAAAATTTGTAGCGATCTATCCAGTCGAGAGATTATATCGAAAACGGTTACACATTAGAAGCGTAATTAAAACGCTATTTTGAATATATTTTTGCCCATGGTCAGAATATAGATATTTCATGGTCAGAATATACTGAAATTACGGTTATGTGATCGTTTTTTCAAAAAATGGTTGAAAGAACGCGCAGTTTGCTGCAAATTTTTAACAGTGTGGATAAGTTACTTACAAATGGTTTAAACTTTTTTTGGTCTTTTGGTCCAGTTTCTTCAAAGATGCTCGCTGTTCATTTTCCCAGTTACTGCATTTTGTATTCTTTTGACATGCGTAATAAGGTTTTCGCCCATTGTTTTCCAAAATACAATAAATAATAATAACAATAATAATAATAATTATTATTATTAATAATAATTAACTATGCCTAAAAATTTCACACTGCTTTGGCAGCATTTTGGGAGAATTTCAGGTAATTTAGATTAGTAGTTCTTTTGTTGTAGGATTCATTTTCACGACTTAAAAAAATACCCTGTACATGATTACATTCCCTATTTTGTTTGATTCAAGGTTCGTTTGGAAAAATTGACAAGCACAGCCTGCTAGTATTTGAATATACAGAAATGACGAGATATTTATAAGCCATTGAGAGATTATTTTGATATTTTTTTAATCGATAATGCATTGATTATACAAAATCGCTTGATTTAAATGACATTTGAGGTTTCCAATGAAGCAATTATTCTCTTTTTATCCATAAAGCACATCAAATTTTAATTTTAAATGATTGCCAATAATTTTATATTTTACAAGGGTCTGTTAGGGCTATTTCTCTAAATAAGGAAAGAAAAATTTCAAAAATCTCTTTGTTTAACACGTTTTCTACCGCAGACGCGCCAGCGCGTGATAAGGCGCCAACGTTAAGGGGGAACTCATGCGCGTGATGCCCAATAGCCAGTCACGTGCTGGCGCGGGAAAATATTTCACTGATTCTTTGTTATAAAAAGTAAATGGGCTTCTGGGAAAAACCAACTTCTACATTGCGGCATTAACTATCATCACATCCTCACGTAAGTGGCAGCGAACGTGTTCAGATATTTTTCTAAATTAAGTATAGATATATACATATATGTATCTTTTTTGTAATTGTACAACATTTTTCTTAAAATTTTAATTTAAAATAGTTTAAATATTTGTATCAAAAATAATCAACTATCAAAAAATACCTAAATGCATATCCTCAAATCATAAAGAAAAAAAAATTGTACCATGTTCTTAAAATTAAATTCGAAATAAAACCAAGTATAATTCAATGTCCTTCAGCTGAC
This sequence comes from Maratus speculifer, assembly GCA_964019185.1. Lineage (NCBI taxonomy): Eukaryota > Metazoa > Arthropoda > Arachnida > Araneae > Salticidae > Maratus > Maratus speculifer. Next base: position 163,969,647 of record OZ025298.1, read on the forward strand.
AAACACAAAAGCTAAAATATAAATAAATGATTCCAAACTTTCTCAACTGTCGATTTAAAAAAAAAACTGAGATGATGGATTTACTTCATTCAAAATTGTTGAATGTGAAATATCGTAGATGAATACCCACGTATAATACATTTAAATAAGATTTGTTTTAAAAAATATGTATATATGTATAATTTTTAGGTGTATTCGTAATTATGTAAATACGAAGCACCTATACCCATTGCTCATTCCGTACGTCTGTCTGTTCATCTGTTTATTTGTCCACGAGCATATTACAGAGCAAAATCTATCCAACCTAGTCGTTTGAAAATTGAAGTATATAATCGTTGCATAATTTTGTTGAGTCATTTCGAATTTTATGAACATCGGATGTATATAGTTCAATTACAGGAGCAATCAAAATTATTTCGTTACATTACGGCCAGCCCCTCCAGTGGACGAGAGGTTCTGATCTCAAACTGGTAGACGGTAGGTGCTGGGTTCAAACCCAATCGCGACCGTCGGCCTAACCGTTCAGAGTTTTCCGTGGTTTTCTTCGAACCTTGCGTAAATACGGGTTAGGTTCCCTTAGAAAGACCCCCACGGAGGGCATCCTACCCCCTAGGGCCTATATCCCATAATGTAGATAATTGGCCGACATACATACAACAATAACAACATTACGGCCAATTGGAAAAAATAGTATCAAGTGCATTTTAATGATGTAATACGCGTTCGAACATAATAAAATTGATATTCATCTATGAAGTATACATTAAAACATATACTCTCTACAAGCTGGTGTGCAAGGAATATATTTTATTAATTTATAGAACCTCACCAAAATATTCCTTTACATAATAATATAGGGGGAAACATTGTTTGGGTAGCGTTTTAATTGTATTAAACGATTTCACATTATGTAAAATTGATACATTGCTGAGGTTTACTACAAGTTACCTACTGTATAATAGAAAGCAGATAATATTTACAGGGACACACAAAAGATTTCTGGTACTATACTGTACGCAAAGAACTTAATAGTTTAACAACCATATCTCAATATTTTCAAAACTTCGCTATACTACGAACACACCTTATTTGCTACGTTTGACGTGCAATTTTCGACTTGTTTTTTACTACTGGAACAAGTAGCAGTCTTGTTCGACAACATGAAAGTATTTTTTTTATTATCTGATAATAAGTCGCTTATAAATAAATGTATTATATTTGGTGAGTTTATATGATTTTCAACGGGAAATAGATTTTTAGATTACAAAGGTTACTTATAAATCGCCTTGGACTGTAAATTAATATAAAGTTACTCAACTAATACTGCAATAAATATGTTTGGAATAATAAAATTTTTTCGGCCTTAATTATTTCAAAATTTCTATAATTTCTTACATTTTCCCTGTACTTTTATAATATCATAATATGTCTATTATATTCCATGTCTTTAATATACTATTTCTTTACTTTACTGTATTCTAAAACACGTAAATCTGTTAAAAGCAACACTTTCCCTAAAATCCAATTTATTTTTTTTTAATCTTCCACGTTTTTCATAAAACCCTTTTATTTACATTATAAAAAATCATTCGATTAGCCACAATTCCTGCTAACGACACCAGAGACAGGCACCACTAATATTCCGAGAGACTTTCAGAACCTATTTTTCCCCTGTTTAAAATTTCACATTATTTGAAGACGTGTTTTCAATTAAATTAATTGGCAACATAGAAAGTTGCCGTAAAATCCTGCATTTGATCCTAGTTTCAGACACAGCCCGATTAGTTTGACTCAAGAAGTATTTTTCTACAGTTTTTCATGTGCTAAAAAGAACCTTGTCAGTTGGATAATCAATGTCTTTAAATGGCAAAGTCCTCAAAAATCAATTTTCGTCGTCAGATTAAAATCCAAAAGAACAAAAATAAAAAATTTTAAATCCAAATTTTTAAACATGTAAACATCGCACATTTAAAATTTTTATACCGTTGCGTAGAGAAAATAATGCACTTTAAATGAAATTTGTTTGAAATTTTTATCATAATTTGTTTTTAAATTATATTTTTTTAAAAAGTTTTTAGTACATTTTTTGTCATCATGCAAATAGAAGTAATTCATTTTTGGACATTAAACATGGACCAGTCAGAAAATGAATAAAATAAAATAAGTTGCAGAATTCAACCAATAAAATGATTCAGATATACTTCAGATTTCCCAGTTCTCAACAGAAGAGAACAACTATTTTCCAAATAATTAAAAATTAAAAGTAAACCCTCATAAAATATGGTTTTAATCTATAAATTGTATCAATTGATTAAGTTTTATGTATAGGACTAGAAAATTCACCAAGTCACGATGCGAGATGAGAGCAACGCCAAAAATGGTTCCCTTGTTAGTAGTTTTATTTCCATAAATACATAGTCTACGTTTTCTATGAGCACATGCACAATCATATACTTAACATTTTTTACGAAAGGTTAAGAGGCTACTTCAGTAAAATAAAACGAAACGCTCACTAATGCTAACTCTATAAAGGACTTCTTCAAATATATATCATGGACATTTTCGTATTTTGGTATAATTATTTTTGATTTGGCTATCTAAAATCAATCTGTATAATAGTCTTTTTTTTTGTTGTTTGTTTACAGAATATGATAATTTGTTATTTGAAACCACAAAGAAAAAAAAAAACGAAGATGAATTATATCTATCAATGAAAATATATATATGTATTTAAAAACATTAAAATGCAAACGAGATATGTGAAAGAATTTCTTCTATAGAATTAGTCTTTTAAATTCACTGAAATAGCTTCGCAAATAAATTATAAATTGCTACAAGTTTTATAGTTTTATTAAATGAGGCAGAGTAACTGAGTGAGCTGTAATTTAAAAAAAAAAACATTTTTTTAAATATAAAGTATATCTTATAGTACATTATGTAAATGTGCATACGTCTCTTAACATCAGATGAAAGTAAAATGCATTATCCTCAAATTGAATTCTTTCAAAGTAGAATTTCCTGTCGTTATGCTGTCAAACTCAAGATGTATAAGGAAAAGTAAATGATTGAGAATTTCTCGAATTCACATATAATAGGAAATTTTAATGGATTTTTTTTTTTTATTCAAAAACTTTTCTTGAGAAATGCAGTTATAAGAATTTCCGCATATTTCAAAAGAAATATAAAGGAATTTATAAATAAACACAAAAGGATTTTCTTTTAAAATTTGGAATTTTCTTTATTAAAAACATACTTTTCGTGGTGTACAAATATTTGCTAACTAATTCGCTATTATACCTGTTGTTTCCAAATGACTATCACTGTTTTCACATTTGGTAGTATTTATTTCATAAAACTTTAAAGTATAATTAATACATAAAATGAAAGAAAAATTCAAACAGTTTTACCTACAAGTTCACAAGTATTCAATGCGAGCATCTTTTGTCACACGTCACACATGGAGTCGATAGCTTAGTTCTACCCAAACGTTGATTAGTAAAGAATCTGTTCAGATCCTCACCCGATCTAACGTCATTTTATTTCTATCTATGGGAGTTCATTAAGGATCGTGTGTATGTGCCTTTTAGACCAGCTGACCATTGCAATAATGACCGCACAAACACTGATCAACTTTTGGAAAGAAGTGAGCTATTGAATTGATGTGTGCCGTGTGACGAAATATAATCACATTGACCACTTGTAAGCTTTTAAGTTAAACTTTTTTAGTTTCTTTTTCATTTTATGCATTAATTATAATTTTACGTTTTATGTAATAAATACTACCAAGAGTTAAAATCTCGATATTCATTTAGAAATACCCCTTGTTATTAAATGTAAATACAGCATCATAAGAAAATATTAATAAACCTTTAAATTTCCTCAGAAAAACAATTAATACAACATGAGTACAATTTCCACTAATTTCATTGACTGGATGCAATCAAGCGATAATTTAGCCACGAATAGTTTGTTGTGTTTATGACACTAAATTACGCACACGAAGGATATAGGACCTAAGGAGGGAAATGACCCACATCGGGGTTTTTCTAATGCAACATAAACCATATTTACTCAAACAAATACAAGATTTAAAAATAAAAAACTACTAACAACTTTGAACGATTATGCCGAAGAGTCCCTGAGTTCGAACCCAGCACCTCTTGTCTATCAGCTTCGGGAGCAGAACTTCTCGGCCACTGAATCACAAATAGCTTAAGGCAATTGAAGACTTCTTTCGAAAATATGCAGGTTTGAAAATATCTCGGCAACTAATTATCTGATTGACTTCATTCTACATGTAGAATTTATATTTTTTAATTGTCTTTTACAACATTCACTCCTTAGAATAATAATAATTTTAAAAATGCGAATTTGTTTATGTATCTTTCATCAGAATGAATATTTTGAGATTCCAAAAAAAAAAAAAAAAAAACTTCTGGATAATCGAGGTTACTAATGTTCAATAAGCTTCTTCCCATTCTTACGTGCTAAGTACATACAAAATTTCAAGTCTCTATCTCAATTTGTTTGGGAAAGAGACTTTACAGACACACAGACGGACGGTGTTTTCAGAATCTCCAGTGTCTAAAACGTGTAGATCATTTTTTTTCGATTTTCAAAACGATTTCAAGACTTCCCCTACACTGCGTTTGATGGGTAAGTAATGAATATACAGCAGCATAATTCGTTTACGAAAACAAAAGTAGGGGAAAAAAATACGGGATTTAACTTGGTATTACTATTTTGCCTCATTCTATTAGAAAAAGTTCCATTTTCACTGTGGATAGAAATGTTTACATCTATATGTAAATCTATAAATTTATTTAATAAAAATATATATCATAGCAATTCATTTATTTGAATCTATGTTGAATACAGCAACTAGGATACTTAAAGGGTCTCAGGACTCTTAAAATCGGAAATTGTTTAAAAAAGAAACCATCTTCAACATTTAATATCTTAAAATTTTTATGATATTAAAACACAGTTTCTATTGAGATGAAAGATATAAGTACGTTTTTTCATTTTATGCCTTTGAAAAATTACAAGGTGCAGAATTAGCATTTACGGGACGCTTCAAGCTGTCAGATATTTGATGAGCAGAAAATTGGTATAATAGCTTATGCGCACGATTACCTAATAAATATGGCAACTAGAATAGAAATTTTGGCGTAGGCTTATACACAAGACTGTAATAGATACCTTAAACCTAAATAAATTTATATTTAAAGCATTTTTTCTATTTTGAATACAAAGTTGTATTTAACAAATGCATATATTTGAAATTTTCAACAACATAATCACCTAAAAAATAAACTTTTTTGAGCATTGAAAAGGAAATTTTCGGTTCAGTTTACACAGATTAACATGAAATATACATTTTGAAAATTTTATGTGAAAATATTATAAGATTTTGAGATATCACGCGCGCTATGAAGAAAAGTGTCCTTTGGAGAAAAATGACTTCCAAGTTTCGGAAACGCCACTTCAACTACTGAGCGGGTCAAATTCTGAAACCCATAACTTTGTTCAAATTAGAATTTCGAGAAAACAATTATATTAAAATATTCAGAAAAGATAGCAGTTTAACATATAGAAAAATTGAAATTTCGAAAATTTAGAAGCTTTAAGAGTCCTGAGACCCCTTAAGTTGTGACATTGTTGAATTTTACATATGCCTTACTTTGATCTATAGAAAATCTATTGACAACTTCAAAACCCATTGGAATCTACATTCGCTTTGTCGATGAACTTGAGAACAGCATGCATTCAGCTCATGCATAAAATGCATGTTAACATGAAATGTTTTTCAGAAAAAGTTCCAATTTTGTAAAGCGAATGGAAATACGTACATAGTAGTATAATTCGTTGATGAAAACGCATATAGACAAGACACATAAAGGAGTTTACTTGTCAGTACATCTCTTGTGTTAATTTTAACATAAGTTCCAAAAGAATCCTTAGTAACTCCTGCAGCGACATACATGATAAGATATGAAATACAGTGTTCTTTAACTATACAATGGTTCAAATATTATTTCTGGGTTCGTATTTAATATTCCATTTAGGATGCAAAGAACACAAAACATATTGCCCATTAACTAAGAACAAAGATTCAGTAATTTATGTGTAAAGGTTTATTAAATAAAAATATCTACCATATCAGTTCATTTATGAGGGGGAGTCTGAAATTAAGTTCCCCCTGCCGTCTGTAGACAGAGGCTCATAGATAGTGAAATAATATAATGAGACGTTAAAGATACGACACAGCTTTACTTGTCAATATAAATACACCAGGGCTTTGCATAGAGACAAGCCGTTTAACGCTTCTTCGTATGCAAAGACCTGAGTTTTTCTTGGAGGGATTTTTGGAGTTTATCAAGCGGTATGACAATGTCGCATTGTATTTGGTAATTATGTGGAAAAGTATAGATATGTCTTATCTATAACTTCTAATTCTATTTTGTGACTTTCATAGACAACTTTTACCACATACAACTTGGTAAACTTATTTGCAGACTCCCCCTCGTATTTCAATTTATATTGTTATTAGCAACAAGGATACCTTAGATTACCAATTTGTCAATTTTTTACAAGTTCCATCATCTATCAAAAATTCCAAAAACATTTCGAAACTAGAGATACGATGTTGATGAACTCAAGAATTTAGTCTGTTCAGCTCATGTTATTACCAAATGCTTTTTCAAATCAAGATCCCATTTGTTACTAAAGAGGAAAACTAGTCGCTAAGGGGTCACTGTACTTCTTACCCGTCATTGATAGGCATACTATAACATATGAAAATGAAATCAAGTAACACTGTATGTCGTAAAAGAAGCCTCCTTATAACTCCGAAAATAATAATTATATTCACTAAAATTTTACTGCGTTTCTTTTCCAATTAAAATATATTTCTCAATTGACATTTGAATGAAAAACAGGCACAAGAAAAATCGAAGAGTGTGGAAACAGGATTACAAATATCTCGAGAACTAATTATCCAATCAACTTCATTCTTTATGAAAAGTTTATGTTTCTTTATTGTATTTTATATTCATTTCTTAAAATAAAAAATTGAAATCTTTTATGTACTTTTCATCACAACGAACATTTTGAGCGTCCGAAAAAAAATAGTTCCGGATAATCGTCCTTACTCAAATTCAATAGGCATTTCTATTATAGGAGTGATATATATACATAGGATATAATATCCTACATAAATATATATAAAGGAATTTCCATTTCTACATACTACGCACATACCAAATTTCAAGTCTCTATCTGAATTTGTTCGGGAGATAGAACGCTTACAGGCATAGCATTTTTTTTCTAAAAATAGATTTATCGGAAACTTTAATGTCTGAATCGTGTAAATCAATCATTTTTTTTTTCGATTTTCAAATCGAATGTAAGATTTACGTTATACTACGTATGATGGCTAAGTAATAAGTATGCAGGAATATAATTCATTAATGAAAATCCAAATAGAGAAGATTTATCCGGGCTTTACATGTTATTATATTTCTTTTCTTATTCTATGACAAAAGGTCCATTTTTAAATGTGGATAGAAAAAGTTTTATCAGTTTCAAAGGGAAACTTAGAAAACCTTTCAGTGATATGTATGAAATATAATATGCATGACAATGTATGAAAAATCATTTAGAATCAGAAAATCAAATCAGAAGGATAGGAAATTCTAGTCAATGGTTCTTGAGATATGACTGTGTTTAAAGTCATGTGAATTCAGTAAAATGCAACATAAGAGTGTCACATATTCAGTGACTAACTCTAAAACCTATACAGCAATATTTGTGCCAATGTCTAACTGAATCTCAAGTTAGATCTAAATACGTACATTAGTTCTTGAATCAGAAATAGGCAAAAATTGTAAAAAATGCAGCATAGCAGTGCAACCTATTCGGCTATTATTACAAAACATATTTAGCACCAATTCTTATTGAGGTACAACTGCATCTGAAACTGAAGTAAGACAAAAATCGATGTATTAGTTATTGAGACAGCGCTGTTGCTGTAATCATGAAAAATTAAGCTTAGCAGCGTCAACTGTAGTTAGATTTACGTCAAAATTTAAACAGCGACAAGTCATATCAAGGACTAAGTGAATCTAAATTTGGATTAAAAACAGTGCATTAATTATTGAGATGGAACTATAGCGAAAACTATTTGACTAAAAGTATGGTTTAAATGTTTTTTCTAAGAATTATATTTAATTTTATTATTTAACCATGCCATGAACAAGACATATGTTCGCATAGGCTTAACAGCTAAAATTCAGTAATCCGTATGAAAAACCATAAATTTATTTAATGAAAATATCCATGATAACAAATAACTTTTTTGAATTTACGTTGAATGTAACAATTAAGATATCTTAAGTTATCAGATTGTTAATTTCTCCATGTATCATACTTTTGTCTATAACGCGGCGTCCAAAATTCAAATAACTTTTCAAATCTGCATTTACTTTCTGTTGAATTTGTGAATTTTGCCCATTCTGCTAATCATTAACATTAAATACTTTTTCGTTCCTTAACCTTAAATGCCATTTATTAAAATAGTTGAAAATAAGTATACAGGAACATAATTTGTTCATGAAAACTCAAGCAAAGAAGAAATATACGGTATTTTGCTTGTAGCATATTTATTTTTTGACAAAAGTTTTGCTTTTAAGTTTTAATGAAAATGTTCTTATCAATTTCAACTGAATCTGAAGTTAGCCTCTGCAACGACATACATGATAAAGTATGAAACATTCAGTTTTATTTGTCGTTAACTGTGGTTGAATAGTTATTTATAGGATTGTATTTAATTTTTCTTTCAACATGCCATGAACATAAACGATGCTGCCTAATGATCAAGAATAAGGCTCAGTAACCACTATGTAAAGTTTTAAATTTATCAAATAGAAATATATAACTATAATAGTTCATTTATTTGAATTTCTAATCAATGTAGCAATTACGAATCCGTATATTACCAAATTCTCAATTATTACAAGTACTTTTTTCTAAAGCAAAGCTATCCATGATTTTTATTTATTTATTTTTTTGAATCTACATTTACTTTGTTGATAAATTGAAACTTTTTTACATTCTGCTCATGTTAGCATTAAATGTTTTTTTTTCAATTAAAATTCCAATTCGATAGAGTAAATGTAATATACAGTATTCCAATTCGATACAGTACAGTACATAAATAAGTGTACAGCAGCTTAATTCGTTGATGATTTTCCATGTTCGGAATAAGCAAGTGGGATTTTACTTGATTTCTTGCATTTCTTGATTTCATCTTTGAAAAAAAGTTCCATTAGATTTGTTGATGGAAATGTTATTATAAATTTCAGAAAGATCTTCAGACAACAAAGTCGTGCAAAGATGCACATTATTTATGAAATATTCTGTTTTACTGGACAAAATTATTGTTTAAAAGGTATTTGTAGATTTGTGTTTAATACTGTCTTTTAGCATTCCATTAACCTAAAATATGTCGCATATGATTAAGAACTAAGATTAAATTAGCAACAGAGTATAAGTTTATAAAATGAAACTATCTGGCAAAGTAAAAGTTCATTTATTTGAATTTGTGTTAAACGTAGCAATTAGGATACCATAAGTTAACAGATTGCCAATTGTTATAAGTATCATACTTTTGTCTATGGCGAAGCTATCCAGAATTTTAAAGCTTATGGAATCTGTATTTATTTTGTTAATAAGTTGAAGAGTTTCTCCTAATTTATTCATGTTAATCGGTACATTATATACAGCACTTTTTAATTCAAGCGCACTATTCGTCACAGCAGACGAACATAAGCACATAGCAATAAAATATAACGATGAAAACAAAAGGAGGAGAGCTAAATAAATGGTTTTAAATGTTTTGAGATGTGAAGTAAAGAAGATCACGTAGCAACTGCAAAATATTTTTCCAATCAGTAGTACAAAACTTACTAAAATCATCGGATGCAGTGTCTGATTGAGATTTGACACTAGAGTGGAAACATCAAGATAAAATTTGTGGATAAATTGTATATCTGATTTATAATCAACCACCATTTTCTTCAATTCCTGAAGTATTATCTTTAAAATAAAACAAAAACTGCAGAAGTAAATAACAAAAAAATTCATCATAAAATTCCATGAAGTAATAATAACTCCGGCACGATATACGGGCGTGGAATAGGGCGAGTGTATTATTCCGTATGTAAAATTATCTCCTTTGTATTTGAATTCAAAAAGCTGTTCTTTTGAAAGTAACATTAGACTCATCAAAATGTTTTGAACATCAATAAAAAACAAAGTAATAGATATTCCAATTGTGAATGAAAGTAAACTTTTCGATGTTAGCGTATAATAAATTTTGAATATTCGTTTTGTAAGTATGCTTAGTTTTTTTGTATTCATGTGAAGTTGTATTCTCAGCAAAATTTCGAGCATTATTACCATTGTAAGAATTACGTATCCTCTGTTATTGTTTCCATTATATATATTTTTAAAAAGATCAAAAGCGAAATGAATAATATTACCTTCAAATATAAGAAAAATCAGTAATTTTATTATTAATTTTGCTACACATTTACGGTTAAATTGCAATTTAGATACCGAACAATATCCATGCATCCATAAATAGACTTTGAATACAGCAAAACTATTTTCCTTGCTTTGCAGTTTCCGTTTATTTCTTATTCTCATAAAATTAGAAGTACTTGATGTTATTTCCATTTTTCTAGAAAAGGTTATTATAAAGCACTAAATTTTTAAAAAATGTAAATAGTTTTTATATATGTTCAACAATGCACTGTTCTTTTTATTTTAATTTTCAGCAAGCTTAATAGGTAAATAATAAGTTATAAAGTATCATATCAAGTAAAAATGTCAGGTGTTTAAAGCTCTGAATTTAATAAACTTCAAATAATACCCACAAATGACTTCATTTTAAAATAAATATTCATCTTTTTTAAATAAGTATCTCAAATTTGAAGATGTTAAGATGCTTTTTAATTGAAATTTGAACACTGTATTTCTATTTTAACACAGATTCTAAAATAAACATTGAAATGTAAATATCTTTTACTGTAGTTTTTTTACATTATTTTTAAATAAATTAGTATAAATAATATGAATATAAATAAATTTTATATATCTTCAAAGTTTACTAAATTAGAATTTGTAATATTTAGTAAGATTTTAATATTATTTTTATTATTTTCGATCAAATGAAATAAAACTTGTAGCTAACATTATTCTTTGGTTTCAGGTTTCATTTCGGCTCGCGGATATTTAAAAAGGGAGAAGAAAATTGTCTTCCTTCCGAGTTATTTTACAAAACAATGCATATTTACAATATAACGTAGCATAATATTTTAAATATCATATAACCACCTCATAATAGCATAAATATCTTGGTATTTATATAAAGTTAAATGCTACAATAATTTAAATTTATGTAGGGTCACAGTAATTTAAGTATTAGAAGAAAGATATTATGCATTGTATTTCAGTCTCTTGAAGTATCACGTTTGTTGAAAAACTCATAAAATTAAATATATATAATAAATGCGCAAAAGGGCCGAGGCATTAAAAAAATTCCGAAAGTTAATAATCTACAAATAAACGGTTTTCATAAATCTTTAACATTTCTATGCACATTATTTTCATACAATAGAGTTGAAAACAGCAATTACTTCTTGCATACATACATGAAGTTTCTTAAAAGTGTAATTGTTAAAAGTAAGCTTTACATTATTTTTTTTGTTTTTGTTTTTCTATATTAGGATACAGGGAAGAACAGTCATATATTCCAACCAGCTATTCATACACTATACTGCATTTCAAATATCAGATGGGCCTTATGCTTTTTCATAAATATCATTTTAATAATTTTTTTCTTTGTTAAAATGAGATTTTACTTTATACTTAAAAACCAAATGTAGAATTGAAGAGGTTTTTTTTTTCTTAATAATTTTTATAATACATATCACTTTTACATTAAATACTAATAATTTTTTTTAAATTAAGCTGCCAATTTTAAACTTTACTTAGTTTGCATCTAATTATATTTTTTCAATTTAAAAATTATAAATTTTCAAAAGAATAAAATTTATTTAAATGAAATATCAAGAACCACGCGCAGAAAATCGTTATCTAAGCAAACAGATAAAGTCTTGAGAATCACATTGTTATACATTGATATTACATTGCAGAAATCATTAACCATGATTTATCATAGTTTTAATTTTAAGAATAAATTAGATTAAAAACCGTAAAGCTGAATATCATAATCAGTTGAATGCATCATAATCTGATAAACAGCGATTCCTCATTTCAGCAAAATCTATCTTAACTTCTAGAAAATGGTATAGTCTTCTGAAAATTGCACTTGTTCTCTTTTTATACACTGTTAAATATAGAAAAAAATATAGATAATGACGCCACTTACATACGATCACGAATACTGATAAAGAAAAGATACTTCATGAAAATTTACATGATCTGCGTCTATGCTCAACTTTTTACAAAATTAACATTTTCCTAACATCACATCTTCTAAATTACATTACATTGTACATTCGATATTTTTAAAGGGAAATTTCCACGTGTGTCATTTCGTGCAGGTTATTAATTAGCATATAATATGACAGCATTTGAAAGCCTTTATTTTGATATCATTTTTAAAAAAAATGTCTTTTCATTATAATATCGAACTTAAGCCTCGCTTTAAAATATTTCCTGTTGTGGCAGTTATATTTCTCACAGTTGACACATGAAGAAAAACTATTAGTTTATTACATACTCTAATTGAAATTTCTGAAATGCTTTTCATATTTTCTTAATCAATTTTTTCCATTATGATATTAGCAATTTCTAAAATGATTTGCGAAAATTTGCACGATATAGTTTTAAGAACATACAGTTGCGATCAAAAGTTTCCAAACAGCAAAAAACTTTGGTTAATAGGGTGAAAACTCCATTATCCGATTTAATAGGGGCTAACGATTTTTCGGAAAATTGAAATTTTCGGATAATCGGGAATGCTTCAATTTTATGATTAGGAAGGTTTTAGGAAGGATATTTATATCCGGCATTTCTTAGTTTTATAATAATTAATAAGATTTGATTGTTGCAGTAGAACCTCGATTATCCGAAGTAATAGAAGCCAACGATCTTTTGGAAAATTGAAATTTTCAGATCATCGAGAATGCTTCAAATTTAACATTAAGGAGAAATATATCCACTATTTCTTATTATTGTAACAAATTCTTAAATAATATAAATCAATAATAAAAAAAGAAGCAAGAAATACCTGAATTTTCATTTTGAAATTAAGTACCTTTTTACATATTTCACAAGTATTCAAAACAATGTTTTGGCTGTTGAAGTTTCGATTTTTTTTTCATTGAAACTCTATCACAGTGTTTAATATTATTAGTTCACCAGCATTACAGTCTTTCTAAATATATTAAGACAAATATATTAAAAAAGACTAAGAAATGCATATTTACTAGGAATACCTAGGAATACCTAGGGATATACTCCCCTCTTTTATACTTAACCATTAAATTTCCAAAACTTTTCAAAGACTCACCTTATGAGGAAGAGCTTATATCTAAAATTAAAAGCAAATCAGATTATTCTGTTGAAAAACCCATTTATCAAATTTAAGGGGTGGGGGGGTAATTGCAAGTACCCTTTTATACTTACAAAAGATGCCCGCAGCTAATTAGGAAAGCATCTTATCATTATGAAAATGTATCCAAAAATTGAAGAAAATCGGTTAATATTGCAGGAAAAAACATTTACCTAAATTAATAGCGGTAATTCCACATATCCCCTTTTTATATTCATCCAATGAATACCCAAAAGCAATCTGGGAAGCGCCTTATCAAAATGAACCTATATCCAAAATTTAATGCAAATCGGTAAATTTTGCCAAAAACACATTAACCTAAATTAAGAGGGGGTTAGCTCCCATTTCCCCCCTCTTAGACTTATCCAATGAACTCGCAAACTAATCACGGAAGTGCCCTCATCATAATGATCCTATGTGTACAATTTCTATGAAATCTGATAAACTTGCATGAAAAACACATTTATAGAAATAAAAGGTGGGGATTTAAACTCATTCCCTTCATATACTTATCCAATGAACTCTCAAAACTAATCATGACGGTGCCATCATCCGATAATTATTCGATGAACATGCGATACGGAGGTGCCTAATCAGAATGATGTTATATCTAAAATTTCAACAGAAACTGATAATTCTGTATTAAAAACCCATTTATATCAATTAAGGGGAGAGGCATGAGCCCCACGTTCCTCCTTTTCATACTTATCGAATGAGCACGTAATACTACTCACGAAGATATCTCATCTGAATGCTCCTATACCTAAATTTCAAACGTAAACTGATAATTTTGAATGAAAAACCCATTTATATAAATTAAGGGGAAGGGCATCAGCACCCGTTCCCTCCTCATATACATATCGAATGAACTCCAAAAACTAATCAGGGAAGCGCCTTATTAAAATATATACATATATCCAAAATTTCAAGTGAATCGGATATTATGGGTTATCGCGTTACACACGCATGCACGCACGTACATGCATACAGAAGGGACGTGAATATAAGCGCGCAGTCTGTGATAGCCATTGAGCTAAAAACGAGTTATTATTTTTTAAATATGATCTAGCTATGCTAAATCTTATTTTTTCTTTTCAAATAATTCGAAAATTAATGCAACCACGGTTGGAAAAATATTTTAAAAATATGTAAGTTTTGTAGCAAATATTCTTCTAACTGTTTTCAAATTTTGCACCTAACTAAAAATGAAATGTAATTCAATTGAGTTTAAAGCAGTGTTATATACTTCTACGAGTGTCAAGTCTTATTTTTAAGTACCTTTTTTCGTTAGAGTGACTTAATTGTCAGCAAGCTAGTGGCGAGTTTGCGGGAAGTTCAATTCACATAAACGTGAAATATTTGAATGAAAATTAAAGATTAAGGAAAAGCGAATATTTAAAAATAATGTTTGAAAATGCACATTTCTATGAAATCTGTTATGATATATATTTATTTTTAAACCATAACTTTGTAATAAATAAATTGAATTAGAAAAATTATAAATTACTTTGTATTAGGGGACGAATGACATTAACACTAGAACCGCGGAGTGGGTCAATTTGACCCAAATCAATGTTTAATTTCTCGCCGCGCAAAAAATTTTCATTGAAAAAATGTTTCCTTTCCTGACTTTTAATATTTTAAGGTGAACAACATCTTTCCGTATTTAATAGTGATTAACATAAATATTTTTTCAGTTTTAACAAACTATACCTAGAACCGCGAAGCGGGTCAATTTGACCCGTAACATATTTTTACCCATAAATGACAAAATAGAGATGCTTTTCTTCAGAACTAATAAGAAAGTATGCCTGCCTCACTCCCAATTTCGCTAAAATGCAGAATTGCAAAGGGGAATAGTGAAAATTTTCAATCAAGTTCTTATATTATAGATGTGAATAATCAGTTATTGCAGTGGAAAACTACATTAAATATTTAGAACTAGTATCCAAGTTGCTTTTATTCTGCATTTATAGAGAGCACAGACAAGATTTCCGAGATCTTAATATTACTGTCAAAGAAGCTTTCGAATATCGTCAACTATTATCTGAAAATGGATGGGAATACAAATGGTTGAGGAGGAAAATCTGCCAGTAATGAAAAAAATTAAATTCTAATAACGCAAATGAAAGTAACGACGATCTGCCAATATTCTTAATTTTGTTGGAATTTTTCATTATAATATAGTTGGAAATTTATCAGTAATGGGCGAAAGCTTATGATATTTATCAAATAAAAAATTGGATATAAAAAAAGAAGAATTAATAATTTGAACAAAAGTGACAAAATTTGATCGTTATATTCATGAAAATCTGAAAAATAAATATGCAATAACTTGCGCATTCATACCTGGAAATAAAAAAGATGACAAAAAAAAAAAAAAAAAAAACTGCAAGACTAACTATGAAAAAGGGCCTAAAATGAGCGTAGATGAGTATTTATTTTCTTCAAAATCTGTGAGTAGATTTACTCAGTATATGTCTAATAAAACCAGATAAATTCAAAATCGTATTGAGTTCTCGTTGCTTGCAGATGTTGATAAAAAAAACTGTCCTGATAAAAACTGTAAAATCCCAAGCCGAGAAATACACATCTCTGTAAAAATGTCAAAATAGGAATGACATTCGCCTAGTCTTCTAACACATTTACACATGAGCGTAGCTGTTTACCAAGAAGAAAAGAGTAAAGTTGCTTAGCAATTTACATCTAATTGTTGAAACTTTAGATAATTCTAAAAAATACTAAATACATTTGTTAACTACAACGCAACTAAATTTGGTGTAGCTTTGTGTCTGCATATGTGAAGCCCACTTTTTATAGGAAGCCGCTGAATGCAATTTATAATATTTTGTATTGTGCTACTGTCAATGCCTGGGTTTTATGCAAATCTGTAACCGGAAAATTAGTTAGTATACTTCTTTGTATAAGTTTATTATCTATTAGCATACGTCAATTTATTCAACACAATTTGTTATTTCTCGGCCAAAAAAAGTCATTCGGGCAAGAAAAAACACTAAAAACGTTGAAGAACACTAATTAAGCATAGAAGAGTTTGTTATCACAATTAAAAATATGAAAGTAAAACTAAAGATAATTTTTCAAAATATAACGTACTCTTGCGTTTCTGATAAAAGTGCAAAATCTTTAGCCGTGTTTTTCAAGCAATGCATTTAATAGAATTAGATTCAATAGGATTAGATAAACCAATAAAACTAGAAACTTGCAATTTTTATATTTTTAAAAATTATTCTTAGGTTTTATATCTAAAATTAATTAAATGGAATAATCTATTTCTTATTAATGTACATTATGTCCAAGTTCATTTATGTTTAAAATATATGTTTAATATCTTTTCAATATGTTTTCATCCTATTTAATGAAATATATTTTTCAGTTATACCATTTTGTAATTTCTGTTGACTTCCTGGATAAAATATAATGTAAATACTAAGAAATATTGATTATTATAAGAAAATATAATCTTTAAAATAACCAAATTACGTATTTGGGCAAATTTAAATATCATTTTCCTTCTCGGGTCAATTTGACCCGTTCCGCGGTTCTAGGTATACCGAAAGTCCCGCGGTTCTAGTGTTAAACAATAAAACATTATTTAACGACATTAAACAAAATGATTAACGTTACGTTCACACATAATTCACCAATTTACTTCAAATTTAGGATTAATTCTGATAACGCACTTCCCTAATTAATTTGTGGGTCCATTGCTTAAATATAAAAAGGGAACGGACGTATTATCCCCCCTCCTTAAATTAGTGTTCAGCGAAGCCATTTGATTAGAATAAAATTTAGTCTTAGTTAATTTTTTTATGATAGATGGCAGCACTATGAATTCTGTGCTATGTTCTAAAGTCAGAATCAGTGATGTCATAGTTAAGTTGAAAATGAGATTTAGAGGTATCAAGAGGTGGCTCTTGATCCACCTTTTATTATTTTTAATATAATTTTAATTAACTTCGCCCTAAAGTTGGCTGGAGTTATTATTTATTATTTGAATTCATCCTTTCATGTCAGATGAAAGAATTAGTTAGAAGATTTTTTCATAATTGGTTAAATATGAAACCAGAAGTTATAATTTATTGTTCTGCAAGATTTATGTAATGATCTATGTTTTGTAAGGTTTGTGTGAAAATTTGTGTTTGTGAAGTATTGTGATGTGTGCTGTGCTAAAGAAAAAATAAAAAAAATTACAAAAAATCTCAAGCACTTTCACTGGAATATTTTCAACATACAAAAAGTGGAGGCACCTGGAGAGATTGTGAGTAGTTTTATTTATAATGTTCTATGATGCTATAACATAAGTTTAATTTTTCTAGAGAAGTTAGCAAATATAGGAACAATTAAGTTTATTTAAAGTGATGAAATAAGATAAATATTATTCTGCATTATTATATTTTGATAATTGTTCCTTTAAAGAATAGAATTGTTCTGAAGAATAACATATTGATTTATTTACTTGTTCTATAGAACATTATGATTTATTTGCTTGAGAATTAGAATATTTAATTACTATAATGAATTATTATATTGCATTGAAGAATTTAGAAGATTATTTTTGAATTTATGTACATTTAAGAACAGAACATTCTTCCATTGTTTGTATGAAACAGCATTCTTAAGTGATTGAATATTATAGAGAAGTTCTATTTTTGAGTTTGATTTGTTCTGTTTTTGATTTAATTTAGTCTTGGTTTTGAATTTTACTTGATTATTATTGTTTTGAAGCAATTATGATTAGTTTTGGTTTCAAGGTATATTTTTATTAGTTTTGATTTTGAAGTATAATTTGATTAGTTTTGTTTTGAAGCTAACTTGATTAAATTTTATTTTGGAAATCATTCTGCTTTAAGTAATTGTATAAAATGGAAGATTTTGAAAAAAAGTCTGCTCAAATTAAAATTGAGAGAGGTAGGGTTAAAGGTTCTGTAACTAGATTAGAGAATAGTTTTGAGAATGTGAATACGAAAAATGAAATTTTGATTAGATTACAGAGATTAGATGATTTACTTAAAGAATTCTTAAGATTAGATTCTAGCTTAAATGATGAAGATTCAGAGTTAGCAGAATTTGAAGAGAGGTATTTTCAATTAAAAACTAAATACCAAAACAAACTGTATTCTTTGAATTCTACTGAAGTTATTAATGCTATAACGCACAATTCTGTTCAAGGTAGTTCTATTAATGTTCCAAATCAGTGTAATATTCGACTACCTAAGTTAAACATTCCAGTATTTTCTGGAAAATTTTCTGAATGGACAAATTTCAAGGATATGTTTGTTTCCACTGTTCGTTCACAAGCAGGTTTAAATAATATTCAGAAATTTCAATATCTTAAAGGATTACTTTCTGAAGAACCAGCTACATTGATTAAACATATTCCTCTTTCTAATGATTCTTATCAAGAAGTATGGGATAAATTGCTAAACCGATATGACAAAATGAAACAAATTGTAAATTCTTTGATTAAATTATTTTTAGAACAAAAATCAGTTTTGCATCCAAATAGTATCAACATCAGGAATTTGTTGAACATAAGTGATGAAGTTATTAGGGGTTTAAAAGCTGTCGGGGATGAAGCTACAAGTAGAGACCCATGGCTAATATATTTATTATTCCAAAAACTAGATCCTGAAAGTAGAAGACTTTGGTCTATTGAAAGTGCAGAAAATGAATTTCCCTCTTTACAAGAATTTTTTGATTTCTTAAGTGTAAGGTGTTCTTCTTTAGAACTCATCTCTAGCAATGGAAATGATATTAAACATTCCAAAAGCTCAAATTTTGTAGGTTCCAAACATAATTCAAATGACAAATCAAAAGTTTGTTTAAAGTGTCAAGGAACACACCCACTGTATAGGTGTATCAAATTTAAATCCATGGATGTTGCTGCTCGAAAAAACTTTATTAAGCGTAATAACTGTTGTTTTCTATGTTTAAACTTGCATAAAATTAAGGAATGTCCAAATTCTCATTTAAAATGTTTTAAGTGTGAAAGTAAGCACAATACACTCTTACACGAAGAAAATAAAAGTAATAATGCTTACTCTGTTAAATTTGAAAATAAAGTAGTTCCCGTTTCATCTGAGAATAAGGATCATCAGTTAAATGAAAATTATGTACATGAGTCAACATCTCATGAATTGCAAATTAATTCTAGTGCTTCTTTTAATGATTCTAAATGTGTTTCTTTTCTACCTACTGCTAAAGTTTTACTATATGATAATGAAAACAAAGCTTACTCTTTTAGAGCTTTGCTGGATTCTGGATCAGAATGTTCGTTTGTCAGTGAGAATGTTATAAGAATTTTAGGATTAAAAAGGAAGAACGACAGAATTCTTTTAAATGGAATTACTGGAGTATCAGCTGGACAAACTCGAGGTTCAGTAACTCTCAAAGTTGGATCAAAGCTTTCAAATGAATCCTTAAAGGTACAGGCATACATTCTGCCTAAAGTGACATCTCAATTACCTGCAGAATTACTTGATACAAAAAACATAGATTATCTTAAGAATATTACCTTAGCATATGAAGATTTCATGAAACCACAAGAATGTGATATTATTCTAGGATCTGACTGTTTCTTTACAATTTTAAGATATGGTAGAATTGTTAGTACTGAGAATGAGCCGATTGGCCAAAATACTATGTTTGGTTGGGTGGCAGCTGGAAAATTGCAATCTAATTGTAAATATTCTTCTAGTATCAATTCACATTTTCTCAGTGCAAAAAATGAATTAAATGTTGATTTATTATTACAAAAATTTTGGCAGGCTGAAGAAATAAATATTAAAAGTCCGCATTTGTTTGAAGAAGAAAAATTTTGTGAACAAAATTTTTGTTCGACTTATAAGATAACTCCAGAAGGTAGATTTCAAGTTAAGTTGCCAGTTTTTAAAGATGTAATAACATTAGGAGATTCTAAATCTATGGCAGTTTCACGATTGTTTGCTATGGAGAAAAAATTTCAGTTTGATAAAAATTAATGAATACAGAAAATTTATGAATGAATATGAAGATTTTGGTCACATGACACCTGTTGACAAAGATTCAAATCCTACAAGCAACAAAGTATACTACCTTCCACATCATTCTGTTATAAAAAGTGATTCTATTTCTACAAAGTTACGGGTGGTGTTTGATGGTACATGCAAACCACCTAATGGTAATTCTTTGAATTCTGTTTTGGCAGTTGGACAAATTCCTCAACCAAATCTCTTTACAGTTCTTATTAGATTTAGAACAAATCCTGTTGCTTTTACCGCTGATATTCAGCAAATGTATAGACAAATTCTGATTGCTCCAGAAGATCAAGATTTACAACGTATTATTTGGCGAGAATCAGCATACTCAGATTTAAAGGAGTATCGTCTTCAAACTGTCACTTATGGAACAGCATCAGCTCCGTTTTTAGCAACTCGTTGCTTATTTCAAATTGGAAAGGACATAAAAAACGACGATCCTGTTACAGCTTCAATTATTATAGATAGTTTCTATATTGATGACTATATGTCAGGTTCAATCTCAAGTGAAGAAGCTATTAGAGTGATTGATAAACTTTCACTGGCTTTAGAAAATAGAGGTTTTAATTTACGGAAATGGAGGTCTAATTCTTCTGATGTATTGACTCATTTATCTTCAAATTCTCTTGAGTCAACAAACTTAGAAATTCATCCTGATGATTGCTCCAAAGCCTTAGGGCTTAGTTGGGATTCTACAAATGATGTTTTCATCTTTAAAGTTAATTTACAATTTGATGATAAAATAACTAAAAGAAAATTTCTTTCAGAATCAGCTAAATTGTTTGATCCATTAGGATTTTTGGCTCCTTGCACTGTTTCGATAAAAATGTTTTACCAGCAATTATGGTTAATGAAGTTAGACTGGGACACTGCTCTTCCGGAAAATTTCCAAGCAAATTGGAAAAAATTCCAACAAGAATTTGAACAAGTTTGTTCTATTCAAATTCCACGATGGATCCAATGTTCCAGTGAAGAAATTGCATGGTTTTTGTGACTCTTCAGAATCAGCATATGCTGCAGTCATCTATGTGGTGCAACCTGGTGAAATAAAGTCAAAGGTGACCATATTGGTTGCTAAAAGCAAGGTAGCACCATTTAAATCTGTTTCCATACCACGACTTGAGCTAAATGGTGCTTTATTACTTTCTAGATTATATTCGACACTAGTGACTATTTTGAATACATTCGTTATTAAATTTTATGCATGGACAGACTCTCAAGTAGTTCTATCTTGGCTGTCATCTCATCCTAGGTATTGGAAACCTTATGTGGCTAATAGAACTTCTGAAATTTTGGATTCTGTTCCATCTGACTGTTGGAGGTATGTTCCAGGCAAGGAAAATCCAGCTGACATTGCTTCCAGAGGGTTACCTCCCAAGGATCTTCCTGATTGTTCCTTTTGGTGGGAGGGCCCAAAATGGCTTTCTTTAAGTGAAGAACATTGGCCTGAACAACTCCAAATCAAGACAATTTAGATACTGTAAATAAAGAGAAGAAAAAGTCTAACTTTTGCTTTTCAGTAACTGTAAATAATTCTGTGATTGATATGCTTTTTGAAAAATATTCTTCTTTTACTAAAATTGTTGATGTTTTAGCTTTTTGTATTAGGTTTGTAAAAAATTGTAAGCAGAAAGTTGGCAAAATGAACACCAGTCCTTTGAACAAAGGTAAATTTCTTCCTTTATCAATAATCGAAAGAAGACATTCAGGTAATTTGATTATTTCTTATATTCAGCAGCTAAATTTCAGAGATGAAATTAGTTGTATTAGGTCAAATAGACCTGTTTCTAAAAAAAGTTCTCTTTTTTCACTTAGCCCTTTTATTGATAGTGATGGTTTGCTTTGGGTGGGAGGTAGGCTGAGAAATTCACCCCTCCAATATAATGCAAAACATCCTGTCATTTTGCCAACTCAGCGTAAATTAAGTGTGTTAATTGTTAAATATTTTCATGTCATGCATTTTCATGCTGGGTTAAATTTATTAATGGGCATCATAAGACAGAGTTATTGGATAATATGTGCCAGGAAGATAATTAAAAATTGTATCTATAAATGTGTTACTTGTAGATATAGAACAGCTTCTTCCAAACAATTAATGGGAGATCTTCCTCTTAACAGAGTTACTCCTAACAGGCCATTTTCTGCATGTGGAATCGATTATGCAGGGCCTATTAATATTTTGAAATATCGAGGTAGAGGGGCTAAAACTACCAAATGTTATATTGCTTTATTCATTTGTTTCACCACTAAAGCTCTACATTTAGAGTTAGTAAGTGATTTGACCTCTGAGGCATTTATTGCTGCATTAAACAGATTTTGCTCTCGAAGTGGAGCTCCTCAGCATATATATAGTGATAATGCTACAACATTTGTAGGTGCTAAGGGACAACTCTCCGATTTATATAAATTTTTTGTCATATTGAAAGTAATGAAGAAATTTGTTATTTTTTGTCTCAAAGAAATATTGAGTGGCATATGATTCCTCCAGTAAGTCCACATTTTGGTAGACTATGGGAAGCCGCTGTCCGTTCTGTAAAATTTCATATTAAACGTGTGATTGGTAATACTACTTTAACTTTTGAAGAATTTTATAGATATTTGACTCAAATTGAGGCTATTCTAAACTCTAGACCATTAGTAGCAATTGATAATGATAACATAGACAGTATAAATATATTGACTCCATCTCATTTTTTAATTGGAGATGTTATTACTTCGCCAGCTGAACCGGCATATGAAGAAAATTTGTCCTTACGGTCTCGTTGGCATATTGTACAAAAAATGAAATTATGTTTTTGGAAAAGGTGGAGTATTGACTATTTGAGCTCTTTACAAAATAGAAAAAAATGGAGAGTACAAACTGAAAATTTTAAAGTAAATGATATTGAAATTTTGAAAGAGGATAATGTTCCTCCTTCTGTTTGGCCATTAGGCAAAATTATTGAAATTCATCCAGGTAAAGATGGTATAGTCAGAGTAGTGACTGTTAAAACCGCTAGGGGTATTTTTAAAAGACCTATTGTAAAACTTTGTTTACTTCCTTTGCATCAAGAATAACTTCTTGATGGGTGGGAGTATGTTCAGTGAAGCCATTTGATTAGAATAAAATTTAGTCTTAGTTAATTTTTTTTATGATAGATGGCAGCACTATGAATTCTGTGCTATGTTCTAAAGTCAGAATCAATGATGTCATAGTTTAGTTGAAAATGAGATTTAGAGGTATCAAGAGGTGGCTCTTGATCCGCCTTTTATTAATTTTAATATAATTTTAATTAACTTCGCCCTAAAGTTGGCTGGGGTTATTAATTATTATTTGAATTCATCCTTTCATGTCAGATGAAAGAATTAGTTAGAAGATTTTTCATAATTGGTTAAATATGAAACCAGAAGTTATAATTTATTGTTCTGCAAGATTTATGTAATGATCTATATTTTGTAAGGTTTGTGTGAAAATTTGTGTTTGTGAAATATTGTGATGTGTGCTGTGCTAAAGAAAAAATAAAAAAATTACAAAAAATCTCAAGCATTTTCACTGGAATATTTTCAACAATTAGGTAAATGGATTTTTATGCAGATTTATCCGATTTGCTTAAAATTGTGAGCGTATGTTATCTCTGATAAGGCGAATCCATGCACATTTAAGTCTAAAGTAGGATAGTAGGATTACAACTCCTGCCCTAAAAAAACTAGTTCATTCTATGGCTGTTAGGATAGAGTATCTTTTCCTAGGAAAATTCTAGTTTATCAGATAAGCGTTAAGATAAACTTGTTTGATCTAGTTTACACGGTGACGAATGTCTTTCACAAGAATAAGTTTCAATGTATGTCACAAGATGATTTTTGCAACATCAATTTAGAAATGTAACATGCCCACAGTAAAGACTAGCATCGGACATGGAGTGCGTTTATTTATTGATTTTTATTTTTTCAGTAGCTTCGCCTTGCTATCAGACTTGCATTTATTTCCTATACAGGGTGAGTCATAAATATCGAAACAATAGGCTATCTCCTTAAATATTGCCCCTAGACCCATACTTCCAATTGCAAAAATTCATAAAAAAAGGTGAAATTTTTGATAAGATAAGTTGCAACTCCATGGGGGGGTCTATTTGAAAAAATACGAAAATTAACTTTTTATACGGCTCCCATAGGATAAAAATTCCAATTAGGAAAACTTTCCTTATCCAGTCTTGAATAATACACAAAAAGTTGACCTTCATATCTTCGAAATTCGCGGAGCTATAACCGTTTGAATAATTCATCAGGTTTTAAGGAATTAGACACAAATTGAAATGCGCGCAATTCAAAAGACAATGTTACTTTATTAGTTGTAGGAAACGCGTAAAAAATCATTCTTTTGAGTTAGAATTTTGATTTTTTTTTCTTTTTTTGTGATGGTTAGCTATATAATTTGCTAAGAAAATCACATCCTAAAATTTATCATAAAATTTATAAAAATTTCATATGGCTACTACTGGTTTAAAAAAGAAAATTAAAATTCGTTATAATTCCAAACATTATTTATCGGAATTCAATTTCTTTCTATTTAATTAAAAATGAAAATCTGATTTTAGTTTTGTTTCGGTGTTTTTGTTTTTCAATATTTATTTTAGAACTATTAAAATATTTATTTAAAAAATAATAACTTTTAGAAAATTATATTTTCAAAAGTATATAATTTTTCATTTTTTTAAACAAAATGTTTTTAACTAATGTAAAATAATTAAAAATGACATGCTTCAAGTTCGTACTTTTTTTTCTTAAACAATTCTTCACTTAAACAAGAAATAGTCGAGGAAAAAAGTCATTATACAGAAAAACGAAATGTACTGTTTTACTGCCCATCAGTTATTTAAAAGAATGCTTTTCTAAGATGCAGATTAAGTCCTTTTTAAAAATTTAGCTCTCACAACTTCAAGCTTTTTATCGTCCTGGAGAGGCTGTTGAAAAATCTGTATTCTGGGCTCAGGTCAGATCAGGACCGAGATGTTACTTTTTCTGAAGACTCGCCTATCTGGGTCAAATGTATTTTTTATACCGGAGAGAACTGTTTTCTTTTACCCAGGCCTGCACTGGATGAAATTTTCATTCCCGGTATCGAACAATCCGTATTAAAAGAACAGACCTAATACGTGCATAAAATAAGTAAAATTTGGTTTAATCAATATTTTTACGAAAACCCCATAACTTTTAAAATCGCTTTTATTTTACAAAAAAGAAAAAAAAGATGTAATTTTTCTTTTAAGAATAGTATATTTAAAGGCTAAAAAATTAAACAAAATAAAACCAGAGAAAAAAAATCTGTCTATGACGGAATTCTGTCTTAAACAGAAAATGTGTTGATCCATGCAAAATAAATGCAATAATACCTGAGAAAAAAATAAACTCCATTTAACCCTCCTAGGAAGGGCATTTGTCTATTATTGCTATTGTATTATTACTATTATTGCTATGGCTATTGCATTTTTTTTCTTATGTGATTCCGTCTTAAAAGGTTTTACTGTATACCATTTTTCAAAGTCTCCAACACACGGGATATGGATAAGCGATAATAAAATATAAGTGAAACATTTACATATAAACAGAAATTCGTGGATAAAGTAAATATATCACAGCGTTTGGCGCCTCTTTAATGATAAAAAGTATAAATATAAAAAACGAAATTCTATATTAAGTATTTTTGGTCAGAACTCCTCCAGCGAAACAAATTTTAACTACACTGAAGTAAAAGACTATATAGAAAATTCACGGCTGGACCGGCTATGATTAAGCTTTTTTTCAGCCTAGATTATGATTTTAACATTATTTCGTGCCGGGCTGAACTTTTTCCCCTATGGGTCGGTTTAGGACCGGACATACATATTTCGATCTATTCAGACCTCTAGTGCTAACAATCAACATGTTTTGAAAACAAGCTTCAATTTAAATCAATACGCAGCTTTATTATGTCCAAGTAAGAGGCACGGTCTTAACCGACATATAATAACGAACAATTTGTGGACGATCCCTTATTTGTTTTGAAAATGGATAAAAAACGCTTCATTTATAGGCATGGTAAAGTGGTGTAAGTAACGAATTTTTGAGAATTTTGGATTTTAATATCTCTGTCAGATTTTCAGATACGGAGATGAAATTTTTTTGTTCAATTTCGGAATGGATAAGGAATAACTTCCTAATCGGGAATATTGCTCTACGGGGGCCGTATAAAAATTTAATTTTTGTATTTTTTCAAATAGACCCCTCCATTGAGTTGCAACTTATATTATCAGAAACATCACCCTTTTTTATGAGTTTTGGCAATTGGTTGTATGGATCTAGAGGCAATATTTAAGAAGATAGCCTATTGTTTCGATATTTATGACTCACCCTGTATATTCGAGTCAGGACGGTACAATTGTTCTCAGGATGTGTAGACCAAGCAAAATCTTTTGTAATAAATATTAACCATGATAATTAATTCCTGTTAACGGCATCTTTGGGGATATACCTTAAGGTGATGATGGCTTCAAATTCACTGCTCAACAACGCGAAATTTTGACACATTTTGCATCTAACTTTTAACTAGAAAGGCTTAATATTGACAAGCTTGATTATTGAAAAGGATTTGGAGTCGAATAGCATCCTCTATTTTTGATAAATAAATTACCAGACGTCATTTAAGATATACATACCACAGCATCAGTTTCTTCATTTCCCGTGCTGTCGTTTCCGGAAATTCGAATGAAAACGCATTTATTATATCATTTTCTCAACGATACATTGCTTTTGTCACAAAATGGTTAACGCTTTTCGATTACATAGTTTCTGAATGAGAACGCCTGTCAATCTTATGCATTTCCGAAAAAGAAAATTAAATTGAGAAATATTCAAGAAAGTAATGTTTTGAATTTGAAGAAATACATAATAAATGGTTAAGAAGTATTTGAACAAATCTACTTTTATTAAAAAACTTTAATCAATATTCTCAGCAGTGTCGCTCAGACTAATCCCTCTGAGGGAAGTCCTAGTAGAAAAAAAATGTGTGAGAATGAAGCCAGTTTGAAATTGCTTAATAGAAATTTCGCAATGAAAATGTCTATAATTGAGATAATAAGCATGAAATATACTAAATTAATAAGAACTAAGGATTTATTTTTGCTAGAATCATATGCATGAGATAAGTTTCTACCTATCGACATAAATAAATGACGTGCTGAAATAACAAAAAGAAATTTTTACCTCGTTTTTTACCTAAATTTAAGATTGGATTTCCTTAAGGGTGAAACATATTTATTTGTAATATTTTTTACGTGATGAAAAAAAAGTTACATTTTTTTCCCGCGGGCCGTTCAAGAGTCCTCTTGATGAAAAATCTTTTGTCCCTTTTCCTTTTAATGCTTAATTATTCTAAATTCAATAAAAAAATCAATATTTAAATGATTGGAGGAGAATAAATCTTATTAACTTTCAATTAAATGTAAGAACCGCTCCATAATAAGATTCTGCACTCATTATTATTATTATTATTATTCCATTGGTGACAATTCATGTTTTCGGATTTTTCGGACCAGGTTATTTGTGCTATGGTATATACTCTATAGAGTATGCCCTCTGCGTAAAGCGTATAGGTTTTTTTCCACAGCTACATCACAGCATATAAAATTACTTAAAGCCATTGTGATAACAGCTAAAGAAACATTTCCCAATTTGGAATGATTAAATTCGAAGTTGCGAGGTAAATCATAGCATCTGTTTCAAAGAAGAAATTTAGAAATTATTTCGTAATTTGAATACCTGTACGAATTATTAGACAGAATATAAAAACTACGAATGAATGTACATAGTTATGATGATAGTGTAACGTCAGTCATATTTTATATTTCAGATCTTATAACACGAAAAGAAGAAAGTTGGTATATCAAGCACAGTATCTAACACATACTCGTTTCGAAGTGAATGCGTATCAACACACATGTGATTGTTGTCATGAAGTATGACGTCATAAAACCGGCCTAAATGAAATAGTGTTTTCGCGACACGATAAATAATGCGATATAAATACCGTTATGAATCAATGATTATATGCATATTAAATTGCATATTATCACTATTCACTTTATATTATACAGGAAGTAACTTGTAATAAACCTCAGCAATATATATTAATTTCATTATATGTGAAACAATTTAACATGCTTAAAATACGCCAAAAACAATGTTTCCAATTCTATCATTATGTAATTAATTCTTTTATGGTTCCCTGAAAAGGAATTATGAGCATATTTTACATCGCAAATTGTACATGTATATTTTAGTGCACTTCGTAAATGTATGTCAATTTCCTTCTCTTTGAAAGGCTGTAGCACTATTAAAATGAATTTGAAGTTTTTTTTCTACTGATCGTATTGTAAAAGAAAAATTTTGATTGTCCCTGTAATTGAACTATGCATTCGATTTTCATAAAATTTGAAATGACTCGACAAGCTTTAAAGCAGGTTAAGAAAGCTTTAAAGAAGGTTAGGTAGTTCTAATGTTTTACATGCGGATAAATTGACGGACCAGACAACAAATTATAGGTGCTTCATATTTATATAATTACAGTCGTACCTAAGTTAAATAAATAAATAAATAAATATAATCGAATCCTAAAAGTGTTAATATGTATCTATAAAATTTTAAACAATAAAATTTGCAATACATTCATATCAGTACAAAGTTCTGCAAATAATAATAATAATAATAAAGAAATAGAGAAATCAATAACATGTTCAGGTGTTTTTATTAACGAGTAATAGAAAAATCCTTTGCTGCAATGGATTTCAGCAATTTCATTCTAAGGCTTTGAGGATATATATTGATCAGCATGGGTATTTTTTTTTCCGCTCTACGCAAGATCAGATTTTTTTCTTTCTTTTTTTAAGTGTTTTTAAATTAAATGCAGCTTAAGTTGATAAAGGAAAAAAATAAAACAAATATTTTTATATCACATTTCTACAATCGATTTAAATATATAAGGTTTTTAAAATAATGTATGAGCAATTACTAAATAATTGAATAAAGAACATGGGTAAATTTAAACAATTTTAATTTATTTTTTTCAAATAAATTGCTATTAAAGTTTATTATTAGTTATTAATAGTATGTTTAAAATACAAAATATAATTAAATAATAATGTAATATTTTTTTCATATTTGAAACAAAAGACATTAGGGGAAACTGGGGTACATTGATACAGTTTTTTTTCTAAGAATTTTTTTGGTGTCCAGAAAGTAGAAATGTCAAGTTATTTTTCCATCTGATGTCAGAAAAACTTGTGTTGTGTGTTATAAAAGTGTATAATCGCTGCTTTATGCAGTATTTTTGCACGTAATTTTTAAAAAATCAAAAAAGTTTTTGTATCAATTTGCTCCATCCCCGGGGCAGATTGATACACCTCATGGGGCACATTGATATGATTGGGAAAATGGAGACAAAATAACCCCAGTGCATTTTTTTCACAGGAAATGAGTTAGCAAGCCATTTTATATTTATTTATCGAAATTCACATCATCCACAATTCATTTGTAAGCAATATTTAAGCAGTCAAAATTAAATTTATAATGACCTGATGTTCTGGCTATCCCTTGTATGATTGTTGGCTGTGGTAAATTTGTCATATCTGGCACTTCAATTCCAACATTATTTTCTTTCTTTGGAAAGATGTAAAAATTACCAGGTTTTCTAAACATAAAATGGTTTATATACGGAAAATAAAGGATAATTATATTAAAATTTCTGTTTTTCATATAATTATCCTTAATTGTTCTGCTGTTTGTTTCTCTTACTTAACATTTCTGATGTCAAAAATACTTTTTTCTCTGGAGAATCGATATAAATTCAAGATTTGCAAGGCGTCCGTCCTTTTCTTTTGTTAATTCTACTAGAACTAGCTTTTGGATAAATTCGTACGTTTTCTGTTTGCAAAAATACTATAAAATTTGAGCTATTTCACTTCAATAAAAACTAATATTAGAAATATTTGGTGGGAAATGGTTTGATTAAGGAGTGTTGGGTAAAACAAAGTACAGTGGAGCATCGTTTATACGACGCCGAAGGGACTAACGAAAAACGTCGTATAAACGATAACGACGTATATTTGATTTTCACTTCCAAAACTAGAATTAATTTTGTTTTCACTTAATTTTAATGTTTAACGTGATGGTATGTACGAATTTTTAAATTAAACAAACCAAAATAAACAAATAATCTTAAAAACAAGGTGGGGGGGGGGAATAGTAAGCAATCAATATATGCGTACGTTTATTCATTTTTCACCGAAAGGTTCCTCATTTGCAGTACATCGTTTCCTTTTTATTTAAAGTTAAAGATCAAAAACCCGCGTGGCCAACTAAAATTCGCTAATACTGATAACAGTTAGAAGAATAGTCTATTTGCAACTTTAAACAGGTCGGGAAAGCTGACCATCCCCGAAAAAAGAATGACCCCTCCCAGTGTAATCTGTTATACATAAGCTGATTTTTCAGACTAATCGAACACCAGCCCACATTGTTATAATGTGGAATGCATTTAAACACGCTCTTTGGTGTCATTCATAGCTGTCAACTTCTGCTCGTTCGTAAAATACACAAGAAAAATAAACAAAAATAAACCTATACAAAATCGAAAAATCGACGTATAAACGATTTTAAGCATCGTATAAAAGATATATTTTTACATTAAAATGAATAGGAATGAATCGGGACCACATCAAAACGTTGTATAAATGTAAACGTCGTATAAGTAATCGTCGTATAAACGATGATTTACTGTAATGAAAGGCAATGAGAAAATGAATGAAAAACTAAAAAAGAATTTAGGATGTCTGTAGCTATCATGGGACACATTGATACGTGCTCCGACATAAGATCTATCATTGTGCCCCATACAGCCCTTTTGTATAAAATTAATATCAATCCCAACACTTCATAAATTATCTTACAATAAAAGAATGAGGAACTGGTGAAGAGTATCTATACATACCAGGGAGAGTATTCTTTATGGTTGAAAATACTGGAACAGTTGTATAATACCATTACAATTTTACAAATTAAATTTTCTTTTGACCTACAAAAACAATAAATCACCCATCCCGTTTCATCACACAACTGAATCATTCCAAGACTTTATGTATGTATGTTGTGTATACTAGCATCACCTTCTGGAACTGTTGTGAAACTTCCTATAAAGACTCTATGAGCAGTAAAGGGGGTTTATCAATGTGCCAAAGTTCCCCCTACCTATGTTTCAGTATTTGATATAGTCAGTGTTTAAAATATGATGTAACTTATGTTTTTCATGGGTGTGAAAAATTTATTGACGATTATAGTGAGAATAAATTAAACACGTCAAAACTAAAGTAA
This sequence comes from Maratus speculifer, assembly GCA_964019185.1. NCBI lineage: Eukaryota > Metazoa > Arthropoda > Arachnida > Araneae > Salticidae > Maratus > Maratus speculifer. The sequence continues at coordinate 164,001,708 of OZ025298.1, forward strand.
ATTTAATATACTCATTTACGTAGCGTACTGAAAATTGCGCAAGAAATTTAAAATTTATTTATTATTTAAAAGAATGATATAAAAATAAAAGAAATAATACATCTCTTTGGACTGTTCCCTTGAAAAGAATAATTAGAAAAGCTAACCAAAAACAATGTATTTAAAGCAGCAATGATTTGTAAGTAAATGTATATCAAATTTGTTAATTAAAGAATGTTTAAATTAAAGAATATATTAAATTAATAAGGTGATACTTCGGTATATTTGAAACAAAAAAAAAATACCCATATTTCAGTATAATGGTACAGTTAGTGTTTAAAATATGATGTAACTTGTATGATGTTTTCCATGGGTGGAAACATTTTACTGACAATTATAGTAAAAATATATTAATCAAATCAACATTAAAAAAAGTAAAACAAAATTTTAATTAAACAAATTAAGACTGTTTGGAAAATTACATTTTCAAGCACTTAAATTTTAATGACTTATAAATAAATTCAATATTTAAATTAATAATAATGATAAACATCATTTTTAGGATGATTAGAACGAGTCATATATTACGTGCGCCGTGCATTAAACATTAATATTTTTAGAACAATGATAAAAAAAACAGTAGTTTATAGTTATACAACATTAATTGTTTAAAATGTTCATTTTTATTGAATGGAGTTAATCAAACTGACATCTGAACGCCTGCTATTTACGTACGACCTGGATGTTGCTTACGACGATTTCGGGACTGCAAATTTTTTAACTTCTAAACACCGCACATTTAAAATATTATATGGTTATGCTGAGATAATAATGCACTTTTTAATGAAAATTGTTTGAAATCTCTATCCCAATTTATTTTGTAATTATTATTATTTTTTAAGTTTCTTTGTCATCGTGGCAACAAAAGTATTTCATTTTTGGATATTAGACAAGGACCAATCAAAAAACGATTAAAATGTAAAACATAAGTATTCCATTTTTGGACATTGTAACGTACCAATCAGGAAGCGAATAAAACAAAGTAAGTTGCGGAATTCAAAGAATAAAAAGATTCAGAAATACATCAGATTTCTCAATTCTCTACCGAGAACAACAACTATTTTCCCAATAGTTAATAAATTTAATATAAACATTTACACAACGTACGTAAAAATGTGCAAGACATTTTAAATTTATTTATTCATTAGAAGAATGATATGAAGATAAAAGATGATATATCTTGATGTATCTTGACATATTTTTTCGGGCTATTCATTTAAAAGGAATAATGAGACAAGCAACAATAATTTATAGGAAAATTGATCACAAATTTGTTAGTATTGACTATCAAATATATATTGAGACCGACTAAAGTCTAAACAGACGAATGTGAGAGTTCCTGTGAAATTCGACTCACTTAATTCTAATAAAAATTGCATTGTTGCATTCTGGAATAACCTAAGAATGTCACTTCATCTTACTCTAGAATTCATAATCAACTCATATAAAATTCATATATAATTATATTTAACGTAATGTCCGAGTAAAAGAGACTACCGTGTATTGCAATATTTCTATAGGGGCAATATTTCTATATAGGAAACTGCTGAATCAGATTTTCAAATGTTTTAATCTGTTTTCTGAGATTTTCCCTTAGTTATCTTATGTAATTTATTTCCTGAATGACGAAGTTTTGTTACAGATTTCAGGAACTATTAGAAATTGTTTAATAAACTATGCTTAATGCATGATTTTTCTTTCTTGTTCTTACTTATAATGGACAATGCGAAATCTCCATAACAGAAACAGTTTTCGAAAGTTGCAAAGAATTGCACTTCTGAGAAGTGAGTTAAAATATTTCTTGTTCAGCAAGCTAGTAGAATCAACTTGCATGTCAGCGCTATTCAACTCCATCGTGTTTACTTTATACGGCGTGGGTAAAAATCTCAAAAACAAAATAGAAAACTAAAATTTTAAAGATGAGTTGCTTTCTCTCTTAACAAATGGATGCATTTAACATTACAAGGTGCAACCCGTCAAATTTTGACGAAAGAAAATGTATAAATAGGAACTGCTTCATTGATTTATAATAAACTTACAAAATTATTTACAGTAAAAAAATGCACCGTACATAAGCTAGTCTATCTCTCAAACAATTGTTATTTTCACCTAAAGTTAAAATATTGTATATCTGTACGACTATGCCTATATTATTAAAATTAAACTCTTATGTATATTTAATCATTCAATCATTTATTTTTAAAAGATTAGTTATTATGGTGAAGTTATCTATTAAGGCCCTTATACTTGGTATTTCAAAACAAAAAAATGCAAAATGTATTCCAGTATGATACGATTATAGAATTTTTCTTCTATGAAATCATCCCCAACATCATTTTCACTTTCTCAAAATTTACATACAAAATTCTAAATCCGCATTTACCACTTTTTAAAAATTTTAACTGAAAACTGGAAGTCGCGATTGCAGCAACAACTTTACACGTGCATACTCGCATTATTAAATTCAGATTCTAATCTTAGTATCGGAGAATAAAATTTACAGTATTTTTTTCATTTTTCTCCCCTTTACTTTTTTAGAGAAATGGAGTACTTCTGTTGGCACAATTACAAAATTGGTATTAAAAAATACAAAATAATTAATATGCCAAAAATAAATTGAGTTAAAGCTTTTAAACAAATTATGTTTAAAAGTCCTTTTTTTCCTATATGATGACATAAAAATTAAAAATGTGTGATAGTTAAAAATTTAAAAATGTACAATAGCGTAAATTTCAAAACTGAAATTTCATTTCGAATTTCAAAATGTTGCCATTCGCAAAATGACATATGCGTTACGCACAGATACGTTTGGCCTTTATAATTGAGATATTAAACAAAAATATTGAAATTCATTCGAAATTTTTTTTCAATGATTCTACAAGCTGTTTCTGGAGGTAGAGAAAATCATAAGGACTAATTTTAACCAAATACTATACATTTTTTTCTCTAAGTCTTTTGAATCTTTCTAAATGTTAGTGGGATATTCAGTGTGATTTTAAAGGATTTTTAGAAATTTTTGGTGTTCAGTACCGATTTTTATTCTTCATGAAATATTACCGATTACAGTGTGTTCTTCTTTAATGTTAAATTTTTATAGAAGCTATTTTCAAATATTTAGTGATTTTTAATGCAATTTTCAATGCAGTTTTTCGAGTTCTGTGGTTATTTTTTGACATTCGAACCTGACTTAGATTTCAAACTTTTTTTATATACAACATTGTATTTTTTATTTCAATGTTTTATTTCATAATGTAAGTTTTTGCTGTAACATTTTTAGTATTCTGCTATTTTAATGCTATTTCTTGCTTTCATAGTGTTTTTTTTTACACTTTTAGAATATCTTATTTGAAACCTCTAGCTTAATAGGAATTTGGTTTGAAATATTTAACATACTGTACTAATTAATATGCTTTGTCATTTTTGATCGGAGAGATTTTTAAAGCGATTTTTAGGCCTTTTTTCAGATTTTGTGGTGATTTTTTTTAGATACGAAATGCTGCAAATTTCGTTGGAAAGTTTCTACCTAATATAGAAATTTCCGCTTTCATTTCAAAAAAGTTTTTTGAGATTTTGCACAGCAATTTCCGAATATTTTATTATTTCTTATGTTACTTTTAATGTGTTTTCTCAATTTGATACGACTTTTTCCACACTAAGTACCTTTTCCTAGTTATTAAAAAAAGTCATAAATTAGCCGTACCAAATGAGATGTATTCGTATTGTAATGAAGATTTTTAAATATACAGTACTTCGGAAACAGTACAGTAACCGAAATATGTATGTCCATGTAAATGCTAATCGATTTATATTATACTGGTAATAACTTATTGTAATTATACAGGAGTTATACAGAACAGTTATTATACAGGAACTAACTTGTAACCTCAGCAACGTATATCTTATTTATAAAATGTGAAATAGTTGAATATAATTAAAAAACATCCCAAACAATGTTTCCCTCTATACAATTATGTAAAAAAATAAATGCGATGGCCTAGTTTATTAAAAATAAATCTTTGCACAATAGATTTTACAAAATGTATATTTTAGTATATATATCATAAATGCATATGAATTGTATTATGTTCGAAGGATTCTAAACATCATTAAAATATACTTGAAACCATTTTTTCCCATTGACTATTATGTAAAGAAATACTTTTGGTTGTCCCTGTAATTGAACTATTGATCCAATTCTTATAAAATTTAAAACGTCTAGACAAAATTATGCAATAATCATACATATTAAATTCCAAATGATTCGGTTACATAGTTTTGCTTTGTCATATGTGTACAGACAGACGAACGGATTGAACAACGACTATACGTGCTACGGTATTTGTATAATTACGAAAGCACCTAAAAATGAAGATAGAAATCTGTGTAACATTGTCTACTTCGTATTCATAAAAGAAATGAGATATGTAGAGCGTCTTCAACTTCGCCACATGTCTAATATCTGAACTACATTAATTAGGGCAGTTATCCCGGTTCAGCATATAAACTGGTTTCGATCTAAGTGGTTTTAATTTTTATTTCTTATCAAATTCAATTTAAAATTTAAATATATAAATTTTTATGAGACACATTTCAATTTTGGTTATACTTTTATCGATTGTTTCAATATTAGATATCATAGTTTTTTAGCACAATTTCTATGTTTTTTAAAGAATTTAAATGATATTTCAGAACAATATATAATTATAATGAATAAATAGATTTAAATAAAATATAAAATCTTCAAATGTGTATACTTGCGATAGCATAATTTTATTTGTATGTAAGAAAACTAGTTATAAATAACAAAATCAACGAATAAAAGCTTTAATGATATTTGTGATAAATGTTAATAAATAAATATATATATATTTATACATACATATTTAAATGGCATTAAAAATATAAACAAAAATATGAATGTTTTCATAAGATATGCCAAATACAAATAGCAATGTGTCATTACTAACACTTTAAAAGTAAGATATATACATAATTTTATTTTTATTTTTATTTTATTTATATTTTTTTTACTGATGTCACACTAATGTCATGCATTAAGAAAATTACAAACGTTTAAAGATATTTTCAAAAATTATCAGGAGTCAAATGAATTTATAGGATGTTAATCGGAAATTAATGCTTCTTTCACATTTTGAGCTTCCGAAAATTGTTCCGGTATTAACTTTCTTATTTATGACGGCTCCCTAAGGTGTAATTTCACGCATGGAAAAACATAAGACGAATTTTATTTCTAAAATATATAATTATGTTTTGAACTTTTCCCAGCATAATAAATTGAGCTGTTAGAAACTTTCGGTACTATCATATTAAAAGCATTTTCCCTTGATATTTTTTGTTCATTACATACTGCTTTTGTTTAAATGTTATTTATAAATAAAAACATAATAATCTAAGATATATACTGTCAAATGTATTTTTAATGATGCAAGAAATATTTAATTTAATTTTGTATAGATTTAATTTTCATTATTTATTTTCATAAAAGCCTCTTTGCGGATTAATATACTCTTTAAGGAACAATAATAAAAGATAATTATCTTTAGAATAAAATAATATTTTTACTAAATTTAAATTAAAATTTTTATGTATTTGTGATGTCTAACACTATTTCCACATGCAAAACATAGTGGTGGTAATATTATTAAAGATGAATTAAAACACGTTTGTACAATGCTAAATTATGAAAAACATTTTCCGTTTGTATCAAAATATATAGATATGAAATTGGACTCTTTCTTACTATAAAATTATTTCATCAAACAATTTAGAAAAAGCATAGCACACTTGTAGATTCTTTTCAGTCTTAAAACTGATTTCAAAGCACTTGAATATATTGTGTACTCCTATATATGACACATATAGTTTGAAACACAATTTAAGGCTTTATTCACCTTCAAAATACATAAGGTACTGAGAAATATTTTTTTTTCAGAATTTTCAATAGTCCATTATCTATAATACAAATTAAACTATTCAACGTTATGAAATTTAAGAATTACATTCAATAAAGTCAGGAGATTTTAAAAGTAACTTTTAATAACTGAATTTTAGAAAATAATCTATAAAAAGGAGAAATTTTTTTAGCTTCATATGTAACGCATTTTTAAAAAATAATTAAAATGAAATATTACTAAAATAAACATTAGTATTTCTTTATGAACTACGCAATCACATTTGATAAGACCCAATATATTGAAAAACGCCTGTCGTATGCGATTGATAATATAATCTGAAATTTTGATATAGAAATCAGTAGTTGCAAAACAATTTGAAATTTTTTTATCCGTAGTTACATATTTCGATAAAATTCTTTCCAAAGGCAAATAAAGAATCATTTTATTTATCGGCTTATACTAAAATACCTTAGTTATTAGATTATTATTCTTATTTTTAGAATATGACTTTCTTAAACTTTTATTTTTCTTTGCCACAAACATAGTTTGTTCATACGAAAATGAAAATCATTGCATAGATTTATATGATTAGATGTAGATTTGAAAGCTTTTAAAGTGTCTGTAATATGCATATAATAAATAAGCGATTTAAAATTTAAGTACTGTCTGAATTATGAAATTACATTTTTACTTTCTTCTATCTTCAATAGAAAAAAGTATTGTAATCGAAATTTTTTTCTACTTCCGCTTTTCGAGGGATTAACACGTTTTAGGGGGTCAGAGATTTCAAAAACATGTCTTTACAAAATGTCTGTCTGTCCGCGTGTCTGTATGTCTGTGTGTATTTCGCCATTCTGCCATCAAAAAGTGTATGAAGTTATGCATGGAATTAAACCAAATTTTTGTGAATATCTTTGGCTGTGGCAAGCAGGTCTCCTTCAGTTTTGAAATATTCCACCTGAAGGGGCACTGCAATCGCGATTTTTGTGCCATTTTCAATATTGTACCGACCAAAAGTATATGAAGTTATTCATCGAATTGAACGAAATTTTTTGCGTAAGTGTATGGCTATGGCTAGTTGGATCGCCCTGAATCTGAAAAAAAAACCGCCGGAAGGGGGCGCTGCTATAGCGAATTTTATGCCATTTTCAATATTGCACCGCATAAAAGTGTATGAAGTTAGTTCTATAACTGAACTAAATTTTTTGTATATGATTATTTTTTGGTAAAGAAAGTAGGTCCTCCCTGAATTAAAAAAAAAGAAATCTGCCTATCATTCTATTGTCCATCGTGCAAAGACGGAAATTCGTTTTTCCTCCGATTAATTGATTGAAGCAAAAATTTAAGATGAAAATCAAAGTTGGTATGGTTTTGAATTAAAATTATTAAAGCATCAAAATGAGTAACTATTTTTTTTATATATTAAAATATACGTATGAGATAGAAGGAAGTTTTGGGATTGGCACATCCAACTAGTTTCATGAAAAAAATGATAAAATGAAATTTTCTTTGAATTCCGCATACATCCATATGAGAAATATTAATTTTCGTCATGAATTTGTCTTATAACTTTCTATTTTGACTATGTCCAATTAAGGTCGCTGTTTCCTGATGCATCATTAATTTAATAAGTAATCGTGATATTGATGCCAGATTAAGACTTCATTTAACCGAATTATTTATAAAAAAATGGCTTCACATCAATAATTTTCTTCCTAAAAATCTGAAGATATACTGGAATTTTTAAATAATTATAATGTTAAATTTTAGAAGCGCTTTTCCATTAAAACCGATAATATATATTGATATTTTAATATTTTATAAAATATTTACAAAAATAATCAAATTAATTAACCAAAAATATTCTTGTCGAAATATTGCAATTCTTATTAAACCAATGTTTAAATATTATGATCCTCTCTGTAAATGGAAAGACTTTTACCGCCGAAAATATTGAATAAGGTACTTGTACCCTATATGGACAGTGCTGTCAATATGGACACCCCTAACATTTTTAAAAGTAATAATTTTGATCGAGAGTTGACTCAACATGTCGACGAAGAAAAGCATTTAAAAAGGTAATTAAGGCTATAAAGTGCAAAAAAGTGCGCTTTTCTCCATTTGCAAGGAAACTTGTTGTTTCGAGGTGTGCTGATCTTAATTACTTGTGAACTTAAATTCTTATTAGTTATGATAAAATTACATTAAATATTGAAAAGTGGAGTATTTTAGAAAGCTAATAACGCATATTTTCGATTGTTATTGCATATTTTGCTTTAAAATATTTTCTTTATTTATTTGTTACAGGATTTAGTAAAGCTACGCCCGATTCCCAATATGGACACCTTATGTCCCCATCGACTCCAACTGTAAGAAAGAAGAAGAAACAACTTCGCCAGGCAATAAATTGAAAAGGTATTAATATGGTAAAATTTTTGTTGAAAAAGATGCCATCTGAACTATCCTCCAAGGAAAAAATCCTCCAAAAATCCCTTGCAGAAAAATCAAAAGAAATCTCCCCTCAGTAGGGTATCTATTGTCGAAATCGCAGATACAAACGGTATGACTTCCTCAACAAAGGAGAGCTGGTACTGCTTCTCATGCTGTATTGATGCTGTTGCAGACATGCGGCTACGCATCATGTGCGGCATATATGTCCATGTGGACTGTGTGTGACTTACCGCCCACGATGAAGAAATTTTTATTTGTCTATCCTGTGAGTACTGTTTAATAACAGATGTAAATTCTGCAGACAGATGCAATAAAGCTAAGCAAAACCAATAATATTATTTCATAATATTTAGTAGTAACTCAGGTTCTTTGCATGGGTCTTCGAATGGTCACAAACGAGAATGCCCCTCCCATCTAAAGTGCATGTTCTGAAAATATTTACCGTGCCCCCTCCTCCTTCGAAATAATTTTAAGATATAATTTTATATTCCCTCTCCTCTAAAATCCCTTGGAAGTGTGGCTTTTCTATACACCCTGTATAGTAGGTCAATAAGGAGCCACCTGCCCCTAATATGAACATGCATGTCCATATTAGGGAGAGGTAGTTCCTTATATAGACAGCTGTACACTTTTTTTAATTACTTTAATTAAGCCAGATTACTTACAAGGTCGCTAATTTTAATAATGATAGTCAACAGTCGAGGGATAATAGTCACATATTTTCGGAGTCCTATGACGTGTACATGGGGATTAAAAAAATACATTTTCCTTAGGGTGTCCCTATTGGGCACAAGTACCTTATAACTTTTTTTAAAGAAAATAAGAAAGACATACCTTTGAAAATGATTAAGAAAATTGCCTCTTTTTTAAAATATTTAACTTCGGCTGTTTTTTCTATTCAATCTAAATTAGGTCGAGTAAACTATATTCTGTGGTAAGAAAAAGAACTTTTATTAGTAGACTGACTAAATAAGTCTTTTATTAAATTTTACACAATGGTACTTATAAGTACCGTCGGAGATAAGGGGTTAATCAGCTTCACTTCTTTATAAACAAAATTTAAACTCAATTATATCAAAAGACTATCCAGAATTTTGATTACCGATGAATAAATGATCACTATAATTTATAGAGATGTTTTAAATTTTAAAAACTCTACATTACTCACATTGATAAAAAAAAATACTGCACCACGCGAACTTAAGAATACGTTTACACCATACTATTATGCGTTTTCGTTCATAAAATGTCTCGTTACAATAACATTCTATGAAATTTTGTGACACACTGAGCAAGAAGATACCCATATTTACACGTTTGTAAAATTATGTTTTCTACTGAATCTTATAAACAACGTGATAATGTATTTTTTTTATTCCAGTATTTGTAAACAATAAAAATCAATGTTAAGTATTAATAAAAATCCATCGCGAACTTTAAAACTATGATTTGCAAAGTAATAAAAAAATGCCAGTGATATGGAAGAATGGGAAAAAAAAGACATAATTTCATAAGATAAATTCTGATTTTTTTTTCCTTTTGGAAAGTACATCAAGTTTTATATGGAGAAAGAAAATCGTATGAAATATAAAAAATGGTCCCCAGTTGCTTTAAATGACACCTTATAGCAGGTGGAATTATCAGATGTTAATCGGAAATCGATATTTTACACCCACTAGGATTTACAAAAAAAAAAAAAAAAAAAAAAAAAAAAAAAAAAATCCGTGTTAAATTTTTTATTTATTACTACTCCTAGAAATATAATTTCAAGCATGATAAAACGTAAGAACGGACTTATTTCTAAATTGTATAATTCTGATTAGAAACTTTGTTTTGAAGCATAATAAATTGACTGGATAAAGAAAATTTTCTCAGTTATTTTAATATTTTTTAGTTTTATATATTTTTATCGTCATTTGCAAAAAATAACATGAAACAAAACAAATTAAATTAAAATTGTATATATAATTTGTATACAATTATATATAAGTATATATATATAATTGTATTTTGGGATCTTCAATACATATTATCAGTAATTGCGCATTTCTTTTATTTTCATCGGCGTAATTCTTTCCTATTTTGTTTTGCACAATGTAATTTATTCTGTAAATGGAATAGCTTAAATTATTTACAGTATATTTGCTTTTTTAGTCCTATTATATTCAATATGCCTTTCTCATTAGGCAAAATATTTATTTATTTTAAAATTTTTCTTTTATGCATAACGTGGGAAACACGTAAAATTAATCATGTTTTCATTCTTACAATCGCTTTTTATTACTTATTAAATTCAAATTATTTTCAATATACTTGTTAAAAGAACTTTTTTAAATTCATTTATTTATTCAGTCATCTCATATTCCTCATTTTTCCCTCATTTAGTGAAATATTTATTTAATTTTAAAGTTTCATTTTATACACAACATAGGAAACACATAAATTTAATCATGTTTTCCTTCTTAAATTAAGTTAAAATGTTACCAGACAAAAAATCGTTTTTTACAACTCAGCATTTTATGAAAAATACATTCATTTATAATGAAAAAGGCATTTGATACATCGGTTTTCTTTTCATTGTAAGAAAATACTTATTTTACTTCATAAAGAATTACCACGTAGGACGATACATTCCGATGTTCATATCCATTTAAAATTATCTAAAATGATTTAGCTAAAGATCGTTTGGGTTTAATAAAATCTAATATATTTTTCACCTTACAAAATGTACTTATATAAAAAAAGGCTATTCATAATTGCTATAAAGTTTTTGGTATTGTTGGATCCCCTGCCCACTTTCAGATATCATACGTTATTATATCTTGAACATCCTCCCGCCCCCCTGGTAATGATATCGTTATCAAAGTGTATATATTTTTTTATTTTTAAAGTTTATTTATTTTGTTCGAAATGATATAAAAAACTGGCTACCTTTTTATTTTCGCATACATTTTTGATTCAATTCAAGGGAAGTAAAAAAAATTATATATCATTTATTTGTATATAAAAAACATTATATCAAATAATACTTAAAATAAATTGTTATTATTAAAAAGTATTTTATAATAGCTTTTTGTTACATAATGCATTGGCCGGTAATAATGTCTCGTTGCACTCACCCCAAACGGAGGAAGGGTGGGAGGCAGATAGAAATACTTATCAACAAAGCAAGTGGACAAAATTCATCTCTTCCCCTTCAACTTATTAGTAAACACAACCTTCATTTAAATTTACTTTACATATTATTTCTCGAACGTTAATTATAAAAAAACAAACACATGACAGCATGTCTATCTATCTATCTATCTATCTATCTATATATATATATATATATATATATATTAGGTAGATTTCGTATGAAATACTACCTATAACTTCACATTTATAAAAGAAATGAGACTATCAACTCCGCCACATATATAATAGCTGAAATGCATTAATTAGAGCAACTATCCCGGTTCGGCATTTAATATGGTTTCGACCTAAAGTGGTTTTCATTTTTATTTCTTATCAAATCCAATTTAAAATTTAAATATTTAAAGTTTTTATGAGACCCATTTCAATTTTGCTTGTACTTTTATCGATTGTTTTAATATTAGGTAGGATAGTTTTACCATTATTTCTATGCTTTTTTAATAGTTTAAATGTTAATATACTAACAATATGTTATTATGATGAAGAAATAGATTAAAATAAAATATAAAATCTTCAAAAGTGCATAATTGCGATAGCATAAAATTTATTTGTATCTTGGAACTCTGGGGATAAATTAAAAATAAATTTATAAATGCCTTAAATGACATTTGGGATTAAATGTTAATATATATATATATACATTTAAATGGCATTAAAAAATAAAAACAAAAATATGAATGTTTTCATAAGATATATCAAATACAAATAGCAATGTGTCAGTGCTATAACTTCAAAAGAGAGATATGTACATTCTTATATATATATATATATATATTTAGTGTAGTCACAATAATAGCATGTATTAAGAAAATTCAAACGTTTAAATAGGTTTTAAGCAATTATCAGGAGTCAAACGAATTTATAAGTTGTTAATCGGAAATCAATGTTTCTTTCACATTATGAGCTTTCAAAAATTGTTCCGGTATTAACTTTCTTATTTATGACAGCTCCCTAAGGTGTAATTTCACGCATGGAAAAACATTAGACGAATTTTATTTCTAAAATATACAATTATGTTTTGAACTTCTTCCAGCATAATAAATTGAGCTGTTAGAAAGTTTCGATACTATTATATTAAAATACTTTCCCCTTGATATATTTTCATTACATACTGTTTTTAAAATGTGTTTAAATGTTGTTTATAAAAAAACCATAATAATCAGAGATATATACTGTCAAATATATTTTTAATAATGCAAGAAATATTTAATTTAATTTTGTATAGATTTAATTTTCATTATTTATTTTCATAAAAGACTCTTTGCGGATTAATATGTTTTTTAAGGAACAATGATAAAAGATATTTAAATTAAATAAGGTATTTTATCTTTAGAATTAAATAATATTTTTACTAAATTTAAATTCAAATTGTTATGTATTATTGATGTCTAGTACTATTTCCACATGCAAAACTCAGTGGTGGTGATATTATTAAAGATGAATTAAAACACGTTTGTACAAAGTTAAATTATGAAAAACATTTTTCGTTTATATCAAAATATATAGATATAAAATTGGACACTTTCTTACTATAAAATTATTTATTTCATCAAACAATTTAGAAAAAGCATAGCACACTTGTAGATTCTTTTAAGTCTTAAAACTGGTTTCGAAGCACTTGAGTATATTGTGCATATATATATGATACATATATTTTGAAACACAATTTAACGCTTTATTCACCTTCAAAATACATAAGGTACTGGGAAGTTTTTTTTCAGAATTTTCAATAGCCCGTTATCTATAATACAAATTAAACTATTCAACGTTATGAAATTTAAGTATTAAATTCAATAAAGTCAGGAGATTTTAAAAGTAACTTTTAATAACTGAATTTTAGAAAATAATCTACAAAAATGAGAGAAAAAAATTATCTCCATATGTAACGCATTTTTAAAAAAATACTTAAAATGAAATATTACTAAAATAAACATTAGTATTTCTTTATGAATTAAGAAATCACATTTGATAAGTCCCAATATAGTGCAAAACGCCCATCGTATGCATTTGATAATATAAACTAAAATTTTGATATAGAAATCAGTAGCTGCAAAACAATTTGAAAGTTTTTTATCCATACATACATATTTCGATAAAATTCTTCCCAAAGGCAAATAAAGAATCATTTTATTTATCGGTTTATTCTAAAATAACTTAGATAGTAGACTATTCTTCTTACTTTTAGAATATGACTTTATTAAACTTTTATTTTTCTTTACCACAAACATAGTTTGTTCATACGAAAATGAAAATCATTGCATAGATTTTTATGATTAGATCTAGATTTGAAAGCTTGAAGTATCTGTAATATGCACATGTAAATAAACGATTTAAAATTTAAGTACTGTCTGAATTATGAAATTACATTTTTACTTTCTCCTATCTTCAATAGAAGAAAGTATTGTAAGCGAAATTTTTTTCGACTTCCGGTTTTCGACGGATTTGCACGTTCTAGGGTTTTAAACCAAATTTTTGTGAATATTTTTGGCTGTGACAAGCAGGTCCTCCTTCAGTTTTGAAATATTCCGCCAGAAGGGGGCGCTACAATAGCGATTTTTGTGCCCTTTTTCAATATTCTGCCGACCAAAAGTATATGAAATTATGCATCGAATTGAACCAAATTTTTTGTGTAAGTGTATAACTGTGGCTAGTTGGTCCTCCCTGAATTTGAAAAAAAATCCGTCGGAAGGGAGCGCTGCAATCGCGATTATAGTGCCATTTTCAATATTGTACCGACCAAAACTACACGAAGTTATGAATCGAATTGAACGAAATTTTTTGTGTAAGTGTATGGCTATGGCTAGTTGGATCGCCCTGAATCTGAAAAAAAATCCGCAGGAAGGTGACGCTGCAATAGCGAATTTTATGCCATTTTCAATATTGCACCGCTGAAAAGTGTATGAAGTTAGTTCTAGAACTGAACTAAATTTTTTGTATATGATTATTTTTTGATAAAGCATGTAGGTCCTCCCTGAATTTGAAAAAGAAAATCTGCCTATCATTCTATTGTCCATCGGCTCGTGCAGAGACGGAAATTCGTTTTTACTCCGATTAATTGATTGAAGCAGAAATTTAAGATGAAAATCAAAGTTGGTATGGTTTTGAATTAAAATTATTAAAGCATCAAAACGAGTAACTATTTTTTTAGAAAGGTTTGGGATTGGCACATCCAACTAGTTTCATGAAAAAAAATAATCAAATGAAATTTTCTTTGAATTTCGCATGCATCGATATGACAAATAGCAATTTTCGTCATGAATTTGTCTTATAACTTACTATTTTGACTATGTCCAATTAAGGTCGCTGTTGACTGATGCATCATTAATTTAATAAGTAATCGTGATTTTGATGCCAGATTAACACTTCATTTACCGAATTATTTATCAAGAAATAAAGCTTTACATCAATAATTTTCTTCCTTAATATCTGAAGATATACTGGAATTTTTAAATAATAATAATGTTAAATTTTAGAAGCGCTTTTTCATTTAAACCGATTAAATATATTGGTATTTTAAACTTTTTTGTAACATATTTACAAAAATAATAAAATTAATTAACCAAAAATACTCTTATGGAAATACAGTCAAAAATCTATAATCCGCACTCCCATAATCCACTGTTTTCTATAATTCACGTTATTGTATGAATGTAAACAATGAAATAAACAGTTAAAAAAATTACAAATTAGTGATCCAAAAACGTTTTTTTTAGAAAAATTTAAAAAAAAATGAAAAAACAATGAGTAGACAGTGAATTATGGGTGTGCGGATTATAGATCTTTGACTGTATTGCACTTCTTATAAAGGCAATGTATTTAAAGATTATGATCCTCTCTGTAAATGGAATACTTTTACCGACGAAAATATTTCATATAACTTTTTTTTCAAAGAAAATAAAAAAGACATACCTATGAAAATGATTAAGAAAATTACCTCCTTTTTAAAATATTTAACTTCGGCTGTTTTTATATTCAATCTAACTATCGAGTAAACTATATACTGTGGTAAGAAAAATAACTTTTATTAATAGACTGATTAATACGTCTTTTATTAAATATTCCGCAATGGTACTTATAAGTATTGTCGGAGATCAGCTTCACTTCTTTTTAAACAAAATTTAAAATCCCTTATATCCAAAGATTACCCAGAATGATGATTACCGATGAATAAATGATCACTACAGTTTATAGAGATCTTTTAAATTTTATAAACTCTACATTACTCACATTGATACAAATATACTAGACCGCGCGAATATAAGAAAACGTTTACATCATACTCATATGCGTTTTCATTCATAAAATGTCTTCGTTACAGTAACATTCTATGAAATTGTGTGGCACACTGAACCAAAAAAAAAAAATGTATATTTACACGTTTATAAATTTATGTTTTCTATTGAATCTTATAAACAGCTTGGCAATGTGACTTTTTTTTAAAGTCCAGTATTTGTAAACAATAAAATTCAATGTCAAGTATTAATAAAACTCCATCGCCAATTTTAAAATTATGATTTACAAAGTAATAAAATAATGCCATTGATATGGACGAATGGGAAAAAAAGATATAATTTCATAAGACAAATTCTGTTTTTCTTTTCCTTTTGGAAAGTACATCAAGTCTGATATGGAAAAAGAAAATCGTATGAAATATAAAAATTGGCCCCAGTAGCTTTAAATAACACCTTACAGCAAATGAAATTATCAGATGTTAATCGGAAATCGATATTTTTCTCCCAGTAGGATTTATATAAAAAAATCGCGTGTTAAGTTTTTTATTTATCGCTACTCTTATAAGTATAATTTCAAGCATGATAAAGCGTAAGAACGGACTTATTTCCAGAATGTATTATAATGTTTAGAAACTTTGTTTTGAAGAACAATAAATATACTGGATAAAGAAAATTTTCTCAATTATTTTAATACTTTTTTATTTTTACATATTTTTTATCGACATTTGCAAAAAATAACATGAAACAAAATAAATTAAATTAAAATTGTATACATATGTATATATATATATATATAATTGTATTTTGTGATCTTCAATACATATTATCACTAATTGCGTATTTCCTTTTGTTTTACATCGGCGCAATTCTTTCCTATTTTATTTTGCACAATGTAATTTATTCTTGAAATGGAATAGCTTAAATTATTTATAGTATTTTTGCTTTTTTAGTCCTCTTATATTCAATATGCCTTTCTCATTAGACAAAATATTTATTAAATTTTAATTTTTTTATGCATAACGTGGGGAGCACGTAAAATTCATCATGTTTTCATTTTTACAATCGCTTTTTATTACTTATTAAATTCAAATTATTTACAATATACTTGTTTTATACTTGCAATATACTGTTACAGTATACTTTTTTTAATTCATTTTTTTTTTAAGTCATCTCATATTCCTCATTTTTCTCTCATTAGGTGAAATATGTATTTAATTTTAAAGTTTCATTTCATACACAACATAGGAAACACATAAATTTAATCATGTTTTCATTCTTAAATTAAGTAAAAATGTTACCAGGCAGAAAAACTGCTTTTACAACTCAGCATTTTATGAAAAAAACATTAATTTATAATGAAAAAGGCTTTTGATAAATCGGTTTTCTTTTCATTGTAAGAAAATACTTATTTTACTTCATAAAGAATTACCACCTAGGACGATACATTCCGGTATTAATATAGATTTAAAATTTTCTAAAATGATTTAGCTAAAGAACGTTTGGGTTTAATAAAATCT
The DNA here is from genome assembly GCA_964019185.1 of Maratus speculifer. Taxonomy (NCBI): domain Eukaryota; kingdom Metazoa; phylum Arthropoda; class Arachnida; order Araneae; family Salticidae; genus Maratus; species Maratus speculifer. The sequence goes on from OZ025298.1 coordinate 164,019,057, forward strand.
AATATATTTTTCACCTTACAAAATGTACTTATATAAAATAAGCTGTTCATAATTGTTATACTTTTTTTGGTAATATTGGATCCCCTCCCCACTTTCAGATATCATCCATTATTGTATCTCGAACATCCTCCCTCCCCCCGTTAATGACATCGTTATCAAAGTTTTTTTTTTTTTTTTTTTTTTTTTTTTTTTAGAATTTATTTCTTTTGTTCGAAAGACTATATACAAAACTGGCTACTTTTTTATTTTCGCATACATTTTTGATTCAATTCAAGAGAAGTAAATATATATATATATATATATATATATATCACTTATTTGTTTATAAAAAACATTATATCAAATAATTTTTAAAAGAAATAATTATTATTAAAAAGTATTTTATAATAGCTTTTTATTACATAATGCGTTCACGATAATAAAGTTCTGTTGCCTTTGTCCGAACAGAGGAGGGGTGACAGGCCGATAGAAATCCTTATTAACAGAACAACTGGAAAAAATTCCATCTCTTTCTCTTCAACTTATTAGTAAATACAACCTTCATTTCAAATATACTTTACATATAGTTTCTCGAACCGTAATTACGTATAGACACATGACCATGACAGCATTTTTTTTATGGTAAAAAATAGTTGTTACTTTTTTTTTTTTTTTTGCTTTAATTATCATATGTAACGTTTTATCTGATTATTTATTATTTCAAATTGTTTTCAAATTGTTCATTAATTATATTTTATGTATGGAAATTATATTATGCGATGCATGAGTAAAAGCGAAATTTATTACTATACACTAAAAAACTAGTTTAATGGATATTTTCTTCTAATCATTCAAAACATTTATGGAAATAACCTGTGCCTTAAATTGGAATTAAGAACCATCATAATAAACTTAAAATTAAAAAAATATGTGCATATCAAAAGACGCCTTTGTATAATAATAAAATATTTTACGAAATTTCTAATCATTAAACTCTTGAATAATAATTAATATATATACATACATATATATATATATATATATATATATATATATATATATATATATATATATATATATATATATATATATATATATATATATATATATATTGATAGTGATGAATAAAAAGGACACTTAGAAAGAGGGTAAACTTTCCACAGAAGAAGTATTCTGAATTTATCCAAATAACAGTACAACTCCTCCCCACCTCCCAAAAAAATAAAAGTACATATTTTTAAAGAATCCTGTTTCTAACTAAATGCCTATTCGATATGATTAAAGAGAATACCATCTTTTACTCTTGGTTTGTTGTAATTCATCCTAATTCAATTCTCTGTATCTCATAGAACAGTTTGAAAAATAGAAAATTGCTTACATATTATAAAATGTACATTAAGACATGCTCACTTGACATATCTCATATAAATATTATTTCTGCTTTAAATTATTTAAAAGCAGTCGAAAATACATTGGTGACTACTGATATGAATCAGTATATCTCTTATTCCAGTTGTTTACACTTTTTAAGAATGTTTCGACATTATATGAAACATATAGAAAAGACACCATTCTGACTAATCCTTCCTATTTCAATATGTTGCAAAATACAGAATAATTAAAATCATAGATAAAACCTCGAAAAATGCTCGATTTAGCACAATGAAGCGTGCGTAAATCATTTATTTAAACTTTCGTTTTTCTTTATAATTTTAAAAAATGTGTAAGATTTTATTTTATTTAAGTTCTTTAAAATTACTGTCCTCGGCCCTGCTATTAAAAAAGATGTTTTATACAGATTTTTTTAGCGCTTAATTTCTCGTCTAGATAAATTTCATAAAATAATTTTACTTTAGTTATTATAAGATATTTTACAAAAGATTAGAAAAAAATATAAAAATGATGCAGCATTCTAAAAAGAACAAAAAATCTATGTATCTATATTTATATCTATCTATCTATCTATCTATATATATATATATATATATATATATATATATATATATGAGGACTCCAGAAGCCAAGGGGTATAAGTGACAAAATTGAAAAAAAATAAACTAAATACACAGACGACCTAAAAATATGATTTTTTCATTTCAGGTAAAGAAATATAAGTGATTTTCTTATTATTTGCAGACTTATAGTGCCAAACCACTTTTTTCGAAAAAAAAAACAATATTGATTAATTATACATTTAAAGAAAATCGCACTTTATTTTTTAACAATTATTAAAATAAGAGTTCAAAGACCAGAATGCAACAAGCAGAAATTTCCTATTTCAATCCACTCAATTGTTATTGATGTTCCAATTTAACATCAATTATGTTTAAACTCAATTTACTCCAAATCGAAATTTTGTCACTTGTACCCCTTGGCTTCTGGGGTCCTCATATATATATATGTATATATATGTTAAGTAATATGTTGTTATTTTAAAATATTAAGAAATTTTAATGTCGCTTACAAACGGAAAATACAATTTTTAAGTAAAACTTTTTCCACGACCATTTACTATATTTTTCTTTATTTTAAAACGACCCATGTATATCAAAATTCGTTAAAACTATACTTTAAATATATTTATAATTATTATTAAATTATATAATATGTTAATATTAAGGTATACACACACACATATATATATATATATATATATATATATATATATATATATTAGTAAAATGCTATATATTATTAAAGAATATACTATACTTATTACTAAATTTCGTTTGAAATAGTTTATCTTACATTATTCATGTGATCTGTTAAAGAAACATCATTTCCACAAAGGATTGTGTAACCTTCAAATTCACAAAATCCCTTTCATTCGAAGAATTCAGTTTAATTTTACAGCAGAATTATAATTTATTTTTCAAAAAAAGTCACAATTCCTAGACCCCTGATGGAGTGTGATATATTGCCCCATCTGATGCAGGTCATACTGTTAAATCCATTAAGTTAAATTCCCTCTTCCAGCCTTGTCAAAAGCAAGACGCAAAAGCAGAAATAAATGATGCAGATTTTCTACGATCCAGATGAAATGGAAGGGAAATTTTGTATGATTAATTTTCGTCATTCAACTCTATTGAAACGAAAACGACAAAATTATTTTTCAAAACTAGACCCAAAAATTGTTTGTATAGTAATTTTTATTTGAAAAAAAAAAATACGAGTGTTTTAATTTTTCTTTAATATTTTGAGTTGGATAAATACGCAAAATTTTATGACCCAGTTTGTTTATTTTTTTAATGTGTATTTAGTATTACATAGATTACAATATTAGCCTCTTCGGAATTCTGTGTTTATTTATTTACTTTTTTAAATTTTAGCTATGGATTTATATTCAAGAGTTTATGTATATATATATTGTTTTTATTATTTTAAAAACTATTGCGATTTATTAATGATTCTGCATTTAAAATTTAGTTTAAATATTTTATTTTTCGTTTTCAGAAAATTAAAATTTTATTTATATATCTGCTAATTAGCTGTAATATTAGATTTTCATAAAAATGTAGAATTTTGTATTTTATTAAAAAGAAATTGTTTTTGGCAATTTTAATTTGATTATAATATATAACTTCCTTTTATATATTTAAAAAATGTATATTGGTACTACCATCTAATAATTTAATAATTTTAAATTAATTTGGATTTATTAATCAAAGTGTACGGTGTTTTGAAAAAAAAAATGAAACGAAACTCTCGTAGCGATCTGCGATCACTTACTTACTTTATTTAGATGATGGTTTTAAATGAATCGGGCGTAAAAGCTATTTTCGCAAAATATTTACAAGAGTAATTAAATTAATTAACAAAAATGCTGTTATTGAAGCCTTATAGATCTTAGATGAAAATTATAAATAAATGTTTTGTGACCTATCGGTTACAGTGAATTGTTTTGTAGTTGCAAATTTTCCATGCAATATTTCTTATAGGATAAAAGTTGCACATAGGTAAATGGTTGCAAAAATAACTATCATTAAAAATATTTAACTTCGATTGGGGAAAAATTCCATATCTTGTCTTTCTTCTAGCCTTTGGGGATTTTTTTTAAATACTGGAATGTAATTTATACATTTGAGTAAGTGCGTGTGTATTTTTTTTTTTTTTTTTTTTTTTTTTTTTTTTTTTTTTTTTTTTTACAGTTACCGTGTTTTTTCTTCTTTTTTAAAATTATAACGTTTGTTTCATTTGACATATACAATACATATATAAAATATATAAAATTATAAATATATATATAAGTCTATATTATTTATTTGTAGATGTATGTAGTATGTATTTACTCATTTATATCTATATATATAATTACATTTATGTAGAGATATATCTTTTTATATATACATAAAATATATAAACGAATATGCTATGTATATTTTTAACATTTGACATGCATAACGTTTTTAAATTAATATATGTATCTAAATTATTTAAGAATCGGACTTTTCCGTCATCTTGAGAAATATGGTCAGTTGCTAGAATGGCCTTTTGTCGCTATTTTTGATTTTTTAGCCAATCGCGCAAATCAGAACAGGATATGGAGGTCCTTCCTTCCAGCGTTTCGCTGTGATTCTTAAAAAGTTTGATCAATGATAAAATATTTTTAAGATCAATTAAATTTTTAAAATCACAAGATTTAAAAGAACATCACATTTGCATAAACCTTTTAATAAACATTTTCCGTTACTTAAGAAATGTGTTCCAAAACATATTAAAAACAAGTCATTATTTACATATTTCGGCTCAAGATAAGAATTATAATTATAATATGGAGAAAAAATTGTCTCAAAGTCAATACAAATAACATGCAATTAGCGTTTTATTTTTTTTATCTCGTTATTATTGACCGTGAGATAAATTTTCATTTTCGTACTATGATTGTGGTTATTATCTTGATTGGAACCGAAGCATGTTAATAATGATGTGTCTTTAATGTATTTTGTAACACCTTTCTGAAGTATCAGGAAATGTTTATTTTAACATTGTAAAACATTTGTGGTAACGTTACTCCATAAAATTGGTGAAAGCTACGATTTACACTTCATTGAATAATTTTTCACTTACATAATGGTGTAATAAAAACATGCATTACTGGTGTAACATTGCACTGTTACACCGATTATATCGGTTAAAATACTCCACCAAATTGGAGGCAGCAAGGCTGCCACCAGTTTTATGGAGTAAGGTTACACAAATGTTTTACAGTGAATGTTTGAACAAATTGTTTTGCATGAAAAGAGCAATCTACTTTTATTAACAGACGAATTAATACATTGAATTTTCTTTAATGGTACTTAAAATATATTAGCAAATTGTTTTGTATGAAAAGTGGAACCTACTTTTATTAGCAGATGGATTAAATAAAGTTTACATTGAATTTCTTTTAATGGTACTTTAATTATATTAGCATTTTTTTTTTGTATCATAAGTGCAATCTACATTTATTAGTAGATGAATTAAATAAAGTTTACATTGAATTTTCTTTAATAGTACTTAAATTATATTAGCAAATTATTTTGTAGAAAAATGCAATTTACTTTTATTAGTAGACGAATTAAATATAGTTTACATTTAATTTTCTTTAATGATATTTAACCCTTCCTGGTTCATCCTTTTTTTCAATTTTTGAGAACAAAATTACTTTTTAACAAGTTAAAAATAATTTTTAATTAGATTTTTTTTTTTTATAAAGTTAATCGTAGCTATCCAAAAGAACATATAGAAGTTTATAGGTTATCTCAATGTCTGAAGCATGTATACTTATTTTGTGTACTATTCCATTCATATTTATAGGTAATAAGCTAAGGAAGAGTTTTTGATGACGTTTGGAAGATAACGTATTGCAGACGGATTTGCGAGAGTATTAGAACGTTCTAATGTTTTTTTGGCGTTTTATCTCAAACGATTGGTTAAAAAATAACATATATTTTAAACATAAAGACAGAGACATATGTATAAAATAGAGGGATTTCCAATGGTACAAAGAGAATTTGGAAAACTATTATTGTTATCATTATTATTACTATTATTATTACCACATGTCAAGTCATAAATTAAGCCATAATAAGAAAGGTATAACCATGTATATATTATCATTGGCATACGTCAAAAGTAACTAAATAATTGTTAAGTCAAATATGCTAATATTATGCAATTAATACTTGATGAAAAGGTACCGGGTGTCCCAAAAATGACTGATGGATTTTAAAATTCAATAACTTGCAAACGGTGACAGCTATTTAAAAAAAAAAAAAAAAAAAAAAAAAAAAAAATGCAGGAGGGTTATGTATAATTTCAGGAGTTTTTTACCGTAATTTTTTATTTTATTTCGCATCTCAAACAATAGGTGGCGCTGACGACGATTGAAGGCCAAGTCGACGCTTCACTCAGCACTGATCACCTGGCCTTCAATCGCCGTCAGCGCCAACTATTGTTTGAGATGCGAAATAAAATAAGAAATTACGGTAAAAAAAACTCCTGACATGACACATAACCCTCCTGCAAAAATTTTTAAATAGCTGTCACCGTTTGCAAGTTATTGAATTTTAAAATCCATCAGTCCTTTTTGGGATACCCGGTATGTACCATTAATACGGGGAAGGGTCAGAAAATCAGTTTCTCCTGGCGAATGTGAACAGAGATGTGTATAAAAAACAAAATATATAAAGAAAAATTAAAAATAAGAGGCAAATTTACTTCAGCTCATCTGGGTAACATTAACCCGTGCTTCATTAAGGTCAAAGTAAAAAAAAAAAAAACATGATTATTTGTTGTTTTTTCTTCATGAAATTAATACTGCTGAAGCTAGAAACATAATGCTGGTTTCATTTGATAAAATATGTTTTTGCTTTGAAAAAGCAACTACCTTTTTTTTTCTTTTTTGTAAAAATCTATAGATTTAACACGTTTGCTGCCGCTTACGTGCAGATATGATGATAGTTAATGCCGCACTGTAGAAGTGGGTTTTTCCCAGAAGCCGATTTATTTTTATAACAAAGAATCAGTGAAGATCCAGTAGGTATCAGCGAAGAGCCAGTCCCGCGCTAGCGCGCGACTGGCTATTGGACATCACCTTACATCACACGCTGGCGCATGAGTGGCCCTTTAACGTTGGCACCATATCACGCGCTGGCGCGTGATCTCAGCGAATATGTTAACATACGTGCATTTTTTTTTTCTTTAACCGGACTTGGTATGAAAGCTAAAAATTGACTTTTTACGAAAAGATTACGGAGATATAACGGAGGATAGAGAAACCGAGATTCTGTTAAATAACACCGAAATTATTCGATAAATTTACAGCAGACTGGGTAAACTCACATTCTTAAAAAATACATAAAATTCTGTAAATTTATTTTTAGTCATAATAATATAGTTTAGTTATCAAAATTAGTGAAACGCATATTCTTTAGTGACCTCAAAGAATTTTAATTTTTGAACAAATTTGAATTTGAGCATAATTTAATTTTTACCTAACCGGCCTGGGGTTTGCATCTGAGAACTCGTAACACTGGGAGCATACCTTCAGTTATTGCAAGTTAAAATTAAAAAAAAATGTTCAAATAAAAAATAAAAATAAATGAATACAGAAAAATAAATAAATAAACTATTTTCTTCTTCTATAATATGTGCTTTTTGAATTACAAATTTTAACATCGGTAAATTATTTTTAAATAAAGACATAGCAATCCCTGCAATGTATTTGATATAGGATAAGAGAAATATCTGCAAATTAATTACCGATAAACTTAATCAAATGCATTTAACTGAGAACTAGTGCATATTTACAGTACCGTTTTTTCTCTGTGTTTTTACGGAAATCTTTAACAGGGTATGCCCTCATAAAAACATTTTTAGATATGAGCAGCCTGATTATATAAAATAATAATAATAATAATAATAATAATAATAATAATAATAATAATCTCAGGTACGATTCTAGTCTAAGACCAAAATATCGGCTAGCCAATTGAGACATTTCAGAATCAAACTTCCAGCTGTGGCTGGACTGCGACCGACAATATATTAGGCCAGTTCATGAAGTGTAAAACGTCACACGCAATAGATCCGAGGCTAACGAAAAAGGCAGGCTACCGCGGTGTATGCTAAGTATCTTTTTTACAGGCCTCTAGCATGACGTAATGCTCTATTGGTGCACTCGTATTGGTGTATTAGAGCATCACGTGACTTCAGCGGCATGTAAAAAGAAAGAAAGAAAAAAAACCTTTGGAATGCACCGTGGTAGATTGTCTTTCCCGTTAGCCCCAGAATAGATCATCTTTATACGGTGATTGATACAAAGCAGATCGAGCGTCCTTTAATGCCAATCTCCGTCTGAAGATGATTCAATTCTTGTGAAATTATAATTAATTAACTGGTCATATATGTCGTTTGTTGAGCTAACATTCGCTTAAACAAATTGGACAACAGCTTTATATTACAAATCAACAGCTTTATATTACATATCAACAACAGCTTTATATTACAAATTTGCTGAAACGGGAAAAAATAAAACAAATCGCCTAAGGAGACAGTGGACGTTATTATTATTATTTTTAATTTTCATCATAGCAATATGAAATTGCTCATATATACATTTCACCGAAAGTATACAGAACACCTTCAAATAATATCCAATATTCTTTAAAGTTATGTATATATTTTTTTTAAATTACATTTTTAAAGAAATTTTAAAATGCTCCTCATGTTTTAATTTTTGAGATATTTTCTTGCTTTTGCATTTTTATCACTTAAAACTCTATTATAAGCAAATTTGTGTAAGATATTTTTTAATCTCTTGAATGAGAATATTTTACAGATTTTTTTTTCTAACTTCCATATCGATTTTCATAAAAATTTTGACTTTTAATAATTAAAAAATCTAATTTGACTATGTTAATAAAGACGAATTTTAGAAAGCTTACACAATTTCTTTCTAAGCAATATCAGGATACTTCCTAATCAATTTCATAAATATTGATAAAAAATTACGTCGCAAGCAGCGTTTCAAAAATTAAAAAAACACAAAAAATTAGTAATGTTAATAATATATATTCTACATAAAAATATGAGAATTTATATCATAAAACATTTTGCTTCTAAGACATTGTATATACAACGTCTTATAAGCAAAATGTTTTATGATATAAATTCTCATATTTTTATGTAGAATATATATTATTAGTATTACGAGTTAGTGGACGTAGTCAAGACTTATTTAGTGTTATTTTTCACATTAAAAAAAATAGTTTAGATAAAAACAAATTTAAAGTATATAAATACACTTGCATTTATTATGTACTTCTTAGAACCCTCATAAATGATACTTTAAGAAGAAAAAACTGTTTTGGTAATATTATTCCACAAAAATAGACCTTTTTGCGACGAAATGTCTACTGTACCCTTAAAAAAAAAAAAAAAAAAAAAAAAAAAAATACATAATGTGGTACACAACCTGCGTTGTTTAAAGTATATATGTAAAAAGTCTTGGAAACAACGAGGTTTATAGGAAGGGGAGAGAAATTGAGGAAGAAAAATAATCAGGGAAAATTCTCTGATTGTAGTTTTTCCGTTGTCATATTAGCCAAAGTCACTGGGCAGAAAACTGAAATCTGCTTTTTGTAATGTTTCATTCCTAGGAGATATCTTTCTGCTCGATAGGAGTTTTTCAGTAAACTTTTTTACAGGCAAAAATTCATAGTCGCATGAGTTATATTTAATTGAAATTCAACCATTTATATATTTAGTACGATTTTGTATGTTAAATATTATATACGATTTCATCCATGTGTGTGAATCAATCTATACGTCATTTTCTATATAAAAAAATTACATCTATATATACCTTTTTCGATAAAACAGGCAATATAAATACGCCATACAACGGATTTTATTTTGAGACATACTTAGGTAAAAGTTATAAGCAAAAGATTTCGGAAATAAATTTATGCTTGGCTAACCAATGAAGAAAATTATCTATATGCCTGCATTTATTTTTATGCAACGAAAAACTTTCCGGTAACAAATAATGCTGGAATATTTTCTTATCGATGAAAATGTTTGAACTTATCAGTAAAATCTAGAATAAATCTTACGGGGTTTTCTATGCTAAATCTATTCGGGGATTTCACTTATAATGATGGAAAGCATGATAATTTAATATTTAAAGAAAACCGTTTTCATAATTAAGTTATTTTTTTCTTCATTCTTTTCTATTTTTATTTTATAGTATTGCAAGATTAAAGGTATATGCCTAAAATGTTATTATAGTAAAAGTTTTGTTCAGTTTATTGAGAATGTGGAAATAATAAATATTTGATTTAATGTATTTCACATCAATACTATAAAGACAAAAGGCGTCCGTCTTAATATTGCACTTTGTTTGGAAACTGTATCGTCATTTATTTCAAGTGGATTCGTTTTATTTGTCTGCAATCGACTTAATTTAATAGTTTTTTTAATTATTACTCGATCTTTAAAAAAAGAACGGATCGATTTGTAGGGAAATGGGGAAAAGAAAAAGGAAGGGGGTGTTTGAAGTCGAGTCATAATTTTAAAAAACTGTTAAAAAAACTGTTTAAATAGGAATTGGTGGAATTAAAGAAAACATACTTCTTGTAAAATTAGGCAACCTTATTATTCCTCGAAATATTTAATGGGCACTATTAACATTAATTTATAACAGATGAAAATTTAATGTAAATGTATTTGAATAACAAGAGATGTTTTTTTTCAAACTACGAAAAATAAATTACCTTCTAATGGTCACTTTTAATGCTATATATAAATATTTTTCACGAATTATTCATTTAAAATAACAAAACCTCTGAAAATTGGGTTAAAGATATAATAAAACTAAATTATATATATATTTAACATTATTGTCAGGAACCTGTAAAACTTCGAGGGATAAACTAGTAAATATACAAAGCATCTTATCTCTTAATACATGTGGCGTTGAACTATACGTTTAAGAATAGATATAATCAAAGTAAATTTTAAATGTTGTAGAAAATAATGAAATTGATTGTTCGCGTTTATTGTTTGATTGCGTTTACTTGACTTATATACACTATATTGCCATTGATTATGGGACACTTGCGATTTTAGACATTTTACTAAATATCTAGAAAAATACATGAGGAATCATCTCGAAACTCTTAGTGTATAAATATAATAGTATAAGTCATACATCTCCGTGAAGATTTTTTCCCGAAACTCCAAAGGGGACCGTCAACAAATTAAAAAAGAATGAATATCTTTTGAATAACCCTGTCAAAACTAATGTAGCAAAAGCGCTCAAACTCTAGATTGTGATTGAATGCCTTATTGTTATAAGCCTTGTTCATTTTTATGCAAATAGCATGCATACTCGCAGAGTAATTAAGGTTTTTATAAAAATGATCCCAAATTTTTCCAAGTTTTTTCCTTATAATTTTCAGAGTTCTTAATATAAAATATTATTTTTTTCAGAAACTATGACAAACAACATTGCACACAGTACCCTGTAATCAGAATTAAAAAATAATGAAAATTGTATAAAAAATGAGTTGATTTACTAAATAATTTTTTACTGCGCATGCGTCAACGATATCAAAATTTCATTTGCATATTATGTTAGCTAAATGTATAGAGCAACTTTTGTGAAAGTCACAAAATCATAACTTTAAAATTCTGACAATAATCGTCAATTGAATAAGTCGAAAATCTGTTATTCTCAAAATGAAGCAAAAACAAGAGGGGTTGTATCCATATGTTCATTGATTAGTGTCAATATAGAATACACAATATGGGATGTACTACTGCATTTGGATAAAATCCCTCATTTTTTTGCTTCATTTTGGAAACAACGGATTTTGTCCTTTTTCTATAGACGATTACTTTCAGAATTTTCAAGCTATGATTTTGAGACTTTTACAAAAGTTGCTCTATACATTTAGCTAACATAATATGCAAATGAAATTTTGATATCTTTGACGCATGCGCAGTAAAAAATTATATAGTAAACCTACTCATTTTTCATACAATTTTTATTATTTTTTAATTCTGATTACAGGGTACTGTGTGCAATGTTGTTTGTCATATTTTCTGAAAAAAATATTATTTTATATTAAGAACTCTGAAAATTATAATGGAAAAACTTGGACAAATTTGGGACCATTTTTATAAAAACCTTAATTACTCTGCGAGTGTCCATGCTATTTGCATAAAAATGAACACAGTATATTACAATAACGCATTCAATCATAATCTAGAGTTTGAGCGCTTTTGCTACATTAGTTTTGACAGGGTTATTCAAAAGATATGCATTCTTTTTTAATTTGTTGACGGTCCCCTATGGCGTTTCGGTAAAAAATCTTCACTTAGATGTATGACGTATACTATTATATTTATACACTAAGAGTTTCGAGATGATTCCTCATGTATTTTTCCAGATATTTAGTAAAATGTCTAAAATCGCAAGTGTCCCATAATCAATGGCAATATAGTGTATATATATATATATATATATATATATATATACAGGGTGATTCCAAATTTTTTTTACAATAAAAGAGGGTTGGTAATACACATCAAGACAAAAAATATTAAATAGAGATCAAGGGTCCAAAACGTTTTCCTAAGGAAATAGCCGCCATTAAAGTTTAGGGACCAAAATTTCAAATAAACATAAAAAACGGAAAAATCGGTCCATTGATTTGCGGTTTTCACTAAAATTATTCTTTATGTCGGCATTTTCTTGAAATTAAATTATAAAGACAAATTTCAAAAAATGCCGATAGAGGGCGCTTTAGACTTTGGAGTAACGAACAACTATTTTTTGCCGGTATGTTTTGCATCTCATTAAATGTTTTCGTAAGTTTACACTCAAACTTAAATTTTGAGCTCAAAACCTGTAGTTGGGAGTGGTTAAGTAACACAAACTGACCTGTGTTCAGAGGGTTTAAATTTCAAATGATTAAAAAAAAACGGAAAAATTGGTCGATTGATTTGCGGTTTTCACTAAAACTATTCTTTATTTAGGTATTTTCGTGAAAATAAATTATAAAGATAAATTTCAAAAAATGCCGATAGAGGGCGCTTTAGACTTTGGAGTAACGAACAACTATTTTTTGCCGAATTGTTTGCATCTCTTTAAATGATTTCGGAAGCTTAGACTGAAACTTAAATTTTGAGCTCAAAATCTGAATAGTAGGGAGTGGTTAAGTAGCACAAACTGAACTGTGTTCAAGGGGGAGGGGCAGGTTCAAATTTAAAGTAATTATAGAAAATGGAAAAATTGGTCGATTCGTTTGCGGTTTAAAATAAAACTATTCTTTAAGTCAGTATCTTCTTGAAGATAATTTTTAAAGATAAATATCAAAAAATCCGTCAGAGGGCGCCTTAAACTTCAGAGTAACCAGCAATTCATTTTAACCATTATTTTTTGGTTCTAATTAAATGCTTGCAAAAGCACTTTAAATGTTCTCGGAAGCTTAGATTTAAACTTAAATTTTGAGCTAAAATCCTAAATCGTTATGAGGAATTAAGAAGTGCAAACTGAAGTGTGTTCAGGAGTTGTAATTTAACGCTTTTTCCTCCTCGAACACAATTCAATTTTTCGCTACTTCAACACTCCCAAATATTCAGAATTTCAGCCGAAAATTTAAGTCTATGCATTTGAAAGTATTTAATGAGATTAAAAAAATAACAGTTAAAAATAGTTGTACGCTACTCCAAAGTCTAAGGCGCCCTCTATCGGCATTTTTTGAAATTTATCTTTAAAAATTATTTTCAAGAAAACACTGATTGATCAAGAAAACTGCTGATTTAAAAATTAGTTTTAGCAAAAACCTCAAACGAATCGACCATTTTTTTCCGTTTTTTACAATTATTTGAAATTTGAACCCTCTGAACACAGCTAAGTTTGTCTACTTAACGACTCCCAGCTATTCAGATTTTGAGCTCAAAATTTAAGTTCAAGTCTAAGCTTACGAAAGCATTTAATAAGATGCAAAAAACAACTCCAAAAAAGAGTGTTTCGTTACTCCAAAGTCTAAAGCCCCCTCTATTAGCATTTTTTGAAATTTATCTTTATAATTTATTTTCACGAAAATACTTAAATAAAGAATACTTTTAGTGAAAACCGCAAATCAATCGACCAATTTTTCCGTTTTTTATAATCATTGAAATTTGAACCCTCTGAACACAGCTCAGTTTGTGTTACTTAACCACTCCCAACTACAGATTTTGAGCTCAAAATTTAAGTTTGAGTCTAAGCTTACGAAAACATTTAATGAGATGCAAAAAATACCGGCAAAAAATAGTTGTTCGTTACTCCAAAGTCTAAAGCGCCCTCTATCGGCATTTTTTGAAATTTATCTTTATAATTTAATTTCAAGAAAATGCCGACATAAAGAATAATTTTAGTGAAAACCGCAAATCAATCGACCGATTTTTTCCGTTTTTTATGTTTATTTGAAATTTTGGTCCCTAAACTTTAATGGCGGCTATTTCCTTAGGAAAACGTTTTGGACCCTTGGTCTCCTATTTAATATTGTTTTTCTTGATGTGTACTATCACCCCTCTTTTATTGTAAAAAAATTTGGAATCACCCTGTATATATATATATATATTCGCAGTTAGTATTCGGCTAATGCTGGAGAGCGAGTGAAAAGTTTAAGCACAGCATGAATTTTCAAAATAAATTTTTTGATTATCTAAAAGTTTGTTTCTTTTTCAAATAAACAGATTAATGAGATAATAAATTCTATTTAAAGAACTAAAGTTAATTTCTCAAAAATTTGAAGCGCAGAAGTTGTTTGGTCTTTAGTAGTAGTAAGTGGTCTTTAGAAATATAATAATTAAAAAAATATATTTAATTATTGCTTCATTTGACTAGATTACTTTAAATAAATGGTCTTCTACGGATAAAATGAGGTTCTGTATTGTGTCTGGTTCGTGCGTTTTTATAACATGCGTTCTCATTGGTATCTTTCAAATCTTTAGTGAGACTATACCACATATTTTCTATAGGGTTTTAAAGGGCTAACTGCAACAAACCAATCAAAACATACTTTTTTTTGTACTTAAGCGACATTTAAGTTGAGTTTGAAGTATGGATCGAAACAATATAATGGTGATATACCCATCCCTCTCCCTCTTTATTGACAACAACAGGTAGCAAATCATCGGCAAGTGTCTTTTGACAGTTTTCAGAGTTTTCACGACCACTGATGATTTCTAGAGATATATGACTCTGAAAGAGCTACTCCTCCCCCCATACCATTACACAATCACCACCATGTTGTTTGCTAAACATAAACCTAAGTTTTTTTTACGGAGATCATGCAAATAGTACTTAAAAGCCGTACAAATCAGGGCCATCGATACCCCATTATGATTCATCACTGAATATGACATTCAATCACTTATCACCAATTGACAAATGTTCTTTGGCTCACTGTTATTTGTGCTCTTTATGGTGACATTTCAGATAGGATAACTGAGCCATTTTTAGACTTTCGATGCATCTCGATTCTAAAACTCTTGTTGCAAATTGCAAGAGGCCAATCAAAATAGGGTTTCTTTTTTTCTACTTAAGTCACATTTAAGGTGAGTTTGAGGTATGGATCGAAACAATATAATATTGAAATCATCATCCCCCCACCTCTTTATTGACAACAATGGATAGCAAATGATCGGAAAGTGTCTTTTGACAGTTTTTAGAATTCTCACGACCACTGATGATTTCTAGAGATATCTGACACTGAAATAACTACTTTCCTCCCGCCCCATATCATTAGACAACCTCCACCATGTTGTAGGCTAAATATGTACCTAGGTTTTTTACAGAGATCATGCCAATATTACTTAAAAGCTGTATGAATTCGGATCATTGATGTTCCATTATGGCTCATCACTAAATAAGAAATTCAATCGCTTATCGCCAAATGACAAATTATCTTTGGCTCACTGTTATTTGCGTTGTTTATGGTGTCATTTCAGATAAGATAACCGAGCCATTTTAAGGATTTTGATGCATCACGACTCTAAAACACTTGTTGCTAATTCCAACAGGCCAATCCAAACAGACGTTTTTTTCTAATTAAGCCACATTTAAGTTGCGTTTGAGGTATGGATCGAGACAATATAATGTTGAAATAACTATCTCCCCATATCTTTATTGATAACAACTGGTAGCAAATGATCGGCAAATGTCTTTTGACAGGCTTCAGAGTTCTCACGTCCACTGATAATTTCTAGAGATATCCGACTCCGAAAGAACTTCTCCCCCCCATGTTATTTCACAACCACCACTATGTTCTATGCTAAATATATAGCTAGATTTTTTTACGGAGATCATGCCAATAGTACTTAAAAGCTGTACAAATCCGGGTCATCGATGTGTCATTATGGTTCATTACTGAATATGAAATTCAACCACTCATCACCAAATGACAAATGGTCTGTGGCTCACTGTTATTTTCCGCCCTTTATGGTGACATTGCAGATAGTATAACCGAGCCATTTTAAAGTGTTTGATGTATTCCAATTATAAAACTTTTCTATAAACAGTTTGTTTTGTTATTTGCTTTCCGACTGCAGTTTTTATTTGTGAAAGAGAATAATTAAGTTCATTATGTCTAAATGCGATAATGTTATTTTATATGATATCGTTCACTATCTCTATTAGTTAGGGGGTTGTATTTTCTTACCGATAAGACAAAGTGCCCATATTCTAATTCCCTAATTTCGTCCCCATTCACTTCAACGCTTCTTGCAATGTGGCGCCACTGATCACGTAAGGCAAAAGGAACGGATAATAAACGTATTCAGAAGTGAAAATTTCACTCGCCAAGACGAATCCGTGTATTATTAATGTCAGATTTCCTATTTTAAGGAGATCAAAGTTCTTGCTACGTCATTCGTAGAACGATATTTACTTTACCGTAAGTATTTATTTCCTATTCATTGCATGTATTCTACGTAGGTAAGATGTTAACAGTACGATATAGTGAATTTTACACTGTTCAGTTTATTTTACAAGAATTGAAGCATCGCTATATTAGGAAGTAGCGTTGTTCAAATTTCGTCCCCCTTTTAGCTCTTATTTTCGTACCGGACGACGAAATTAGGAACGTTTCTCAGAGCTGTGATATTCTGATAGATAATGTGCCTGCAATTTTGTATGTAGGTATGTATATACTTAATCTTGAGAATTTGATTCAAATTTTGAAAATAAGTTCATTTTTATCAGAGATCAGGGAAGTGCCACTGATCATGCTAGCAACTTCTGCCTGAGGAGTAGGGTGGACCTTATTTTTCATGTTTCAAAATGTAATCTTCTCACCCTCTAAATTTGTTCCTTTTTATGAAAAAATAATTCTGGTAAAATATTAACTCAATTGAACAATATTTAGAGGTAGCTCAATGATGTAGAAGTTTCTAATGTATGAGCAGTGATAAACATATGCGTACTCGCATGCTATGTCATAGAAAATAAATTCTATCTTCTAAAATATTTAAAAATGCATTTAGCTTTACATTTTTATTCATAGATGGCAGTACTATGCACAATAATATTTAAAACAATAAACTGCATTTAGCAAATAGCAATCTTTGAAGCCATTGAAGACTGCACTGTTAAAAATCTGCTGCATTTTGCTGCAACGCACTCCCCTGCTTGTATAGAAAACGGTTACTTGGCCGTGAAATGGCGCTTTCTCATTTGTTGGAATAGAGATATTATATACAAGTGGTGGAGGGCGTTGCAGCAAAATGCAGCAGATTTTTAACAGTGTGGGGAATAGCAGATAATATACGTGCAATGTGCTTTGACACTACCAGCTCAATCACTGGTTATATTTCTGGTGCATGTGTTCTTTTAGAACATAAATTGAAAAAAAAACTCTTATCATTTGGTTGCAGACATCACACTATGGAGCTGATAATTAGTACTGTATTTGAAGTATGCATGGGAGTCAAATCTTCACCTGAAATTGCATTATTTAAACGCTTTCAGGAATATTGGAGTTTAATTGATAAAGACAAGTACGAAACGGGAATTTCATTTGATGATGTTGCAAATCTAGTAGAAGATATTAAGCAAGAGACTATCAACTATGCAAAGAAGTACCTAGAAGAGCAAAGAGAAACAAAGCTATAAGAGGTGATTATAAGGAATTTTTAGAACTTGCAATTATATTTCTAGGTGCTGTCCTAGAAATGGGAATCAGATTTATGTCACCAGGTGCAATGCATCATGTCCGTTGGATGTCCAAAGTAATATATTGTCTCAAGAGCTGGATGTTCAAGGCTCAGTTTAAATTGACTGTAAAAGAGGAAGAAGGTATACGTGATATGTGTGTTTTGACAGCCTGTGTATACTTGAAAGCTTGTATCACTGCACCTAAAGCTTCATGTGCCCCATATAATGACTTGTTGTTGCTCAAATCACTACTTGACTACTCATCAATACATTCAACTGTTTCCAAGTCATCATCACGTAAATTTGCTAATCACTTGTGGTATTTGTCAGAAGGACTTGTTGGTTTAGCTTTATTTGATAGCCGTGTGAGTTTATTAACTAAAAGACTCGTGGTTATTGCATTACAGAATGAAGCTAATTCTAAAAAACAAGCTCAAATTTATTCCAAACGAGTCAGTGTTGCTCGACATTCATTTAAGAATAAAAGATTGGAAGATTTTGTCACAGCTAAGTCAGTGATGTTGTTTCAATTGTTGGAACTTCCGGATGGATTTCCTGCAGTAGATCCTAAATTGTGGGAGTTAAGAGAAACTATAAACAGGCAAAAGAGGTAATAAAATCTCTAGAAGTAGTAAATGACCATGCCGAACGTGCAGTTGCACTTATACAAGAATACAATGGATTGATAACTCATGATGAAATTCAACTACAATTTTAAATAGAAGTTAATGAAGATCATCGTAAAATGTACCCAGATAGCAGAAAAATGTGTTTCTCTCAACCTGCACAAATGCAATAAAATTTTAATGTGACATGAAAATCTAATAATTGTGCTGTAAATTAAATAAATTGTCACAATTAAATCATTAAAACATTTAAAGTGCTTACTTACTTGTGTAGCTAATATTTTGAATTTTTTCCTAATTTTATAAATTTCAAGTCAATTGAGCTACCTCTAAATATTTGAAATAATTGCTCAAACTTTTTACATAATGTTTTTGTATCAAAAGGAACAAAATAGGGGGGTGAGACTTGTAAAAATAATAATTTTTAAAAATCATGGCATTTAAGGTCCACCCTACTGAGGAGGTTCAGCAACATTGACCTCTGCATAAAAACGAAGTGAAAAATTCCCAGGTGAATGAAAAACGCTTAGATGAAAAAAAATTCTAACAACTAGCACTCTCATGGGGAAGGGAAAAAATCCACCCTGTGAAAAGACCAAACATGAATCACCTAATATCATTGATGACGAAAATGATTCTTCTGTTGAAATTCCTCATGATGATAAAATAAGCGATGATGACGACTATGATGAAGAGTGCCTTACTTGACTGAAGTGTTTTTTTCATAATAAACATAGGGAATAATGTGTCAGTGCCTCCAGTGCTGCACATGGTCCCACAAACCTTGGTCAAGAGCCAAAAACAATTCACAATTTATATGCCCCTCATACTTGGATGGATACTTTTTTATGGTAGTATTGATGCTATTGTTTACTATTAGGATTAATAGTGCCTTTCTTTTGTACCGGAAGTTAAGGTAAAATAAGTTATTTCTTTTCAAATAAATTTTGATTTAGCTAAATGTTAATCCTTGGCTTTTTGGATTTTTTTGCAGGGGGACGAAATTGGGACTTTTTAATTTTTTTTCATATTGACATACTTTTGAAAAAACAATTTTTCGTATTGTTTAATTTTTTTGTACAACATTTCATAACAACCACAATCTTCATTCACAACATTCACACATAATTTCATATGTGTGAATAGTTAGTCTAAACAAAATCCAAAATTGTTAAGTTTTCACTGAAAATTAAAACTTCCAGGGGTTGAAAGTAACCGGGGCGACAATAATAGGGCATTTTACCCTATCATTTTTTATCCAATCAAGATTTCTCTTTTTATTTTTAACGTGATCTTTGGTTAAAAAAATCATGCTATACTTTTTTTAGACTGTTATCCATTTTAATGGAAATACAAATTTATTATTAAAATCACTGTATTATTAGAAATTATTTTATTCTAATACATAGAACACTACAACGTATGACATTCCTGTTCTTTTCCATATGTGTATTCATGTGTAATCACGGTTTGAAAAAAAACCATATATTTGAAATGAAGCTTCTGTATACAAATTAATAAACAAATTTTGCTGACCAGGCGCAGAAAAATCTAACATTTCATCGATTAGATATGAGAAAAAAGTGAATTATCAATCCTGCCCTAAAAAATTAAATTTTGTTGGTCAGGCTTGAAAAAAAATCATTTCATTGGTTTGACTCAAAAAAATTGAAAATTTTATAGTTAGGCTTAAAAAATAATAATAATCTGAAAGGTTTATAACAATATGCAGTGCTCGCTGCCTTGATGCACTATTTCTGCTACTGATTTCATATCCAAGCCTATGTTTTTTGGAGTTTTTTTAATACTTTTAATACAACAAAATTAACACTCGCTGTTCTTTATACTGATTGTAAGATATTGTGTCAGAGACAAAATGAGTGGTTTTGCATTTATATTTCTGGTGCTTCTTCAAACAATAATGATATATGATAATGAGGTTAAAAGCCAACTATCGAACATAGCAGGTGCATTTATTTTTTGAAGTAATACCAGTACATATTTCTATGCTGCCATCATTATCGATACCGTTTCACAAGAAACAAAGATGCATTGTCATTTTTTAAAAACTGATATCCTAAATAACGTGAATGCAATAAACAAGAGCAGCAGTATCGATCCATATTTAACGAATTACTACATTCAAACGAAAACTTTGCTATCAATATTGCATTCGGGTATTCAAAACGTAAATAAACGCACTGCGGGGAAAAATATAAAGCATGCACAGCCAAATAAATGAATTCAAAAGTCAAACTTCAAGTCTAATTTACATTAATAATACTTGTAATGACATAAAATGGCAACAACTCTGATTAAAAAGTTTTATTTAATTATATTTTGACGTGTGATTGTACAATGGGCTTGCAAATACCTCAATAAATATTCCAAATATGATTGTTATTTTATAAATAACGTGCACATTAAGTGTGGAAACATTGAGATTTCAGATGAAATTAAATAAGTAAAATAGTTTAATAAAAGATTTTATAGTCGCAAAACATGGCAAACGAACTTTAAGGGGGCTCAGGGGTTGAAAACTTTTCAAAAAATCGATTTTTTATGATCTAATTTGATTATTCATTTAATTCTTAACTCAATGCAAAAAACCACATAAGAATATTTCCATTTTTAACGGAGTTATAAGCATTTATGTATCAACACTTTCATAGCCGCATCCATATCATTTCAACTTTAAGTCGCGTTTTCTCAAAACTTAATTTTTGATGACTAACACCAAAATTAAAAAAAAAAAAAAAACTATTTGTTAGAATGGCTCTTTTTTTTTTTTTTTTTTTTTTTTTGCATGCATATAACATCATTATCTAGATTATGAATTAATATTTTAAGTATTACGATTTAATATTTTGAGTATTATGATTTAATATTATGATTGAGTATATGAGTATATGAGTATATGATTTAATATTATTATTTAATGTATTAATTATTAATTAATTAATTAATTAATTAATTAATTAATTAATTATTAATTAATTAATTATTAATTTATTTATTATTAATGTAATTATTTAATGTATTTGAGTATTTTATTTAATATTTTGAGTATTTTTAATGAAAAAAAAGTTGTATTTTTTAGGGTTTTTTTAAATTTTCATCTTTGAGAGATTTTTTAATACTGTTTTTATTAAGTAATAATTATATCCTTAATTCATAATCTAGATTATGATGTTATACGCATGCAAAAAAAATTAAGCCATTCCATCAAATAGTTTTTTTTTAATTTTGGTGTTAGTCGTCAAAAATCAAGTTTTGAGAAAACGCGAGTTAAAGTTGAAATTATATGGATGCGGCTATGTAAGTATTGATACACAAATGCTTGTAATTCCGTTAAAAATGCTAATAATTTTAAGCGGTTTTTTTGCATTGAGTTAAGAATTAATTGAATAATCAAACTAGATCATAAAAAAATCGATTTTTTGAAAAGTTTTCAACCCATGAGCCCCCTTAACGATATCGAGATCCCATAGACTATTAAATCTAAATTTACAATAGCAGAGATTATCTGAAGATTTATTAACATTTCATTTTTATATTTATTTAAATCAAAGAGGTAAAAAAACAGGTTTTAAATTCACATTACTATGCATAGAATATCAATGATAAACACGATACACAAGTGTTAAATTTAAGACTAAATGAAATAACAGATAGCATAGAAGTAAGAAATAAGTTTATTTCTACTTCTTTGACAGATAATGATGAAATCAACTTTTCGTAAAATGTTATTTGTAAATGTCTGTAGTTTAAATAAATATAAAGTAAAGCTTACCTTAAAAAAATGAAAATCAATTCCTATATGGCAGCTGCATAGAATTCCACAGCGAGCGAAATGGTTGCGTCGACGTTGGTCGGCCGGCTGGTGTTTATTCTCGTTCATTCATCGTTTGTAAAGGTCCAGACACATACCACAAACTTCTTGCGGTCAGGCGTCGCAATTTTTGATCTTTCGTGTCGGCACTTTGATGTATAAATTGCTTTTTCAGTGAACTTTTTTGAACTTCAAGAGAGAAATCGAATTCGAAATCAGTTGACAGCTTTACGACTGAAGATGGGGTAGATAAAACTCTCCTTTCCTTTGTCAATTTGGTAGGGTCAGTCCCTCAAAATCATTTAAAGAGGTTTCACATTTGTTCCCTTTGGAAACAAAGATAGATTTATTGCTCTTTTAGTGTTATAAAAAGTACTGCTCAGGGACCGATTTACGAATTTGGGGGCCCTGGGCACAGATGCTTACAAGGGGCCCCCTTGGAAAGTTGCTTACAAAAATATTGAGATCCCTCCCCCCCCCCCCAAAAAAAGTTACTTATTATTAAGATAACCATGACAGACTTCACAATTTAATCACCTTTAAATACCAATTAAAAAATTAAATATTACAATCATTTATTTAGGATTTTAAATAACTATTTCAAAATATGAAATCTAAATAAGTAGAAGTAGTACAATAAAATGTGTATTGATAATTATCTTTTTCTACGCAAGTTTATATGTCTGGAATGATAAAGTATGCAACAACTAATCAGAAATATTCCGCAATACCAAACTATAGTTATTTAAAATATTGTGGGACTCTGCCACCTATGAACTGCACTCACCAACCCCAAATAATTTGACAAGAACAGGAACATGATTAAATAAAAAGTAAAAATACAATGTATTTTTAAAGTGATAAAGATAAAAGAAAATATTCACTATAATAAAGTGATTAAATACGGATGTTTCAACCAAAATACACAACGTTGTAAAAATAAAATATGAACACAGTAGAATGAAGAATGAAATGTAAAATCCCACTAGATTTTGTAAGCAGTTGTATTGATTTTGGACAATAATTGAATATTTTTCAGCAGCATTTGGGGGCCCCTGAAAATTGGGGGCCCTAGTCCTGTGCCCCGAAGGCCCTGTCCTAAATCAGGCACTGGAGTGTTGTTCGCTCGCAGCCTAAGATTACGAAAGATCAGATAAAAACGCATGCGCAATAAGCATTCCGACACAAACGTTATTTAAGTAAGTTTACTAGTGTTTTATTAGCAAAGAATTAGTTACTAACGATTTTCTAGTAATTGTAAAGATCGCTGTAATGATACTAAGAATATTTTAGTAAAATCGCACAATATTTTTTACAGTGTAGTAAAAGAAAGTTTTGTTCTGTCTGTGTAAGATGGCTAGTAAAATCTACGGCACATACAAAGCTAAAATAATTGTGAAGATAGCCCAAAGTGTGCTGATGGACCTGAGACTCAGAATTTTTAAACTCAAATACTTAGTTGATCTATTCATTAAAAATCGCAACTCACTATCATTAAAAACTCATTTCGTTCTTTTTTCAAAGGAGAAAAGCGCTGGCGCACACGAAGAAACCTTTTTTATGCATGAGTTGAAAATGAAGATAGAAAAGACGAAATTTCGCCGGGAAAGGTATTTGTGATTATATATTAACTTACGTCTGCCAAAACACTTAGTAAATTTAAATACAGAAGAATACATTGAAATTTTCAGATGTCGTAACTACTTCTAAAAGTTTATCGCAGTTAACTCCTTGAAGAAAATTTTTCAAAAAGAGTTGTTTTTCCAAAAAATATGTTTTATCTCTTATTGCAAAACCCCTCCAGAGAGCAATTTTAGAGGCACAGACAAAACAAAATTATATTCTAAAATCTAAATCTTTTTCAAATCGATGATGTAATTGGTTTTAAAAAGAGCATGAATTTTAAGGATCAAATTAATAAGGATATAGTTTTACGAATCAAGTTTGAGGTAATAAATCGTCATTCATGATAAATACAAGTAACGCCGACGGATCAGCTAATTTCAAATAAAATATCGTTAAGGGGCTAGCTTATCTCAAAATTGGTCGAAATTCAGATTTCTTTTCATGCATATTGAATTGCACCATTTTAGTTGTAAATATTTTGAACCTCATTTTCACTCATACATTAATTATGCCGTGAGATATTGTAAATTTTGATAGTACACTCGGCGCAAATACTCATACAAATGAAAATTTTAAACTGATTTTTCTCCATATTCATATTTTCTTCACTTTCATGTTTTAAAAATGCAAAGCCCTTTATTATTATTCTTATTTTATTTTAATTTTAATTTTATTTTTTGAGATAGGAATTTAAATTTTTGTGAATGCTTTTTATTATATGTGTAATAAATTTATGCGTGTAATTATCCTTTACGTATTTTTATTATTTAAAAAAATAAAAATGTATGAAGATGTGTTAGATCTCATTATTTATCTGTTAAAAACATATATATATTAAATACAATACTAGATCTATCTAAAAATCCATACGCAATCTTATGTAATATACATTTAAATCTCTTAAAAAATGGGAAAAAATATTAATATTTAAAAAAATAATAGTGATTTTACAAAAGGCAATTTTTTACCTTAAAATTAATTAAACGTGTATTTTTTTTTTTTTTTTTTTTTTTTTTTTTTAAGTGTACTTTTTTCTAACATTGAAGTGCACCATTGTACTGAAACATTGAAATACAATAGCAATTCACCATTTGAACCATTTTTTTAAATAAATAAAATAGTTGAAAAGTTAAACTATCACACTAATGAAAAAATAGGCATAAAATAAAAAAGAAAGTTTCATAAGGTCAAATAATTGTTATTTGAAAAAAAAAAAAACAATTTTCTAAGAATTAATAAGAAAATTAATTTTGTGAAATGCTTTTAAAATGCTTATATTTTTCAATCCGTCTAAGTACACAAATAAGACCTTTTCAATAGCAATACATTACTCAGTACTTCAAATGGCTATAATATACTGATTAATTTATTTTTAAAATTTCAATAATAATAATGTCTAGTATTCTTTTCTTGCACAGTTTCATTAAATAAATGGTATACTTTTATTTGGTTGCGTTTAAAATTGCAAACTATTGATTATTCAAGCAAAGAATGGTGTTGTTAAGGTTACCAACGATTTATTTAGGTCAAAACAATTACATTGTAAAATCTATCTAGTTATGAAACTGTTAACAGAACTGAAAAATTCTATTTGGATACAAATATGTGTAGAAATTAACGTAGTCAATAACTAGAATCTTTTTTCTTATTATAATTGTGAAGATTTATGATTCTATGATATTAACATTCACATTAATTCAGACTGTATAATTTAGTTGATACAGTGGATTACAGTCGAAGGGTAATCCACATTCATTCACTAACGACAAAAGTCAATGTCTCTAGCAAATCGGGATAGTTTATAATAAAACAGTTCAATACGATGAACAGTTCTTCAACCGTGTTCCGCGGAAGCCTAGAGGACAATTACTTGCACGTCCTGCACTTTAAAGGAGAAAAGATGTCTATGGGATGAACTCAACTACACGTTGGACTCAGATGAACTTCTCTTTAATAACAATTATGGCAATTTTTTACATTAAATCATCTACATAATCTTTCGTTAATAAGAGACAAGAGGTCTCTTTCGATGCGAGCTAAAGTTGCTAGTCTCAGCTGAACTTTAACCAAATAAAAGGATGCATTGACTTGCTTTAATTTATTTATAATTATCTGACATTAGAGGAAACATTCCCTTTTGATCGTGCCGATAGCTCGATGCACACTTTGCAAACTTTCCAAACCAGACTGTGATTAGATTCTTTTTTGCTCTTCAATCAGTAAAGGCAGTTGGGTCGCACTGATACTCATTAATCATTTAGCGAGTGGTGTACACAAAAAAGGACACCTAATTTTTAAAAGTGGTAGCCTCAATAACATTTAATTAAAATGTTCTTTACATAAAATACGGGAAAATTCGCAAGTTTTTATTTGTGAATAAATACATACGTAATTTTTGAAGTGAGTCTATCTTTTCACGATTCCACAAACAAAATTACTTCGCATTGGACAGGTTTAAACTCCTTCCCTTCGGACACAGGTCAACAACAAAACTCATTTGGTGATTCTCGCTAAAAAGTTTTAAGCCGAAAAATTAATTTTTACAGTTTACAATTTAAATGTTTGTTTCACTTGCTAAAATTGCGTTTGGAATAGTTACTAAAAATTTGCGAGTAATGGTTACTAAAAATAATTTTGGAGCTGTTACGAAAATTTGTTTGGTGGCTCATACTAAAACCTTTTAAGTTAGTATACAAAAAATTCTTTTGTTCAGTTTACAAAAGAAATGTTTGTTTCACTTGCGAAAAAAAAAAAAAGTTTGGAATGGTCACTAATTGTACTGTGAGTAATGGTTGCTAAAAATTCTGTGGAATACAAGTTTACTAAAAAATTTTTACTAACCTCATGAATTTTTTTACTGTGTATCGCCTGCGTTGCTAACTTCTGTCTGACAGAAAGTAAACGTTACTGTTCCAACGAGTCAGGTATTGATAAAATCCCGTTATTCGAAGATTTACAGAGACTATATTTAATGTCAAGATTTTAAAATTTATAGGCTGGATAACATTTATTTTTCCGAAGTGATAAATCGTTTAATTTGGACCCTAATTGTAAATTCTGAACTTGGAAACTGAAACAATAAATTTCATTACTCAATACAAAGATTCAAAGATACCAATTCAAAAATTACAGAGCACCTATACAATAATAGCTTCTTCTTGGAAATTTAAGAAAGAAATTGGAATAACAACATATAATGTAAAACGGTCGATTTCATTTTAAAAAATACGAAGGCAAATAGGTATTAAGTAATATTTATTGTGGAAGTGATAAAGTTGTCTCATAACTTTTGCAGCTAGCTAAAATCTCATTGAACAGCAGAACAATTACTTATAGAGCAAACTAATTTCTCCTTGGGAATTATACAAGTAAGTATAAATTATATAACCTACATTTCATAAGCAATAATAAATCTTAGAATGTTCTGTAATAAGAATAATCTGATATAAGATCAAAATGACTGCATGTAAAGAAAACAGTTTCATTTTAGAAATTAAACGAGCGAATATTCGTTATGTAACATATGTAAAAACAGATATGAGCCTTGAAATATTTTATTAATTATAAAAGGCATATCAAACAGCAGAATATCTATATATGAAACAAAAGAATTTCATATTTGGAATTAAACAAGTAGATATTCATCATCCAATTTACATTGTAAAAGCAGCAATAAATCTTAAAAATTTTGCGATAAGAAGAATGCTTTAAGGAGCAGAATTCTTGTAAATCTAAACAATTTCATCTTAGCAAACAAGCAAATATTCATTTTGTAACTTATGTTGTGACGGTAGAAAGGAATCTTCAAATGTTCTGATAATTAAAAAAGGCTTATCAAACAGCAGAATACCTACATTTAAAGCAATAGAATTTCAAATTTGAAA
This sequence comes from Maratus speculifer, assembly GCA_964019185.1. Lineage (NCBI taxonomy): Eukaryota > Metazoa > Arthropoda > Arachnida > Araneae > Salticidae > Maratus > Maratus speculifer. Next base: position 164,047,197 of record OZ025298.1, read on the forward strand.
CTAAACAAGCAAATGCTCATCATTTAATGTACAATGCGAAAGCTGCATTGAATCTTCAGATATTCTGCGATAAAAAGTAAATCTTCAAAGAGCAGAATTCTTACACATCCAAAATAAAACGGTCGTCCAAGAAACCAAACAAGCAAATATTCATTATGTAACTTATATTGTGAAAACAGAAATCAACCTTCAAATATTCTAGTACTTAGAAAAAGCATATTAAACAGCAGAATACAGACATTTAAAGTGAATAAATTTCATCCTCGAAGTCAAACAATCAAATGCTCATCATTTAATTTATATTATGGAAGCGACAATCAAACATCAGACATTTAAATAGACCTAAACAGAAAAACTCCAAAGAGAAGAATTCTTATGTTGCTAAAGTGAAACAGTTTCGACTTAGAAGAGACACAAGGCTGTATAAATAGCATTGTAAAAAAATAATAATAATGGATCTTGCAGCGGTCCATAGTGAGAGAAGAATCGTTGAATTACAAAATATCTGCATAAATACCAAAAGGAAAAATTCCTTTGCAAGCTTAATTACATATATAAAATTATTTCAGTTATTTGGTATTAATATAAGTTATTCAAATAACAAGAAAAGAAAAAGATTCGTTGCATCTATAACGAAATGCCTAATGATTTTTTGGGGTATATTACTGCTGCTAAAGATGATATCGATAACCTACCAAACAGTTAAATATAAAAAGAGTCCCAAAGGTCTTTTAATAATTTTAGTACTTTATCTGGTGTCATATTTAATGTGATATCACATAATTAGAAAACAGTCACAAATGATAAAAGCTATAAAAAAAATTACGCAAATTAGAGAAATTGCTTGAAATCTCGTCACCTAAAAGAATAATTTTGAGTTGTTACTTATTATTTGTATTAATATTTGTTTTGTTAGCATGGTCAAATACATACACTGTAAAAAAAATGACCCTTTTGCTGCATCCTCACACCATCGCTTTAATAGAATATCTCTGTTTTGACCAATGAGAATGCTCCATCATACAGTGAAATAATCGTTTCCTATAAAAGCGATGGAGTGACGATGCAGCAAAAGAGTAAAATTTTTTACAGTGTATGATTATGATATTTCACGTGTTAAGGAGGTAGTTCAGATTTTAACTTTCGATAGCACAGATCTGCATGATATTCACTGGAGTGTATCATTTATTATTTGGAAAATTCATTATATTGAATGGTTTTATATTTATTTTTTTACATGTTATTTTGCATTGTTTTACAACATTGTTTGTAGTTATATGACGATTATTTTAACGGAACATGTCAGAATCAGTAATACCGTAATACGACGCTTGATAACAGCTACAGATTGTGATTCGTGTTTCATTCGTTATGATTCAATTATTGAACTTTTTGGGGATATTAATTCATTATTGTCTTTTCCCATTTTTCTCGAGAGCAGTTATACTTATTGTGGAATGCTCTGGGTGTCCTTGTCGATTTACAAATCTCCAAAGAATGTTTTGCTAAATGATATTTTTTACCTGATATTCAATTTCATTTTATTTTCTGCAACGGCATTTAATGCTTCAAGTGTTTATGAAGCGGATAAAATAGCGAAGAAATCAAACTTTAGAATTTTGCGATCACTAAGCAACAACGACTCAAAACAGACCAAGGAAAGCATCGAAATTTTGTCTCAAATGTGCCTTTTTCCACCGTTTGCATTAACAGGATGGGATTTCTTTCAATTTACGAGCGGCTTTTACCTCACAGCTCTTGGATGTTTTGTAACTTACTCTTTGCTTATAATAAATTTGTAAATTTATAACAATTTACAAAGCAAGACAAACTTGTTGCGTTGCAATACTGAAAAAATTGCGTTTTTGAAAACAGCTCCCTTTCCATTTGAATGTAATAAATATTACACAAAAAAAAATCTCTGAGCTACGATCACTTTTTTTTTTGTATTTGTATTTGTATTTTATCGGACGTAAACGATGCTGTAAAACTCATATTACTTAATCGGTAAATTAACTCTGCAAGATTTAAGTCCTGTAAGTGAGAATACATCGATGTATGAAATACGATGCATGAAAATATTTAAAACAATATCAAAAATGTAGCAAATAAGGCCTTGATTTTGATATACCGGGACACTTTTCCGAAATCTATTATTATATTCTCATGGGTATATTTATGTCTGATTTTAACTATATCTTTAAATTTGTAAAGTCCAAAATACGTTGCTCAAAAAAGAGGTCATCTCGTACTTTCTTTGCAGTGTTACTTGTAAAACTTAGAACTGGTCTCATGGGTTTCTGCCTACATTATTCAATATAAGAAAAATAATAATATCTCCTGTAAAATATGAAAACCAGGCTATAATTGAGAACGTTGTTCCACAACACCGTAGAATGGAACACATCATCAGAACACAAGTTATTGAAAAATATGTGAGGCCTTCAGCAGGAAGATTGTTTATTCCGGATGACGATAATGATACTGTGATGATTGCTTTAAATAGAACGTACATTTATATCTAGAAGAGTGTCAACTATTCCTTTCAGAGATATTCCTTCTGGCTATACAAAGGAAGACCTTTCGTTAAGCATATGGTATTCGTCATTACTTCAAATTACATTTTGGATGTCTTCGTTCCTTACTTAGCAGAAACAAAGAACAATTGCGCTAATATACTTAAAGACACATTAAAAAATATTCATATAAAATTGAGAGTGGCCAAATGATGTTCAGAGTATTGATATTCTTTCCCGGGATTATTTGGAACTTCTTTACCAAATGGATATTGAACATGAAATGCCAAGATTCTTAAATAAGCAGCAACGGTTTTCCACAGAGGATGCCAAAGGAGCCCCTCGTAACCAAATTTGATTTTTCAGGGCACAATTTCTAAAACCTATAATATTTCGATAAAAACACTGCGAAACATCATAATATAATGGCACTGTCAGTGTAAAGTATGCGAAAGTGTCGTAGAGTACTAGGTGTATGTTGTTTTCATATTATGATTTCTGGCTAATAGTACTACTGTAATGTGTCATAGCTCAATCAAAATTAAAAAACCAAATGTTGAATATGTTCATATACTATACAGGACGCGGCCACTGGATGGTCCAGTAGTGATTCTGGTGAAGAAATCAATAAGGAAAATAATTTAAAACACATTGTCCAAAAGGTCTGAAATGATTGTATGATTATTATTATTATGTTTTTTGTTATCGATTATTTCCGATATTTCATATATTGAAATAATAATCTTAGTAAGTTCCCATCATCTTAAATTTACACTTATTGTTGTATTTACAATTGATTATATGGATTAAAACTAATGACAATAGTGATTATGTTCATTAATACATTTTCTTAAATTTACTTAAATCTATATTTCATTTTTTCAACAATTATTAAATTTTCATCCAAGATATTATTATTTTCTGATTTGTTATGAGGTATACTAATGAAAAAAAAATGTATGTCACGTCTAGGGCTGATGGGCGAAAAATGACCCTTATCAGCCCACTTCCTTTAATAAGACTTTGAAAAGGGGTTAATAAAAACAGAGGAAAAGTGCGTTAATTAAAAATTTTAAGAAATAAAGTTTATTTAACAATATTTTTAATTTAGAGCCTTTTTTTATTTATGCGTATTGTAATAAATATTTTTAAGGTGAATTAAGAGTTTACATTGTTTCTATAAAGATTAATAGATTAGATCTAAGAATAAGATTTCAATTTAATAAGCTAGAATAAATGTGGAGTATTGTTTAAAGGAAATTAATATTGTAAAATCTTAATTTTTACAAAAAGAAAAAATAATAATTTTGTAAAGTATATATAGATATAAGTATTATGCATTAAAATTTGTCCACACGATAAAAGTCACAATAATGCAGAAATCTCCTTCAAATTTGCCAAATACACTGAGATAGTTGATATCTCGGTGGGGATTGCAAATGAACAAAATCGGTCTAATGGGGTTGATATGAGGAGGGTTCCAAGATTTGAGTACCGCTGCAACATGGCTCTGACAAAACAATGACAGGAAAAAAATTTCCTTACAACAGTTGCAACAAATATATATATATATATATGTATATATATATATATATATATATATATATATATATATATAACACATTAAAATCCTTACTACAATAATTACTTTACTATTGCAAGCTTTGCGTGTGAAAAAAGAAAAAAAATGTATTTTGACGAATTTAAGAAAAATTAAATATCACGTCATAACTTTTCTATAGTAAGATTTCCATGTGAAAACGGAAAATAAAATAAATAGCTTGATGATTTTTTTTTTATGCAAATATCATATATAATGTATCATATTGGAAATATAATGGACGAAAAGCAGGTGAATATATAATGTCATGTGATTTTTTAAAAACATATTGAAATATAATAAAAACCAGACTATGGAAATATTGGCATATTTTAACATTTTAAAATTTTCAGATTTTATTTTTAAATTTTTAAATTTATCCCATACATGTATGCGTGTGTGTATGTTTGTACATTAGAATGTTCACAAAATGCTTAGGTCCTCAGAGCTCATTCTTCGTAATGAAATTGGGTTTATTTCATGATTTAGTTTTTGTTCGTGAAATTTGTACCTAACTTCGAAATCTACCTGTACGCGGAATTGGCAGAGATTTTTCTCTCTCTCTCTACACGCATTACAAGTACCGTGTTTTGATTGCTTTTGTACTAAAATTGAATACTGTTGGTTTATTTCTCATTAAAGAATTTGTCAGTTTTTGCGATTCGAAAATAGTTTATTTAAAAGTTGAACATAGTTGAAAGTGGCTTTTTTTTTCTCTTATGTCTAGGACATATTTGCAATTTCGCTACTTCGAAGAAATCCAGTGATGAATTCAGTGAAAATATGCATTCGGGTAGATTGAAATTTTGCCATGTGTAAAGGCTGATATTTTAAAAGTGCAACTCTTCTGCCGGGGAAAAATTCTTCATTCAACACTGATGTAAAGGTTTTTATTCTTCAACAAAGGGCGACATGTTGGGCGCCACCAAAACAACAACAACAAAGAAAAAATATGCGGTTGTAAAATATTCGTTTATAAATTATTTAGAAAACAGGCGATTTTGTGATCTTAGTATTTAAAATATGCTAAGCGATATTTGTGTGCCTATTTTTAAAAAGCAAATTATTTAGTATACGGCTAATCCAAAAACTGCTAATTAAGCCACAGTTTGAGTAAACTTCATTCTTATAATGCATTAAGCGAACATAAGAATTAAATTAATGAAAAGTACTAAAATAATTTTCAAATAAATTATAATTTAGAACATACTTCACAAGTTTTCCGTTCACTATTTTTTCATTTGAAAAAATAATCCTCGAATAATAATTTGATTATTTTAGAAACCATTCATAATGTGAAATTACATACTAAAAGTAACCAGTATGTCATTTATCTTATTTCTATTTATTCAAGCTTCTTTGCCATCAGTGTTACAGAAATCGCAATTTTAGATAGTTTTTTTCTTCCTACATACGTTAAAATTTCTAAACTTTTAATAATATTTAAAATCATATTTAATTATATTTAATCATATAAGATTTCAAGTTTATATCTCTAAAAAATTCAGGTAAATCATAAATTACAATCTTTTTAGAATGTTTACCGCTCATTTCAATCTTTTAAATTTCGATTTTTTTAGAAATGTAGAATGAAATCTAGATTTCAGAAATCCCCTGAGAGAAAATCTCCTTTAATTTTTTAATTTATTTTCGATTGTTTTTAGAGAGTTTTTATATATTATAAGAAACTAGTATGCCATATTATAAGATTCAATATTCTTAAGCAAGAAATCGCAATTCTGAAAGTTTTATGCTCCTGCAATCCTTTAATGGTGGCGGCATTGATATAAAATAGAGCTTATGTTTGCGCAGATTATATCACTAGCAGTTTTCAATAATTATTTATGAAATAGGTTAGGTATTTCAGAAGATTGGATGAAAATAACTATTTAGAAAGTTTTATAAGAATTGTCACTCTCATCATTTTTTTTTTCTTTTTTGGAAAAAAAGAGCAGAGGAGATTTTTTTCTTTTTTTGCAGTTCTTAGAAAGCATTTGCATCTTTCAAATAATTGTCATGCCAAATTTCAAAATATTAGATTTCGCAGTGTCACAAAAAATGCAATTTAGAACATTTTCGCCGCTGCAACAGCCCCACCAGTGGCCGAGAGGGTCTGACCTCTCAACTGGTAGACGGCAGGTGCTGGGATCGAACCCAATCGCGGCCGTCGTCCTAACCGTTTGGAGTTTTCGTGGTTTTCTTCGAACTTTGCGTAAATACGGGTTAGGTTCCCTTAGAAAGACCCCCACGAAGGGCATCCCTCAACCTGGGCCTATATCCCTAGCGTAGATAATTGGCTTACACAAAATACACATACACACACGCCTCTGCAACCACCAGGTGATAATGAAAACAACATAAAAATACCTAGATTAGAGTAGAGACTGTTATCATGAATTTGCAACCATTACTTTTGAAATCGGTTTGATATTTCCTGAAAATCGTCAATTATAAAGTTTCTTAGAACGCTTTTCGTGTATTACCACATCTTTTAAAGTTTGATTTTTTTTTATTAAAAGTTCTTAGAAATCATTTAATTTAATCTGTCAGATCATTTATATTTAATTACCATGCAAATTTCACGTTTCTAGGCTCTTTTGCAAAATAAAAATCTCATTTTTAGAACATTTTTAGCTTCTGTACCCTCTTTGGTTAGTGACACCGACATAAAAAATAGCCTATGTCTGGGCAAGGGCTGTAATCATCATTTTAAAATCAATAATTTTGAAATAATTTTGGAGTTCCAGAAATAACTCCTTTAACAAACATACAGACCAACTTATTTATAATATTACTTCTTTATAATATTTGTATAGATGCCTTAGCAAGGGCTGTCAACATCATTTTGATACCAGTACATTTGAAATCGGTTCGATAGTTGCTGAGGTTACCTCCTACAAAGAAACAAATAAACAAACTTTAATTTTTTGTATTATTAGTGTAGGTAAAGGTTTTTTAAAAACAGTTTCTAAAAAATTAAATTTAAAAGCGCTTAATGAGGTAAAAGTGTTCTAAAATCTTTTTTAATTACAACTTCTATGGTATCTCACGAAATAACAAACTGATTTCAGAAATAATGGTGGCAAAAAGATTATATGTTCTCTGTTACAACATAGCCATATTTTTTTTTTTTTTTTTTTTTTTTTTTTTTTTTTTTTTTTTTACAAAAAGAAAGGTGTAAGAATGAAAAATATTCAAACTTTGCAATTTTTGCGATATTGAAAATGTTGGAAACTTTCTGTTTAGCCTGGTAATTGCTAGTTGCTGTTTGTAAAAACAAAAAAAAAACAAAACAAAAAAAAACTATACTTAAAGAAATGAAATAAGCGAAAAGTGTTTGAAAATCTTTCTAAAATTCCATTTCCTTGAAATTGTTAAAGATACAAACTTGGAGTTTCGTATAGTAGTTACTTATATAATGTAATTGATCTCTAAAACTGTTAATAAAAATGGAATCAAATGTTAAATAATTATAAGACATAAATGTTGTCTGCGAAAAGTTTCTAAAAGATACTAAAGCTTTTAAAAGCTTTCTAAATTGCAATTTTTTTAGAATCTCAAGATATACTGATTTCAAAATTTATATAAACACTAGCGAGCTAGGCCCGCTAGCTGGGCCACTTTTTCCAAACGAACCTCGATATTAAGGAGTATATAATAAACAAAAAAATTCGTTTAATAAGTAAGTCTTGGTGTTCGAATCCTCCAGCACAAAAAAGTAAATTAAAGAGCTATGGTTATTATGTGTCCATTATCCCGTTAAAAATATGTGATTTCGCACGGTGGGCGCTACGCGCACTTGAAAAAATGTTTGTGGATCGGAGCCATGGTCGCTTCGCGCCCATCGTCCCATTAAAAATATTTGGTTTTGCACGGTTGGCGTTACGCGCCCATAAGACATTTTTTTCGTATTTTTGGTTCATCAGAAGCAGACTTTTACGCAGATTCTGAATATGTCTACTTTAAAAACTGTGTGCATGATGGTTTAAGAAAAAACGCGCAAAAAAAAGTTTCGGTATATATTCTCTGCGGCGGCCTGTTTGATTTCTTAGTTCAATATTGTAGCGAAAACTACGGTAAATAATCGACGGCAAGTCAAAAAAATTGATGCGGAACAAAGAGCACTTAGCGCGGGAGAAAAAGAGGTTTTCGGCTGGTTCTCCTTTTTGCGCTCTTAGCCAAAGGGGAAAAGTTCTAGTCATTCACCGCAAGGTGGCACAGTGTATCTGCTTGGGAGCTCTTTTTGGAAAATGAGACGTTTTGCGTTCCGTTTCCCGAGTAGTTTTTAATTCATAACTTTTTTATTTTGGTCCCACGGTCTCGAAATGCCCGAAATGACTTTCCCGGAATTTTTCGAATCGAAAGACACCTCTCAATCGAAAGACACCTTCCAACTCGCCCGTTTTGCGAACTGTAATCGGCTTCAAGCAGACAGACACACAGAGGCACACGGATTTTATTAGTATAGAAATTCCGGTGACAATGCCTATTCCAACATATGCTATGTTTTATGTTGCCGACACCACCAACATAGAGATTACAGACCGCTGGACTAGAAGCTTGAAATGCGGCAGGGTGGTTATTTTCAAGATGTAAATAAGTACTAAGAATATATTCTAAAAAATTCAAAACCTCAAATGAAAACAGAAAAGAGTGAAAATTTTTCAAAGTGCACTCCAAATTATCATTTATTTAGAATTAGTTTAAGTTTTTCTGATTAATTTAATTCAAATATTCACCTAATGCAGTGAAATAATAATGTTTAGTGAAATTGTGAGTTTATTAATAACTTTTTAATCATTCCTAGCAATGTAATTTTCCAATAAAAATAAGCATAGAAATATTACTTGGCATATTCCAATTATTATGACAGCAAAGCCGTGAATTTTTCTAATAATAGATAAATAATTTGGTACTTAAAATATATATTCTTACTAAGTCCTACAATATATAACTAAATTTATGATTTAATGTAGCATGTTCATGCATTTGCATAAAAAAAAAAAAAAAAAAAAAAAAAAATACGGGTACAGCAGATTAGTGGCAATAAAATCTATAAAATAACACTGTAAAAAAATTTTCCGTTAAAACACGGAAATAGTACTGGTAATCTAGACGCCAGTACTACTTCCGTTTTTTAACGGAAAAAAAATTTCCGTAAATTCCAGAAATAGTTCCGTTTTTTCACAAAATATTTCTATTTTTTTTTAAATTTTTTCCTTATGTAAAAATTTTTGTTTGAAAAGTTAAAAGAATTTTTCAAGGACTAATTAACATCTTTGTGATTTTTATTCTTTACTTTTCAAAGTAAAGTTAATATCAGGGACACATTATACACAATTAATTTAAACAACAGTGAAGAAATGTTACATACCTTCCATGGGGTTCGAACCCGGGGCCTCTTGTGTTGTAGCTTGCAGTGTAATATCATTACACCAGGATTATTCAAACGGCCCTTTCAAATATCTTTAGTTATTTCGGATACATTTCGTAAAGTAAAGATAAGATTTTGAACGCAGGTTTATTTTTGTAGAGATTATATTTTTCTATTGAATGGATAATTCTAAATGTTTTACAGAATTTCTTTGCATAATTTCGAATATTTAGCTTATTAATTTTGGCTTTATATATATATATAAATTAGTCTTTAAAATATTACATGCAAGAAATAATTTATTAAGAGTTTTGTTTCCTTCTTTTTTGGAAAAGTTTTAAAATTCTATTGTAATATTATTGATATATATTTATTTATTTTAAAAAATACTAACATGCTAAAAGAAAGAAAAAAAACGTGCATTTTAACAAATTATTTTATGACGATCGAAGGTAAACTCAATAAAGATAATTACAATGGGTTATATATAAAAAAAACAGTTATTGATTTTTTATAACATATGTAATCCCCAAAATTACCTTTCTTAATTTCCATAATTTCTTTCCATAGTTTCGATTTTTTTTCCATAATATCGAATATTTAGCTTATTAATTTCAGCTTTATATGTATAAAAATTAGTCTTTAAAATATTACATGCATGAAAGAATTTATTAAGAGTTTTGTTTCCTTCTTTTTGGAAAAGTTTTAAAATTCTGTTGTAATGTTATTGATATTTATTTATTTATTTTAAAAAATACTAACATACTAAAAGAAAGAAAAAAAACGTGCATTTTAACAAATTATTTTATGACGATCTAAGGTAAACTCAATAAAGATAATTACAATGGGTTATAAAATAAATTTCAGTTATTGATTTTTTATAACTTATGTAATCGCCAAAATTATAAGAATTTCGGTAATATATTTCGATATATTTTTAATTTTATATTCGAACTTCTTAATTTGAATAAATTAAAAAATATATGTATTAAAATTAAATGAAGAATTTTTTTCCACTTTTTTCAAAATATCCAACGCACTTAATATATATATATATATATATATATATATGATACAAAAAAAAAAATAATTAAAAATTATTTTAAAATCACAATCAACTTTCCCTTTCAGCTATTTCAAACTTAAAAAGAATTAATATTTTTTTAATTATTATTATTTTCTTAATATTTTAAAAATACGTTAGCTTTTTATTATTAAAACAGAAAGAAATAGAGAAATAGTCTAGCAAATTGTTTAAAAAACATCAACTCAGTATAAGGTTTTTATTTTCTTGGTAGATGGCACCACTAAACTCTACTGTTTTCGGAAAATTGACAAAAATAACGGAACACTTCCGTTATTTAACGGGATTAGTGACTCCAAAATGTCAAATACGGAAATTCTTCTGTTTTTTTTCGGAAAAATGAAACAATTCCGTAATTTTTAGGGAAACGTTTGTGTATATTAACGGATATTTTTTACAGTGAATAAATGTTGAATGTAAATCAAAATTCAGTTTTCACAAAAACTTTTAGATTGGCATAAAAATATATGTTTAGGTTTAATATTAGTAAAAGGTTGTGAAACTGAAAAATTAAATCTAATAGTAGAAAAAGTCTAGTTAAATAAAAAGTTATCATCGTTTAAATAATTAAAAAAATACTAGCTGCACTTGGCGACCAGTTTGGTCTCCCTTGAAAAGTTTACAAAGCATTAAATCATAATGCTCTTATTCATAATTTATTTTAATTGTTCAATTTTTTTACCAAATTAGAAGATTCTGCTAGAGAAATACACATAGATATCATACACACACCACATTGGCGTGATTGCAACAAAATGGCAATTGTATGTGCCTCACATGGTAACGCGGCTATCGTTATTTATTTATTAATAAACTCTTTGTTTGCTTTTTTTTCTTTCTTTTTTTTTTTTTTTTTAATGATATAAATTCTTTTATTCTATCACTAATAACTAAACATTTTTTTAATTATTATTTTCTTTTTAAAATAACAGAAATTAGTTAAAAATATGTATGTAACTGGTATTTGAAAACGTAGTTTTCGTCAAATTGTCGTCAGAAAAATAACGCGACAATGTGGTGCATGTATGACATCTGTGCTGATAAATCAAGAACTCAGAATTTTAATGCTAGCCCGGCGCAGATAGTTAATCGCCAAATATTGTACCCGTGGCATTTTTTCGTATTTCATTAATTATTTGAAATATAATAATATAATCCTTTCACTCATTTCATTTATAATACATAACTTTAATTTAAAACTGTAAAAGATTAAAATTCATGACTGTTATTTATTTTTATTTCAGTAAAAAGAACAGAAAAAATAAAACTAATGATATTTTGAAGCTTCATAATTGCAGCGAAGCAGCAAAACATAAATAAATACAAATTACCACAGCCTAAATCTTACCAAAATACTTTTGCACAGTAACCCATAAGTTGCGTTTCATTCCGATGTTGCTATTAAACAATTAACAATTAATCGTGTTTTTCGTTCCACATACATTAGCATAACATATATATATATAGATAGATGTTTTTAATAAAGCATCATATAAATGTTCATAGTGTTAATAGATTTCGATAAATATAAACTAGCATAGAATATTAATAGTTTTGTTTTTTAAATAGGATATTTTTTCTTTTACAAACTCTTTTTTATCTTTTGTTTTTAAGCTTCGGTAATTACACGCACATAAAAAAAGAAAGAAAGAAAGAAGAAATGGGTTACCACGTCTTCTTATTGATGTAGAAAAATATTGTTATTCAGTGTTTTGAAGAAAAGGGAATAATGTTCTAGGAAATAATAACTAGAGTAAAATGATACCAAATAATAATAAAAACTATGGTTTTTTTTTAAGTGAAATATTCTAAAAAATGCGTAAATCTTTGTATCACAAATTTAATAATTTAGTTTGACTATTTAATTTACTTAATATTACTATAATTTTCTGTTATTCTCACAGCATGGTTTTTGTGATGAAAAAAGTGTGTGTTTTAAATTGTTTTCGTTAGCTTAAGCTGCGCTGTTTTTATTTCATATGAATAAAATCTCAAAACAATGTGTACGATGAATAAAAGTATTAAGAGGTTAATTAGTTTCTGAGATAAAGAAACGAATAAATATATATACATATATGTGTGAGTTTTTCAAAATGTGAAAAAAAACTACACATAAATGTCTCAAAAATAATTCTTTTGTAATAACCATTACTAAAATTATATGATTTTCACAATATATATATATATATATATATATATATATATATTAAGTGATAGATGAAACTCTATCAAATATGGTGTGTCTAAAAAATAGTTTTAAAAATTCTTTAAATTGCATTTACTGATGAAAAGACTTGAAAGCAGAGATGTCATCTACGCATCACATTGGCGCGAATTCATTATTTATTTATTTATTTTACATCACTTTGGCAAAAAAAAAGCGTTTTTGAATATCAGGTACATATATATTTGTTATATTATTTTTTATTATTTTGAAAAGAGAATAAGAATAAATGAAAAAGTTTAATTATTACATATAGAACAAAACAATTTATATCATTTTAAAATAGAAAATAAATTTAAATATAGAACAACAGCTGGGTTATCATGTGAGGCATAAAATCGTCTATTTGTTGCAATCATGTCAACGTAGTTTGTATATGACATCCTTGCCGACTTGAAAATAATGGAAAATTTTGCATGTTATTTGGAATTTATTGTTTCTCTTTCTAAATAACACAAAAGTTTTGATTTTTCACTCAATAAATTTTGGAGCTATTTTTTTAATTTTAAAAATATTTTTTACTTTTGTGTTTAATTTTATTAAGCATTTATTTTGTGATATACATTTGAAAAACACATTTTTATGCTTATTATAAACATAGGTACCCTGTAATAAAAATTGTGATTCTAGAGATATAAAGTTAAAGAAATCTGCAAGCTTAACAAAATTTTATCTGTACACTGTACAAATAATCGTTCAAGTGCAAATGTTACTCGCGTTCAGAAGGTTCTGTCCAATAAATATATGAATTATTATCCATTTGGGGACAAGCGACTGGTATACGTACCACTTAAGATTCTCAGAACCCTTCATTATTCCCATCAGTTATTTTTTTTTTTTTTTGTCGTAACGTTTACCTTATTTAATTGAGGCATCTTGAAGATTCAACTAGAGAAATTTTCTGTTTTGAAAAATTGGTTGTTAAATATTTAAAACTTAAGTAAAGTGCTCTAGTCTCGAAGTAGTTAACTGTATTATTAAAAAAATTCTAAAAGAAAAATAAAACTGTAAAGAAATATACAACATAGGGTTGGTAATAGCTCTATGCACTAGAAAAGTATAAATGGGTATATCATAAAAGTTCCAGAAGATATTAAACCTAAATAATATCAAATATTGCTATGTGTGCAACTCTTTTTTTTTCTATCCCTATTTATTTATAATGAAATTAACCGGTATTGATGATTAAAATACTGCATACTTAAACTTCATCTAACATTTCGTAAACTTTAATTCAGTGTACTAATAGACTTTTCTTTTTATAGTGCAGCTAACGCAAAATCCTTGTTCAAAGCTTAAACTTCGCACTGTGTTAAGTGAACTTTGAAAAAAGGTCGCACGGCAACAATGCCGCCTTTTTCACAGTCAGTGCCATGTTTTTCCAGACAGATTTTTAATTAATTTTTAAAGAAACGGGTGGCGTATTCAGAAATCTACTCAGTTCAAACTCTCAATGCGAATCCCATAACTTATGTGATTAATTCTAATTAAATTAATTTGCTTTCAACAATTTCACATTTATTAGTTTTATACTGCTACTAGGTACTGCATTACATAAATATAGTTTTAAAAATTGTTATCTAGACTTTAAAAGCCAATGGTACACAAAGTACCCCGCCCCTTTTATAAATTATTTCCTAGCCATCCGTCTCTTTGACGGTTACTGTCTCAGCTAATTACCTACGATTTTTTAAAATAATTATCAAGAATCATTTTATACTTCTTCTATGATAGGTACCGCCCCACCAGTGGCTGAGAGGTTCTGCCCTCAAAACTGGTAGACGACAAGTGCGAGTTCGAACCCAATCGCGGCCGTCGGCCTAACCGTTGGAGTTTTACGTGGTTTTCTTCGAACCTTGCGTAAATACGGGTTAGATTGGGAATAATTTTAATTAAATTAGTAAGTTGTGTAACAATTTGTCAATTTTTGCTTTTATACTTCTATTGCGTATTGCATTGCACAAATATATCATTAAAATTTGTTATCTAGGCTTTAAAAGCCGGTGGTACACAGAGTACTTCCCCCCTATTATTATGTATAACCAAGAAGTCCGTATCTTTAAGGGTTAATATCTCAGTTAATTATTTACCATGTTTTTTAAAAATTATTATCGACAGTGCTTTTATACTTCTTCTGCGATAGGCACCTCGAGTGCTCTTTAACACCTTTGCAACTCGAAATTTGTGTGCAACGGAAAAGTGCGCTTTTCTCAAAAAACTATGTGATCTAGAGCAATCTTTATAGTTTTCTTGCAAGGTTTAAATTAACACCTACACTGTTGAAAAAAATCTGAAATTTACGAATATTTTTCTCCTGGATTTCACAGAAAAAGTCCCTTTTCACAACAAAAGGGCATTTTCCGTTAAAAATCAGAAAACTCCAACATATTTCCTGAAAATAACGAAACGGATGGAAATAGAAACAAAAAACGGAGAACCTCAGTCAGGTGAGGGGCTGTGTGACCGAGTGGTAAAGACACTACTCGGATAATCGCCTGCGAGCGCAGACTGCGGTTTCGAACCCCACTGGCGCCATAAAATAATGAAAATAAAAAGTCTATTTTAAATTACATTTTTTCTGTTTTTTTTTCTCTCATTTCTTATAAAAAAATCTTTTAACTTATTAGCCAAAAAATAGATAAATAAATAGTGTACGACAATTTCAAAAAATTGTCTATATATATTTTTTGTAAAAAATGAATAAAAAATTTTTTCATTCATTCATTCATTCATTAAAAAAAAATAAAAAAATAAAAAACAGTGATTTTAAACAGTGATTTTTTAAATTTAAACTAGTTAAAAATTAAAATTGATTTTAAAAAATAAGTATTATGCATCGGTCTAAAACAAAATAAAATAAACCGTTTAGAAGTATTCTAGCGAATATATTTGAAAGGAAATATTTAAAAAGCACAATAGATTTTTCCACTAATTCATAAAAGACATACTCTGTACGTACCAGAATCAGCAGATTTGGCTCAGTCGGTAAGGATTTGTTCCGCTGTCAAAAGGTCTCGAGTTCGATCCTCAGGACGGCTTGAAAAGAATTACCAAATAAATAATAATAATATATCAACATAAAATCGCTCTGAAAATTCGATTTTTTTTTGACGATGAATCGATTGATTAATTTAAAAAATAATAATATTAAATTATTATCATTAAAAATCAAACATTGTAACAGAAAGTTACTGTTTCTTCAAACGGAGTTTTCCTTTCTTTTATTTCCCAAAACGGAAAAACTACTAACGGAACGGTGAAAGTTCAGCTAACGCGTAGCTCAAATCAAACTTTAAATATTAATTTATATTTGAATTTTTTTTCTTTTTACTCTGGGACAGCAAATGTAACCGAAATTTGAAAATGGCTCATATATAATATGCATGTAATGAATGCAACGTGCTTAACTATTTCCGGAGCGGACAAATTCTGTTAATGAAATGAGAAATTACTGACACCGAAATTTACAAACGACTTTTTAAGAAATCAAGAACTTCTTAATTTAAGCTTTTATTGTAAAAGTAAGATTTTATTAAAATATTATTGGTGCCAATTGCAAGTTTGAAATTAAAATTAGGTGTGTCCAGACCGGACACAGTGCGCTGAAAAGGGTTAACACGAGCTTAACATGCACTAAAATAATTTAAATAGAAGAGACTAATATATATTACTTTTTTTTGCAGCTGCTATTGCCAATCCATAAAATACTATTAAATACAAAAAGAAATTTATTAAAATTAGTATTTGTAAAAAAAAAAAAAAAAATGTATTTGCGCTTATGTCTGCACAGCTTCAAATTGAGTTCCACTGCTTACATTTTTATAATAGTTAACTGGATGTGTATTGCAAATTTCAATAACTTCTTCACTGAGAAAAAAATATAATTCTAGCATCTAGAATCTAAACTGTGACTCTTGAAAAAATAGTTCCATGTCATCCTTATAAATTCTAGATCCCTTTGCTAGCGAGTTCTAAAGTCTCCTACTAGAATTCAAGAGCGTCTTCCTATATTCTAGTTGACAAACTTATCTAAAAATCTCTGCAAATAGATGCGAACACAAGAGGTTTTATTTAGTAATTATAATTCTAGTTTATGAAACCAATTCCAAAATCTAGCGATAATTTCTCGTTACTGAAACGACTCAATATCGTTTCGTTCCCTACAAAACAAGAGACTGGAAATGCTAGGTTATTTCGTCTATTCAGCTTAGTTGTTTAACCTATACGCATAGTTCGAACATGTGTAGTTCTAGTTTAGGTACTCAGAAAGTGACTAAATATTCATTCTAGGTGAATGCGCCATATTTTTTTCTCAGTGTTTGTAATTTAAAATCTAAAAGATTTCTGTCAGTCCATGTTTTTTAATCGTATACTTTTTGTTCTAAATTTTATTCTGAATTTTCAAAAAGGTAATGATTTCAACGTAGTTACATATATGTATATATATATATCTGTCATACTATAACTGTATATTGTTATTTATCAGGAGTATAAGAAAATTTCCCCGAGAAGTCTTCTATGATATCCTTTCTGTTATTAGTTAATTTTATTCAGTAAGAAATATTTATTCAGGTTATTTTGATATCTTTTTAAAACTAATATGCAGCTTATTTACAACACAGTAAATATGCTCGAGAAATCAGAAAAGTCGAAAATTTCCCTTAAACTGGCTATATCATGGAATGAAATTACTAGAAAAATTTCGCATCATCTTTTTTCTGCGAAAATAATTTGGTGAATCATGTTTATGAAAAATTTCTTGATTATTCGACTTTATATATAAAAAATTATCAATATTGCTTTTTTTCTTTATTCGCGTTTATTTATTATTTTATATCTTATAGACTCTGTTAAAGCCTGAAATGTAATGTTCTTGCAGCTTCTGTATAAACGTAAGTACGTAACCCGATAAGTCTTGATAGAATCATCGATTTGATAAATTATTTTAAATAGATCAGTTCCAATAAGGCACTGCTCTGATTAGGTTTTTGGGAGGAGGGGAAGGGTTATTGGTTAAGAATGAAGTGAGGAACGAGGGACTCCACATATTAATTTAGATAAATGGATTTTTCATGCAGGATGATTAGATTTGCTTCAAATTTGGTATACTAATTTTTTCTGAAGAGACGGTAATCTTAATATTACGCATAATATTATAATAAATAAATAATTATATATATATGTGTGTGTGTGAGAGAGAGATTGTGTCTCTGTTCTTGAGGTGTGGCCATTTTATATAAAATGTAAAATGTTATTTAAATTGTACGTTATACATTTCTAAATACATTCCAATAGAGAAGATGTTAATTTAATCAATATTAATTTATTAGTTAATTAAAGAATAATTAACAAATACATAATACATTTTTTTAATTTATATTTTCTATATTTAAGTGTTTAAAATATTTCGTCGTTGCAGGGTTTGAGGAAATTGGATACTTAAGCTAACATGATTTGGCGCATAATGAAATCTATTTATGTTCGAAAGCGTAGAAAACTGTAATCATAAAGTTTAGTAATTTAATGCTTTTTTCGAGTTAAAAAATTACCATAAAATTAATTTATTACATTGTGATTCAAGTTAAAAAATTTCTAAAATATTGTATTACTATTAGATCTACATTTGTAAACGGTATTTTTTGTAACTTCTTCAGATTCCAGTGTTTATACACGCACTTTTTTTAGGTGTGGATTTATATTAACTAACTTATAACTACGAAAGATTTAATAGCCAAAATAAATAAATAAATATTATTTTTTGCACATAAAATTTGATGATATATGGAGAAAAAAAATATACATTTTTTATTATACAAAACATAAAAAAAATGATTATTTAGTATATTTTTATTACTAATGGGCTCTGCTAGTGATTTATTAACTTTCATTTCATTTTTGTACATTTAAAACATTTCTTCTGCAAGCGTATATAACACGTATCTCGCTAAAAAAAAAGCGCTATATGTATAAAAAAATGCTATTTTGCTTAGTTGTTCTATCTGTTTACACACTTTCGACACATTTCTTTTTGTTGTTACGCCCCACCAGAGGCTCAGAGGTTCTGACCTCTCAAACTGGTAGACGGTAGGTGTTGGTTTCAAACCCAATCGAGACTGTCGGCCTAACCGTTCGGAGTTTTCCGTGGTTTTCTTCGAACCTTGCGTAAATACGGGTTAGGTTCCCTTAGAAAAACCCCCACGGAGATAGCGTTGCAAAGGTTAGAAAAAAGCCGGTTTAAACCCGGGAATAAACCGGGATTTTAGGAATAAACCTGGAAAAAACCCGGGATTTTTAGGAATAATTCGGTTTTTTGGGAATAAACCTAGTCTATTGGAAATAAACCCGGGAATAAACCGACTTTTTGCAACTCTACACGGAGAGCATCCCACCCCTTAGGGCCTATATCCCATAGTGTAGATAATTGGCCGACATACATACAACAACAACTTTTTGTTGTTATATTATTTATAGAGGTGAAAAAAATTGTAAAAATGTGTATCCTAATAAATGAGAAAAAAAATGAATAAATATAAAATACATGACGGAATGAAATTTTCGCCTTGCTTTTAATATAAAATGAATAATGCTTACTTAAAAGGCGATTAAATAATCAATTATAGATGCTAAAAGTTAATTTTATTTAAAAATCTTAGTACTTTCAAACCTTTTCCAAACAGGTTCTTCCTCAGAAATAAAAGAAAATATTCTCTGAGAAATAACCTGCTTGGAAAAGGTTTGAAAGTACTAAGATTTTTAAATAAAATTAAATTTTAACATCTTTAATTGATTATTAAATCGCGTTTTAAGTAAGCATTAAGATTAGTGTTGGGTATGAACGCGCTCACTGAACCAAAACTCACGAGTTTCGCTCACTATTTGTGAACTTTGAACTGAACATAGCTCACTATTTTATAAACGAGTTTGAACTGAATGGAAACCCAAAAAATAGACGAGTTTCAACGAAATTTACGTTCAAATTTACGTTCAATTTTTTCATAATTTATTTAAAATTTTTCCGCACCTTAGTCATTTTTTCCCTCTTTCCAATGCCACTTAGAGCCCTACACGAGCCTCAGGACGGGTTAAGTCTGAATATCACTTCTCTGGGATGTATCCTAGTCTTACTTCTTCTGCAGACTCGGGTCCGGCCAAACCGGACCTGGGCTGTTTACAATTTCGTCGAAAATAGATAAATACAGTAAACTCTCAGTACAAGGTTGACTGTGTAAGGCGGAAATATGTCTAAATCGGAAAGATTTTAAAGAAATCGGAAAGATTTTAAAAGAAAGCATAAACATCGCAGCCTACGGCACTTCTGCATAAATGGAGATTATAAACAGACTAAGGTAAGTTTTTTTGGCCAGAACTATTCCGTAAGGGTAAATATCAATGTCCTGTAGAAATGTACTCGAGGGCGGGCCGGGTTCGGTGCGAAATTTCCCCTTTTTTCCTGGGCCGGGCGAAGCTCGGGCCTTGTTTTTAGCTATTATATCGGGCCGGATCGGGCCTTGTTTTTGTCTATTATATCGGGCCGGGTCGAGCCTTGATTTTAGCTATTATATCGGGCCGGGTCGGGCCGCTAAATTTTCTCTACGAGCCGGGCTGGGCTCGGACTGAAATTTTTATATTAATATCGGGCCGGACATTTTTTTCTATAGATCGGGCTTGGAAATTTCCGTCCGTGCATACATCTTACATATCGAATAATCAAATGATTAGTTCACAAAATTTGTAAATTTGGACAATAATATCCAAACATAAAAAAGTGAAATTTTTTGACAAATGAGTTTGACACTTTGACAAATGAGTTTGATTTGAACGAGTTCGTTTGAAAATTTTTGAATTTGAACGTGAACTTAAATCACTTTTCAGAAATTGAACGTGAGTTTGAGTTAGTTCGTTTATTTTGTGAACGTGCCCAACACTGATTAAGATGTAACAAAGAATCTGATACTAAAATGGCATCTTGCATTGTGAAACTTGTTCTCAAATAGTACTTAGAGGTATACGTAGTCAATGTGTACGTAGAATGTATACATCTCAGCACAGTTCAGAGACATAACAAATATAAAAATAATAAAATTTGCATACTGCAGTAATATCAAATGTACCATTAATGGATGCGTCTTATTTTAAGCAACGTGCATTTAACTCAAAATACAACAGTAAAATAGAGAAAAAATAATCTAAAACATTAGGAAATGCGTGTTTCATAAACATAAAAATATGTTTAGGAAATAAATCAATTTAAATGTGGGTAGAAAAGGCGTTATTATACATATATATATTCTTTCACTTTAGAATAAATGGAATGATTCCAAAATACGGAATACTTTGTGAAATATTTCATTATTTATTCTCAAAAGAATGAAAAAAAAATTAGATTCTAGAGGCTTAAAGATATATCCATTTAAAATGCATGCATTGATTCCACGCAAAATGTTGCCAATTTTGTTGAAAGAAATATATTTATGTATCTGTTGTAAAAATAATATATAGGCACGAATTTTGCATTCAATTTCTAATGTCTTTCTTTTAGATTAAATGCACATTTGTTGATAATATTTTTTGCATACTGCTTTAATATCAAATGTATCATTAATGGATGCGTCTTAATTTAACCAACGTGCATTTAACTCCAAATACAATGGTAAAAGGAAGAAAAAAAATCTAAAACATTAGGAAATGCGTGATTCATAAACATGTTTAGGAAATAAATCAATTTAAATGTGGATAGAAAAGGCGTTATTAAATAATTTTTATCCCTAAACAAATGGTATATACGCTAGGGGGTGATAGAACACACCAAGACAAGTAATAGTAAATGGGAAACCAAGGGTCCCAAATGTTTTCCAACGGAGATAGCCGCCATTAAAGTTTGGGGTCCAAAATATCAAATACACATAAAAAACAGAAAAATTGGTCGATTGATTTGCGGTTTTCACTAAAAATATTCTTTATGTTGGTATTTTCTTGAAAATAAAATATAAAGATAAATTTGAAAAATGCCGATAGAAGGCGCTTTAGACTTTGAAGTAATAAAAAACTATTTTTTGCCGTTATTTTTTGCTTCTCATTAAACGGTTTCGTAAGCTTAGACTTAAATTAAAATTTTGAACTCAAAATCTGAATAGTTGGAAGCGGTTAAGTAGCACAAACTTAACTGTGTTCAGAGGTTAAAATTTCAAAAGATTATAAAAAACGGAAAAATTGGTAGATTGATTTGCGGTTTTCACTAAAACTATTCTTTATGTCGGTATTTTATTGAAAATGAATTATAAAGATAAATTTCAGTAAATGCCGATAGAGTGCGTTTTAGACTTTGGATTAACGAAATAATCCATCCTAATACTATTTTTTGCCATTATTATTTGCATCTCATTAAAAGGTTTCGCAGGCTTAGATTTAAACTTAAATTTTGAGCTCAAATCTGAATAGTTGTAAATGGTTGAGTAGAACAAACTGAGCTGTGTTCACAGGGTTTAAATTTCAAACGAAACTAAACTAAAAAAAAACGAAAAAAAACCCGAAAAAATTAGTCGATTCGTTTGCGGTTTTGATAAAACTACTCCTTAAATCAGTGTTTTCTTTAAAATAAATTTTAAAGATTTATTTCACAAAATGCCAATAGAGGGCAGGGCGCCTTAGACATTAGAGTAGCATACAACTATTTTTAACCGTTATTTTTTTAATCTCATTAAATTCTTTTAAATGCTTAGATTTAAATTTTGAGATCAAATTCTGAGTCGTTGCGAGTGTTTAAGTAGCACAAAAGCTATCTGTGTTCAAGGTGGGGGGGGGGGGGTTAAATTTCTCCAGGGTTAAATTTCCAAAAGAAACTCCTGAACACACTTCAGTTTGCGCTTTTTAACCCGTCCCAATGATTCAGAATTTGAGTTCAAAATTTAAGTTTAAATCTAAGATTTCGAAAACATTTAACAAGTTTTGGAAAATATTTAATTAGATACAAAAAATAACAGTTAAAATTTGTAGTTGGTTAATCTGAAGTTTAAGGCGCCCTCTAACGGAATTTTTTGAATTTTAATTTTAAAATTCATTTTCATGAAGATACTGACTTAAAGAATAGTTTTATTTTAAACCGCAAACGAATCGACCAATTTTTCCGTTTTTTTATTATCATTTGAAATTTCAACCCTCTGAACACAGTTCAGTTTGTGCTACTTAACCGCTTCCAACTATTCAGATTTTGAGCTCAAAGTTTAAGTTTAGGTCTAAAGCTTACGAAACCATTTAATGAGATGTAAAAAATCACGGCAAAAAATAGTTTTTCATTACATCAAAGTCTAAAACGCCCTCTCTCGACATTTTTCGAAATTTATCTTTATAATTTATTTTCAAGAAAATACCAACATAAAGAATAATTTTAGTGAAATCCGCAAATCAATCGACCAATTTTTCCGTTTTTTATGTGTATTTGAAATTTTGGACCCCAAACTTTAATGTCGTCTGTCTCCTTTGGAAAACGTTTGGGACCCTTGGTTTCCTATTTACTATTACTCGTCTGGATGTGTTCTATCATCCCCTAGCGTATATACCATTTGTTTAGGGACACCCTGTATATATATTTCTTTCACTTTAGAATAAATGGAATGATTCCAAAATACAGAATACTTTGTGAAATATTTCATTATTTATTCTCAAAAGAATGAAAAAAAAAGATTCTAGAGGCTTAAAGATATATCCATTTAAAATGCATGCATTGATTCCACGCGAAATGTTGCCAATTTCGTTAAAAGAAAGGTATGCATGTCTCTGTTGCAAAAATAATATGTAGACACGAACTTTGAATATTCAATTTCTAATGTCTATCTAGATCTAATTTAAAAATAATAAAATATGCATGCTGCAATAATATCAAAAGGATCATTAATGCATGCGGTTTAATTTAAGCAACGTCCATTTAACTCGAAATACAACGGTAAAATGGATAAAAAAATTTCTAAGGCTTCCAAAAATGCGTGTTTCATAAACATAAAAACATGTTTAGGAAATAAAACAATTTAAATGTGAGTAGAAAAGGCTTTATGTATATATATATATGGGTCAATCCATTTCAAGTGGTCCAGAAAATATTTTTTGGTCGCTCGACCATGTTTAAAAAATCTGAAATTTTTTGTACAACAACCCTAACATGACGGAAGTTCAAAATGACCGTTGTTTTAATTTTACTATTTTTTGTTTATGCATGGCGGACATCTTGGTTTCATCATATTCAGCGATTTTTTCAGATACTAGGATACACAAAATTGCAAATATCTCGTCTCTTATTTTCTCAATTGAAATGGGGTTTGCAGCATTTTGTTCACAATGAAATAGGCTAAATGTACGGTGGTAGAATAATTTTGAAAAATAAAATTTTACAGGTGAAATTTTAGCACAAAATTTAAGATTTTTCCAAAATCTATCTGTTTGCAAGAGGACATTTTTTATGCAAGAGACACTGTCAACCTTACACAATTTTTTCTACAAATAGGTCAAAAGTGCGTGTACTCATACAGCAAGTCCCAAATGTGGGAGTTAATTTCTCTTTGCGAAAAAATTCCAAAATTCTTTAAAAATTTCAATAATCACACTTTTTAGGCTTTAATATCTCTGCTGGGGCACGAGATAAAAATTTGAAATTCTGGCCTTTGATAGTATTGCGTAGTAGTGTTATGTACAAAAAATTTCAAGAAGGAGATTTGACTACAAGCTGTGACATGACATGGACAATATGTGAAAACAATATTGTCAAACTATTGTAACCTACTATGTAATTGTATGACAATGTTACTATGTATGACAGTTTTCCTTGCATGAAAAATTTCCGCTTGCAAACGGATAGATTTTGGAAAAAATCTTAAATTTTGTGCTAAAATTTCACTTGTAAAATTTTATTTACCAAAATTGTTCTACTACCATACACTTAGCCTATTTTATTCTGAACAAAATGCTGCAAACCCTATTTCAATTGGGAAAATAAAATACGAGATATTTACTATTTTGTGTATCCTAGTATCTGAGAAAATCGTTGCACACGATGAAACAAAGATGGCTGCCATGCACAAATAAAAAGTAGTAAAATTAAAATAACGGTCATTTTGAAATTCCATCATGTTAGGGTTGTTGTACAAAAAATTTCAGATTTTTTAAAAATGGTCGAGCGACCAGTGCTGGACCACTTGAAATGGATTGACCCATATATATATATATATATATATATATTTCACTTTAGAATAAATGGAATGATTCCAAAATACGGAATACTTTGTGAAATATTTCATTATTTATTGTCAAAAGGATGAAAAAAATTAGATTCTAGAGGCTTAAAGATATTTCCATTTAAAATGCGTGCATTGATTCCACGCAAAATGTTGCCAATTTCGTTGAAAGAAATATATGCATTTATCTGTTGTAAAAATAATATGTAAGCACGAATGTTGCATTCAATTTCTAATGTCTTCTTTTTTGATAAATGCACATTTGTTGATAATATTTTGTGCATACTGCATTAATATCAAATGTATCATCAATGGATGCGTCTTAATTTTAGCAACGTACATTTAACTCCAAACACAACGGTAAAATGGAGAAAAAGAATCTAAAACATTAGGAAATGCGTGTTTCATAAACATGTTTCTGAATTAAATCAATTTAAATGTGGATAGAAAAGGCGTTATTAAATATTTTTTTTTCCTTTCACCTTTGAATAAATGGAATGAATCCAAAATACGGAATACTTTGTGAAATATTTCATTATTTATTCTCAAAAGAATGAAAAAAAATTTAGATTCTAGAGGCTTAAAAATATATCCATTTAAAATGCATTCATTAATTCCACGCAAAATGTTGCCAATTTCGTTGAAAGAAATATATGCATTTATCTATTGTAAAAATAATATGTAAGCACGAATGTTGCATTCAATTTCTAATGTCTTCTTTTTTGATTAAATGGACATTTGTTGATAATATTTTGTGCATACTGCATTAATATCAAATGTATCATCAATGGATGCGTCTTAATTTTAGCAACGTACATTTAACTCCAAATACAACGGTAAAATGGAGAAAAAGAATCTAAAACATTAGGAAATGCGTGTTTCATAAACATGTTTCTGAAATAAATCAATTTAAATGTGGATAGAAAAGGCGTTATTATATATATATTTTTTTTCTTTCACTTTAGAATAAATGGAATGATTCCAAAATACGGAATACTTTGTGAAATATTTCATTATTTATTCTCAAAAGAATGAAAAAAAATTTAGATTCTAGAGGCTTAAAGATATATCCATTTAAAATGCATGCATTGATTCCACGCAAAATGTTGCCAATTTCGTTAAAAGAAATATATGCATGTATCTGTTGCAAAAATAATATGTAGGCACGAATTTTGCATTCAATTTCTAATGTCTATCTAGATATAATTTAAAAATAATAAATTATGCATGTTGCAGTAATTTCAAAAGGATCATTAATTAATGTGATTTAATTTAAGCAACGTCCATTTAACTCTAAATATAACGGTAAAATGGATGGAAAATTTTCTAAAACTTCAAGAAATGCATGTCTTATAAACATAAAAGCATGTTTAGAAAATAAATCAATTTAAATTGTGGATAGAAAAGGCGTTATTATACATATTTCTTTTCCTTTCATTTTAGAATAAATGGAATTCTTCCAAAATACTGAATACTTTGCGAGAATTTTCATTATTTATTCTGAAAAGGATAAAAAGGATAGATTCTTGAGGCTTAAAAATATTTCCATTTAAAATGCATGCATTGATTCCCCGCAAAATGTTGCCAATTTCGTTGAAAGAAATATTTTTATGTATCTGTGGTAAAAATAATATATAGGCACGAATTTAGCATTCAATTTCGAATGTCTGTCTAGATCTAATTTAAAAATAATAAAATATGCCTGCTGCAGTAAAATCAAAGGTATCATTAATGGATGCGACTTAATTTAAGCAAGGTCCAATTAACTCGAAATACAATGGTAAAATGGATAAAGAAAATTCTAAGGCTTCAAAAAGTGCGTGTTTCATAAACATAAAAATATATTTAGGAAATAAATCACTTTAAATGGGAATACAAAAGGCGTTATTATATATATATATATATATATATATATATATATTCTTTCACTTTTTAATAAATGGAATGATTCCAAAATACGGAATACTTTGTGAAATATTTCATTATTTATTCTCAAAAGAATGAAAAAAAATTTAGATTCTAGAGGCTTAAAGATATATTCATTTAAAATGCATGCATTGATTCCACGCAAAATGTTGCCAATTTCGTTGTTGCCAATATGTATGTATCTGTTGTAAAAATAATATGTAGGCACGAATTTTGCAATTCATGAGAATTAATTTCTAATGTCTTTCTTTTTGGTATAATGTACATTTGTTGATAATATCTTCAGACTTGTATTTCTTTTTAACCCTTCAATTCCCATGATAGAACAAGTTCTAGAAATTATGTAGTTCAGAAAATCTGACTTTACTCCAGAAAAATTCAATGGCTAATATCGTTTTATTTAAATACTGAATGTTCTGTTGTTAATTGAAGCAAATATTGCTGTTTTAATTGTCTGGTGGGAGTTAAGATATACGAATTAAAATATCTCAAAATATCTTTAGCGGTTTGGGATCCAGAGGGTTAATTCAGAGAGTCAAAATTGAAATTATTTAAAAATAACTTTTGCCGTTTAAGATCAATCTGTACTTTCAAAAAATTTTTAAACTTTTTTATAATTATATATCACTGTCTGCCAACTGAGGAAATATCTTCTGGTAGTCACGCAAGTAACATATATAAAATTCAGCTTTTATAAAATGACGAAAGTAGAATTTCATATTATTGAAGTTTGGTGGTGTCGGCCGGGGGTTGGAACCATAGGAAGTGTCTGCCAATGGAGGACGTGATTTCTAATATCATTCCAAAACAAATATAAAAAAATTACGCTTTATAAAATGACGAAAGTAAGTTGCTATTTTTTAGTCCTTTGCTCCCTGGTCCCAAAGCCACCATGATCCAAATTTCATAATTACCCATCATTCCTATCTCTATTGCAAGACTGTGCTGAGAAAGTTTCAGCTTTTATAATATAACGAAGGTCTGCCATTCACGGGCTCTTAGACTATAATTATTTCCAAACTCTATTATTATTGAACTTTTCTCCTTCAGTCAATGCTTTTTTATGTTATTTTATTCTAAAAAATATTAATCTGTATAAGATTTTCTTATATCTATATATTTTCTTAAAATCCTATAATTTAAATTTATTCTTTTATCTGTTGCATAATATCTTTTGTAGTTCTACGTTGTACGTTCTAAAAAATCTTTCGATTATCCACAATTTCCTTCTACGCGACACTAATTCATCATATAATTTCCGACTGAACTGAGATAAATCTTATTTTGTTTTCGCTGGGTAAAATATCGGATTGGTTAAAATCACTATTTATAAATAATTATAAATAATAAAGTAATCATTTTTCATTAGGCCTTGTTCAGGGAAAAAAATGATAATTTTTGTTTTGTAGATTTTTTGGTATTTGCAACTAAAGATTAAGGGTGCAGAAGACTTTTGAGATTTACGAAAGAACATAGCGTTTTACAAAGTATCGAAACACAAATAACATGCAATTAAGATTTTTTTCCCCATTCTAACTAAAATATATTTTCTTAGTAACAATACCAAAAAAAATATGTCAAAAAATAATATTTTAATTTTTAATTATAAAATCGTGTCATTAATATGGGATTATGTGCGGATCGCATGATAAAACTCTAAATGATGCATATAGAAAAATAAATTTGAATATATAGAATCTTAACACACCTACATTTATTTTAATAAACAATTTATTTTACTTGAGAGAAGTGTTAAAAAAATAACATTAACAAGTTTCGGCTTCAATCCGATGTGAGCCATAAATATAATAAAAATATAAATATAAATCGTTTCACTGTTAATACATATGGAAAGCGATAATGAGATGTAAACAAAAACTACGCGTTGTTTGTTTGTTTATTGAACAACATACATCTGACTTGTGTGCTCGACATGAAGCCTGCTTATAAGCCATCGTCAGTATACAGGGACGAGATAGCACACAAGGGAATATTACAACACAAGAGAAGTACAACCAGGAGCTCCACACAAAGAGTGTGTGCAATGGAGCCAGTGGGATTCGAACCCACAACCTCACGATTAGCGGCGTGATGTCTTAACCTTCCGTCTACCAGACGGGTCCATTGGACCCGACAGCAATATTTCTGGTGTCAATGGTAAAATGAGAAATTGTCGATTGACACCGGAATTTATAAAGGACTTGTCTAGATATTACGAATTCCTTAATTTAAGCTTTCATTGTAAAAGCAAAATTATATTAAAATATTACTGGTGCCGTTTGCAAGTTTGGAATTAAAATTAGGTGTTGCCGTAGATAAATGGGTGTTTTGTCTGGTAGACGGAAGGTTAATCACTCAGGCACGGAGGCCCAACTACGAGCTCTATTGTCAAACAAATTAAAAAATCGGCTATGATCGAAAATTAATTTCTAACTCAATTCATCCCATTCAAGCTTTCGCGAGGAATTTATTTATTAACTCTAACCATAACTTAGGAATAATAGAACAAACAGTATAATTGCAAAAAAATTTTTGCATGTATAAATTTCAATAGAATATATTATAATGGACTTACGAACAACAATTTGATATGAAGTATAATTTGTTTTCATTAAAAATTCTTAGAAATCTTTCATTACAAAATTATAATAATTATTACTAAATTATTATTAAAATATTTCATTAAAAATTATCAGATTTCAATCGAAACATGTCAATGTCATTTTTTAAAAACTTTTTTAAAACCTCAATCAAGTAATATAAATTGTTTATTAAAATATATATTTCATATTATATATATTTCATTTTATATTATATTTTATAAAAGGGGAAGTTTTAAAAATCTTGTGATTTAAAAATCTAACTGATTTAATAAACTTTTTTTTTCACACCCATTTCTAACTTAAAAGCAAAATATTTCCGAATAGATTTTGTTTAAAATTAAATTTAGCACAAATTTAATTTTAAACAAAATCTATTCGGAATTTTGACAATAACAAAAAATTGATTTTTTTCAAAAAATGTTCAACTTTTTAAATTAAAAATAAAATTATTATTATTATTATTATTATTATTATTAGTAGTAGTATGTAGACTATAAAATAATTCATATTGGGTTAATATTTTTTTAGGAAAAACATACATTGTTTCAAAGTGATATTGCGCGCAAATTCAAAATTTACTATTCTGAGAAAAGGCTTTTTAAAATTTCAATACCTACTGACATCCAATTATACTCACTATCTATAAATGACTGTCACTCAGTACACAATGCTTGTTTTTGTATGGGGTTTGTTGCATATTGTCGAGAAATTATAAATCACCCAGATTAAAACAAAAAAAATAAAACTCAATTTTTGGAAGTTTAAAGGTGTTGTACCCCCTAAAAAATGCTATAAGTTTTTATAAGGCGTTAAAAGACATGCCATAGGTGACCGTTTTTACATGCTTTTCGCACCACAGTTAAAAATATAATTTGTTTTATGATACTCTTCTATATATTGTCACAGCAAAAAAAGTCAGAAATAAAACGTCAAACGTAGGAAATAATGTGCGTTCGTACATTAACGAAGTTTAAAAATTATTAAGATCTTGGTATAATCAGTGGCGTAGATAAGGGGGGGCAAGGGGGCGGCCGCCCCGGGCGCCTAGGCCAAGTGGCGCCAAATCGAGAAAGGTTTACACCAAAATATTTCACGCATTTTGACAATAAATAAACCTTATTTCTCTCGCCCCTCTGAGTACGATTAATTTTTTTTAGGGATTTCTCAAAACACTCGGTGTCTAAGATAATTATGTACCTGAAAGGAGCAATACAATTAAAAAGAGGACGCCAAACTGAGAGGAGTTTTAAACGGAAATTATTTCACACATTTTGATAATAAATAAGTTTTATTCCTGTATGTGTTGGTGTGTGATTGTTTCCTTTAGTAATACATTTTATTATGTCCAAATAATCAAGAAAGAAAAAATTCTGTAATTATTTTTTAGAGATGATTGAACACACTCGGTATTTAAGATAATTATGTACCTGAATTGAGGAGCAATGCAATTAAAAAGAGGCGTCAAACTGAGATGAGTTTCAAACCAAAATTATCTAACATATTTTGACAATAAATGAGAATTGCTGATTTTGCGTGTGCGTTTGACTGTTTTATTTATTAAGATCTTTTGCTATATAGAAAGAAAAATCTTGTATAAATGTTGCTAGGGATGGATCAACACACTTAGTATCTAAGTAGGGAACTGCAAGAAGTGTAAGTCACAGATTTTGACGTTGGTGAAGTGGTGTCTTTGAAGTGGTATCGTTGGAAAGATCTCATCGAGAGCAGTAAAAAACGCTATGGAAATACCCGTCGTAAATCAGCCGCTTTCGAGATATCCTCAATTTATGTCCCGTAATTAGTGCATACTTAATGGAGAACCACAGAAAACTTCAGTCTCGATGTTAACGAAAGTGGTATCGTTAAAAAGATATCATCATGAGGGAGAAAACGCAATAGAACTATTCGTCGGAAATGGGCCGTTTTAGAGATATCCGATAATTTATGTCACGTAGCTAGTGCATACTGTTCTAATGCACACTTAATAGGGGACCGCAAAAATTTGTTTTCCCGATTTTGATGAAAACGGTATCGTTGCAAAGATATCATTGTGAGAAGTAAAAAACTAAATGGAAGTAACTATCTGAAATGAGCCGTTTTCAAAATATCCAACAATTTATGTCACTTAATGCAGTTTCCCAGCAATGTGCGTTAGCAATGTGACACAAATTGTCGGATATCTCGAAAACGTCGCATTTATAACGGGTGATTCCATTGAGTTTTTTAATCCTCACGATGATATCTTTTCAACAATACCACTTTCGTTAAAATCGAGAATAAAATTTTTTGCTGTCCCTCATTAAGTGTACACTAGCTACGTGACATAAATTGACGGATATCTCGAAAACAGCTCATTTGTGACGGTTAGTTCCATTGAGTTTTTACTGCACTCAATGAGATCTTTCCAACGATATCATTTTCGTCAAAATCGGTGACTTACACTTCTTGCAGTTCCCTAGTAATTTGAGGAGCAAAACGATTTAATAAAGGCCGCCAAATTCAGAAGAGGTTTAAACCGAAATCATTTCACGTTTTGACAATAAATAAGACTTGTTTATTTATTTTCTCTGTGTGTGTGCGTGATTGTGCGTGAATGCTTTCTATTGCAAGATATTTTGCTATCTCCAAATACTAAAGAAAGAAAAAACTTTAGTAAAATTTTTCTACACATGGCTCAACACACTTGATATCTGAGATAATTATGTACCTGAATTGAGATGCAAAATTATGAAATAGAGGACGCCAAATTTAGAGAAGATTTAAACTGAAATTATTATACATATTTTAACAATAAAAACGAATTGTTGGGTTTTTTTGAACGTATGTGTCTATGTGTAAATGGTTTTATTAGCAAGACATTTTTCCATACCAAAAAATAATGAAGAAAAAAAAGATTCTATAAATATTTCTATGGAGAGATCAACACACTCGGTAATTAAGGTAATTATGTACCTGAATTAGAGGTCTGCCTGGACCTGGTCCCGGTCCTAGGCCCGTACTCGACCCGGCCCGCTGATCGCAGAATGTATTTGACTTTTCAAACGGATCGGGTAAGCAGAATTGGGACAAATTTTTCAACGGGCCGAGTCGGGGAAAAAAATAATGGGCTATACGTGCCTGGACAGGGTTGATATAAAAAAAAAATTAGCGGGCATACCGGCACATATAAAGGTTTACTCGAGAACGATTAAAATATGACCTAGTTTCAATGAATATGGCTTTAACGAGAATAAGCACAAATGTGCTTAACGAGCCGATACTAGTTTGACTGCATCAATATATAAATGCAACTCATCCAGTTTAGAGATCGGCATTGGACAGTTACATTGTGTCTAATCCGGACTTAATATTTTGTTAGTAGAATACTGCCCGGCCGATATCATGCTTACATTGTTTTTCTACTACTTGAGCGGTACTAGAACTAAACTTAATTGTTCTCAAGATGTGTAGGACAGACAATATGTTTTGAAAAAGTATGAATAGCGATAATAAACTTATATTAATCTAATAACTTATAACTTATTAATCAATTATATATTATTAATCTAATAACTTATATTAATCTATATAAATCTTTGGAAACATACTTCTTGGTGGTTCTTATAGACTAGCCGCCTGACGACCAGTTTGGTCCCTAGGTCTTAAGATTTGGTCATTGACTTTTTCTGTAAAAAACTTTTAATGATGTCTACCCTTACATTAAACCAAAATATCGTTCTTATAAAGCAAATCATTTAACTGTATATTAAATAATATGTGCGTTTGCTTATTTACATTTCATTTTGTCAAGAAAACCTCTTGAAACTTGAGTTGTATAGTATTTCACCTAGCAGAATGAAACTGAAGTTTGATTGGATTACATGCTTGAATTTTTTTGCATGGTAAGATTGATGGTTGGAGAATTTACTGTATGAATTATTACCTCCATAAATTATCTTTTTTTTCAATCATTGTAAAATGGATCTTTTTTGTTTACTTTGGTGCTAACAGATTTTGGGAAGTTAATTTAAATTTCACTGAAATAATCTCAAAATATACATGTACTTCAATGTAATTCATTTCTCAAATATATATTTTTTTTCAAGCGATCTCTATAAAAATATAACATTTATATAGCTTTATACAGAAAAATAATTTTGATCAAAACTGGCCGCTTGGCCTATGAAAAGCGAAGTGATCATCACGACAAACTGTTGATGACAGCCAAATGCGCTTATAATAGCAATAATCTGTCCAATAATTTGGCGACTTATCACCTGCGCTGGTTAACATGCAAATTGGCTGCATAACATATAAAGAGTGAAGTGGGTAAGCCCGGAAGTGTTGATGACAGTCACATGACTTAGGCTTTTATTATATAGATGTTTTTTTTTTTTAATTAACTACCCAACAACGCGAAACTTTGGCACATTTTCTCACTAATTTTGAACTTTAAAGGTATAAAATTGACAAGCTTGACTATTGAAGGTATTTGAAATCGAACAGCATTTTCCAATTTGGTTACATTACTTGTCGAGATATAATAGATTCTTGTCACTCAGCTGCAGATTTTTCTCCCTTCCCCTGTTTTTGCTTCCGAAAACTCGATTCAAACGTTGACTTTTTTTAGTATTTTCTCAAATATATATTGCTCGCATCAAAAAATGGATAACGCCATTCGATTACATAGTTTCTGATGCAGGACACCTGCTAATCTGGTGCGTTTCTGGAAAAGAAAGAAAGAAAGATGAAATTTGAAATGTATCAGAATGTAGCTCCTTTGGATTTGAGAAAATCTTTAATAAATGATGTAGAAATATTTTTATAAATCTTCTTTTTATTACACAGCTTCAAAAATTTTGATATTTTCAACTTTCTTTTTTTTCTTCTTTTATTCTAAACTACATTAATTTTTTAATAAATCCTTATTTAATCTGAAATGTCTAAGAATCTAAGGTAATCATTAATGTTCTTATCGTGTTTTTTTTTCTGTAAATCATACAGTAAAATCATCTCATAAATATATATGCAGTATTTTTTTTAATTAATTATATGAATAAAATCTGAATTCCGGCCCGTGCGGACCTCTAATCCTGAATTTAAATACAAAAAGGGTAAACAGAGTGCGCCAAATTGGGAGAAAGTTTAAAACAGGAATCATTCCACATATTTTGACAGTAAATAAGAATTGTTAACCTTCCCTTTTTTTGTGTGTGTTATAGTGAATATTTTGGAGAAATTCGGTGAAGGTGGGGGGGGGGATATAGATAGATTCATAATGGTCAATCGGTCAGGAAGTTTCCAACTGTTCAGGCTCCAGTTATTTAAAAAAAACCCTGTCATAACACAATTAAAATTTACTTTATGAGATTTTCAGTGATATTTACGGTATCAAAAGAATATTTTTTTATTTTTATGCCATCGCGAAGGATTAAATTCTCTATTCTTAATAAAATTATACATACATATGCTTCTTTCAAAATGAATCTCTCTGAGGGTGCTCACTGCCTTCAGTAACGTATAGCGGGACTGCTCTACACACATATATTATCGGTAAAAATATCCATTCAAATTTATTTATTTCAAAATGAACCTCCGCTACAAATCTCCGCTATTTACGTCCTCGTATTACAGGCGTGTTGCGCACTCGCTGGAAAATCTGAAGAGAATCGTGAGCTGAGATGAGAGCAGAAAATTGCGCAGAATTCAGCCCCATGAAATACTAAATAAAAATATCTTCTGGTGGTAGAAGATAGAACTAAAAAACTGTAAGGCAATTAAAAACAAAATAGAATGAGCAAAACATAATTGAAATTGTATCAATAGAACCCGAGATTAAATTGAACTTTTTGAACAGGAAGATGGAGCTAAAAATTGAAAGAGTATCGTAAGCTAAGTTGAATGAATCAATTCACTTTGAAATATAAACCATATAATTCTAGAAAAAAAATTGCCGTTAATGTTCGTTAATTGTGGTAAAAGAAGTATATACTTAGAAAACTTACTTTTTAATGCAAATAAAGAAGAGAAACCCTTGTGGATGAACTCTTAACTCATTTCCCGGAACTCTTGCCTCAGAACACACTAATAATGTTCAATTAAATTGAAAAGAATAATTTAAATTATGTTTTCAACATTTGGCAACGTTTAATAATTAAGTCGATTGCCCGCATGTCATATAATCTCTGACTCAACGATTTTCGGAAATTAAAAAGAGGGATCGACTGGAAGAAGAACGCTTCGTAGTTCGGGATTTTTAATGAATCTCAATCCCGTGTGGTTTTATCTACGAACGTTTTTACTATCGCGGTCTGTTTTCGAAAACATTAAGAAAAATTACCGACCTATTTAAAAAATATATATATACACATGTTTAAAATGATTTTCTACATGTGCTCTGAAATTTTCAAATTGATATCTTAATTAGTTTTCTTAATTTCAGCTGATTAGTATGCATTCTTAATTTCTTCCATTTCGGCTGTAGAATCGGGTTCAGATTTGAACTTGATTTTTCCATTTTGTGAAAAAAAATGTTTTTGATGAGTTTTTAATTAATATTCTTATTTTTATATTAATATCTAAATTTACTAATTTCTTTTAAAAAAATAAAAAACTGACGCTCCTTCCCATGTGTATCAGGACCTGCTTAAACTACCCTCACACAGTTTTTCAGACTTGCACGTGCGGTAGATGTTTCTAGGCATCTCGGTGAAACAACACACACATACATTCTTTTACGTTAATTTTTACGTTTTTCATTCCATATGAACACTTACGTATTATGTGAGCTTCTATAAACCATTGCAAAATGGATTTAGCTAGAAGAATAACAAGTAAATACATTATTTCTTCTGTTTTGGAAATTCCATTTTTATGTCGAATTATTATTAAGAAAAGCAATTAATAAAACGTGGGTAACCTAGCTCCAAATTTTTCCTTCTTAAATCGTACAAAAATATAGGATTTTCCAGTCTTCCTAGTACGACCAGTACAAGTCCTTTTATTTTTTCGATGTTTTAAAAATTAAAAATATTTGGTATACATTTAAATTCAGTGCATATGAATTAGAGAAAACTATATCTATCTATGTAATGAATAACTAGGAGATAAATAGGAGAAACGAATCTGACTCGGGAATGTCTTTGTGGAATGAACTAATTTATTTTGTCGCTGCATCTTTAAATCATGTCCGCGAGTTCAATCGGATGTCTTCTAGGAAAAGCTGAATTTATCAATTTTGGAGGAACATTTAGTTTTATGGGTTATTTAGCTCTTGATTGGTATGTGGTCATTTGGTATCTGTGAGGTATACAAGGCCACAAACGAGTGAGAATTGTTCAAATTTCAGCATTTTCTTTCTTAAATTATTCTCTGAATTTAGTTTTGAACGTAATATATGTGCTGTGAAACAATGTTACAAGAGATTAAACGGATTTCGAATGATTTAAAGTTCGAAAAACATAAGGATTTTAATTTAAATTTTTGAAATTTAATTTTAACTTTGAATTTTAAGAAGATTTTAATTCCCATCCTTTTTATCTATACATATAGCAATAATCTCTCACTATGAATATATGATCATTGTCATGCGACTGCGCTCGTATTTATAAGCAGATTTGGATCTGATTGAGCATATGTCAAAGCTTTGTTATAATTTTGACCAAATTTGGGACATCTTGATCCGCCTCTCTGTCTTAAAATGGCGACCCCTTAAAAATTTCGAACTTAAAACAAAAATATGTAAAAATTTATAAACACAAATTTATTTCTTGCATAATCGTTAATTATTGATAGAACGATTCAAAAACTTTTTTTAGTTTCTACTCTATGTTAAATAATGGTATATCAATTCCAAATTATAGTTTGTCTGCCGTTTTGAGACAAGAGATTTTTACCGTAATCGGACTAATTTTAGGAATTTTAACAAATGTGGCTTTTTGAAAATTTATTTTAAATGTTGCTATTCCTATATGCATAAAAAAAAACAATCATATCCGTGAGCGTTCCGTTAAATTTTGAAATTCCCAGACAAATTAAGTATTGGCGAAAATAAGAAATCTTCTACAATCGAGTTCCAAGAATTTTAGTTTCATATATTTGAATAAAATTAGCTGAATTCTTAGAAACAAGGAAATCACCCTTTCCTTGCTTTTTCCTCCGGTACAAGATAAAAATACTTTTTTTTCAATTTATTTGATATTATATTATATTGATTATATTAATTTATATTATATGAATACTTTTTTGTCTCCAGGAAAAATAATGTCGTTATTTATTTACGTGGGTGAAGGCGGGAGGGGGGAGAGGGGGCGCAAAATTTCTTCTTGCCACGGGCGCCAAAAAATGTAGCTACAACACTGGGTATGATAGTACACAGTACTTCAGATACTGTATAGTATCAGAAAACTTTTGTGTGTACCGGTAAATACTATTTGTTTTCTATTATACAGGAATTAATTTGAAGCAAACCTCAGCAATGTATATCAATTTCATAAAATGTGAAATAGTTAAACACAGTTAAAATGCGATCCAAATAATTTTTCCCTATGTACCGTTATGTGAAAGTATACTTTTGTGTGGCTCTGTAAAACAAGCATATTATTTGATTATGTTTAAAAGAGTGTAACAAAATTAAAATGGACTATTTTTTTTTCATTTGGCCGTAATGTAATGGTATACGGTACTACTTTGTTATCCTGTCGACCAATTTCGCCAAATTATAAAAATCGCCCAACAAATAGCCAAATTACACATATTGACATAAATTTTATTTTAAATAACAAAAAACAAATAATTAGTAGAATATTAATGAAAATATTAATGAAAAGTCGAAATAAAAATCACTTAATGACATTTTAAACACATGGATCTTATTTAATGTCATTGAATGTGACATTCACGATCATCCATTATTGGCATTTAATCTTATAGTGTGGCGATAATTTTTTGGTCGACGGAATAACCTAGTAGTGCCCGGAACACTTTTGATTGTCTATGTATTTCAACTATGCAGCCTATTTTTTAAAAAATGACATGATTCGACAAAAATATGCAAACATTATACATTTTAAGTTTTAAATGATTCGGTTGGATAGTTTTTGCTCTGTTAAATACGTACAGACAGGTGGATGTACTGAACGACTACTATAGGTGCTGAATTATTAGTTACGAAGCATACAAAAATGTAGTTTTCAGAATCTAGTACTATATTGAATTATAAAAAAAAAAAAACAGTTTGCAATAAATGACACCTGTACAATAAATGAAAACAAAATGAAACTATTTAAAATTATTTAAGTACTTTTATTTCCTTGAAACTTATCATGCACAGTTTAAGAACATACATAATACATTCAAACAGGATATTACATATAAATTAATATATAAACTGCTTTATTATAATTTTTATTTACAAACCACTTACTGTTGTTAGTGGTTGAAAAACAATACAAAAGAAAAAAAAGTAAAATTATAAATTAATAAAAATTTTATTCTATATTTTTCAGTTCAAAACACTAAGATATGTCCTCATAATTTATAAACGTATAATTTTTTTGTATTTATATACTTTATAAAAATATTAAGCTCTTTATATGTGCTTTAGTATACAATAATAGCATTCTGTTACGAAAAAAAAACATCCATTACCAGAACATATTTTATTAATGTACTTAAAGCAATTTTGAATAAAAGAAAAAAAACAGTTTTTACTTTAAAAAAAAGAGAATTGTCCTGAAGTCTCTATCATTTTTTAAGGTAGTAAATAAAAACGGATTGAAAAATGAAAAGGCAAAATTATTTTACCTAAAGAAAAAAATAAATGTTGTGGAAGTGCATGTAAATATTTTAAGATCTTTAAAGTAGGAAAAATAATTCATACGTTGATAGAACAATTTTAAATGTTTTATCTTATACTCTAAAAAATTAAAACACGTTTTTTTTTTCTTAACACGACTCAGAAGAGAAAAAAAAAATTTTCTTTTAAAGTATTATTTTTTTCTGTCTTTATGCTTAAGTTGTTATTTTACTTTCTAATTATAAAACAACTTTTTTGTACTTTTATTGTTTTTTCTTGAATTTATATTTAGCTCGGAGCATCGTCCTAAATAAAAGAAACCGGAATTTTATGAAAGAGTGTTTGGTTTTCTAATCTTTTTAACCTCTTCGTACAGATTGTTATGGAATACTTGAAAACATTAATAAAACAGCCAGCAGGTGATTAACAGATTAACAATTCAGTCATTTTTCATACTTTATTTGTTACAATTATTTTTTAAAACTATATTTATATAAATATTTGAAGTTTTAAAAACCTTTGCAGTTAAATATAAAGCAAACAAAAAGAAATCAATTTGAATCTTGCATTTATGCTCCCACAAGATGCTTTTTGCATATAAACATTAAGTAACTCTCTATATTTTTTAAAATATTGATTCTGTCTTTTAAGACTTGTTTGTTACCTGATTTTTATTTTAACTGAAATTATTATTAATGATTTCAAAATATGTTTTAATTGTAATCTACAACTTGTTTAGAGATTTACACTCATTATTTTTGATTACATAATTTGTCAATTAAAAGCTTGAATTGTGGCATTCTTATTGTAGCAATCTAAACTTCAGAAAAATGTTTATTGTAAATTTAACTCACATGTACATATTATGAGAATCTTTTATTGAAGAAGGTGTGCTTATGTAACTCTATAATTTTTTGGTAATTCTGGACGCTGTACTTTATTATAATACAAAAAGTTTAGAAAAATATACACATATTTTTAAAAAGCCTAATCAGAGAATTAGTAAAAGGTGCCCGATACATTTAATTTAAAATAAAATTTTACTTTGAACAAAAATAGAAAGCAATATTGAACATTAATTCCTTGGATACACAAAGAAATCACAGCCGAAGCCCAGTGGCTATTCTTCTACATTGTGGGTGGAATACACTTGGCATTCTACCAAAAGCAGCTCATAAAACCATGGTTAGATAGTAACATTAATTCCAACGAGCTGGCATTCCAAATTTGTATTCTAGCGAAATATATGGTATGTGATAGAGTGCTAAATGTTGACGTATTCCATAGTTCGAAATGAAAAAAAAAATTGTAATCGTATAATGGTTTTAATAATAGGTTTGCATTTTCATTAAAAATACATATAAGACCATTTTTAAGAAAAAGGAAATTAATAATTAAAATATATATGTTGTGGTTGGAACAAAAATAAAAATGATTTTATTGTAGATGACTCCTAGTCCTACTAGTTATGCATTACCATATAAAGTTCAAAGCTTTCGCTTGCCCCTTAAGTGATAAATTTATATATACGCCTTTCCTTATCCTGGAAATGTCATTAATATTCGTCATCTTCATTAATATTCGTTTTCAGAAATGAGTATTTCTTGTTATTCTCATAAATTTTATCGTATAGATATTGCGCAATTCAGGCAAGATTTGATTTTTGGACAATGTCAATAAGACATCGCGACAAAAAAGATCCATTAACCTAACAACGTAAAATGATGTTAAATAATTATTGATGACGTTTATCCATTTTCCGTCAAAACTTCGATCGCGGTAGGAGGGCTCATATTTGTCATTGTGAGTTAAATTTACGATAACATTCTCATTTA
The DNA here is from genome assembly GCA_964019185.1 of Maratus speculifer. NCBI lineage: Eukaryota > Metazoa > Arthropoda > Arachnida > Araneae > Salticidae > Maratus > Maratus speculifer. The sequence goes on from OZ025298.1 coordinate 164,088,355, forward strand.
AACAAGACTATTATATTAATACTACAAAACCCCGAAATGTAAGGAAAATCATATGAACTAAATTCAAACCAATTTTTTTTTTTATTCAATAATATAGATCTTGGTAATTCACCTTACTTTCCGTGTATTTTTAGTTAATTTTATTTGGAGATTTGTGATTCGAATCAAAAATATACTCATTTGTTTCAAGTCAAATTTATCGCTATTGAGCCACAGTGTTAGAAAAATTTGAATATATATAATAAAGTCCCTTTATGAATAAGAAATATTATGCCGAGATCTTATACATCATTCTGAAACAAGCTGTGGAAATATTAACTCAATAGTCGTATTCAGGTAAAACTTTAAGATGTATGACAACACCACAAATGAAAATATATTCTTATTTTAATAACAAACTTCCTTAATTTGCAAAAACAAAATTCTGTTTTTTTACATGCCTTGACTTTTTAAAATAAAAATATTTATTTACTTATTGTACCATTATACATACACTTTCATATTTAAATCTGTAAATGTATATTTCATAATTAAAATTAAGCGTTTCAGTTTTTTTTGACAAAATCATTTTTTGTATTTCTGAAAGTAATACACCGAAAATATCCAATTACATTCACAGAAACATTTGATGAACAAAGCACACGTGTTGCGTGCGATTTTCACATTATACACTTACACTTTCAACAATACTTGCAGCAGGTTTACATAGGATTGCTGTCACATCTATCCGGAGGGTATTATCAAACTGTTTTTTTAGAAAGGACGGAATCTGGACGAACGCTGGTCTTGAGCTCACGATGGGGGCGATTATACATTCGTCACAGCAACAGCACAACAACAGCAACCAGCACTCGTCCTTTGTCTTGATGTTGGCAGTTCACTGAAAGACGGAGGTCTCCATTCTATACGGTCGTTTCTCCACGGGGTTGCTTGAGCTGACTGACAAAAAGGGAATAGGTGAAGGACTGATATCTCTTATGTTTTAGAAAGAAAAAAAAATCATAAAATCTAAATAGTTCTTATATTATTACATGTGGGCACATTCTGGTCACTAGAGTAAGAACATTTTAATTTATTATATAGACAAGTAAAATACATTTTGTAAAAATTAGATACATTTTATGAGAGTAGACCATAATGACATTTCATTGATTAGATCATTTTTCATATTAATTATATTTTTTCAAAAAATAATTATAATTATACATGAAAATCTGCTCGAATGGTCGCAAGAGGAACAGTGGACGTTCACATACGTGAGAACGTACATTCGTTACTGTTGTGGAAAATAGAACAAATTTAATATATTATTCGATTATTTTATTTCTACTGACAATTGCCCGAAGGGCGAGAGGGGTGCTAGAGCATCTATTGGACTGCATCAGGTGGGTTGGTAGTCAGACCTCTGCAGCACATAATGTTCGCAATATTCCAAAAGTTTTTTCCAGAGATTAATACCCATGGTAACTGTTTCGACTGAGCAAAGGACTTTCATAACCCCTTTACTTAACGAGCGCGTACACTGTAAACAATCAGTGGGTCTTTGGTTATGTCGAGCATCGTACCCGGGACCTTTCAGTCTGGAGTTTGTGCTATGACTACTAGGCTACCAGAATATAGGCTTACCAGCTAATCTCAGGTATTATTTTTATTACAAAATTTAATTAAGATTAACAACTAAATACCACTTTGTTTCCCTCAGAAACTTATATTTAATATGTAAAAATAAGCACGTCCATGTTAAATCACGTTTTATGTACATGTTAAATCCAATTTAATTTACTCTTGTGATATTTTTGTCACAAGAGTAACAGTGGACGTTATCATACGAGAGAATGTACATTCTTGTGGCAAATAGAGCAGATTTTAATATTTTTTTCTATCATTTTATAAATATTATAATTATGCTAAACACGTATATAATGCTGTATTTATACACAAACATGTATTTAATATTTAAAAATAAGCATTTTACTTGTTAAAATAGCAAATAAAGCCTTTGTGCACAAATGTTTAAAGATAGAAAACCAACGAATATAAATGCACAAATAAAGTATGAGAAGGTAGCAAATAGCTATTTCGAATCTACTAACGAGATTCTTTATCAGTGCAAAACTCAGCGAGCTAAAAGTAGCAAAACTGAGACAATGACTCAGTTTTGAGACTCAGTTTTGCTACTTTTAGCTCGCTGAGTTTTGCACTGATGAAGAATCTCGTTAGTAGATTCGAAATAGCTATTTGCTACCTTCTCATACTTTATTTGTGCATTTATATTCGTTGGTTTTCTATCTTTAAACATTTTACTTGTGTATATATTAAATCAAAATTTTGTTGCACTTGTGATATTCTGGTCACAAGACAAACAATGGTCGTTTCCATGTGTGAGGACGTACATTTATTACTCTTCTGGTTAATATAGAAAATTTTAATATATTAATCCTATTAATTTATTATAAAACTTAATTAAGCTAATCACCTAAATAACACTGTGTTTCACTCATAAATATATATCTAATGCGTAACAATAAGCATTTTAATTGTTAAATTAAAATATTGTTAAACTTGTGACATTCTGATTATAAGAGTAACAAAATTTTGATTGATTACATAGAAAATGAAATACAATTTGTTACAAATTAGTATTTATGTAAGTGAAACACACTGGTTATGTCATTGTAGCTGGTTACATCCATGTTTGATGTAATTAAATTTTCTTATAGTTTAATGGGAAGTATTTGTGAAAATTAACTCTAATTGTCACAAGGGTAACAATGGACGTTCCTATATATATTTCATTACATTATCATATAAATTGTTACATAAACACAAAAGTATTGTATAAGAGTCAGTGAAATGAAACGAAATAGATGGAAAAAAGTAAGTAAACTATTTATTATTTCAAAAATATTCGCCATAACTGTTAATATACTATATGGCCTAGATAATCGGCCCCTTGCGATTTTAGACATTTTGTTAAATATCTAGAAAAATACAGAAGGAATTATCCTGAAACTCTAGGTGCGCAAACATAATAGTACAGGTTCATACATTTCTCCATTGATTTGTGTCAATATAGAATACGCAATATAGCACATACTACTATGTTTGATACAGACCCTCGTTCTTTTTGCTTCATTTTGTGAACAACAGATTTTGAGCTTATTCCACCGACGATCACTTTAAGAATTTCTAATGTTTTTGGAGACTTTTAGAAAAGTTACTCTATACATTTAGATAACACAATATGCAAATAAAATTTTAATAGCGTTTTCGCATGACAATGAAAAGTTATTCAATAAACCTGCTCATTTTTCACACAATTTTGTTTATTTTTAAAGTTTGATTGCAGGGTATTATGTACAATGTTGTTTATTTTGATATAGGAACGTTATTTTATATTAAGAAAACTGCAAATGATAAGCAAAATACTTGGAAAAAAATTAGGACTGTTTTTATAAAAACCTTAATTTTTTTACGAGTATACATGCTATTCGCATAAAAATGAACACAGTTTATTAACATAAGCCTCTTAATCATTATCTACAGTTTGGATGCTTTTGTTAGATTTTTTTGACAGGGTTATCCAAAAGATATTTGTTTTTCTTCAATTTGTTGACGGTCCGCATCGGAATTACGAGAAAAAGTCTTCATGGAAATGTATGATCTGTACATGATTACACACCTGGATTTTCAGGATAATTAATCATGTATTTTTCTAGATATTTAACATAATGTCTAAAATTGCAAGTGGCCGGTCACCTTTGGCCATATAGTGTACATTTACCCCTCTTTGAGCCAAGACGGTCAATGGCGTCATGAAAAAATGTTTGAGGTCCCCTGTGAAACTATAATTGTACCCAGAGCTGGTTTTCTTATGCATTTATTTTTAGTAGTGCCGGTATGTTTACCGTGCATATAGATATGCTGTCAGTACAGTTAAGATCAGTTAGTTTCAATCATGTTTAATTATTTTACCATCAATGTTAGTTTAAATGTTTGTGTGTTGTGTGGAAATAGTGATGTTAAAGTATTGTTAATAAAAAGGTGTCTCGAAGAACTTTTTGTCATTTCTAAGACTTGCACTTCAAAAACTCTGCTAGTTCACAGTTAAATTTACATATATTAGAGGAGGGGGCTCATCAAGAACATAAGGCCGAAATGCTATTGTAATAATGCAAAATTTATGACTTGCCGTACGATTGTCTATCAAATCCTGATAAGTAACATTTCATTACGAATCACGTGTATAATAGGGCAGTTACTTCAGTATAACTGATTGTTAGGAAATTTCACCGGAATGTTATTCGACCTTTTGTGCAAATGGCAGAACGAATATTACGTTATCTTCACAACTGAATGCACCGTGTCTTTGGCGCAATTTTATTTCACTTTTTCATGCTCTTTCAAAACTTTAAAACTGTGGTTACAAGTTTGAATAAATGCAAAATTTTATTTGTGTAAAATTTATTATTTAAAAAATGATGTAATTTTAATGGGAGGAATTGTTTTGAACTTCGATTCATTGATATCAGGTAATTATTCTTGAGGTGCTTACACATCATACTTTTGTTTTGGAAATACAATAAAGATTTAAAGAGCCATATTACAAGAATGAGATCGGTCTGCAATTTTTAATGTACTTCAGTACTCATACGGTATAGTTTTTTTTGTCTTAATCAAATATAAAGGGAATAGTAAAACTGAATAAATATTAATGAGATAATGAATGAATAAGTTTGTTTCTGTGCGACACAGTGCGCAGTACTTTAATATCGCATTATAAACATGTTTCCCTTTTAATAATTTTTTCAAAAGTCAATAAAAATGTTCTTACATCGGATCATGTATCACTACATTACTCGCATCCAAGATAACAGGTAAATAGTTTCAAATAAAAATGGAACTTTATTAATTAGTTTCGTGTCTAGTTCTGGTCATGATTATTTAAAATTTTTCGTGAAGGATGGTTTTTATTGTTTCGTGTTTTGATCGTTTAGCAGTTTGGTTTTGACTCTTCCTTTTTAAATAAGAGGTGCAGATGTATCTGATTTGAAAAAGAAAATACATTTCAACTTGGCAGCAACCCAACAAGAACACGACAAAATAATCTTTGTTGGACCGCAATCCAATCAAATCCGCCATAATTCTACATGATTCATAAAAAAATTAATTCAAACTCTCTGTTGAATCTATATCACACATCCTGGAATTAATTAAAAGTACCAGTTAGTATATCATCAAATAAACCTTTTTTTCTAAAATTAAATAAATTACTAGCATTACATTAATGCATAAAAAATTATGCTTAATACGTCGTTTGTTTTATTTATTTATTTATTTTCTTTTGAAATATATATATTTTTAATAATGAGAAAAGCATCTATCATTATATATCGGTAAAATACACACTTTAATTGTAGAACATCATATTTTCTATAGTTCAAGACTGAATTTTACTGATCAATTGTAAACTCAATAAAAAATAAAAACTCAGAATTCCTCTCGAAAGTACCTATTCATGCTTCATTAGAATAAAGAATTGCATTTATTTATTTTGAATACGTTATTTTTTTGTTATTATCGTTTGTTTATTATTATAACGTGAATTGAAAAGTGTTCATTCATATGCAAATATTAGGTTGGGGAAAAAGTAATTTCGTTTTTTCCCAATAGGTAGATTTAAAGTCGCATATCTAGAGCAATACTTACTCAATTAAACCATACTATACAGCGTTTAAAAGGTAATAGTCTTTATAAAATTTTAGATATAAAGGTAGCGTCATCTGTTTAATCAGTAAAAAGTTATTGCGTTTAAAAAATAGAGATTCCAGAAGATCATTTTCGTCACATTTTAGTTTTTTACTTACAAAAAAAAAAAAAAAAAGACAGCGCAGGCTCATCGAAAATTATGTGGCGTTTATGGTGATCAGTGCTTAAGTAAACGCCAAAATCAGAATCAGTTTGTTCGTTTTTGTTCCGAAAATTTTTATGTTAAAGTTGAACCTTTACCTGGCCGGCCAATCCTTGAACAATTCGATGAAATTTAAAAAAAAAAATCGAGGTAGACTGGCATATTTCTTCCCCCGACATAAACCTCTTTTGAAACATTTACATAAAGTTTTATGCCAAAAGAAACTCGATACTTGGATTCCCCATGATATTACAGTAAAAAATTTAATGGACAGAGTTTTCATTTGTGAATTGCTACTGAAACGGATTGAAATCGAGTCATTTTTTAAACAAATTATTACTAATGATGAAAAGAGAATCCCGTACGACAACAATATGCTAAAAAATCGTGTTCGAAGCTTCACAAACGGTGTCAAAGCCCGGATTGGCGCCAAGGAAGGTGATGCTGAATGTTTGGTAGGGTTGGAAAGGAATTGTCCATCATGAGCTGGCCAAACTTTCACCAAATTCAACTATCTACTGTGAAGAACTAATGCGATTGAAGCAGGTGATTAAATTAACCTGGCCAAAATTGATCAATAGGAAAGGCGTTGACTTCCATCATGACAACGCTAAAACACACACATCTTTAGTCACTCGACAAAAACTGAGAGAGCTTGGCTGGGAGGTTTTGATGCACCCATCCTATAGTCCGGACCTGGATCCGACAGATTACTATTTGTTCCGCCCTCTGTGGAACTTTCTTAATGGTGTTAAGCTGGCTTCAAAAGAGGCTTGTAGAAATCACCTTGTTCATTTTTTTGTCCAGAACTCTCAGAATTTCTACAGTGACGGAATTATGGCTTTACCAAAAAATGGAAAGATGTCATCGAACAAAATAGCCCATATAGTATTGATTATTTTTTTAATTTATGTAAATAAATTCAGTTTGAAAAATACGAAAAAAAGCAAAATTACTTTTTCCCCAACCCAATATTTATATATAGATATTGATATATTTCATATATAACATAGTCTTTCTCACTCGTCATTTTTTTATTAATTATTTATTTTTACTGCGGTCAAACCGTCTTCAAAAACGTTAATTCCTCAATTTAAAGTAAAAGAGATTTGCAGGAAGAAATGCATAGTTACCCCAACCCGAAAAAATAAAACCAGTGCAATAAGACACGATATAGGACTCTGTTAAACAATCCCAAGTTAACTCAGTTCTGAGTATTGCTTATATTTAAATATTTAATATAGACAAGTTCTTTTTTCTACATATCATGTACATTCGGTAATAGTAATGTACGTTATTGATGAAATATACTTCCGATTACACGGATATAAATTTCCTTTCATTTAGGATTGGAGTTAATGTATTTGTGATGTGAGATGTAATAAGTGAGTTTTGTGTCTATTTGAATACAAACGTAAATTATTTATTTGAGCTTTAAATGACGTACCGGAATGAAAAATTTAATTTCTTGACTTCAAACGATATTTTCAAGCAAGTCAGTTAAAATAATTCCGTTTCGTTTTCATTTACGGGCTGATGAAAACGGATTTTTTTCGGTTCATACGGGATGCTGAGCGATAAATTTGTTTTCTTCACTACAAATACTATTTTTGGGGGTACTTCTAGGTTATCCCGTCGACCAAAAAAATATGGCCAAACTATAAGATTAAATGCCAATAATGGATGATCGTGGATGTCACATTCAATGACATTAAATGCGATTCACGTGTTTAAAATGTCATTAAGTGATTTTTATTTCGACTTTTTATTAATATTTTTATTAATAGTCTACAAATTATTTGTTTCTTCGTTATTTAAAATAAAAATTATGTCACCATGTATAATTTGGCTATTAGTTTCGCGATTTGTATAATTTGGCAAAATTGGTCGACGGGATAACCTAGAAGTACCTTTTTGGGTTTCAAAAATTCGGTCTCGAAAAAAAAATTGTAAATGTCTTAACTTTGAACCGAATTATATTTGACAATGTGTTTCTTCAAAGCAAAGCTTGACCTATGCGCAACAGATATTTGCACCTAAGAAAACGTTTAGAATATTACTGACATTCAATAAAATCGACATTAAAAAAATAAAATTAAATTGAAACAGATAATGATATTTTTAATATTCTTCTTTCCTAACTCGTTCGTAAAATGTAACATGCTTTAGTTTAGAATGAATAAAATACATATCAATTTAAATTTTATCCACGTACTCACACAGAGATCTCCTGATTAGGTGGAGGCCATAGGTGACTCATTACACGAGCTTCTTGATTTTGAGGAAGTAAAGGCTGTGCCTCAGGGGTGCCCTGTAAATCCACCTTTGAGTTGATTGTGGCAGGACCCATTACAGCTATACCTTTCGGTGGCAGTGTATTGAGATAATTTCCTGGGTACGTAAAATCCTGAACCTGCAGGTATTGTCCCACTGGTGATGGGGGCGGGGCTCTGACAGGATGCTGCTTGGTATTTCCACTCTGAGTAATTGCACTGGCGTCTAACGTGGTCCCTGAACTATCTGTGCGGTTACCCATTTGCTGTTGCTGTTGTGCCTACAATAATTAAATAAAGATATGGAAAATGTAGACCACATATGGGTTTAAATATTTTAAAAGATATACTGAAAATGGATGCATGTAAACGAATTAAGTACTGAGTGCTAGTTACATAATATACGAGAAAACTAGATGTATTTTTAAATACTCACGAAAAGAATAAAATTTTCTGGGTGCCTCCTTTCCAATATAACAATCCAGCATAGCTTTTGTAAATTGTTTATATATTACAGAATAATAAACAAAATATATATTTTACAGTGTCGATCTTCAATTATTAAATTAAAATACAATTTTGCTCGTATCAGTTTTAAACCAGATGTTTAATTACAATTTTATTGTAAATATGATAGTTCAAATCCATTTTCAATAGACGTACTTTTAACCTTTCTTTCTATAAAACTAGCACGCGTCGCCCGTTACGCTGGTCCCATCTTCCAGGCGAAGCTTTGACTTTTACAGTGAGTTTTTTTTATAGATCGACACATTACCATATGTAATTTACAGAAACCATTCCTGAAAATTCGTAAAAAACAACAATGAAAATCTCATTAAAATCCGTTCACAAGTAGTTTTTACAAAGACTAATTTTTCATGGTCGTTTTCAAGTCATTAAGGGAATTTACTCCAACATAACTGACTAACTAATTGACTGACTGACTAAATAACTCTATTATAAGTGATCACTGTAGAGCAATAAAAATACGTCAAGTAGAACTTTTTGAATTGAATTATATTCTATAATTAATTGTTTCTATTGTTTCTCCTGATTTTAAAACTTTTCTCTTATATTTCCTTACATTCCTTACATTAGTAACATAAAAGTATGTGCAACATGGTAAATATTCCTCAAATATATATATATATATATATATATATATATATATATATATATATATACACTATATTGCCATTGATTATGGGACACTTGCGATTTTAGACATTTTACTAAATATCTAGAAAAATACATGAGGAATCATCTCGAAACTCTTAGTGTATAAATATAACAGTATACGTCATACATCTCCGTGAGGATTTTTTATCGAAACGCCATAGGGGACCGTCAACAAATTAAAAAAGAATGAATATCTTTTGAATAACCCTGTCAAAACTAATGTAGCAAAAGCGCTCAAACTCTAGATTATGATTGAATGCCTTATTGTAATACACTGTGTTCATTTTTATCCAAATAGCATGCACACTCGCAGAGTAATTAAGGTTTTTATAAAAATGGTACCAATTTTTTCCAAGTTTTTCCATTATAATTTTCAGAGTTCTTAATATAAAATAATATTTTTTTCAGAAAATATGACAAACAACATTGCATACAGTACCCTGTAATCAGAATTAAAAAATAATAAAAATTGTATGAAAAATGAGTAGGTTTACTATATAATTTTTTACTGGGCATGCGTCAAAGATATCAAAATTTCATTTGCATAATATGTTAGCTAAATGTATAAAGCAACTTTTGTAAAAGTCTCAAAATCATAGCTTGAAAATTCTGAAAGTAATCGTCTATAGAAAAAGGACAAAATCCGTTGTTTCCAAAATGAAGCAAAAAAATGAGGGATTTTATCCAAATGCAGTAGTACATCCCATATTGTGTATTCTATATTGACACTAATCAATGAATATATGGATACAACCCCTCTTGTTTTTGCTTCATTTTAAGAATAACGGATTTTCGACTTATTCAATTGACGATTATTGTCAGAATTTTCAAGTTATGGTTTTGTGACTTTCACAAAAGTTGCTCTATACATTTAGCTAACATAATATGCAAATGAAATTTTGATATCGTTGACGCATGCGCAGTAAAAATTTATTTAGTAAACCAACTCATTTTTTATACAATTTTCATTATTTTTTAATTCTGATTACAGGGTACTGTGTGCAATGTTGTTTGTCATATTTTCTGAAAAAAAAATAATATTTTATTTTAAGAACTCTGAAAATTATAAGGAAAAAACTTGAAAAAATTTGGGATCATTTTTATAAAAACCTTAATTACTCTGCGAGTATGCATGTTATTTGCATAAAAATGAACAAGGCTTATTACAATAAGGCATTCAAACACAATCTAGAGTTTGAGCGCTTTTGCTACATTAGTTTTGACAGGGTAATTCAAAAGATATTCATTCTTTTTTAATTTGTTGACGGTCCCCTTTGGAGTTTCGGGAAAAAATCTTCACGGAGATGTATGACTTATACTATTATATTTATACACTAAGAGTTTCGAGATGATTCCTCATGTATTTTTCTAGATATTTAGTAAAATGTCTAAAATCGCAAGTGTCCCATAATCAATAGCAATATAGTGTATATATATATCCGGCAGTGCAAATTTAATGAAAATGTTTTCACTCTGGTTATGAACTGCCGAAACTAAATACGAATTTACATTTTATGTCTAAAGCATAAGAAGATAGATGTAACGTTATAATAATATTGATCATAGAATTTATAAAACTGCATATTATTTTTCGTTATTTCAGCTGAATAAATACCATAATTACACCAATTAAGTAATTTAAAAGAGTTTTCATGCACGAATATTGGTTACAACATATCACCATCATGATTACAACAACCGTATTTAATTTTGTACAAAGCAATCTCACTAAACTGAACTATTTGTATTTGTATTTCGGTCACAGAATTTTCCTTATCTTAATTTTTAAATTACGTAAAAAAAAGGCATTCTACCATCTCAGTACGAATTTAAAGCTATATACCAATTCTTTTATTGTGTATTAACAGTGCCGTTGCTACGAATGAAAATGTATATACTGCAATCTAAAAGTTTGTAACGGATCCGTTATATCACTCTATTGTCACCAATCATAAATGTTGAAACCAAGCTAAATATTTCAAACAAATTAGCAATTTTAGTACGAAAATAATAATTTAAAAAATAATGCACTTAATAATTACATAGTTTTGAGTACTATTTTATTAAACAAAGAATATATGAAAAATAACAGAACAAACAAATATTTACTTTAAAATATTTTTTCCAAAGCTCCATTTAAATAGGAGACATGAAAATGTAACAAAAAGATTTTCATTTTTGAATCGGGAAAAATTGTAAGTTATAACTCAATAAAGAAATAAGTGATTCGAAAATAGTAAATTTAACGGTTGTGTATGCTTACGGTGAAGTAATAATTAAAAAGAAAAAAGCGGGTTCAATAAATAGCAAGTTATCAAATGCCTGCAAAAAACGCTATTTGCATGTTTGAGTTGAAATAAATAGCGAATTAATATGTATTTTCGCTTAGTGTTCATATAACTAAAAAGTATCAAAATTAATCATTTTTTTTTTCAAATCACGCCAATTTTCTACAGACTCGGTTATGCAATAAGTCTAATAAATGTAACCTTTTTTTTAAGTTCGTTATATGCCAAACAACGCGGATTAACTGACGCCAATCGTCTTTTGAATCGATTATTTAATTTTAACTTTTGATTAATACAAATAAATATGTAACAAACTAAACCTATACTTTTTCTCGTTTTGCTCATTTTATGATAAGTTGTGACAAATAGGCGGAAATATAGGGGAGAGTGGGGATACTTGAGCATAGGGGATACTTGAGCCACCCCTATTATCTCTACAGTTGGTTAATTTTTCTTTCTAAAACTGCCAGTATGATAACATATTTATAGTTCTGAAGATATAAAAAAGAAATCACACATCTTGGTACCATTTTGAAAATATTATGATTAATAGTTGTCTTTTCCCTATCTGAAGTAAATATTTGGGTGCATGGCTTTTTTGTTTTTTTGTAATCAAAGTTTTGTTTAAAGTTGCAACTATATACATACATTCAATAAGCATAATTTCAATTGTATTTTGAATCTAAAATAGTTCTAATAGCTGCATGCTTTATTTAATAAAACTCTGGGAAACAAAAATAGTTATCGTGGGGATACTTGAGCCAATGAGAGTGGGGATACTTGAGCCATGTCTCAACCATCCCCACTAGAAATTAAACATGGGTGAAACAAACAAAAAATAAAATTCCATCCTTATATTCACTAATAGATATTTTTCTGGATAAAAGGGAGAATATTTTTTCATTTTATTTTTTTTTCTTAAAAAAATAACGACCTAAAAATGTTTAAAAATGTATATTTTTTAAATGAAAATATCTATTTAATTTTTCATTTTGGCTAACAAAATAGCCTGTCTAGATAAATGTAAACATAGTTTTCAATTTAACTTTCATTAAATTAAAATAACTTTTTAAAACGGTTTTACAGGCTAATCAGGTCAATTTCTACAGGTTCTCTAATACTTTAACTAGTTAGGTCCAACATATTAAAATATTTATTTTTCAATATAAAATATTAAGATTAATATTTTATATTGAAATCGTAACCTCTGTTGCTGTAACTTTTTTTTAACTAAGAAAATTGAAGAAAAATTGGTAAAAAGAACGCACAAAAAATAAGTATAGCAACAAAAATCTTAGTTCAAACTTACCTGCATGGAGCCAAAGAGGAAGACAAAATCTTTTCCTGTGAAATCAAAACAGTGTTTGAAATAGTAGAATGATACATCTGGCTTAAATTCCGACAGCTACTAAATTAAAAGCATGAGTTCGACAATATCATTGGAGGAAAATTCTGTCAATGATGGTGATGATGTGAAAAGAAAACCTGCTATTGATGTTTGGTTACTTATAAAATATGCCAGAAAGAACACTGTAAAAATATTTCTTGGATAAGTGCTTAATATTTTGAAAATGAAATTTGCCCGAAGAATTGCAGATTCCAAATTTAAATGGCTCTGAACTGAGGATGTTTCTACCGTCGTTATAACTCAAGTTGAAATTATCCTCCGACAACCAGTTTTAACGAAAAAAAATGGTCGTATTACTAGCTTTGTTTTCTCAATTGGTTTTGAAGGACTTTACGTTTTATAATTTATCATTCTGTAAAATGTTTATGCAAAAATAAAGCGAAAAAAATTACTTTTGTAGGTATTTTTCCTTAGTGGCTCAAGTATCCCTTCACCAAGGCTCAAGTATCCCCGCCATGGGGATACTGAAAGTGGTTTTTAGTTGAAGGGAAAATATCTAATTTTCAATTTCAATATTTTATTGTATTCTAAAAAATATAAAAAATTAAAAAAATTAAAATTCAAAAAATGGCTCAAATATCCCCATCTTCCCCTATATTATATTTTTTTGACTTGCGGAATAATATCGTAATATTCAATAGTAGCAATATTTCTAACATTATAAACAGACCTCATATCTGACATTTTTGTTTACCAATAATTTTTTTCCTTATTCTTAATATAGATTGCTACAAAAATTTCAACGAAATGTGATATTTTTACGTTAGTTAGGCGTATATGATAAATTTCCAAATATTGTTTACATGTTCGTCATTCTTATTGTTTTCAGTTCCTTTAAAATATAAACCTTTCCCACATTTCATTTTATACATACATGTAAAATATCCGCATTCCATACATTTAAAATACACTCCTGACATAGACTATATACGTACCACATTGGCGTAATATCAACAAATTTGCAATTTTATGCTTCGCATGGTAATCTGCCTACTATTGTTTAGTTTTTAATAAACTCTTTTTTACTTTCATATTCTATTTTAAAATGATATAAAGTATTTTGTTCTATTATTATTATCATTTAAACTTTATTTATTTAATATTATTTCCTTTGAAAAATAATACAAAATATTTAAAAATATAAATATGTTTGTACAAAATATGTATGGTAACTGGCATTTGAAAACGAAGATTTTGCCAATTCGCGTCAGAAAAATATCTCACCAATTTGATCTGTATATGACATTTGTGCGAATAACATATTCGTAATTGGTATTTGAAAACGAAATTTTGCAAAATTAGCTTCAGAAAAATATCATGCCAATGTGGTGCGTGTATGACATCTGTGCCACACGCCTTTCACACATTTCATTACAAACACAAAACAATTGGGGAACATCATTCTTAAAATTTTTATAACATATATTTCTATGTTATAAATGATGGATTTGTATTTTGTTAAAAAAGAAAATAAAAGTAAATAAACAATTTATTAATAAATGTGCAACGATATCCAGGTTACCATGTTAGTTTAAATCAAGCCATTTCTTTAACTTGGTCGTATATGACATTTGTGTTCATAAATCTCTATATGCATGGGTCACAGCATCCCTAAAATTATAACACTTTCCTACTACAAATATAAAACGATTCTATTTATTGTAGAATTTCATTGTAGAAATTTAAGGAACCTGACTCGAAGATTTTCCATTTAACCTTCCTACCCTGTTGGAAAAAAAGTTACGTTTTACCTGAATGGGTCGATTAGACCCAGTTTACTTGTTTTTATTTATTCTACCTCAAAACGAGTATTTTCAACTAGCTTTATTTTAGATATTATTTTTGTATTCACTATTAGAGACCAACATATTTTATAACCCCCCCCCACTTTAACTGCATCCCCTCCCCCTCTTCCTTGCAATACCTTATTTGTATAAGCAATGATTTTGAAAATAATAATAAAAATGTACATTAGAAATTTGTTTTATTTCCATTGTTTTGATACATTTTTATGGCAAACAAGATTTACAGTACACATTTACATGCTCCTGGCAAAGAAAAGATAAGCATGAAGTACATCTCGTCTGCGTTTTTGATCTCTCTTTGGACAACATTCTTTACATCTTCCACGTTTAGCTGAACTAATACTTTCTTTTTTTCACCTGCTGAGTTAGCCAATTGCTTCTTTATGGTTACTCGGATATTTTGTTTCATCCTAATATCTCTGTGAGGTTCGGTCAGCTGTTTCCCAAGTTCCTTTAGAAAAAGCCGCCTTTTGTATAGTTTGTTTTGATTGCAAGGAGGATTTACATGCATAAAAACAACAAATGCATTTATTGGAGCTAGATCAATTAAATTGTAAAATAAACACACAAGCCATCGCCTAGTGCCCCTTTTGCATGTATATGCAGCAGCTAATTTATCAGTAGTATCTACTCCACCTTTAGTTTCATTATAATATAAAATTATTTCCGGTTTCTTTTCTTTCTCATTTGAAACTTTGGCCTCATGATGCATAGTTGAAAGGAGGATTACCATTTTTTTTTCCGGCACATATGAGACAAGTGTCATATCTTTTTGAAACCCGAATAATGAAGAAAATATTTCTCGCTCACGTGATGATTGAAACTCAGGAGGAATAAATGGTTTATTTTTCCTAAGAGTACCAATAATAGTTAATTTTTTCCCCAATAATTATTTAGCAAGAATATAATCCGTGAAAAAATTATCGACCGTAATATTTCGGGCCGTATCCTCAATAGAATTTGCTAGGCGCAACACAACATTTCTACCTTGATATTTTTCCTTCTCACCATCTGAAGGCTTTCCAGTATAGACCTCAGCAGCGCAAACATAAGCTGTTTTGGCATCAGACATCAACCACATTTTTATCCCATATTTTTCTCTTGGTTTTGATGGTATATATTGCCTAAATGGGCATTTACCACGGAAAGGAACCAGTTGTTCATCAATTGTAACATTTTCGTACGGAATGAACATCTTTGGCAACTGAATAACAAAAATATCAAACAATGATATTATTGCAGCTAGCTTATCTAAACGACGCCGATTTACTCTACTTTCTTTGTTGTCAAACCTAAGAAACTCTCTAATAATTTAAAAACGTTGCAAAGACATTGCTACACGAAAAATGTCGCGGCCGTCTTCTTCGCTCCATAACCCTTTCAGAGATTCCCCTGCTGACTTATATACACCAGCTAAAATTAGCAAACCTGTAAAAAATATATAAAAATAACTAACAAAAAAGAAAAGAATGGATAAATTTGAAACCGCGGAATAATTTGCATTTTTTTTTTCATTTTATCTATAAATTATTCTACTTGAGTTTAATTTTTTTACCAATTAATTCCTCATCTTCAAGCGCCTCAACAGAAACCAATGTATATTTTTTATTCTTTTCTGAGCATACTCTCTGCATTTCTCTGTTAGTTTCTTCTAGAATTAATTTGAGCATGCCATCTCTAAAGAACAGCTTCATTGCTGACAGAGGGTGTTCAGTTATCCTCTGAACTGCAAAACGTGTAGGACCAGGATTTAACTTCATAATATTATGTTGCCTGTAAAATAATAATAGAAGCCAGAAAATACAAACGAATGTAAAATATATAAGAACAGAAGTAGTGCTAAAGTATGCATGACAGGGGGGGGGGGGTGACTAAGATTCCTCTAAAGGGCATTTATTTCTTTTCCTAACATGCACATTTTGAACAAATATCTATCAATTTCCTCGAAAATAAACTTTTTTTGCCCTGATAGTAGAAGGGGGGTGGGGCATGATCCAAATGCGGAACAACCCCTGAATATGAAAAGAATATATAAAAATAAATATCAAATTCAACAAATATAAATTATGAATAAGTCCATACCATTCTTTTGATGCAGGTGGAGGGGATTTACACCATTCAGTTTTGTTGCGACTAATAAAGCAGGATGGAGGCGCCACTGTTTCATCTTCAGTATCGGAAATATGTTTTCTCTTCCTCCTCTTCGATGGACAAATGATCCGATTCATCTGTTTCAATCAAATCATTATCACTCCCTTCATCAGATTCATCTTTAGGTAACTCTTGCCAAAGCTTTCTAATTTCATCATCAGTAAGACCGCGCTTATTACGTGCCATATTGCATAAAAAGTGGCGAAACACTCCAACACAAGAAGAACATTACTTTAGAATATTAGTATAGTAGCGCCATCAATCGATAATTATTCGAATGACGAAACACACCAAAACAAGAAGAACATTACTTTAGAATATTAGAATAGTAGCGCCATCTAACGATCATTATTCGAAATACACACTATCTAATTGTTTTCCATGCATTTATATGCGATTAGTGATATGGGTCGATTAGACCCATTCAAGTAAAATGTGACTTTTTTTATTTTGGCTAAAAAAAATAATTTCGGAAGTCTGAAAAAATTATAAACTGAAGATATTTATCTGTTTGAGGAATACTCAAAATATAAGAGCTCTTAGTTAAAACCCGACGGAGCTATTATGAAATAAATAATATAAATGGGTCGATTAGACCCATTCAGGGTAGAAAGGTTAAAATACTTGTAGAGAAGTGCAAAAATTTTAGATACGCTGTGACCCTTGTATATGAATAACTGTAAGTTCCTTGATTTTTTTTTTATTATTATTTATTTTTTTATTATTATTATTTAGTTTTTTTATTATTATTATTTATTTTTAAACAAAATTACCAACAGTTTTTCTCTGTGCAGCATATTCATGTTATCATTGTTAAATAAACCCAATATTTATCACAGAAATACATTCGAAAAATCATCAAAAACTGATTGAATTTCAGTGAAATAATTTTATCAACCTAGATCATGAAATTAACCTACTGCGGAAAGGCCAGAATTTACATAGATATATTGAAGCAGCAACAAAGCTGTTGTTTGTGTCTCTCTTAAACGCCTCTCTTACTTTCTAAGTTTCATCTGCTTCAAATGAATCGACCATTTTAAAAAAATGATTAACTCCTATGCCAATGTACAGGGGTTGAACGCTTTTCAAAATGATCATTTCAAATACATATGTTTAACCCCTTGAGGGGCGGTGGTTTCATAGATATACCACTTAATTTTAATTCCCAAACGCCACATTCGCACCGGAATTTTCTTAAAGAAAATTAGGGTTTATTGAATGCGTGAAGTATAGCGTTTTCTTAATTACAAATAAAGTTGCTTTCAAATTCCGGTGTCAGTCATTAATTTCAATACTTAAGCAATGAATTTCCCCTGCCCCGCAAAGGGTTAACCCTTGGGTGCAGATTTATATGAAACAATAAAGTATGTTTGGAACAGATTGAACTTGCTGATGCGAAACAACAAATAAACTCTAAATACTCTGTAAGATGAGAAAGGACCACTTTTTCCTGAATTAGAGTCCTCGATGGATATAAAACTCGCTAGAAATTGCCATCAGTATGTTTAAAAAATAATAGATATTGCACTGTTATATACGATAAAAAAAATGACATTGAGATTCCTGCAGCGTCGCACGTAGGAGCAAAAGTATGCACTGGATATTATTGCTGCTGTAGAATCTTTGCTTTCTGAAGCTGAAATCGGTGATATTAGGTAAGTTTTAAAAATATATATATGTACCTTCGTTTCATTTGCTATTTAAAACTTTAATCAGTTTTTTTCTAAAAAACACTATTTTCGAAGTCAGTAGACGCAATTTCTTAACATCTAATGAACCAATCTTATTGGAATTTTGCACACTTCTTTAAAATAAGTTCACAAATAAAAATCATTGTACAGGGTGGTCATAAAAAAACTTTGCCGATATACGGAGCTCTAGCGGCCAGTCCGCTCAACCGATCGAAATGAAATTTCAGATATAGCTATTCAGAGGTATGAGCTCGAGATTCTGTGAAAGACAACAAAATGGCGCTCACGGTTACGGTTATAGTTACAGAAACTCCAAAATATCCAATGGCAACACCAATTTTTTTTTCATCGCAAAATGCTCAGCGCATGCGAAAACCCTAAAGAGCGTTGGAACCGTACGTGTATCGCAAGAAATGGAAATGTTATGCACGCACAAAAAACTGTTCTGCGAATCCTTCCCCCCATAAAAAAAACTCGATTGGGGCGCAAGGAGGAAATTTGCATATGACACAGAGTAAGTACATTAATCTCTGATTACAATACAGATCGGAGAAACTAAAACTTTTATTTTGATTACACATTTTCCACATGGGTGTCATCACAGGCAATTAATGGTGATGGCACCCACGTGGAAAATGTGTAAATAAATTAAAAGTTTTAATTTCTCCGATCTGTATTGCAATCAGAGATTAGTGTACTGACTCTGTGTCATATGCAAATTTCCTCCTTGCGCCCCAATCGAGTTTTTTTTATGGGGGGAAGGATTCGCAAAACAGTTTTTTGTGCGTGCATAACATTTCCATTTCTTGCGATACACGTACGGTTCCAACGCTCTTTAGGGTTTTCGCATGCGCTGAGCATTTTGCGATGAAAAAAAATGTCTGTTGGTATTGGAAATTTTCGAGTTTCTGTAATTATAACCGCAACCGTGAGCGCCATTTTGTTGTTGTTCACAGAATCTCGAGCTCATACCTCTGAATATCTATATCTGAAATTTCATTTCTATCGGTTGAGCGGACTGGCCGCTAGAGCTCCATATATCGGCAAAGTATTTTTATGACCACCCTGTATATAAAAGTCATATGATGCTGAAGCCACCTGTTTACTTTGAACAAAATAACTGGTTTCTTTGCACTTTTTTCTTAGACGCACATTTTTTTTTCATTATGGAAGTGTGCCTGTAAACAATAAAAGGAAAATATTATCCGTACTTGCGAAAGTTTCTATTATATGAACAGTCCGAAAAACCATGCTGTTTTGAATAGATAAATTAAACTCTATTTTGAAATGCATTATTGTTTGATTGTTGTCGTTAACTTAATAGTGTCAGTGTATTTTTAAATTATAAGTAATTTGTATTTTTAGTAACTTTACTTGAAATAGTCAGGAAACCCAAAACACTCTTTTTAAAAAAATCTATAAGAACTAGGGAAATATAGACATTTATCGTGAAAAGAATTTATATAAGATTTCAAGCTATTACATTTTCTATAAATTAATGCATTTTTAGAAATATTAAAAATTTAGTATTTTTCCCGCAACGGGAACTTTGGTTCCCAACCAGTTAAGTTCTAAAAAAACATTCTACAACTGTTAAATTAATTTTAATATAATTAAAAATGTAAGGAGATTTTGTATCCATTATATAAAGAAAGCAATACCTGAAGATTAGCTTTTTGCAATGCCAATTCCATTCTATTCTTATCTCTTTGATAGTAGACTCCGGCAAATATCAAAATATTTAATAACAATAAAGAACATCCAACGGCTATTGTGACACTGAGAGCTGTTGAATATATCCCCATATCAAAAATGCTTGGAGGTGTTACTGTAGTCCTTTCAGTGGGAAAATCTGATGTAGCCCTTACGTCATCCAAAATAAATGTTTTGTTATCGGAGTTGTCTGTAATAGTATATCCAGATGGATTATTCAGTTTCACAACTACTTGATTATTTCTTGTGCTTGATTTAGGTTCTTCGCTTGTTGACTGGGGTACCGTAGATGCTGTAGGCATTGCCATGGGGGGTGGAAAGAACACTTCTTCGTGAACGATTTTGCTGAGGTTAGAGGGAATATCACGAACTTTTCCATCATAAGATCTCAAGTTATTGTGATCCTCGAGCATATGGTGTTCATAGCTGAGATTACCTTCACCAGGCCGATTGAGCGATGGGATGAGATGCAACCAGAAAGAAAGTCGGTGAGAATGGTAATGATCCTTCACTTTTGACTTCAACCCTACAAAAAAGTGCATTTATTTTATTTTACTAATATACTTCACACGCTGCAATTAATAACATTTTGTTAATAAAAGTGCCATGTTTGATCAAATTTATAATGTAAATCTGAATTATTTTATCTCAGATATTAATTTATGAAAAGGGAAATTTCGTAAAATGATATTTATAAAGCAATGATTGTTTATGGAATCATAAATTAAGCTGAAACGGGTATTTTGATATTTTTTTCATAAAATATGAATATAAATAAATAAATAAATAAATGTATTGCCTTATTTAATCGGAAATTGAAACGATAAAAAAACACAAAGATTGCTTTTCTAAAATTTCGGTAATAAAAAATAAGCACCAATTTAAAAACAGATAAATAAAGTAGTTTCCCAGAATCAGAAAGAAAAAATACAGAAATTAACTTTTATTGTATTTAACTTTTGGAAAATAGTTATTTATCTTTTAATGAATTTTAAATATATATACAGGATTAGCAAAAAAGAAGTTTTCCACTTGAGAGGGCTGTAGGATGCGTGATTATTTGTGCAAATAAGGAAAGGTACAAATAATTCGAATAATGCGATTGACATTTAATTAATAAAAACAAATTATTATAAAAGTGCACCAATAGATGGCGCTGTAATACAAATGACATTTATTTTCAAGTATTAAAAATGTGAAAAATCATTTACATTACAGTGTATGTGTATTAGCATTATTCTTTGGATATAATGATTGTTTAGAATCAGCCATCTTTTCTGTCTAAAAAATAATGTTAACAGTCATGCATTGTAACGCAATTGATATTTCACATTTTCAATGTTTGCAAATAAACACTATTTGTGTTACAGCGCCACATTTTGGTATATTTTCATATTATTATTATTTTTTATGTAATAAATGTCAAGCGGATTCTTTGAATAGTGTGTATTTTAAATTTTATATCATTTGGACAGATAGAACACATTCTAAAAGCTGACGTGGGAGAATTATTTCTTGTTAACCCTGTACGTATATGCATAAATTTTATTTTATTTTAAATTTATATATTTATTCCTTTTATTTAACATTTTATTCCCAACTGTACAATAATTATTTTCTCATTTTTGATAAATAATGATTTCAATAATATTATTTCAGTTATATATCTGAATTGTAATTTTTAAAGATTAATAATGGGAAATCATACATTTTAAAGCATTTTTTAACTGATAAAAGCAATAATAATGAATTGTTACTCCTTTTTCAGTAATCAGGTATTCATTTATATTGCATAATAATTTCTTTTTTTCATTGAAACAAATTTCTATTACCTAGTAATATAAATCGTTGATGTATTCTGTCATACTGAGGCCAACTAAGTGTATTATATCGGGCTCCATCCCTATCTTCAGTATCTTCTTCATCTTCCATAAATATTATATTTGGATCCCTAAAATGTAATTAAATTAAAATTCAGCTCAAAATTTAGAATCAACAGAGTAGAATGTAACTAAATAAAAAAGAACGAACTTATTTTTATTCATTATAATTAATAAAAATATTAGTTTTAATTCATCCTTTAATGTTGTTGCATTTATTGAATACATAAGATCAAATATCTGCAAATGAGTTTTTTGAGAATCACGAAGACTTTAAATTTTAGAATCTTTTTATTCTGAAACGAACTTTAATTTTTATTGTCTACACACTTTGGAAAACATGAAACATATCAATTTTATACCGTTTTATAGGCTAGTTTTGTTTCATTATAAGTGATTACCATACATATTGTTATAGATAATTAAAATCAAGAAATCACAACATTACTGAAACCAGGAGTAAATCTAATTAATGAGTATTGTATGTCAACATTTACTATGTAAATAAGATAAAAGGTACCCCATGGTGTCCCCTATTTCAATCATCATCTCTGGGTTCAAGCTTAGATCCTTAGAAGAATTCATTAAGCTATTGCATAGCTTTTATCGCGGGCTTTGAGCGCGGCGACCGAATCTAGAAATTCCGTAACGACCAAAAAAAAAAAAAAAAAAACTAATAAATAAATTGAAGCACATAGATAATTAAATACATAATGTTTTATTCGCTAAAGGTTAGATTACTCGATTGGACACCTTGTATCCCTCATCTTAATGCAATATGTTTCCGAAGAGTACCAGTAATAACAATTTATCATACACCTCTCCAAATGAACAACTTCTCATTCATAATCAAATAATATTGAAAATTTCATCGTTTGAGTGACGAAACTTACGTCAATCTGAATAAAGATATCTTATCAATTTTATACCGTTTTATAGGCTAGTTTTGTTTCATTATAAGTGATTACCATACATATTGTTATAGATCATTAAAATCAAGAAATCACAACATTACTGAAATGTAATTAATGAGTATTGTATGTCAACATTTACTATGCAAATAAGATAAAAGGTACCCCATGGTTTCCCCTATTTCAATCATCATCGCTGGATTCAAGCTTAGATCCTTAGAAGAATTTATTAAGCTATTGCATAGCTTTTATCGCGGGCTTTGAGCGCGGCGACCGAATCTAGAAATTCCGTAAAGACAAAAAAACACTCCGGCTAACGTCGTTTTAGTTCAGCAGACTTCGGCACTTCGGCAGACTTCTCATTTATTCAATATAAGAAAAAAAATTCTTATCGGTCATCACGCTCAAAAAGTGTAACTTGAATTAATATCAAAGAAAAAGAAAAAATTTGAATTAATATCAAAGACAAAAAAAAAACTTCATAAACAAAAAATAAATAAAAAATTATAATTGCATAAGTTGATAAAAAATGTTATGCAATAGCTTTACCGCGGCAGTCCCCGAGTGCCACACGTATATATATATTTTGCAAATTAAAGCATTAACCTATATTAGAGGTATGATATGATGTCGATATTTTTGTAGTATGGGATGAGAAAAGAACAATTCTGGATATATATTTTCTTTTTTTGAGAAATTGAATTAGCTTGATGATAATATCAAATATACCGGGGAATACGAGTATGATAATTGAATTTCTTTCATCGAAGCATTAATTATTAAAATTGATACTTCGCTTAAACGAAAAGTGTTAGCAAAATCGATGAAAATTTATAATGTTATTCCTATAATCTTTTGAATCCATCGGGTAGAAAATATCGGGTTTAATTCTTTCATATGGATAATACATACTGTTGGTTCTTATGAAGATGAATTAACCATGTCTTCAAGATCGGGCGGGGCTTGCCGATTTTGATCCATATGGTAGGCCTCCCTGCCTGACCCGACCTGACCTGACCTGGGTATTGTTCACAATAAATACATAAACTAATAGATAAGTTTAATAACCCTACCCTCTCTCCCATAGACACAGTGCTCTGAGAAAACATGTACTTAAGAGTGTATTTCGATTGATACTGCTTATTTTCCGATTTATTTTTAAATTCATTTTTGCTCTCAACTGCATCAAACTGGCAAATTGTCTTATTTAAGAAACACTCAAGATGCCGTGACTACAGATTTTTTGATAAATGCAGAAAATATTGCAAAAAAGCAATCAAAACCGGCATTTTGAACCGATTTTTCCGAAGAGGGAGATCTGGGAACAAAAAAAGGGTCATGCTGAGAAGATAATTGTTTATAAATCAAATTATAATAAATTAACCATAAAATGACATCACAACAGCACCTTATACGTCTCTTCAAAAAATCCCCTCAGCAAGTTTCATGTTTCTATTTTTAAAAATGTGTCTGCAATTGTATCAGAAAATTTCGAGCTGTTGAAGGTGGAAAAGCGTTTTTTTCGAATACACTCTTAATACAGAGTGATTTCTGATTTTTCTACCAATTATGATAGATTAAAGAGAATGTTTAACAGATTACACAGACAACATATTGCGCCACTCTCTAAAAGTCTTTTTTTTTTTAACTACAATAAAACCTGAATCTATACAAAATTTTCTGCTGTTCACAGTGTAACTCCATTGCAACATATAGTGTTGTCTATTATATTTTTCTATTGTGAGGAAAAAAATTCTTTAAACGAATTAAAGAACATAAAATTAAATTGAGTTTTAATAAACAGTCCACAGAATCATCGAAATTAGTTTCTAAAATCAACGTTATGAAATTTCATTCAGAAAATGAAAAAAATCTCATCAAGTTACTCTAACATCCTTAAATCCATAATAAGAGAATCAATAACGAGCAAACCCAGTGGCGTGGATGGTAGCGGAGGCTGCTCCCACAACGCTGGTCCCTGGTTCGAGTCCAGCTAGCGGCATTGGTGTCTGTGTTGTCCCTGTGAAAATGTATGTACTGGATATTCTGTAATAAAGTGTTCTATATGGTTTCTTGTGATCATTGGAGGTTATCCCGGCGAATAGCTGTAGCGCCTACCTCAAAGCAAATAAATACAAAATACAAATATCAATGACGATTAATCTAATGAAACATAATGTTTGAAATTAAAATTTTCGTATAAGGCTTCTGAAGCTTGATTAACTGTATTGTAAAATGCCTTTGTAAAATTAGATTTTATTTTATTTTCAGACTTAAATATCTATACTTTGATCTACCAGCAATTTGCTCCTCCTCTCTGATACAAGCATGTAATAAAGTTTTCTCTCCTTTATAGAAACGTTTTTCATTCAAACATCTGACTTCATGTTGTGTTCTCAGTGAGCTCCGAAATTATGGTCAATAGTTCTGAAGGTGACTTTACAGAAAAATCCGAAACGTCAGTGTATTTTAAATGTGTTTATATATATTTTTAAATAATGATTTATAACATTTGTATTCCAACCAGTATCTAATGTTATTTAAATAATTAAAATGGTATTTTGCCAGAATTGCTGGATTATTCTCGATATATAAAATATGCATGTGGTTATAGATCGGGAAGCTTTTTTTTCTTTCGTTTAAGTATCTTTACCGGAATTTTCGTCACCTGACATTTTTAATCAAAGGCTGCATTAACAAAACTGATATTAAAATTAATTTTTAAGAGAATAAGTTAAATAAGTACATAAGGTTATTAAATTAAAATATTTCATACCAATAACATTCATATCTATTCTTTTATGAATTCTTAAACATGATTGGACAATTCTTTGACCCTTAACTACACGAACTATTCTTTTATAATTGTGTTTTTTATTCTTCTATTAAGGATTAGACACCAGAAAGTTTTAGATAGATTTTTAACCTTATATAGAGGCACATTTTTGTAATTTTTACTGGATTAATATTTTTATATAAATATAGTGGTTGCTAAGAACTTAATTTATTTTTTAAAAGTTAAATAAAAAGTGATCAAATTTGCATCACTATGTAAAGAAAGGTTAAGACGCTTAAGGGTACAGTAGACTCTCAAAACTAGGTTTTTTTTTTTTTTTTTTTAATTTTCAATATTTTTTTCTGTAAATAGTCAGAGTATATACATCTCTTATTTCACAATTTAAAAAAATATGTATCCAATAGTTTTTGAGATAAAGTTTTTTTTTTTGAATTAACGAAAAATGACAATAATTCTAAATGCTCCACGCGCATCCAGATTTCGCATACTTGTCTGAAAATTTTTCCATAAAAAACCTTTCATACATAGAAATAAATGTTGCTAAGGAAAAGTATTGCGCATGGAACATATTGAAATCATGAAAACGACGAAAATATTCATTCTGAGAAAAACAGATTTTAATTGCTACAATGGTTATAGTTGCTTTATATTTTCCTAATGAAACAATTTCAGATATACTTAAAGGATATAATATCAATTCTAACTTATATATAAGTTTTTTTATGCTTTCGTGATAAATACACATAAAATGTGTGACATTGACAATAATTCATGTGGAACGATGTAATGATCTGAACTTTAAAATACTTTTTTAAATTTGTTTTCTTCTCGTTACTTACCCACAAAACTGCAGAAATTTTACAGTTCAACTATTGTTTTGTGAAATCACGAAATTAATAAGTATTCAGTGCAAAATAATAACATTGAGTAAGGTAAAATTAAAAACTAGGCTAAATTTTAGGGGTGCGAATCGGCGAAAAGCTAAATAAAGGGACGTGGCAGAATCAGCTGATTGCACAAAAAATGGTTGTAACTCCAGTAAAAATAGTCGAAATTGAAAAATCATTTTTGTGTTCAATAGCAGTGAGTTCAGATAATGTTATTATGCTAAAAATAAAAATTCGACAATTTGATGATTTTTTTCGATTCTGAAACTCCACTGTACCCTTAAAATAAATGGCCATCCTGTAAAAATATAATCAACTATTTTTAACTATTTAATTATATGGAGCACTATTTGAATTAAATGCAATGTAAACGTAGAAAACAATTGTACATAAAAAAATTAATGAAAAGGACATCCTATTAAAAATGTAAAATTATAAAATGATGTAAAAGTAAGCAGTTTCATTTTATAATAGTAGTTTCTTTTGCATTAGTCTTGTAAGCAACTAAACATTTTTTATTCATAATTGAGTTTCTATGAAAATATGGAATTTAAATTTATATTTATACCCACTCACAATGAATAGTCATAACATTTTAACTAAAAAATCATTCGTTTGCTTAATTTAAATATCAAGTAGGAGATGTCAAATAATTTCAACCTTAAAAATCAATTTATGACTTTCAAATATTACTTCTAAAGAAAAAAAAAGTTGTTCTTTAAACAAAAATAAAAGAAAATATTTCTTATGTTCCTTGTCATTATATCCAAAAGTATTTCTAACATGCTTATTAAAAGTGAATACGGTAAGTAACATTTGTATGGTTCAGTTATTTTCTAACGTAGAAGTTATTCATGTGAAACTCTGAAAATGAAAATATGGAGGGCAATTGAGTCAATTATTAACGTGAATGCCATTGTTATTTCTAACTTTTATCGATTTCAAATTACATTTAATCTCATTACGGTTTACTTGAGGATGATAGTTATCGTACATATGATTTTAAAAAACGATAATTTTAAAGGGATACACTTTTATAAAAGATTAAATTATTGAATTTTGTATACAATTATTGTATTTATGTTACATTATAATGAGATTTTTCTTACTTTATGCTCTTATTTACTGAACTTTCTTTCTATGTTCAATTAATGACCTTAAAACTATTATGGCATTAGGAAAATGTCACGTTTTGTTATGAGGAGTTTTCTTTTGAAACACATCATAAGCCTTTTTTTATTTTTTATTTAAAAGAATTATGTAATACATTTATACATAAGCGAAATACAATTACTACAGCTTTCTATAAAATTTGGGAGAATGGGGGGAGGAGGGAGAGAATTTAAAAAAAGATCCTAATAATATAGTACTTGGCACGCTACAGCAATTAGAATCCGAGTTATAATGTTTCCGGAAAAGAAATAGCAAAGGTCCGAAATGGCAGGGGACCGAAGTGCCAAGGACCGAAATTTCTCGGACGGAATTGTCGTGTATGCATTTTTCTCGTTTTCATCCGCTTTGCATTTGTAGTTGAGTTATATAATCTGGTGATGGCTTAGTTAAAGAGTTGATACAGGTCAGTATGAATTTTTAATACGTATTGATGGATTTTTAAAACTGTAAAATCTTTTAAGGAAAGAAATATTTTTTTAATGATTTTTTTGTTTTTTATCGTTTGAATGTATATTATTATGATATATCTACAGTACTAAATCACATTTAAAATTGGACTTCTAAAATTTATAAACCTACAAATGATAATTGTGTTAAAAATCAAAACGATAACACGTAATTTATATACACACATTCAGAAATAATGACATTAATTGTGTTTAAAATGTATTCCAAAACATCTGCGTAAAGGAGAATTTTAGTAACTTACCCAGTTTTAGCAAAGTTGGTCTAATATGTCATTACTGCTCTGACTAATGAATATTCCGACCGCGTGTAGTTCGTACTGAAATGAGAAAGGCTGGATACTAATGGAGCACCAAAAACATAATTCATTTCTTTCCCCGTTACGCATCCCATTCTTGGAGAATAATCACTTTCATCAGTCTGATGATCAAACACATAGAAAAATGTTTTTGATGTATGCGCTAAGGATTGATAATTCCCCGCTTTCAGCATTGGCGCCACGGTCAGAACGTCGCTCAGAGCTTCCATTGTAGTTTCAAATATATTTAATGGATGTTGTTCAGGATGTAACCAGACGTGTATTCATTTAATATTGTTATGTAAATTTCCTGCAGATGAAATGTAAATATGTTATACGCTAATTTGTATTCAATAACTGTTTTTTCTTGTTTTCATCCGCATTTCGTTTGTAGTTAAGTTATATATCTTAATAACGACTTAGAAAAAAGAGTTGAAACAGTTCAGTTTAAGCTATTAATACATTTTAATGGATTTTTAAAACTGTAAAATTATTTAAGCAAAAAAATGTTTTTATGCATGTATTTTTGTCTTTATCGTTTGAATATATATTATTATGATATATCTACAGTATTAAATCCTTTTTTAAATTAGACTTACAAAAATTTAGAAACCTACAAACGATAGTTGTGTTAAAAACTCATAAAGATATATAATAAAAAATAAATAAATAAATAAATAAAAATGAAAATGAATTTTAAAACGATAACACGTTTTAATACACTATTTATATACACACATTCAAAATTAATGACATTCATTGTGTTTAAAATGTATTCCAAAACATCTGCGTAAAGGAGAACTTTAGTAACTTACCCAGTTTTAGCAAAGTTGGTCCAATATGTCATTACTGCTCTGGCTAATGAATATTCCGACCGCGTGTAGTTCGTACTGAAATGAGAAAGGCTGGATACTAATGGAGCACCAAAAACATAATTCATTTCTTCCCCCGTTACGCATCCCATTCTTGGAGGATAATCACTTTCCTCAGTCTGATGATCAAACACATAGAAAAATGTTTTTGATGTATGCGCTAAGGAATGATAATTCCCCGCTTTCAGCATTGGCGCCACGGTCAGAACATCGCTGAGAGCTTCCACTGTTGTTTCAAATATATTTAATGGATGTTGTTCAGGATGTAACCAGTCCGTGTATTCATTTAATATTGTTAAGTAAATCTCCTGCAGATGAAATGTGAATACATTTCTCACTAAGGTTCTAAATATCCGGTCTCTTTTTATGGAATCGATGCCGAATTTCTCTTCGTGAGCTGAAAAACTGAAATTGAAGGGGGGAAAAAATGTTAGTTTGAAATATTAATGAAAGGGATAAATATTAATAATAAACAATATATCTGGCAGATCTTAATGAAATTAAGCAAAATAAATTGTTAAAGAGTATCGACACAGAAATATCTTCAGAATTTCTAATAAACTTTTATTGCATTTAAATTTTCTCTATTTTTTAGGCTAAAAATGACTCGGAATGACTTTTCTATCTTAATTGGAGGAAAAAAAAAACTTTTTTAAAAATAACTTTTGGGTTGTTTGCAAAACATAACTTAGAAGCAATGGTTGTCATGGAAGCGACTTCTTGTGAAAATGGGTTTATTTCAACTATTTATTGTATAACCCCTGACCGCCGAGCAAAAGGGCAAAATTGTAGTATTTTTTCTCTCTGCAATCTATTTTAAATGCTAATGAAAAAGGGATTTTCTTACATGGTGTAATTTTTTTATTACGTATATGTTTATAAGCCTTGAAAGTATCAATCATAGCTTAATCTCTTAAAGCTGGTTTATACTTGTAGAATTATATTAATTTAAATAAAGCTTCAACTGCAGTGAAACCTGCAGCCTAGTGAACGGATATATATGGTCGCATCAGTGGGAATGTTATAGTATTCTAGGTAAAGAATCGTTAAAGATAAATACCTCAAATTTAGAAATTTTTTTTTCAACTGTTTTACTTTAATTTTGATTCAGAAAACGTGAAAAAAAACTTAGTTTTAAAAATATTATTCCTTTTTAGTGATATATATATATTATTTTTACATTAATTTTTTTAATTTTTTATTAATATTTTTTTAAATGATGAATCAAAATGAAAACTTAGATATTTTGTTTGTTTAAATGGAGTTAATGTAATTCGACAAATAATATTTCGAGTTATTATTTTAAATTACCCCACTTATTAATAAATTTTAAATTTTAGTTTTTCTTAAAAAGTTATGTAGGTATTATTATTATTATTATTATTATTATTATTATTTTGGATAAAAAATATTTGGGAAGTTTTATCACGTGATCTTGTTTATAAATAATATGTTAACCATCGAACAAAAAATAAAGTTTTAACTTAATAAATAAAAGTTGTTTGGAAATATATCTCGGATACCGTTGAATTGCTTTGTCAAGATATAGAATATCGCATAGTCATAGTGATAAAATTTTATTGAAAGTAAAGTAAATGCAAATAATAGATTTATTTAATTTTAGCATGTGATTTGGAAAATTTTATATTTTTTCCAGATTAATCATAAAAATATATTTTCAAGTTATTTTAGAAAGGAATTTTTAACATCTATTAAAGCTGCAGATTCAGCGTTACCTTTAAAGTCCTTTTCATGTATATATATATATATATATATATTTATATCTTTTTATTTTGAGTTTTTATAATAGTTCAAGAGATCAAAAGTAGTAGTATCGTTTTTTATTCTATTTGATTAATCAAGCTCGTCGAAATTATTGAAACCTTTTCTTTACATAACCATTCATAAATTACATATGAAGAAATGTAAATATAATGTACGAAAGGTAATGTACAAATGTATATTTAATTTTTGAAATAGCACTCAGGATGAAAAGGTCAATGTCAAAATTGATAAAAGCTTTAGCATTTGTAATGAAATGCACAGAATTCTTCCTTTCAATTTTTTTCTTCGCTATTCCACAGTAAAACTAGTCGGATGTGACAATCGCAAGACTTTATTATATCTCATACATGTTAGTACTTCAAAATCGCAATCACTGTGCCAAAATTAAACAGCAATCTATGCTCATCATGGAGATTTTAAAGATATGAAATTCCATGCATTAGTTCTTAAGATGTGATTGTCTCACAATCATCAAAGTTATACTAAAAATAGAATAATAGTGTCATGGCAATTAGCACCAATTGTAATAGCAGAAATTTGCGTCAACATCTAACTGAATTCTAAATTAGATGAAAACTTGTGCATTAGTTTTATTGTGGAAATCCTGGAAAATTTAGCATAGAAACGAAAAATATAGTGATATTTATACTAAAAAATATACAGCCCTACGTCACATAAAAAACTAACTGAATCTGAAGTTTGATGAAAATCCGTGCATTAATTCTTGAGATAGAGCTGTTGTAGAAATTGTACAAAATGCAGCATAGCAGCGCCATCTGTTGAGTGGTTTACACCAAAATGTAAAAAATCATTAATCATATGAAGGACTAACTTAACCTGAAGTTTTATAAAAATCAGTACATTGATGTATAAACCTATTACTAAAATTGCAAAAAAAAAAAAAAAAAAAAAAATGCAGCATAACAGAAGCGCTTTATGAGAAATTTACACAAAAATGTTTAAAAAAATATTTTAAGGACTAACTGAATCTGAAGTTTGATAAAAATCCGTGCATTAGTTCTAGAGATTTAGCTAAATCAAATGTCTTCATTTGCACTACGCAAGATGATCAAGAATTTTGAAAGAACTGAACAACTTGGTTGTTTTCCGATTACTGTATATGCTGTATTCCACTGTATAAAAAATCTTATGCCGGATTTTGAATTTTTATAAAACAGTTCACCTTTTTTAATGTTATTTATTACTAGTACACCGAACCCGGGGTTCCCGGGTCACAAAGGAAAGGTGAAAAACTTTTTTAAAATTTAAAATTGGAAAGTCTAACAAATTTTTTCTGCTTAATAGGCTTTTTAAACTGCCAACTAATTCCAAATGGCAATTTTATATGAAACATTATTTATGTAATCATGTACAGCTTTAAAAATTATCGGTACTTCCGTATTAGCAGGGCCGTAGCTAAAAGGGCACTATGGGCGGCTCAGCCCCCTCTAAAATATTTTGAGCCCCCCCCCCCCCCTGGAAAAGATTCCAAGGTCACTCAATGAATTTCTGTTCCGAAAATTCAAATGAAATATTGTTTAAAAATCTAATTTAGTTTTGAAACCTTTTCACAGTTTTGCAGAGTTACTAAATTGTATCTAAAATAAGTGTTTCAACACTCCCTCATCCTATTTGTACATATGAAGCTAACATGATGGGCTATTTTGCACCAGTTATACACTCAAAACTTCATCATCATATACTTTTCTAAGCATAAAATGAAGTTATTTTAGCAGTTTAATAAGAAATAGAGAACCTACAATATGAATATGCACTAATTTATCTTTCTGCGTCAGAGAGAGAGAAAAAAAAACTATGAGCCCCCCTACATTCTCTTGGGCCCTCCCTATTGTTCACTATGGCCCTGCGTATTAGACGCAAGATAGCAGTTATTAGCCAAAGATTTCGCCAAAGAATAAAATTGCATTCTCAGTTTTTAAAAACAACTAAGAAAATATGACACCCAGATATTCTTTAAAATACATTTTTGTAAAGGTTAATTGATGTATCTTTTGTAAAGTAAGTTTACTAACGAACTAAAAGTCACTAAATTCATAGATAAAAACGAAATAAAACCAACAACATTCACCGGGTTTTATAGCCGACGATATATTGACATAACAGGTTTTTAATTACTATTTTTTTCAGTTGCTATGAAAAAAATGACAACTAAAATGTACAGTGATCTGTTATTTTCCATGGAGAAAAGAGATAGATGGAGGTGCAGTAGGCGATTAAAACGGTTTGATGGGCGTTATTCTTCCAATATAAGTCTCTCATTCGACCCAAACAAAACAATCACATTGAACAAAGACCGAATTTTTTAACATCATTTTTTCTCTAAATGAAAAAGATCTGAATATATTTTAGCATTATAAAATAGCATTTCATTGCATTATGAATTAAAATTGCATCGCTAAAAGTTTTTCTTTTTTGTGAAAGCACGCCGTTGTGTTTGATGCAATGCAGCGAATTTTAGAGTTACATTTTTGGCGTCACCTCCAGCCACTAAACTGCATCTCTATTTTTTTTTCTTTTTTATTCTATGGCTATTTTTTCTCTTTTTCCCACATAAATGCGATACTCAAGTTGCCACCATTAGAGAAATTGAACCAAAAACTACAAAAAAATTAATATCTCAAAAACAAATTGAGATACAGTTTTCTAACAAACGGCATTTAAAAATGCATTTTTTTCTCTAAACGATGGTATAAAGATTGAAAACGTGCAGTGTCTAGAAGTTTAAAAATTTACAATAGCGAAAATTGCAAAACCGAAATTTCATCGGAAAGTGTTGCCATTCAAAAAATGACGTATGCGTTACGCACAGATACGTTTGGCCTTTATTATATAAATTTATAAATTTAACTAAGTATTTTATGTGAATCACAGCTCCCCCTATCATCTTATTTTTTATTTTGTTTTTTAAATAAATATCAAGTGCATCATTTTAATTATTTGCAATTCAAATATGATCTCATTTGGACCAATAAAAATAATTATAGAGCTCTCTAAATCGAACAACTTATTTTTTGCTAATGTTGTACTGCCTAGTCTTAACTTTTACAGGTTAAAAAACAACTATCTGGAAGTTCATAATTTAAACACAATAAACTAGATCCAAATCCGCTGTTTACCTCATGGATTCTTGTATGTATTTCAATTACAAACTGAAGAAGGTGAAAAGGTACCAGTTGAAAAAATAAAAGTTAGTTAAGATTTATTAAGAATTTGTTTTATTATTGCGAATTAGCAATATTCTGACGGACTATATATATAATATATGTAAACAACCATACATAAATTTCGCTTTAATGAACGTATTATGTTACATAAATACATTTTGGTCAGAAATAAATGCACGGTGCAAATTCTGTCACATAGACAGTTTAAAAATTATTATACCTATACAAAAGTACAAGAAAAAAAATTGTAATTTAACAAATTACAACGAGTATTTGGAAAATGATTATTTTTAACTAATCGTAAGATTAACTGAGAACTTAAAATTTTGCCCGCGAAAAAAAAAAAAAAAACACTAAGGGAAAAAAAAAGGTTTTTTACTTTCTTTTTGTGAAGAATGCATGTTGGTTTTACAGTTAAAATAAAATAAAGCTGAAATATTTCGAAGATATCATCATTTTTACAGTCATTTTTCTCCTAAAAGATTTCTTGATAAAAAATAAAGAGGTGATAGTTTTTCTTCCTTTCTGAATTCGTTCAATTTATTACATAGTTATATGTACCCTATCTATATTATTAACGACAAACATATCTGTCACAAACGCATATGTCTCTGAATAGTAACACTTTGAAATTCGAAATGAAATTTCACTTTTACAATTGCAAATTTTTAACACTTTAAACATTGAACATTTTCAATTTTTGCATCGTTGTTTAAAGGAAAATATGTATTTTCAAATTCAATACGTTTGAAAGCTGTCCCTCAGTTTGTTTTTGAGTTATTACTATTTTTGTTATAGTTTTTAATACTTTTTTGTCATTGTGACAACATAAATATTTCAGAAAGGCGGTCATTACAGGAATTCAAAAATTTCTTAGATATTTCTATTCTCACCTGAGAACAACAAGAATTTTCAAAATGGTTAAAAATGTACACATTACAGACACTTAGAAAATACCGTGTTTACTCGCGTTATAGTTGCACCAATCAAATTACAATAATTATACCAATGCTGATACATTCTGTAAAATAATTTATTATGAGAATTTTTTGCCAATTTCTTTTTCAAATAATTACTTTCAAATAATAAACAACACATATTTTAGAAACATCCTTTGGTAGGTATCTAGTTTAGTACAAGTTATTCATAATAAATTGACGATACTCAGAGTGTTCTGTAGCGCGATCTAACAGTAAATTGGCGCCAAATTTTGTAGACTAAACAAGACGATGGACAAAGGATTTCGCGAAAAAACAATTCAGTTCCAAAAGTCACCGACAGGGGAATATGTGACTTTGTGCATTCGAATTCGAGTTAAAAAAAGAAGAATCATTACTGAAATAAAATTACCGCTTATTTAGCACACCCAATTCAGGTTCATGTGGCCGCCGTTTTGTTGACCATAATTCACATTCTGTGCACAGTACTTACAACAGAATAGCATAATGTCTGCAGAAATCTCCCTTACAGTTCATGATATGTTATCTTTCAAAGTAGCCAGATCCTGGATACCTCCATGATAGACCTTGGATTTTAGGTAACCCTATAGCCAAAAGTAGCAGTGTGTAAGAGCAGAGGGGCGAAGTGACCATGCAGTTGGAAAACAGCGGCTAGTGACGCTTTCTGTTGTGAATTTCTGCCGTAGTAGCTGCTGTACCAGCAAAGCAATATGTGCAGGGGCTCCATCTTGCATTAAAATGATTTTCTATAGGTACTGTCTTTGGTGAAGTGCCGGAATAACAAAACTGATTAGCATTTGGTGATATCTGTCTCCAGTTACAGAAAAAGTTACAGGTCTTGTTGGAGTAATGCTCTCATAGAAGAATAAACCTATGATTGTATCTGCTATAAAACCACACCAAACAGTTATCTTTGGTGAATATAAAGGAATATCCTGGAATGCTATTTGTGACTTGTTATCCAAAATTCGGCAGTTGTGGGTATTTACAGTTCCATTCAGGTAAAAATGGGCCTCGTCTCCCTATAAGATTTTCTACATCGAAGCATCATCCAAGAACATTCTGGTAAGATAAGTTAGAGCAAAAATCAATCGCTTATCATTGTTGATGTGATGTAACTCTTACAAATGGCTGATCTTGTAGAAGTGATGATCGAAGTGGATAATCTTTAGTACGATTTTCCATACCGTGCAATAAGGCATATCCAGATTCCGAGCTATCCCACGAGCGCTGGATGTGGTAGCAATACTGTCTGGTACTCTTTCGACAATCGCTGTAGCCACTTCTTCGATTGTATCCTATGGTACGGGTTTTCGCCCTACGGCACGCTGAACATTTAGAGAAGCTGTTTTCTCAAACTTCTCAACCATTATATTTAAACCATTAACTGACAAAGTATCGTTACCTTAACGTATTTTTTGTGGTTTCTAGGAGGAAGAAGAGTGGCTGGCACATTTCACTGATTCAGGCAAAGGAATTTGATTAGTAGAGCTCGCTCGACTAAAGGAAACATTATGAAATATAACTTTCAATGAAATGGCTTCTTACGGTAGCACATTACCTTTTAAAAGTGAAAAAGCTAGCTCTAGGCCAAAAGATGCAATGTGAAATTTTATCACAGAACTTTTACATCTTTAGGGTTCTATAAGCGAAAGTGCAGATAAAGAAACTTTTGCTGTGTTTATGTAAATTTTTAGCTTTTTATAAACTGTTGACATTTTGAGATTGGATTAAGTTGCTAAATTCGTTAAGTAAACGGTCATTTTTTTCAGTAATAATTCTTCATTTTTTAAACTCTTTCGAGTACACAGCGCCACATATTCCACTGGCTGTGACTTTTGGAACTTTTTTTCGCACATTCCTTCGCCCACCTTTTTTTAAAAATCTTCCTGCAAAATTTCGTGTCATTCTCGCAATTAGATCGCACTACAGAACACTCCGAGTACCGTCAGTTTAACTATCGCCACCTTATATAATGTGTTTTTTACGCCCCTATGTTTCAGAATTACTGCTTCAACATTTGGTAGTAAATTTTCCCACATAATAACTGAATTTAGATTTTCGCATTCAAATTTTTATTTAAAAGTACGACTTTTACGTGAGTAAACACAATACTTCTTGAAAGGATTTGAAAAGTCTTAAATTTTAATGTTTTCATTACCGAAAATATGATTCCACTTTCGTAACTCCAAACAGAAGATCGTATTGACCAAACAGATCTTTAAAGTTTTTCATTAAAATTGCCGGCTCGTTTGGTATCACAATCCCATCTATCGTTGGACCAAAGGCTGTCAAATAATCTGGAACGTCGAGCTGCACTCTCATAATGTCATTAATAGACCTTTGTCGAATGCATTCCACAAGGGCAGTATTGTCACGCGTGGGACAATCCAGAACCGAAGCTAAGTAACGTGTATGGGTTGCAGCATCTCGAGCAATTGCCCATGGGCTAAATGCTGAACCACTTTGCATGATTCCTCTTTGAAATAAACCTGTGACAAAAATATTTCAACAAATTTTATAATGTGCAAATGAATTCAGGCTCATATTTTACACAAATCTTTACAAAATTTATTTTATACACTACTTATTTAAATTTTGTGTTTTTTCGTAACGAAAAATTAATTTCATTACAAGTAATGTATACGTAAATTAAGTAAATGTTTAAAATTTAAAATTAAATCAGTTATGTTTTAAAATTAAATATTGATATTTATAAATAACAATAACTGCACTATTTCGAGTGTTCACAGTGTATTCTTACAAACATTTTTAAAGACAGAGAATATATTTATGTGAATATAGGGATAATATAATTTACATAATGACAACTAATTAAACTAACATGTAATTTGAATGAATAATATGGATATATGTGCCAGCAAAAATAAGAAAACTCTTGACACTCAAGTCACAACTCAATCTTTAGATGTTTCATTTTATTTTCTGGACGTAAATATAGGCGGCAGGGAAACGTTTATGCCACACTTTGGTCAAGTATAAGGGTATCCTTAACAAATTCAGATGGCTTAGTCCTCTCTTTTTTTCAATTTGTGGTTGCGATTTGAAAGGAAGACTTTTTTAAATTGTTCAATGACTGTTAAGATTTTTTTTCTCTGATTACACATGTTTAACTAATTAAGCTACAAAGTTAGACATTTTAGGACATCCGTTATCTAATTAAAGATGTATTTAAACAGAAAATGTAAATAACCTATGAAAAAGTTAAATGCATTTAATACATAATTCAGTGAATGCGGATTAAAGTAATATTTTACAAATTTAAACAATAATTATTTTTTTAATACTTCATAGTTCAATTCAAAAGATAAATTTGTCAATTTGACTGAAAGAAACAGACTTCTAGCCATCGGCGAGATCACCAAAAAGTTCAAACAAGCCGCTCCATGTCCCTGGCCTATTAAAATAACATTGTTCACTTCTAACGTTTAACTAATCAGGTTAAAAGTTACACATTTAATGATAAAAGTTCTCTAAATAACGATGCATTTAAACAGAAAATTTAAATAAC
This sequence comes from Maratus speculifer, assembly GCA_964019185.1. Classification (NCBI taxonomy): domain Eukaryota; kingdom Metazoa; phylum Arthropoda; class Arachnida; order Araneae; family Salticidae; genus Maratus; species Maratus speculifer. Next base: position 164,127,521 of record OZ025298.1, read on the forward strand.
CTATGAAGAAGTTAAATACATTTAATAAATAATTCAGTGAATGCGGATTAAAGTATTATATTTACAAAGGGTATAGCCGGGTTTCTCAGTAAAATATGCCCTTGATTCAACCACATCGAGTCCTGCATGTCCATGTATCGATAGCCCATAAAAAGAAATTTATTTCTCCACAGTTTCAAGTTTACACCTCAAGACCACGCGGAGTTATGACTCTAAATGCCGGTTTTGCAAAAGAGTGCAGTGTGACGAAACTACTAATCAGATTTCAATGAAAAAAAAGGGATGTATAAAACAACCATCCGAAAGTTTGACTGAAGAATTTTTTCTGTTTTCTTTTAACAAAAGAACAAGTTTTCTAACATTTTTCTTGTTTTTTAATAAAAATTTTAATTAAAAATCTATTGAAATTTCTGAGTGACCACATTAATTTTTTTGCATGAAATACTATGAGATATGATGTATATTCACTATCAATTTCAACTTTCTACGTAGGGTGCATCATATTAAAAAAAGGCGAAATCATATTCCAGCGGAAATGAAGGGCGTGTCTGGCACAAATCTCACATATTAGGTCAACCGGATAATTCTGTCGTATAATGTTATTTCACACCTTTTTTTTTAACTACCATTTGAACTGATAGGTGAGATTTCTGCGAGACAAACCCATCCATCTCTACCGGAATATGATTTTTCATTTTTTAATATGATGAACCCTACTTAGAAAGTTGAAATTGATAGCGAATATACATCACAGCTTGTAGCATTTTGTAAAACAAAATCAAGGTGGTCACTCAGAAATTTCAATAGATTTTTCAATAAAATGTTCATTTAAAAAGAAGAAAAGTTAGAAAAAATGTTCTTTTGTTAAAAAGAAAAATCTGAAAAAATTGTCAAACATTCGTATGGTGGTTTTATACATCCCTTATTTTTTTCCTTGAAATCCGCTTAGTAGTTTCGTCACAATGTGTTCCTCTCCAAAACAGGCATTAAGAGCCATTGCAACCCGTGGTCTTGAGATACCAACTTGGAACTGGGTAGAAATGAGTTTTTTTATGGGCTATTGATTCGTATAGGACTCGATGTGGTTGACTCAAGGGCATATTTTACTGAGAAACCCGGCTATACCCTTTAAACAATAATTATTTTTTGAATAATTCATAAACTTAAAAGATAAATTTATCGCTTTCAATGAAAGATACAGATATTTAAGATACAATCACAGTGTTTAAATATTTTAATTAGTTTTTCTAGTTCTAAATTAAAAAGACAGGGAAGAGTTTATGACATCCTTTGGAGATGATTCACCGCTCTCTTATTTTAAAGTTGATAGCGATTGAAAAGGAGGTCTTTTTTTAACTTGTTCAATGACTAAAGTTTTTTTTGACTGGCACTGTAAATCTTTTACTAGTTAAGTTATGAAGTTACACATTTAAGGACATAATATATCTAAGTATACAAGTATTTAAAAAGAAAGTATAAATAACCTGTGAAAAAGTATATTTAATACATAATTCAGTCAATAATATTCTTGGTTTAAAAGATTGTATTTACAACTTTAACAATAATTGTTTTTTGGATAATTCATAATCTATCTCAAAAGATACATTTATCGCTTTAAATGAAAGATACCGACCTCTAGCCATCGGCGAAACCATCAAAAAGTTCACACAAGCTGCTCCATGTCCCTGGCCTATTAAAGTAACATTGTTCACGTCCCCTCCAAATTCTCCTATATTTTCTTGTATCCAATGAAGAGCAGCAACTTGATCCATTAGGCCGTAATTCCCTCTTGCAGTCCCATCAAAAGCAGGTAAAAAGCCTAAGAGTGAATGGAAACGCATTAGCCATAAGTTTTCACAGAAACAACTGAAAAGAAAATATACGAGCTAGAATTTATCTTCTACTTTATACCAAAACGTAATGGAGAGAGAGGATGAGTTATAGTTTTTTCTTATGTTTCTGATAGAGTAAAAGGTAGCATTACGAAGTTTTCTATTACCATTTGTTTTTACTTAAGACCTCCATTTCGGTTTTCTTATTTTCCATTTATGCTTTTCAAAAATTATTGATGTAACAGATCTTCTTAACGTTTTACAGAATCATTTTGACTTGAAATTTCAAAATTGCATTATTGCTTATAATAATACTTGCCAAATATTTAAACTTTTAAAGCTATTAATAATTATTATTGCACAATTTCGAGAATAATAAATGTTTAAAAACAACACTGCCAGTTTTTGTTTTGAAAACGTTATGAAATACTGATATAATGCTGTAACAGAAGCAGAAATATCTAAAGAAAAAGTAAATAGAATTTTACATATTTTTCAAATTAATATTTAAGCGTGTTATTATTATTTCTTTAATTTTACGCCAACATATCACAGAAATTTTATGAAAAGAAAAGTAACATTTCTCACTATGAAAATTATTTAAGGGAGACCCGTACCCCATTTTCGGCCAAAAATCATCAAAAGTTCAAAAAACTTTTTTTCTTAGAAAACGATAAAATACATATTTGCGAATATCCATGCAACATTTCAGAACACGGGGACACATGGAACAGGCAGAAAATGAGCTTTTTAAATTGTACTCACTATAGAGTTTAAAGGACTAGCGGCCATTTAAAACGTGTTTTCCTGATAATGACTTTTTTCATATTTTGCCTAAGTTCAAAGTACTAAGGCTCAGTGGTAAAATGATTTAGAAACAAAGTGTTTATGTTTTTAGAATCTTAAAAAATTTGCAACAAAAGTAAGAAGAGATATTTTTTAAAACTATTTCTGAAAATTTTACATAAATTGGTAAACACGAAAATTATAACGAATTTAAGGAAATTTACCATGCGTATTTTTATTTATTTATTTTTTATCCGTTTAAAGTAGAAAATTAAAAATATCTCTCCTTAGTTCTTTTCTATATCCTATAACATTATTTAAGAAATTTTAGTAATACCAAAATATTGAAAATTGAATGAGGAGTAGTAATTTTAAAAAGTGTATTTTTCGACAAAAAAAATTCATAAAAATCCCCATAAAAATATACTTTTTAATAAAAAGCGAATTTTTTTTACTAATTATTCCTTACAAGAAGATTCTTAAATAGTACACCAAAATTTATTACTTTAAAATGAAAAATAAAAATTTTGGGTTTTTTCTTACGGGTCTCCCTTAATAGATACAGTCAGGATCGTTAATAAATTTTATCTTGTTTTCATTAGATGGTAGTTTTTAAAGAAACCTGCTGATAATTAATATGCAAAAATTATACTCTGAATACTTAATTTTTTTATTTAACAAGTGCAGAGAAAAAAAGTGTATATAAGGCTTTCAAAATGAAACATTTTCCAAACCACCCTCATAGAATGCATGGTCACAGTAACGTCACAATGACGTCTCTGTGAGTCACTGTGCTCGCATCACATCTGTGACCAAAATGCCACCACTCAGCGACGTTACATTGCGACTGAGATGTGGCTTTCTTAAAAATCTTTAGAAAATTACACAAACTATTCAAAACATGTTATTTACCTTAAGAAAAAAAAAAAAAAAAAAAAAAAAAAACATTTTTGTCACAACGTTACTTTTGTCAAAGTTTCGTCTCGATGTTAATGTCAAAGTAGTCACAAATGACTTATTTTTCACAAATTTGTCACACAAAGTGGTCTCAATGAGACGTCACAACCGAGCTCTATAATGGCCATAACGACTTCACATTTCAGTCACTGTGACTTCACATTGACGTCACGTGATGTCACATCGATATTCGATGGTCACAAAGTCACAGTGTGACTTCACAACGACGTCGCAGTGACGTCACCATGGCTTACGGGCATGTGGAAAGACAATTCAAAAAGAGTGCACAGTAAAATATATATGTACACAATATATGGTTCATGATGATCACCGGTAACTTGCGATTTTAGCTATTTTGTTAAATACCTAGAAAAAATACTTGATAGATAATTCTGAAACTTTATAGGTATAAACAGCATAGTAGACGTTTCCTTGAAATTGTTTTCACAAAACTTCGTAGGGCACCGTAAACAATCCGACGGAAAAATGATATGTTTTCGTTTACCCTGTAAAAACTACTTTAGTAGCAAACCAATGTTGGTCCAACGTTGCGCCAATATTTCATCTATTGGAAATATTGCCAATGAAACGCCAATATTGCTCCAATGTTGGGATGTTTACATTTTGCCCTTATTTAGTCAATATTTGCAGCCAATATTATGCCAATATTGGGGTTTCATTGAAAATATTGCCAATATAACGCCAATATTGTACAAATGTTGGCGTTTCATTAAAAATATTTCCAATGAAATTCCAATATTTAACCAATATTGGCGTTTTATTGGCAATATTTCCAATGAATACCAATATTGGCATAATATTGGCTGCAAATATTGGCTAAATAAGGGTAAAATGTAAACATCCCAATAATGGAGCACTATTTCATGCCAATATTGTGCCAATGTGCCAATATTGCTCCAAGATGTAGCCAATATTGGTCCAATGTTGTTTGGTTACTGGGGTAAGATCGCAAAAGCATTGAAAATGTACCACATGATTATAAGTTTCTTTGCAGCATAATAGGTTTATTTTTATTTCGATAGCACGTATACCAATGGAGAAATTTAGGTTTTTACAGAAACGAACCCAAATTTCATCAAGTGCTTCTCTTAAAATTTGTAGAATTCTACATGTAATGGAATGTACTTTTCAGAAATCATGACAAATAAGATTTTATATAACACCTAGTAATAAGAATTTAAAAAATAACAAAGTTTGAAGGGTAAATGAGCAGGTTCACTTAATAATGTTTTACTGTACATGCACGAGTGGAATCAAAATATAATATATTAACTAAAAGTATATTGTATAAATATAGAGAAACTTTGTGAAAATCTCACACACAGCTTGATAATTCCGACAGAGATCATTAATAAAATTATCTTAAAATCCGTTGTTTCTAAAATGAAGGAAAAAGAGAACTGACCCTATACAAATACAGTACATGTTACGCATATTTTAACATGTAAAAAATATTACGCGGAATAATGAATAAATAAATTTTGTAACTTTTTTAACAAATACTTTCATTAATCCAAATGATTTTTAAATAAATTTTTATGCTATTAAAAACATTTTTGTAACTCGATGTCTATGACTAACAGTTTAAGAATGTGAGCAATATAACACCGTTGACAGTAAATTAACTGCATAAAAATTAAAGGATTTTTTAATTTTAACAGATGTTATTTTTCTTGTAACTTAACCAGTAAAACTCTAGGCAAATAACATAAAATATATGATAATAAAATTTCTCCAATGTATTTAGGTGTTTGAAAAATGGATATTATTTCATGATGTGTTATTTCAATAACAATAATAAAGATGTAACAAAAGAATCAACAATCGTTCCTTTTAAATCCCTTAAGACGATTATTGCATCAATTACGAAAAATAAGCGTTCAGATATTGGACTTATTATTGTTTTCATCTCGAACGATAATAAATTATCGAGGCTTTTCCTAAAACTGATGACTTGTAAAAATTACGAATTTCCTCATATTTTACTTTGCCGTTTATTTTCTTATTAACGTTTAACGAATTTATTACACAAAAAAACGAAGATTAAAAAATATGATTAAATTTATATGATTAATTTTATATAAATTTTATTATAAATATTTTTTTACATCTTTAAGAAAAGATTTTGATAAGAAACCCTATACAATATCAGTAGAATGAAAAAATGATAAGAAATCCTTATAAGAAATATAATTTTTTGTTATCACATTACTCTGCTTTTAATTTTTTATTAATATCATTTGTACGATAATTATTTTTATTTTTTCCCTTTTCATTTTTCTATCCAATTTAATAATTTTGTTGTACCTTGTTTTTTATGTTTTTTCTTCATTTAATTTTGGTTTTATGTTTATTGGTAGCCCCAAGCTCGTATTATTTTGCTTTCTCATGGCTAATTCGAAGATAAAAGCACACACTTCATTTGTAGCTCCAAAGTATTTTGGGCTTGATAATTCAGCTCTGGTTCCACAAATTCCATTTGTATTCATTTTGTTTGTTTAATTTTTTCCTCATGTTCAATATCTTTTTTTATTATATTCAAATGGTTTATATTGTAATACAATTAATGGTTTTATATTATATTATATATATAGATAGATAGATAGATAGATAGATAGAACAATTCAATAAGTATCCCTTTAAAAGCTATTTGCTTAATTTTGAATAATATAGAATAAAATGTTTTTCTCATCAATAATATTATTTTATTATATTTTATTATATTTATTGTTACTAGTTATTTATTTACTAAGTTATTTGATTATTTGGATTTTAAATAATGCTGATTCATCTGTATTTTGGAAATTATAGCTGAACTGAAATATTCGCATTGCCCAGTCGTTTTACTTTTATTTCTAAAATATCGTTCAATAATTGAAATGTGTATCATAAAATTTAAATTTTATTTAATGAATTCATTATTGAAATTATAAAAAAATGATTAATGAGAACAAAATGCAGTAATTTATTTTTCATGTTTATAAAAACTTCATTAAAATTTTCATTGGAATTAATATATAATAAACTTGTAAAAAATAAACTGTAGTACTACTAGGAAACCTCTAGGTAACTGGGATTCCATAAACTTTTCTAGTAACAAATACAGCTTATTCTTAAGTAACATTACTGCATTAAACTTTGTAAACAGCACACAGACTTTCTTAGTGAACATACTATGAAATCATTAGTAATCGTTACAGGTGCTTTTTTAGTATGTTTACCAAATAAATAATTAGTAGTTTTACAGATTATTCTCTTGTACCTTCACTAAGAAATTGCTAGTAACTGTTACCGGTACATTTTTAGTATGTTTACTAAGAAATGTTTAATACTATTACAGGTATTTCTCTGGTATATTCACTAGGAATTATAATAAGCAATTACAGATATTTCAAATGAAAATCAAATTTCAAGTTTTTAATTGCTTAAGAGGCGCAAATTCCAACCTAGTAAAAAAACGTAATCAGAAGTTCGAAATTTAATATAATTTATTTATTAATCTTCTAAGATTTTTTTCTCGTGTTTAAATTAAATTTTTTAATCATTATTTTTCAAATCTGATAAATTCAATTTCTATCGTACATATTAATAAATATAATGTAAATATTTTACAATAGATATTTATTCATAGGAGTTAAATCACATTAAAAATGTTTAAAGAAAACACAAATAGATTAAAAAATAATTTTAAAGGTTAGTTAAGGCCAATTGGTGAATTTATTCATAAAAATTCAAAATGAAAAGAAATATATCACACCCTTTCCCCTCCCTTACAAAAGAAAAAGAAAACTGATTTAATGATAATGATTTATGAAAATAATTTTTCCTTTTTTTTTCTTATTTTTCTATTTCTCTCCTGGTTTCAGAAATATTTTCAGTTATTTCTGAAAAGTAATATTTAAATCTATTATTGAAAATTTCAATTTGTTATCATTTATTTTGTTCATTTTTAATATAAGTGTTTTATATTGATATTTCTTAAAAAATGTTTGTGTAATCTATTTACAATACTTTCTTCAAATATTTTTACTTGCTTTTGATTACATTGCACATAAATTGCCTAAAAATATCTAAGGGAATATAATAATATTGTTATGGGTATTACTTTTAACTCAAAAAACATAATTTTTTATAAACCGAACAAAAAATATTAAATTTTGGTTAAATTTGATGAGATATAATAACATTATACCATTAGAAAATTGTAAATTAAACACTAATAGTTAATTAAGTACTAATAAATAGTGAACATTTTAATAATATTATCCATTCTTGAAAGCTGTTTAAAATTAAGTTTGAAGAAAAAATGCACCTTAGATTGACTTAATTGACTAAAAAACTCTTTTCAGTATTTATTCAATAATTCAAAAATCTGAAAACAATAGCGATTAAAGCATATACTTTTTTATGCTTATTAAAAAGTTTTAAAATATGTCTAGACCTAAAATTTGTAAATTAAAACACCAATAAACTAAAAACGAAGCTTTTAGAAAACTTAAAATAATGAAATTAATAAATTGCAATACTAAAATATCTTATTTATTGTAGTTTAATTTAGTTTTAAAAAAGTAGTTTTTTTATTTGATTATTATAAGCATATTTATTCTAAAACTTATTTAAAACAATAAAAATATTATGCTAAATGAAATGTTATTTGCTTAATTTTCAAGCCATTGTTAAAAACGTAATAAATTCTTTCACAAAGAAACTAAGTTTTCGACTATATAACATATATATGTGTATTTTTTTTTTCAATTTAACTATTATTATTATTTATAATTTTAAATTTTGTTGCTTTTTTACTATATAATTTAATATAGTAATAGAAAAATTACAATAGTAAAACTAAACAACTTTAATATAATAGAAAGTTTAATTTGAATGTTAAAAAAGTATAATCTCCATTAAATTTAGGACTCTAATAACTTAAAATCTATTTTTAGAATGTATTTTATAACATAGCTAAAATATGAAAAATTACCAAAAGAAATATCATTTTAAAAAACAAAAAATCATTCCAAATCATAAGCAATGATTTTTTTTTTAAATATAGTAATCGAAAATTCTATAATACAAAGCGCTTGATTTTCAAGCATCCAAACACGTGTTAAGTTATACAATAGCTCATATTCAGTAAAACAAAAGCAAGCAAAGGTTTTAGAAGGATGCAATGTAAATAAGTAAATTCATACACATATATGTCAATATAAAACAAAAACCTTATTTTAAATGATTTGAATTATCCCACTTTTAATATTCTGTAGTATGATGCAAAAACAACGAGCATTTCATTCCTCATGAAGCTCAAGAATAACCTTCTCTGGGGTCTGTGATGTGAAAAAATAACCAGTTCTTCTATCCAGATGTCACTTGGACCGATACATTTCAAGGGTGAGGGAGACATTAAGCCTGAAGGCTTTTACAGTAAGGAGTAGATGCTATTCAATTACATGCATTTCGTTAGTGATTTTACTGACAGTGATTAGTTATTCTATAGTTACTAGAAATTTTTTAGTAATTGCTGAAAATTTAGTAAAAGTACTAAGCATTGTTAAATAAAATGACACTTTTTTTTTTTTTTTTTTTTTTTTTTTTTTTTTTTTTTTTTTTACAGTGTGAAGTTGTATCACTTCGGATGAATGCGGTTACGTTGTGTAGTGTGTTGTTTTGTATTCCATATTTAAAAAAAAATTACAGAGATTTAGATTTAAAATATAACGGAAGCAGTGACGTGCAATTACAAAAAAAAAAAAAAAAAATAATAATAATAATAATAATAATAATAGTGATAAATAAAATAATAATAAAAAACTGAAATACGTAAATGTACATAGATAGATAGATAGGTAGGTAGATTATGTTTCTCGACATTATGACATTGTGTTTTTTCGTTTTTTTTACACTATTAGGTAGGATTTACAATATTATAATATTATGCTGTTTAAAATTGTCAATATTTTGAGATGCTTTTACTGGATTCCACATAGCAATTAGCTTTATTTTAATACGGCTTTACTATAACGATTAATGTATAATATTGTTACATGCCTTTTTCATTGAACATTTTGGTTAATATAGTCATATGGATTTATATGATGAACTTAGATTTAAAAGTTTTTACTATGTATGTACATATATAATACGCTGAGTAAAAAGTTTTCCACCGAGGAGAGATTCCTTCACGCAAACAGCTATCATTTGTACGGTTGTTTACTTTTCAACCAACCAATATTTGTATTTGAAAGCAGAGCACAGGAACTACATGACTGTGTAATTTGTTTGTTAATATACATTATCTTGTGCTCCAAAAGAGAGTTTAAAATGAAGTAAATTTATCCCTTCAACATATCAGAAAAATTATTTACTATGAGTTACATAATGAACTCAGTGCGACTAAATGCCACAGAAAAATATGTGGAAGTTTAGGCATCAATACTGTTTCCTAAGGTACAGTCAAAGTTTCGTATCGAAAGTTTAAAGCTGGAAATTTTGACACTGAAGAGGAACTACGTTCTGTCCGCCTTATTAAAAGATCATTATGAGAATCTGAAGCATATCATTGATCACGGAACTACAACATTAGAGCTTGACGTTTGCCAAAAACTATAATTAACAGTCTGAAACGCATAAAATTCACATTTTAGTTCAACCGCTGGGTGCCTCACAAATTGACGGTTGATGACAAGCACATGAGAAAGAGTTATTGTTTGTCCCTGCTCAGAGATCAAAGTAAAGATACCATTTTGGACAGAATTGTGACCTGTGATTAAAAAAAATGGTGTATTACAACAATATAAGCCGTAAAGGAGAGTGGTCGGCACCTGTAGAACCAGCTGGCTAAGTTGCACGACGTAATGTAACTAAAAAGAGGGTGCTTTTCTGTAAAAGGTGGGATTGCCGCAGAATTCTGTACAGAGAGTACGTGAAATGCGAACAAACTATCAGCAAAATGTATAGTAATATACTAAACAAAGTTCGCGTTGCCATTCGCGAAAAACCAAGAAACGTGTTTGGGAGGAAGGCGGTTCTGATTCATCAAGATAACGTCTGGCCACACGTAAGTACGATGACCAACTGGATGCTCTATAAGCAAAGATGGTATTTCATGCACCCCCATATAGCCCCGAATATGGCCTCTTCAGATTACAATCTCTTTCGACATCTGCAGCTGCATTTTATGACGCAATCTTCAAGTGAAACGAGGAGGTCATTAATAAGGCCGATCTCTTGCTGGACTCGAGCACACCACACTTTTTCGCAGAAGGGATTGAAAAGTTGCCAAAACGTTGACAAAAGATTGTCGATTTAAATGGAGATTGCTATTTTCATTAGCTTTGATGATTTTGTAAGTATTTATAGTTAAAAAAAACCGTGGTAAACTCAACGTAATACATATATATATATATAGTTATTGATTATATATCGATTATTTCTTATATTCTTATATTGTTTTCTGTTATTTTTCATACAAATGCTTTTCTCATGTCTGTTTATAATCATTTGATAGAACTTCGCAATTCCAATAGTGATATGTAATGTTTATTTTAAAAAAGATGTTTGATTGTTTTCTTGTTCATTAAACATGCTGTTTATCAGCTGGCCTTGTTGCTGCTCACTCGCCAACAACAACAATATCAGTTGGTCTTATTTGGTAAATATCTATGTTGCATTGGTTTTAATTATAAAAAAGTATGTATATATATATGCTTATATATATATATATAAGCATATTTCAAGCGGAAATCTGATAGCGAGTGCATAAAAAACAAAAAAAAAAAATAGCAAAATTGTAATTGAATAAATTACAACTATTTTGAAAATGATTTTTCAAAGAAATGTTACACTATCAATAATAATAAACATCATTTTTAGGATAATTATAACGAATCATATATTACGTACGCCTGCATTAAATATTGATATTCCTATACCAATGATAAAAAAACAGTAATTTATAGAAAGACAACTTTAACTGTTTAGAATATGCATTTTTATTAGACGGAGTTAATCAGAATGACTTCTGGACGCCTCTTATTACGTACGACATCGATTAAACATTAACATCCCTGCATCCATCACAGACAAATTTTAAATGAAATTTCAATTTTAAAATTTTTGGAATCTCAAATTTTTAAACTTCACAACATCGCAAATTTGAAAAGTTTACAAAGTTGCGTAGAGAAAAAAAAATGCACTTTTTAATGAAATTTGTTTGAAATCCCTATCACAATTTGTTTTGAAATTATTACTTTTTTAGAAGTATTTATTACTATTTTTGTTATTTTGGCAACAGAAGTATTCCGTTTTTAGGCATTAACCGTGGACCAATCAAAAAACGAATAAAATAAAAACAGAAGTATTTCAAATTTTACATTAAATTTGAGCCACGAAACGAATAAAATAAAATAAGTTGCGGAATTCAACCAATAAAATGATTCAGATATACTTTGGATTCCCCAATTCTCCACCGAGAATAACAACTATTTTTTATATATAGTTAATAAATGTATCAAATATAAATGTAGATATTATATATATATATATATATATTCTTTTGAAAATGCTTTGAAGAAAAGAAACCACCTGTAATGACAGTAAATATAAGGCAGAAAGATCAAACTATAAATGCCGCAAACAGCAATATCATATCCTTTATAAAGATTGTTTCCTCAATTGCAAAATATAGATTTGAAGATATTGGCCTTTACTATTGTTTTTCATTTTGGCCGATGTTGAGTCAGCTGGATTATTGCAGTTATTGCTGACTTCTGAAAATTATATCCTTTCCGTATTTATTTTTATATTAGCAGTTTTTATTAAATTTTTCAATGTGCATTTATAAAGTTTACATTATATCATAGTATTTGGTTAAATGAAAAGTTTATATTTTTTTAGAAAGAAAAAATCCTATACAATGTTTTACTTATTTTTTTATCCTGAAAGTAAAGTATATTTTTAATTCTAAATAATATTTGTGAAACTTGTTTTTCCCCCGAAGTATTATAGATAACGATATACCATAGGGCTACAAAATAATTAAATAAAAAAAAATGGCTGAAGTGTAACCTATATTATTTGTGTGTGATGAATTATAAAGTCGTCCATATTAAGGCCCCTGCCCTAGCTCGAGGAAACGTTCGCGAGCTAATGCTATTCCTATGGGGAAGCATTTTTCTAATAACTCTTTTGCATTTTGACATTTTTGATTTTTTTTTTTTTTTTTTTTTTTTTTTTTTTTTGCATAAAATGGCTGAGGTGCATGCCGACAGCGCACCTTTTTTACTTTTTCGATTTTGACTGCAGATATTTTTTACAAAGTTAGTTTCACTTTCAAAACCGGTTTCGAAACTAAAAGTGCTTTTAAAAAAATATCTGCAACCAAAATCGAAAAAGTAAAAAAGGTGCGCTGTCGGCATGCACCTCAGCTATCCAATGCAAAAAAAATTATTCAAAAATGTCAAAATGCGAAAGAGTTATTAGAAAAATGCTTCCACATAGGAATAGCATTAGCTCGCGACCGTTTCCTCGAGCGAGGACAGGGGCCTTAAGATTTCACAAATACAAATATTCCTATATATATCCTATATATATATGTATATATAAACATTAAAAATTATACATGTGTTCAGAACTGTTGGTTTTACTTGTGTCTCATGTTTCACCGCTTGATTGTATTATGACATAGACGATTCCATGTTGCACTGCATTTGCAGCCTTATCAACATATGTGAGTCAGAAATGCTAAGCTGAGTATTCTCTTCTTACTTTATATTGAAGAACACTTAGAAGTCTATTCTAAGGGTTCTGTTTTCGATCGCCGACTTGGGTATTTTATCACTGTGTTGATGCTACACTTAATAATGTGATATATCGTGTATTAAATATCAAGTAATTTGAGCGTCATTTTATTGCTGAAAATTAACTGAAAATTAATTAAATATTATACAATGTTTTAACATTATAATAATTTGTGTATTCACTATTTAATCATAGCAGTAGTGATACATCTCATCAATCAAACATGGACTTACTAAAAAGATAATCTCTAAAGCAGGTCGAATAAATAACATAACAGTTGCATATATTAATTTAAAAATAACCCGGTAATTAAAGCCACTGATCCATCCTTGAAATATTAAATTTCTCAAAAACAAAGGCCGATAGAATTATGCGGTAAACGGTTTGTTTATTAGGTAAGCTATAAAAATGTTATACAGAAGCTTCGAACGATGAATATTTTAAAAAGGTTGTATTCAGATTTTAAAAATTGATTGATTTGACACTTTGTTTGCTTTAGATTGCTTGCAAAGAACAATTTTTCCTTTTTACAGTGTCATACAGTGGAAATAATTTTTTGATATTTCAAAATTTTAAAAGTTTCGTTCGAAAAGTTTGATAAAAAGTTACTTAAATTTGATAAAAAGTTAACTGATTTTTTAAATCATCAGATTTTAAAACATTCACCTTTTATATAAACATTTTAATAAAAAATTTAATTTTTCTTAAGAAAGGTGTTATAAAAAATATAAAATAAATAAAAATAAAATGGCTTGAATGGGATGAACCAGGTTGGAAGTTTTTTAGATCATGGTCTATTTTTAATTTTTTTTACAATAGCGCGCGTGTTTTTTGGTGTTTTTATATCTCATGGTCATTTGTATTGACCGTGAAATATTTTGAATTTTATTTTTATTTATGTTTTAGATCATGGTCTATATTTTAATTTCATTTTTTGCAATAGAGCGCATGTTTTTTGTTATCTATATCTCATTGTCGCGTGTCATTTGTATTGGCCGAGAAATATTTTGAAATTTTGTTTTATTTATATTATGACTATGGAACTTATTTGACGGTTCCGAAACATGTCAATGTCATTTATTTTTATTATAACACCTTTCTTAAGAAAAATTAAAATTTTTATTAAAATGTTCGACAAGTTATTAAAATATGGAACTGTAAGCAAAAAATCGCCAAAAGGTCAAATCAAGCATTCATTGAAATTAGAACACAATCTTTTCAAAATATTCATAACATTTTTACAATTTACAGCATTTACCGCATAATTCTGTCGATCTTTGTTTTTGTGAAATTTAATTTTGAAATCAGTGTCTTATCTGCTGGACACTCTGTATATACATATAAAGAAAAAAAATAAGTTGTTAATCGGTACGAATCTTGTACTTATTCCATAAAATAAATTATCGAATAATAATATATATATAAATGTAAAATGTCTCTAACGGTTTTATATAACATTTGATAATATGTTTGCTGAATTATATATATATATATATATATATATATAAATTCGTAAGACAAAGAAAGAATAAAAATCAAACAATACATGCCAGCTGCAGCTTTTTTCAAATCCCTTAAAAAGGTTATTACCTCAAATGCGAAGGATAAAGTAAATATATTGGTCTTATTAATGGCTTTCATTTTGATAGATGCTGAATCATCTATATTCTTCTGTACGGTTATTGCTAACTTGTGAAAATTATAGTATCTCTCGTATTTATTTTTACTATTGCATTTGTTATTGAATTAATGGAATTGCTACTGATATAGCTTAAAGTGTAATAAAATAATTAAAAGAAATTGAACTAATATTAATGTTGTTTAGTTTTAAATTTAGAATAAAATTATTTATCACATATATACGATTTGTCAGAATGATACATTAATATTTTCAAATTTTTAAAGCTAGTTCATTTTAAAATTAATATAGATAAAATATGAGTAATTAATGTTATTGCTCAGAAGTTATTAAGTATCTGAAATTTAGAAACATTCAATCAGTATTTTACAATGCTTTTAATAGTCGTGTGTATTTCAGACGTTACTTCATTTTTCCTCACAGGAATTAAAATAACAGATAGTATTAAATAAATATGATTGCGATACTTAATAAAATGATTAGTTTCTAAATGTTATTGATTTTTACTTTTGCATATTGAATGTAAGTGCATACATTTTTTTTTTTAATTTTTGACACAATTTTCAATTTACTGAGTTGCCAAATAATTTATAAACCGCTGGATGTTTCATTACAGGCAATTTATTCATAACAGTTTTTTAATAAATTCAGAAAGAAAAAAACTGAATAAAAAAGAAGAAGAAATATGCTGTAATTTTAAATACTAAATTTACTTGATATTTAAAATTATAAGATAGATATAAATATTAATAAACAAAATTAGAAATAACAACATACGGCATACGTGTACATCACAATTCATTAAATTGTAAACTAGGTTAAAAATGCAAACAAATTTATACACAACTACTCACTAAATAAGCAGTAAATTTAGTGTATTATGATAAATGAGCGAAACATACCAAAGGAATGTTTTTGAGACACATAATAAAGAAATAAGTAAATGCTGCCATAACGTAAAGGGAATTTGCTTTCAAATAAATGGATTTTCTGCATCTATAATTACAAACGACTATTTAAGTCAAATATCATATTAGTTGGAGTTATCTGTGGTTGAAACTGTTGATCAGATAACTATGAAATTTGGACTGCGTCTAAATAAGGGAATGTGAAAAAGTCTACAAATATAATATTAATGATAATTAAATCAAAATACAACACCAGAGTGTAGTTTGTTGATTTTTTATTAAATTACTAAATTTCAAGAACATATACTGTAGAAATGATTTATGCAGACAAATACTATTCAATATGCAGATCGTTATTCTCAAACACCATTTGAAATCATTAAATACATATCATGCCAATAGTCACGCTAAGGTAATTCTGCGAACACTTGAGACAATAATTGAAAAAACTTTGAAATGTGGCAATGTTCCGTTTGCAGTTTCTACAAATCTTCAAAAGTCTTTCAAAAATCAAAAACTCAACAAAGCTGCTGGTGAAGTATCACATTGTTGATAAAAAAAGAATCTAGTGAAGCATAACATTGTTCTCCGTAATATTTTCTATGAAATGTGATGGCCCTGAAAAAAGATCCATCGAGTTTTTTATTACGTATTTCTTTTAACTTGCAATTCTTGTGGTCTTTGGCAGTCAAATATTATTTAAAATTTTTAACACGCTTACTGTTGGCGAAAAACTTTTGAACTGGGAATGTGCATAAAGAAATCGAGTTTCAAAATCCGCTTTACGCAGAAATGAAATTTAAGAAAACAGTGAAAAACATGAGATTTGTCCACTGGTTTTCTTAGTAAAACAAGAAATCATAGCGGTAAAAATACGAGATAAAACTAGTAATTTTCTGCGGATTTTATCCGCAGTTGATCATTAGAGTTTATTTAAACTGGTAGGCCGGGCGCGGATTATTTTGACACTCCATGCCTGAAACTATCCATCAGCTGTCTCTCCTTATAAACCAAAGGGGTCAGGTCCATCATCACTCGTTTTCGAAGTACGTGTAATCAATCAGACACTCAAAAAACTAAAGTTTTTGATCCATGTACTCGTTAACTTTTTGAAAAATTCATAAATCTCAGATTTTAAATTAAATAGGCATTGTGTTAAATCCATCACTTCCTCACCATCAGTCCCGCATACCTTTTATTTCAGCCTATTTGGAGAGGCTCACCCAAATATTTCACTTATTAGTTACTCTAAATTCCATGCTTCACTGTTAATTCTATTTTTTCTGTACTATAAGATTGCACTCTACCATTAAATTTCGTTGCTATCTCCATAACCGCTATGTTATAAAAAAATGGAAATATAAACGAAATAGTTTACCAACATTTTTATCTAAATCCCTGCTTTTTATAATAAAGCGTAAACATCACTCTTCTGTTATTTTAATTATAAATCCAATTTCTTCCATGAGTATTTTCCAATAACTTTTTGATAGAAATATCTTTGCATGTACTTAATTAAGCTTAGAACTCTAATTAGGCACCCTATTTATTTTTGCAACACACTTTTTAATTACACCTGAGACCCTCTGAAAATAATTCTCCTATGTTAAAGTTTATTGATTTTGTTTTGTATTTTTTCACAGACAAAAGAACACATAAAAATCAAGCACCACGTCTGGTGCATTTAAAGAAATTAACGTTTTGTTTAAAAGCAGATGCATCGATTAGATGCAAACTAATCTAAAGGCAATATTTACTGCACTACGATTTCGTTTAATGAAAGCAATTTTCGTTATAGATTGTTGTTAATTATTTAGAGTAACTCGACATAATTTCCAAGAAAAAAATATTTTAATAACTGAATATCCATATATATAGAACATGATCTGCCTTCTCCTTCTTAACGAACAAAAAAACACAATTTTAGTTTCAAAATTAGTTAGATATATGTCCTCTAGGGTTGTTAATTATTACACCAGACAGTAGTTATTCCGATAAATGGAGAAAAACCTTCTTTCCAATAAAGAATTCAGAATCTCGTGTCTCATTCTTTGATAACTTACTCTCAAAAACTAAACACTAAAACACAGGACAATTACTTGCACTTAAAATTATATTTGAATAGTTTACTCATTTTGTTAAAAAAGGCCCGGTCATAAATATATATAAAATTATCTCTGATAATATCTCTACTAGATATTGCTACTAAAATGGCAGAAAATTCCTTTTCGATATTGGTTCAACAATTAAACACGGCAATTTCTAACATTGACAGTTTTTAGAAAAATAAAGTCATATTTTTCTTGAAACACTCCATTACCAACTTATTGCCAACTTTTAAAATTATATTCCTTTATGCTGCTGAGCTGATAATGTTTTACTTCAATAGCTGAAGATGAAGTACTGTGTATTTAAAATATTTCAATTCATAACTATTTAATTGCGGTCTTTTAATTTATAACAGTTTTATTTAACATATATTTCACTTTACTCTGTATTTTGTTTACACTATTCATGCTCTTTAATTATTAAATTCCTCCTTTATTAACTTCTAAAATCCACCATCGGTTTCTTAAACATACAGTTAGCGATTTCATGCAACTATTTTAAAACTATTGCAAATATTACCTTTCTGTAGTTTAACAAATGAAAAGTTAACTAAAAAATAAATTCATAAACTAAATAACGTTCTTTAGTTATTTAAATTACGATTCCAAATTTGTCTATCAAAAAATAAACACATAATTAAAATTCTTAATATGCTCTTGACGATAACAAAGGAATCCAGTTTACATGAAAAATTTGAGGTATTCCTTTTAAACAACGACGCAAGTTTATCATGAATTGTCGTTTTAACTTGTATTCATAATGCTGTAACTGTCAGTCAGCACATAACGTAGCAAAAACAGCCCAACCGAATTATTTGAAATTTAAATTTTTAATTTATGCATATTTTTGTTGAGTCGTTTTAAACTTTATGAAAATAATATGCATAGTTCAATTACAGCGACAGTCAAAGATATTACGTTGAATTGTATCGTAAAAAAAAAACACTTTCAAGTGCATTTTAATGATGTTATACTTTTCTGAACACATTATAATTGATATACATCTATAAAGTATTTTCTAAAATATATATTATGCACGATTTGTGGTGTAAAGATAATTTTGTATTAATTTACATGGCTACAAAACTATTCCAGTTACATAATGGTATGTGGTGAAACATTATTCGAGGCGCAATTTAATTATATTAAACTATTTTTCACTTAATAAAAAATGGTATTCGTTTCTGAATTTTACTACAAGTTTATTCCTATATAATAGAAAACAAATAGTATTTACGGAGACACACAAAAGATTTTGGATACTATGAGGTATCCGAAATACTGTATAATATTACACCAAAAACTAAATATTTTTAATACTTCTTTATAGTACGAACGCACCGCATTTGCTACGTATGATTTGAAGTTTCCGGATAATGAATCGTTGCAAATTTTATCTTTTTTACATAAAGAATTTATAATTCATTAATTATTGGCTTATAATAGCTTGATGTAGATTATTTTTTTAATTTAATCAAAATTGATTTTGATTTATACTTTTTGATTAATCTTGAAATCGCACTATTGAATTTAATACCAGAAATATGTTCTTTCAAACGAGTTTTGAAACTGCTTAATACTCTTTGACCTGTCGATACTTTAAAGAATCATTATAATAATTTATGATGTGTGATAGATACTTTATTTTACCGTGTTCCAAAAGAATTTTTAAGAAGATGATTTCATTTTCATTTGCATCTTTTCAGCTTGCCTGTATCATTTTGAATGTATGTGGAGGAAAAGTTCGAACTTGAAATTATTTCTGTATTTTAATTGTAACAGCACATTATACTTCTATATTTCGTAATTCTGTAGAATGCTAAAACAATATTTCGAATGTAAGATTTAAGTGGAGTTAAAAGTAGCGCACAAAATCACTATGAATTCATATTTAATTAGTTACTTTTAATTTACAAAATCTTTCTAAAATTTATTAAACTTTATGCAAATCTTCTGTTACAGTTCAAAAAATTAACAAAAAATGATTTCATGGTTGAAAATTTCATGAATTCATAATTTGGGATATGGAGGATTAAGTTCCTACATCTAAAGTTTTTAAATGGGTCCTGTGGAAAAGTGTTTGCAGGAAAGCGTTCGTTTTTATATGAAAATGTAATTTCGTATATAAAGTATATGTTTTAAGCACTTTCATTTTTATTTAAGTTTTTTTCAAAATATACATGCTTTTTTGAACATTTATATAGTCTTTAGTTTTTTGTATAATTATTTTTATATAATTATATATTTAAATATTTTGATCCTTATTCTACTTCTATTTTCCTGTAGTATTATTTTAAAATACTTTGATGTGACATTCTAACTTATTATAAAAAATCCGTAAATGCTTTGAAAAATATTTAACCAGAATTCTCATTCATTCGATTAACAAAGTTTATAAATAACGCTATCATTTTCAGGAAGTTAAAAACAGCAAACACCGTTCTTCTATTATTTAATTACCAATCCAATTATCTTTATCAGAAATTTGAGATAAGAATTTAAAAGAAACGAATAACGAGGTGCATTATTATATTTGGAGCGCTAAATTAAGAAGACAGCTCTTCGTTTTGAAGAAAACTAAATCTCTCTCTCTCTCTCTCTCTCTCTCTCTCTCTCTCTCTCTCTCTCTCTCTCTCTCTCTCTCTCTATATATATATATATATATATATATATATATATATATATATATATATATATATATATATATATATATATATATATATATATATATAATATATATATATATATATATGTATGTATATTTTAAATATTTATATTAACAATCCAAAAACGGCCCTTATTTTTTGTTTAGATATAGGATTAGCAAGAAATATATTTTCCAATTCAGAGGAATCTAGAATGTTGTGTATCGGTCCAATTTAGATAGGATTTGAACTGCAGTTAATTCGAATTCCCACTTGATATTTTTTAAGTAAAATTAATAGCAAAAACCCAATAGATAAACTATCATTAATGTTGATATAAAAATATTTAATATGATTTGAAGATAAAAAATAATTTAACAAAGTAGCATTTAAGCTGCTACATATGCCCATTTTTTTTTCAATAATGTGATCTAATCGAGGACTGTCCTAGTGGAAATGATGAAAGTCTTAGTGAGTGATTTCTGTCGAAAAAAAGCCACTCTTTGGAAAAAGGCGACTGAACATCCATGCATCTGAGAAATGCGGAGATAGCAATTGCTTTACAGGATGATTGGTATAAAAAGTTGCTTTAACCGACACGAAAGTGATATCTTGAAGGCATCTACACTGTCGAAGTTGTGGAATTGCAAAATTTCTGAGCATATGAGTGTAACATGGGAAAAATAGAATACGATGAAATGTTGAAAGTAGCCGTGAAACTACACCATACTGTCATTTTTTTCAGGGTACAACAGTTGTTCCGAGATCGTGCAAAGGGCTTCTACTCAATCAATTTAACAATAATGGGTGGAACTTGCTCATGGAGGCAAAAATGATCTGAATAAGTCCACAGATTTTTCCATGTCCAAATGATGTCAGTCATAATTCAAGAAATAAGTGCTAAAGTTTTACGAACTTCATAGTCCCTGTCCTGGAGTGGGCACAAAGTGAAGTGGCACAAGTGTGATTTTATAGGGTTAAAAATGAAAAATACTGATATTTTTAGACGAAAAAAATAGGGATATCTATAAGAGTAGGGGGCGTCTGTGGACAGTAACAAGTCGTATCCAATTACGTTATTGGCTAAATAGTAGGACATCACGTTCGAATTATTTTCAAGTCGCGAAAGCCTGCCAAATTGAAAAGATATACGCCGAATAAAAGATCGAAATGAATTATAGGACTGCAGACGATATTTAATGAAATATTAAAAATAAAACTTCCGAAAGAATACTTTATTGTAAAAAAGGAGAAATAAAATAATAAAATAGATTAATAGTTCTAAACAAAAATTTTCATGTTTTATAATACAATTGAGTTCCTTTAAGGAAAAAAAATTGTAGATTGCGCCAAATTAAGGAAAGAAGGGAAGTTAGATGATAATTAAAATTTAGAATATTACTGAAATATAAGTAAAAGTAAAATTTTATAAGAAATTGAAACAAAATCGAAACGGGAAAATGGCGAAAAATTTTATTATATATATATAGAGAGAAAGAGGGATAGATAGATAGATAGATAGATATAGATATAGATATAGATATTGTTTAATAAAGGTCAATATTCGAAAACTATTTGATTTATCCGTATTTTATCTCATATGGAGCAATACAACTCATGATGCAGAGAAATGGGAAGACATATTTCAACCGAACATTGTATTTTTTTTATCTATACGAACAAAAACAGGTGCAATTTCGTCATACTCAATCATTCAATAATCGGAACTAATTAAAATTCTAAGGAACTCCTACCTTTCTTAAATAAGTGAATTTAAATGTTCGTATAAGTAATTAATAGTCAGTTTTACATTAAAGTCTATCCAATTAACAACTGCAACAATGCTAGTCGTTATTTTTCATACATTCTATAATTATTACACTATAGTTAGTATTTAGACTATTTACTCATTTCTGATTAATATCATATTTATTCCCTTGTCTAAATTCATAAATATATAATTAATAATTTTATGAAATTATTAAACAACTTTCAAAACTAATGATATTAACTAATTATATTCCATTCAGAATCTTACAAAATGTAAATCATGCTCTTGTGTTAGTTAAATTATAAATCCAATTTCCTGTTTCATATAGTTGAGAAAACATTCTGAATATTCAAATAGAAACGTCTAACTATGACATTCAGCAAGTCTAGAGAGTTATAGAGAATCTAATTTAACTAGAGAAAACTAGAAAATCGAATTTTATATACTTCAGGCATTCATTTTAATTACGCTGACCCATGATGTAAATAATTCTCCGTTATTACCGTTTATCGATTTCATCTCGAATTTGTGTCCGGACAAAA
Organism: Maratus speculifer; assembly: GCA_964019185.1. NCBI lineage: Eukaryota > Metazoa > Arthropoda > Arachnida > Araneae > Salticidae > Maratus > Maratus speculifer. Next base: position 164,150,528 of record OZ025298.1, read on the forward strand.
GAACTCATTCAGAGAAAACGCCGCATCTGTTACATGTAAATATTGCTCTATTCTCTAGAAAGTATATAGTTATCAGATTATAGGAATCTACGTTTACAAAGATATATACGTATGAATTTATTACGTACTAAATTAAAATCAATGCTATCTATAATCATTGTGCATTTCGGCGGTAAGCTGCTATTTGTTTCTAGCATAATTTTTCAGCAATTTTAATTATAAATAAATGACACATTATGTTTACAACTTAAATGTAACATTGGCAAAATGTAAATTTCTCCATTCTGGCAGGTGTTTCCAAAGTTGTATATATTACACATCCATACATATATTCATATGACACAACAGTGTGCTGTGGTATTAAAAGTAATACTTAGTTTATAATCAAAACTATCAATAATGTAAAAATATTTCTTTTTACTTGTATTATATAGAAATAAAATAAGGTGATTCATTAAAATGTCTTATTATATATTTTTTCAAAATTTGTAATTATGTATCGGGAGTATTTCACTAGACACAATATGCATATTTTGAATAATTCAAAATTATATAAGCATTCTCATAATTTTACAAATTTTCCGTGCACTCACTATTTTCAAATTTAAATATAAGACATGGGGAAGACACAAGTTAAAAAATTCCGGCACTATATATATATATATATATATATATATATATATATATATATATATATATACATGTATATATACAGGGTGTATAATGGGACAAACTTTAAGGAGAGATAGAGGTCTTCACAAGTATTTATGGGACCCATGGTCGGAAACACTTTCCTGGTTCATTAGTGACGACACAAAACACATGAAAGAAATGACAAAAATAGAAAGAGAAAATATGTTTATTATTCTTAGTGCTGCAAAAATATCGGGATAACACCGGAAAGTTCTGAGGATTTAGTTGTACGCATCGTTGCAGCTGTTGGGGAAGTTCAGGACATTTCTGGTGTTTTCTGTAGAACATTAGATCTTCCGTGCACCGGATATGCGCCTGCATGCATCAGGATCCGGGGTCGTAATTTCAAACACCTTCTTTGATAACGATCGGTGTTTTTTTAATGTTCTTTTTTCTTACTTTTCTGCTGTACTAACGATAATAAAGATATTTTCTCTTCTTATTCGTGTCCTGTCCTTCTTGCGTTTTGTGTCATCACTACCAAGCCAAGGAAACGTTTCCGACCATAGGTTTCTGTACAAGTATGAATCCTTGTGATGTCCCCTACCGCCCCTTAAAGTTTGCCCTATATTTCTGGGAAACCCTTTAAATATATACAGGCTATTTCAAAAATGACCGGTATATTTAAAAAATTAATAAAAATTAAAAAGGCAGCGATAGAAATACACCGTTTATTGCAATATGCTTGGGACAACAGTAAATTTTAGGCAGACAAACTTTCAAAATTAGTTACAATTTTCAAAAATAGATGGCGCTGCAGGCGATTTGAAAGCTATAGAAGAAAACGCATTATGCCATTAGGCAAGGTGTTTTTCTGCTGTCTGTTCATAGATTGCAAGTTTGCTGTGAAAAAACGGTTTATTCCTTAGAACAATATGAAAAATTTTGTACTTTAGATTTTTTCAGACTGCAACGCCATCTGTTGTTGAGAATTTTAACTAACTTTGAAGTTTGTCTGCCTGAAAATTTACTGTTGTCCCAAGCATATTGCAACAAACAGCGTATTTCTATCGCTGCCCGTTTACATTTTATTATTTATATATATATATATTAAAACGAAATGAAAATGACCAAAAATATATTTTTTTAATTTTTTCTTTGGATAGTTTTAAAAAGCTGCCTTTTGTAGCACTGATTATTATACTGTGTGATACTATACTATGTGATATATACTAGTAAATCTGCAGATCAGGAGCCTAAACGTCAGCTTTGCACATCATTTTCTTTTTAATCACACTTTGGGTAATTTTCGACTTCCTGGAAACTGTAATTTAAAACTTTCAAAATACGGAGTTATTCATAAGAATAAAATAAGAATAAGAAGTTTTCAGCCATCAAAAGCGTTCAATTAAAGATTTAGTTATGTTAGGATATTCTGAAATTTTCATGATCTATTGTTATTTTTTTTATTATCACATAGTAGATTTCTTTAGGGGGGCTCCGCCCCCTGAACCCCCGTAGTCTCATTAAACTTAAATTTGTAACTTTCTATCAATTTGCTAACGGTTATCAGATATCTTGCATTTCTTTTTACATTTTGATTTATAAGGATAAGTAACAGTTCTAATAAGCATTTTTCATTATCCTCATACTTCTACATACCTGTCCACCACAAACACCTGAATCTGATGTATCAGGAACTTTTGAAAGTGTAAACTCAGTAATCTAGGATTTTACAATTTTGTTTCCGAAAAAAAGAAGTTTTGATTGCATTTTGTGCTAGTTATCGCGGACAAACAGACAGACAGACAGAACAAACTGACAGGCGGAAAACAATAAATTTTATGTCGCCAAAATAAGCCTTCACTGAAGTTTCGGCAATGACGTCATTATTCATGAGTTATTGCTATCCATGTTTCTAATATTTTTTACGACTACTATAAAATACCTGTTTTATTTCAATTGTGACGTCAAATTTTATCAGGTGAAATAATTGTTAAAAATATAATTATTTTTTATTTTTTTTACTGCTAATTATGCCCCCATTTTTGTCAGAAAAATTCTTATTAACGAAACAAATTTCCGTGTTTAATATTTAACAAAGTACTATATTTATTTTTAATTTAATTCTGACGTCATATTTATTTTTTCTTAGTTTAATTTTTCGAATTGAAATTGCTCAATTGAAACTTATTGCCGTTGAAAAATTATTCCATATTTTGATTTTTTTTGGCAACGATAAAGGAAATTGGTTAAATTTTATCTAAAAAATCACTATTAATTCTGCATGAAAAAGAAGGAAATTTTGAACTATTAAGGAAAATATGTGAATAAAATTAATAAAACATAGGCTATTTTCTTTTTTGGGCTATTTTTTAGTTATATACAAAGATACAAACACATCGATTCATCAGTTTTGACGTTGACTTCATTTAAACTTTCGTACACGCATTCAAATTTATAACATTATAAAAATAAGGATTATGATGAATCGTTAAGAGAAAATAAAGAAAATGAAATAAATACATTTGAAATAAGTAAATCTCTAAAACAAATTAGTTTATATTATTGGAACACATTTATAATAAATCTCCAAAATTTACAGTAATAATTTAAAAAATCTGACAAATGCGTAGACAAAATTTCAAAACAATACGAATAATTTAACCGGTAAATTTCAGTATCCCTTTATGATTGAATTCCATTAATGAAATGTGATATTTTCTCTCAAGAAAAAAAATTAAAAATCATTGGTTTTGCCATAGAAAAGCATTATTGCGCAAAATAAAATATTCTATATTTTCCGAACGAATGAATCAAATCTTACAAAAAACTGTACAGCTTAATCCCAGTGCCTCACTAACATACCCACTTAATTTCAAGCCAATCGGATGCTTTTTACGGAAGTTATCGCGGAACAGACAGACTAGCAAACTGACAGACTGACAGACAGACACAAAAAAATTTCGTGTCCCCAAAGTAAGCCTTCACTGACGTTTCGGCAACTATGTATACTATATGACTTTAAGATGAAATTTTCATTTCATTTGGAATTCATCTTTAGTTCCCTACCAGATTTTGCCCTTTATGTGTGAAAACAAAAATTTTACAATGTTGTGTATATTATTTAACTTATTTTTCTTTTATTACTAAATTTCTGATTTTAGCAAAATAACCCACAAAAGCAAATGACTTCTTAAAGTTATATTTGTGAAAGATCCAAGTATCATGTTATGATACGAGGTTTGAAAGTAATAATTTTGAGGAAAATAAAAATATTGAAATGAAAATGCAATGACATGTACCTTATTTTGTGCGAAATGCGATAACGTTGCGAAAAAATCTGGAAAAACATATTGCACAAGTAATCGATGAAACCGTATAAACAGATTATCACAGCCCAAAATGTCAGGCGCGAAGTGCATATTTCTGGTGCGCATAATGTAAACTTCTACCCCTATTGTTTCGTGTTATCAAACTTGAAACAAAGGTGAGAGTGTCTGTTAAATGTTTTGTTATAATATACTTCAGTTTTCTGAAATTTGTTACCGTCAACCCAAATTTAGTTAGGATGAAACACCCTGTATTTGTGACTCAATAAGTGGTTTGCGGCCCTATGTTCCTATGTTATTTTTTATCCTTGTCGTATGCCTGATTTGTCACATCAATTTGTTCACGTTTTTTTTTTAATCACCCTGTATAAAAGAAATGCAGTTTTCTGAATATATAGTAATGTAGTAAACAGACTATATGCAATGTATTGTAAAACGACTTTTCATTTCAATCTAATTTCTATTGGTCTTTGTTAAGAAAATTATTCATTGTCTTATGTAATTTGATTTTTTCTTATATAGTTCGTTTCTTACTTGTACTACTAAAGCCACTAATGATGCTTGAGTAACTAATTTTACGCATCTTTCAAATGCTTGAATATGACAAAGAAATTCATGCAATTGAAAAGATGGAATTCTTTGGGAATTCTTCTGGAACTTTTCTGAGAACGTCCGGCTCCTCTTTCATACTTTATTAAGAATATGAGGTTAGGTGATTTAACATTCTTGCCAGTCAATAATGTTTATATAGTCTGTAATACAGAAACTCAACAATAGAATATGAAACTGCCTTGCTGTTGAACACACCATATCTTTGGGCTTTAGTATTCTTCGGAATCCAAATTCATTGTTCCTGTATTTTTTTTTCTTATTGACAGAAGTAAGCGTTTTGTTGAATAGAAGGATTGACAATTTTCTTTAAATCTTCCATTTCCAAGAAAAATCTTTCTTGAAGTGAAACAACATTGATGAATGTTATAAATTACAAATTCAGCCATAATCTTCAGATTTCGGGATGGATTCTGACTTTCAATCAGCAAACTAAGTAGTTAATTTTCAGTTGTCAACCATTTAGAATGAGACATTTTTTTCTGGATTACGATTTACCAAATTTGAGGTGCATTGGCCAGATGAAAATATTTGACACATGTCATAAAAATATTTTTGGTCTGGAGTTATTTCTTCTGAATTCATTTCTCGGAAGAGATGAGCAGATATTTTTAACTCCACAACTGTATATTGTTCACATTTATTGCACAATTTTCTAATTGGAAGAGAAAAGGCTCGTGAGTCTATATTTTGTCCATCTAGTTCAATGATGTAGTGACAATTCGTTTGCTTGAAGCCTTCATATTAAGTACTACAAGGGACGACTAAATCTTAAATTCAAAATTCCAATAGCTTGATTTTTTATCCAACAACTAAATTGTTTTCAGTGCAATATTTAATACTTTTTGCATTAATCTTTCCTGGTACAAAACTTGGTGTAATGTGACTCATATACAGTGAATTTGATAGAGATATGTGTTTTCGTTTATAATTCTTCGATGTATTATAACTCCAATTTTCTTGAATTTTTTTTTTTTGTATTTGGGATATCGAATAAGTTTCTGATATTCGGAAAGATTAACTATCCTTTGATCAATACGGCTCTGGGAAAATACAATAGTTGATGTCTTCGTCGATGTTTTCTCTGAGGATTTTATATACCTATGATTTTGGTGGACCTTTACAAATCCTGCTGTGTGTTAATTATTGTTTTGTATAATAATGATATTTTGTAGCATTTTGCTATTGTTGACAAAACAGCTTTAGTTTTAAAAAGCACCAAATATATTCCGATGATATTATAGTAATGGTAAACTTATACTTGGTTTTTACACGCGACACGCACTCATTTTGACTATAAAAATAAGAACATACAATTTTTAAAACTCAGTAATTTTTTTTTTCATTTTTTTTAAATAAAGACTTAAAGTTTGAAAATCATAAAAGGAACTATACTAAGCATTTTAAATAAAAAATGTCAAACAAAATCACCAAAAAATCCTGTCAACGTACAATTTATGGTAAGAATCTACTGTGTAAATCAATGAAAAGATATATGACCTGGTAGGTTGATGAAGGAGTTTTTCAAAACTCATGAAATTCTGCACGTGTATTAGTGGTAGTAAAAAGCAACTTTTGGCTGCTCTCCAAAATCAAAATTCCAACTTTTGTTTTTTCGCTCCATCGTAATATACACTGGTGTGTAAAATTTAAGGACGAGTCCCAAAATACTAATTTTCAATGGATTTTAGAGATAATTTTCATTCAAATTGAAGTAATATAATTCAAATAATTACTATCCCTGTATAACAGCTAATTCATATAACATCTCATTCTGGTCAAACTTGGTCATAAGAGTCACAGTCACTATGGGGAAACAAAAAATAGGAAATTCCATATGTCTATTTTATGAGTCTCAAATGGCTACTATATGTGACTTCATTGACCATTCGATGTGAAGTCACTGCGACTGCTGCTTTGTATCGAGTTACCAGGTGACTTTATAATGTCTTCTTATTAAAACTCTCATGTGGCTGTCATTTGGAGACTCAATTTCCAAGTCATTGTGAATGTTACATTATGAAAAATCCCCAAATAATGCGATATTAAAGTCACGTGGTGACTTTCTGTCACAAGACATTGTCAAATAATGGCAGAGACCCTACTGTGAAGTAACCACTGTGAAAAGTGGTGAAAAGTCACCATGTGAATTTAATGGGACATTATTTGGTAATTTATGATAATGCAACGTTCACAATGACTTTGAAATTGTGTCTCCAGATGAGAGGTCACATGAGAGTCTCAATGAGACGAATTGTAAAGTCACCTCGTGACTCGCCACAAAGCAACAGTCACAGTGACCTGTCAGTGGAGTCACATATAGTAGAAAATTTGAGACTAATAAAAGATACGTAGTGAATTTCTATTTTTTGCTTCGCCGTAGTGACTGTGACTCTTGTGACCATGTGCGACCTGAAAGATATGGACTATCTGTTATGCAGGGATAAAAAAATTTCGAATTATATTACTTCCGTTTGAATATTTGCGTGAAAATTATCGCTTGAAAATTCCTTGAAAATTGGCATTTCGGGACTCGTCCTTAAATTTTGCACACCAGTGTATATGTATATATGTGTATAAGTGTATATACATATGTGTGTGTGTTTGTAAAACGTCGGAGTGATCGTAGAAAAAAACACCTGGTAAAACGACAAGAACGCTCATTACATGACGCAGCTGGATAACGTAGAATCACTTACCACAGTTTAAAACAAGTTGGAAATTGCACGTGAAGCGTAGCAAATAAGGTGCTTTCGTACGAATTTTTACGTCTAGAATTTTTAAATATTCAGATCTTGCTGATATAGTAGAGGATACTTTGGATACAGTATAGTGGTCGAAATCTTTATGTTCCTGTAAATATGCAGGGAGTAATTTTTGTTATATTTCATTAACGTATATCTTATTCATAAAATGTGAAGTAGTTTAATATACGTAAAACACGCCCCAAACAATGTTTCCTCGTATAACATTATTTAGTGGAATATATTTGTTTGGCCCTGTAATTTAATAATAAATATTCTTTGCATCCCAGATTGTACAGAATGTATATTTTAGTACATACATCACAGATTCATGTCAGTTATGTTAAGTTCAAATGAGTGTAACAGCATTAAAATGCATTTGAAACATTTTTTTCCATTGATCGTAATGTAACGGAATACTTTTGATTGTCCCTGTAATTGATGTATGCATCCGATTTTCATAACATTTGAAATGACTCGACAAAATTATATAATAATTATACATTTTAAATTTCAAACGTTTAAAATGCATTTGAAACTTTTTTTCCCATTGACCGTAATGTAACGGAATAATTTTGATTGTCCCTGTAACGGATCTATGCATCCGATTTTCATAACATTTGAAATGACTCGACAAAATTATGTAATGATTATACGTTTTAAATTTCAAACGATTAAAATGCATTTGAAACTTTTTTCCCATTGATCGTAATGTAACGGAATACTTTTGATTGTCCCTGTAATTGATCTATCCATCCGATTTTCATAAAATTTGAAATGACTCGACAAAATTATGTAATAATTATGTATTTTAAATTTCAAACGATTCGGTTGGGTAGTTTTTGCTTTGTTATATGCGGACAGACAGATTGACAGATAGACGGAGAGACAGGTAGACGGACAGACGGACGGACTGAACGACAACAATAGGTGCTACGTATTTACACAATTACGAACGCACCTAAAAAGTGAACTTTCATATGAGTCGTGGATTGAATACAAAGGCAGGTAGGTGAATTTATTGGGTGATTTCTCCAATAGAATGCAAGATATCAAGAAATACGTGACATAAATCTTTATTGCTGTCTAATTTCACTTGGCTACTCCACACAACATTTCAATCTCCAGCAATACGCCTCTCAGGAAATGGAAAAAATCAACTCAAATCACCTCCCGAGATTAAATACAAAAATATTCTTTATGCAACCACTTCTGCCAACAATACATGGAAATCAACAAACAGCTACATTCCAATCCGTGTTACATTAATTTTAAAAGGAAAAATAAAGAATATGTCCTTGAAATTACGCAGCTTGGAACACTCGAAGATCATTCGATAACAAACTGACACTTGTCTGGGGTTTGTTAAGAAGTTAAGAGGGCAGCGAATTCTGACCTTTTTTCCGCTCGATTGGGAGTTTTAATCGCAACTCATACAATCATGCCCGGGCTAAGGCTGACGTAAGCATGGAATGTCCAATCAACGAAATCAGAAGGCGTGGATGGAGAGTTTCCAGCGGCTTCATTGGTTAGTAGGAGGAGCATCATGTTCGGATTCTTTCCCAAATTGCGGTAGCTTACAAAATTAAAGAGAGGTAGAAAGTCCTAACCACAATTCATTATGGCCCAAACGATATTTTAATAAATATTAAGAATAAAGCTTTTGACAAATGTTTTTAATTCTGAAACGGAGAAATGGAATAATAGAATAGATTTAATGTTACGAAATATAAGATTGACATTTAAATAATAAAACTGAGTTCTTTTTTGAAAATAAATAATATATTACGCTGAATTAAGAAAAACAGAACTTTAGCCGATGATTAAATGTTAGTAAATTACTGAAATATAAATAAAAGTATATTCTTATAAGAATTTAAAGCGAAATCGAAACGAGAAAATGGTGTAAAATCTGTTTGTTATTACACACACACACACACAGATATATATATTCTTTAAAATATATATCTATAGTTTACAGAGGTTTGTAATTATATGATCATTTGACGAAATTGGGTAATAGGGATAATCAAGTTAATACAATAATTCCATAATATTTACTAATTCTTTATTAATATTAATCTTATTCCTGAAGTTATAAAATAAAATTATCCTATTATTTTTGTTGTACACATGAACAAACTTTATTTGAAAATTCGGATAAAATTAAAATAAATGATAAATAAAAATGCAAACATTAATTGATGTGTTTCATTTAATTGATAGTGCTAACTAAGAAATCCAATTTTACATTACAGATTTCAGACATTCGTTTTAATTATATTGAAACACGTTGAAAGGAATTTTCCGATATTAAAGTTTATTGATTTCTCCTGTGCCTGGTACCCAGACAAAAGAACACATAAATACAAATAGAACATCTTTTACAACGAACAATGTTTGCGATTCTCCTGCAAGTAAATATATTAATTTAGCAGTAGCTAATCTAAAATCGATGTTTTTTTCACTCCTAGTTCCTTTCACTGAAAGCGATTTCGGTGATAAGTTGTGCATTTGTGAAAATTGTCGGCCGGAATTTTAAAGATAAGTCATTAAATAAAAATATTTTTTTTTTTCAGAATTTCAATTATTTCATCATGATAAAATTATAGAAGAGATTGAGTTTATCATTTTTTTCTTATTCATTTATGTGCTGAAGCGGGGTCAATCATTAACAAAGTTTTTCGATAACAGGAAAGCATGTCACTAACAAGGTTATTATATTTATTCTTTTTCTATTTTTTTATTCTGTGAAAGTTTTCCTTTCTAAAACAATGATGAGTCTACTCAATTTGTTTATTTTCTACATAAAAAATTATTTATTTTTAAAATGCTAAATGTCAAATATTTTTTTAATAATAAAATTTTGTGTATTTGTAAATATTCATCAAAATTGTTTTTAATTATCTTACACCTAAAAAATTTAAATGCGATTTGAAACAAACTGTTTTATAATCAAATAATATATTTCTTTCACAGTCATAGATTTTGTGTCTCCATTTTAACGAAATATTATATATTTGGAATTGTAAGAACAGAACTATTCTATAATATTTCACACAAATTTGATATTATTGGACAATACCTTTCAACGATTTAGCCAATGTATATAAAATATAATCAATATTTAACTATATATATGTTCTTAAAAAACAACAACAAATCTTTGCTGTAGATGATCATAGATGATGATTGAAAAACCATCATTGAATTGTTATTATAATTGTTATTTAATATTTCTTTAGTGTTTTATTTCATAACATTCTGCATACAACCATTTAAAAACATATGATTTATTTTTATGTTTATGGGCTATATAATATTTTGTACGATACAATTTTGTATATTTTTTATAGAAAAGTAGCCGAAGCTATATTTAAATTTACACTCTAGGAATATTTATTTTACATGTTGTAATTATCAAAATGTGTAATTTGTTTTTTATCACTCAATGTTCCGTAAAATGTTTTAATTATATGTTCTTCAATTATTGCTTAATTTCACTAACCACTTACGTAACTAATTTGTAAAAGGCGCAATAACTATCTTTATTGATTATTTTAGTAGCATTCACGCTAAAAAGACAATTCAGTTCTTAAAATATAAAAATCACTTTTCCGCTACTTAAATTATGTAAATCTTTTTTTTTAATCTCAACATTGATATCTCAAAAGAAAATCTATCGCGTACTTCGGAAAGCTTAAACTAATAATTAGAATATTTAATTCTCTAATATATCATATAAAAATCTGGTGGAACCAGAGAGAAAAGTAGAGCTCGATCTAAAAAATGTTACATTAAAAATTGAGAAACATTATTAATCTAAAAATGTGCATAGAAAAGAAATGGAATCAGATGATCTGTAAAGCTCATGAAATATTCCAAATTTTGGTTAGCTAAAAATGTGGACTAAACTTTAGTGGTGCCTTAAAATTAATCAGGGAAAAAGAGACATTTTAACTCACTCCGTATTTCAATCATCCATAACCAGTTTAAATATTTTGGTTCATAACTTTATGTTACAGGCTGATGTAATGAAGTATGAGAACGGTTCGTTCAGTACAAAGTGTGGACACAATTCATTCCAGCGGTTTTGATAAATGGAAGTTATAAAACCTCCAAGTAAACTCAAAACCTTGAACAGATACGATTCAACTATATACTAAATGTTTGTGTTCAGGCATATTTATCTACATCAAATCCTCAAAAACCTGATTATATTAATGTTATATTTTAATTATTACTTCATGGTTTATATTCATTTAGCGTTGTGGAGCTTAAGTGATTGGAGACAACTTAAGGGAGGCCCGTCAGAAAAAACCCAAAATTTTTATTATTGATTTTAAAGTAATGAATTTTGGTGTACTACTTAAGAATCTTTTTGTAAGGAATAATTAGCAAAAAAATTCACTTTTTATTAAAAAGTATATTTTTTATGGGGATTTTTATGATATTTTTTGTCGAAAAATACACTTTTTAAAATTACTACTCCTCATTCAATTTTCAATATTTTGGTATTACTAAAATTTCTTAAATAGTGTTATAGTATATAGAAAAGAACTAAGGAGAGATATTTTTAATTTTCTATTTTAATCGGCTAGAAAAAAATAAATAAAAATACGCATGGTAAATTTCCTTAAATTCGTTATAATTTTCATGTTAACCAATTTATGTAAAATTTTCAGAAATAGTTAAAAAAATATCTCTCCTTACTTTTCTTGTAAATTTTTTAAAATTCTAAAAACATAAACACTTTGTTTCTAAATCATTTTACCACTGAACCTTAGTACTTTGAACTTAGGCAAAATATGAAAAAAGTCATTTTTAGAAAAACACGTTTTAAATGGCCGCTAGTCCTTTAAACTCTATAATGAGTACAATTAAAAAAGCTCATTTTCTACCTGTTCCAAGTGTCCCCGAGTTCTGAAATTTTGCATGGATATTCGCAAAATGAGATAAAAAAAATTTTGAACTTTTGATGATTTTTGGCCGAAAATGGGGTACGGGTCTCTCTTAACAATATATTATAGTGACTAATTCCTTTAGGAATCATTTTAGTGGATAATAGGATAATTCTGAATATAAGATACCAGTAAAGCTCAGTGCACATTTTTGGCTAACAAAAATCTGGATTATTTCATGAGTTTTATAGATCATCTGATTCCATTTCTTTTCTATGCAGATTTTTAGGTAGATTTCGCATGAAATACTACCTATTGCGATTGCTCCCATGTTGGAATTTCTGAAAATTTTTTGCAGATCTACGCCGATCATGACCTTTAGATCCCCAAACTACCATTAATAAAACTGTTTATATATATATATATATATATATATATATATATATATATAAATATCACTCTTTTATGGACACGATAACTTCTCCAATTCTGCTCAAATCTCTTTCAAACTGATACATAAAATCAAGGGCCATACAATCTCGATCAAGTTCGTTAATGGGCAAAATCGGACCAAGGGAGTGAAAATAGAAAGGGTTTTTTGTGAAAACCGATAAAACGTCATAAACGTCTTAAATAAAATAGGTATCGAATTAGTTTAAAGATTTTTCTACTTCTAAGAAATAGGCTAAACGTTTATGCAAGACAGCTATGTTATAAAATTAAAAATGAGCTCAAGAGTCGAAAAAAACAGGGTTTTTGGGAGACAAAAATTCATAACTTCATCAATTCTCAAGATATCAAATCCAACTAAATTTTTTATAAATGTTCTCAAAATTATGTAAAACATTTGTATTTACAAGTTTTGATAGGACCAACTTTTACCGATGAAAAAAATTAAAAAGTAAAAGAAAAAAAGGGGAGGTGGAAATAATAAAAAGAAAAAAATCAATAACTTATTCAATTCTCAAGCTATCAAATCTAAGTAAATTTATTTTACATCTCCTCAATAATATCTACAACTTTTATACTAACAAGTTTTTCATAGGACCAATTATTAAGCGAAAATAAAATAAACAAAAATAGGAGCTGGAGAAAATACCTGAAATCCGAACTGCTTATATTCTGGTTCATTTTTAAATTCATTTTTAATTTTAAACGCATCCAAATAGCAGATCTTCTTATTTAGAAACGATATAATGTGAAGTATTGGCCAGTTTCTCGATAAAATCGGAATATATTAAAAAAAAGGCACTTTGAACAGAATTTCCCTAAGCGATTGTAATTGAAAAATTGAGGAAGTACTCAAATAAAAAATTGCTAATTTTATGGCTCATTTCTAAAACCATTTTTGCTCTCAAACGCATCCAGTTGACAGATTCTCTTATTTAGAACTACATAATATGACATATTGTTCAGTTTTTCGATAAAGGCAGAATATACCGTAATTTAGCGTGTATAAGCCGCGGATGAAACAATTCTTTTTGGACCCAGAAATCTTATTTAGTGATTGAAGACAAATATTTACGGCGATGTAACTAGTTGTATTTGTTTCTTAAAAAATTCTGGGTCGAAAAAGAATTGTTTCATCTGTGGCTTATACACCCGAAATTACGGTATTTAAAAAAATGCTGTCAAAATAGCCATTTGGAACAAAATTTCTCGAAGCAGTTGTGATAGAAAATTTGTGGATGCATTCAAATAGCAAATTGCTTATTTTATGACTCATTTTTAAAACCATTTTTTGCTCTCAAATGCAACTTTTCTTATTTAGGAACTATATAATTTACCTCATTCGTAAATTTTTTGATAAAGTCAGAATATATTTTTAAAAAAATGCTGTCAAAGTAGACATTTGAGTCAAATTTAGCTTAAGATGATTCTGATAATACAGAAAAATGAAATTAAAATTTCTTCAGCAGCGGTCAAACATAAACTGGATTTTTCACTAATTACATTTTATTTTTTGTTGTTGAAATGAGCACTTAACGAAATCTACCTCCGCTTATAGACCAAGTCGACAGGGATTTTTAGATTGAAAATATTTCCCACTTTTTACTGTAAACTTTTTTTAGATCAAGCTCTACTTTTTTTTCTGGTTCCGCCAGTTTTTTATATGATTTCATAGCTTTTTCAGATTCTTTCAGGAACTTAATCAATCACCTTAAATAACAAATCTAAGCTAATTATTAATATTAGTTTAAAGTTTTTTTAGACATATTGGTTTGGTGAAATATTGGAAACAACGCCAAATTGTCTTCGATTTTGGCGAGTAATTTTGTGCGCCAGATTTAGCGATATAAGGCCACGTTGGCGAAAAACTTTGCGACATTTGGTGACAGAACCTCCCTCTCCCAGATGGTAGTCCCATTGCAATTTCTCCGTATTTACGCAGATTTTCTTATGACCATAGGTATCTACACAGATTTTTACAGCTTCATTTTCAAATCGTTTTTTTTTAAATATAGAAGATTTTTTTTTCTAAATTATCCCTTTTTAATTGAAATATCTGTATTGCACCAACTCTTTTGACGTCGAAAACACTCAAATAAAGGTGCGATGTTATTTTAACACATATTTAATTACAGTTTATTATATGTTTATGAAAAATATGTATTTTCTGTTTCGAATGACATCAATTTCAAAAATTCAAAAATCTATCAAGAGAATCAAAATTTTTATTGATCTATAAAAGAAAGACCACGTGTTATCGTTTTTTTATATTATTGAATTATTTTTAGTTAGAGGCAACTTGAAAGAAATAATTGAATTAACAATTTAAAAAGAGAGATGTCTATAATGTTAAATTAGGGAAGGTATAGCGTTATATAAATTTTAAATGGGTGTCATTTCCTTAATATTGGATATTTTTTGACAGAACTTTCGAAAGGCACATACCTAAATTAAAAGATTTTGAAAAAAACTATCACACATCGCTGAATGTTTCCTGGTTCGGGTTATAATTGAGTTGTTTGACTTTTTTTCCAGTTTCACGAGAAAAAAGAGACAAAACAGGGGTTTTGGATTTCCATAACCAATCGGTGAATCTGGTTGATTTTTTGTAAACTTTGAGGTCTAGATTAGGACACTTCACCTGTTCAACTTCCTCGCGATCCGATGATTGGGTCGAAAGTTATTAAGAGGCAAACTTTGAACTTTAACATTAGAGATGTGGCTGATCTTTACCATACAGCACGATAGTGCTGTATGATATTTCACACAATGCTTAAGGCCGTGAAAAGTTTTTTCGATAATTAATTTTCCTGTTGCTACTTCGACCAAGAAATTATGTTGTCCTATGCTATTGTATGTCATGAAAATAAAGATATTTTCTCTACAGGTTGTAAATTTTCCTTGAAATAAGGAAATTTTAATACCTTTATTTAAAATTGCGCCATATGCTTACAAAAGCGGTTTCATAGGCTTAAAGCTGATTAAATTATAATTTGAAATAGTACAGTTGGACACAGTTGTCTAAAGGCATCTTTGTGCTAACTCTACAAATATTAGGTACAGAAATAAAAAATATTGTTACTAATACTGCTGATTTACTCGCAAAATGTACACTTTTTTGTTAGATTGAAAATTAAACAAAATTCCTTACAGATAGACAGTATATTTCACTAATATTCTGGTACGATATATACATTTTGATACAAATACAGGCAGTATTTAACAATTAATACAGTGTTGAAAAACAGAAGGGCACTTTAAAAAAGACTTCTTAAGTTCAAAATTTGAAATTATTCTATGCAATTTTTAAAAAAGTTTTTTTTTATTTGTATTCACAATTATTTTTAATTTTATATTTTAATTGCTGGTACACATTCTATTCTTTTTTGTTATGTTTATTTAAAAATAAGTAATCAATAAATAAGTAATCAAAATTTTAATTTATCCAACTCTACATTCGAATGCATGAAACACAATCATAACTCTTCTATTATGTAATATATAAATCGATTTCCCATTTCATAAACTTATATAATATAAAAATATATGTGTGTGTGTGTGCATGTATATAAATAAACTGATTTACTTTATTCAGCTAGAAACTCAAACTATCACAAACTATTTTAGAAAAAAAAATTTTTGATGTTCGGTTAAATCACCATAAGTCCGCTTAAAAATAATTCTCCTATATTAAGATTTTATTGAATTCTCCCCTACAAGATAAAAGTACACAGAAAGGCAAAACAAAACATCTGTTGCAAATAAAATTCCTTACTACACACCCAAAAGTAGATATGGTAACACAAAATAAAAGTTAATCTAAAATCAATCTTTCCTGTTCCATACGCAGAAAGCCATTTCGGTGATATTTTGTTGTTTCTTCACAAAAAAAACATTTCAGTTTTGAAGATAAACTATACAAATAGTAAATAAATAAATAAATAAATAAAAATAAAAATCTACATGATAAAAATCTACATGTATATATATATATATATATATACAGGATTTTATTTATTTTTTGAGAGAAAATTAACCTAATTAATAATATAGAATTTTAATTTGCTTTTACTTGGATTTTTTTATTTCTTGCTACGATATTATTAATTACAAGAACAACAGGTCATTTTTGCAGAATATTGTTGCTGTTAAATACTTCGTGATAATTCCCTTCATTCCTTAGATACATTAATTTAGCTCTAGATCCTATTTAATTAAAAATAAATTTATATATTTTTATAGCTATTATAAAAATATGTGTTTGAAATAGTTTCTAAAATCATAATTTTGGAGGCAAACTGTTTCAGGTATGTGGGAAATCTAAATGAAAGATGAAATGCCGCGAAAAAGGAATTAAATTACATAACATTTAAAATACATAATCTTAATGAAAAAGAGATGAGAAATTTAAATCTACGGTACAATCGATATATAAGTTATAATTGATACTACGATACGAATACAATCTACAATATTCTACTATATTTTTTATATGTATATAATTTTTTAGAGTTAAATTAATATGACGAATTGTTGTTCATTCATTTTTGTTCCGTTTGTCGAAATTAAATGTTGCGTTAAAGAAAAAGAATTGACATTGATTTAATTTTTTTTCTTCCTTTTATTTATTTTTTATGAATATTAGTTAAATTTTATTAAATTGTATAATTTTCCTATTATTTTTAGAACGAACACGTGAACAAACTTCAGATTTTTTCATAAAAAAAGTAAAAAAAAATGAACATTGAATATTGTGTTTCATTTAATAGAACTTGCTAACTAAGAAATCCGATTTCACATTACAGATTTCAGACATTCGTTTTAATTTCATCGAACCACGCCAAAAAGAATTCTCCGAAATTAAAATTTATTGATTTATACAGTGCCTTGTACGCAGACAAAAGGACACATAAATACAAATAAAACATCTGTTTCAAAGAACGTTGTTAGTGATTCGCTGAAAGTAAATATATGAATTTAGCAGTACACTGTCAGAAAAATTCGTCAATATACACTAAGTTATCGTTATTTTTTCACAAATAATTTCTGTTCTCCCAGAAAACGTATTTGTTCTGTGAGTTCATTCCGAGCGTCGAAAAGTGAGGAAAAGTTTCCGTTTATATCCAGCACGCATGCGCATTGTGTCTGTTAGTAATAAGTTCGAATTTATTTTTAAAATGAAAAACAAAAATATTCTATTGATTAAAATGTCTAATTTAGTTTTAAAAGACAAAAATGTTTTCGAATTTAAAAATAAATAACAATTACTTTCTTTATTCGTTCAAAAATTCTCACAAATAGAACATCCATGTTTTTTCTCTAACATTCTACGTAATATATTTAAAATTCACATTTTTATACTATATTAATACTAAACGTAAAAAAAACCCAGCCACAGTTTCATTAAAGATGAAATCTTTCCGAGATTAACTGCATAATTAAAAGCTTTTTAACGAAATACACCAACCCACACCATATGAAATGAACGGTTCTATTTTAACGCACAATCATCATGAGCAGCCGTAGCACCGTGGATTAGCGTTGGTCTGGTAATCCTGGGGTCCTTGGTTCGATCCCCGCCTCTTCCGCATTGATTTTTTCCAAACTTTTTTCAAGTGACGGATATTTTTCCTCTTTTGACAGAGAAAAAAATAAACAGAAAATCGTCAATATACAGACAATTTCTGGCAGCAGTGCTGCCAGTGCATTTTCTGTGAAAAGACGGAAGTTTTTTTGAGAGTGTAGCTAATCTAAAATCGATGTTTTCTTCTCTCCTAGTTCCTTTCACTGTAAGCCATTTCATTGATAAGTTGTTGTGCATTTGTGACAGTTGTCTGCCTTAGTTTTAAAGATAAGTCACGCAATAAAAATATAAAAATTTCCAGAATTTCAATTATATTATCTTGATAATTTAAACTTATGAAGAAGATTCAATTTGTTATTGGTTCTTTTTAATCATGAGCTAAAATGTATTCAATTATTTCAGTTTTAAGAGTGTTTTTCGATAGCATGAGAGTATTTTTCTAGCAAATTCATTCTCTTCATTCTGTTTGTACATCTTATTAAGGTACCCTGGGATAATAACGCCAGGCGGGGTAATAACGCCAAGTGCTTTTATTTTGCATAATTATGAAATAATCAGGTAAATGACACCCATGTGCTCTGCGCAGAAGGGGTTTGAGTCATATAAATCGCAAAAAACAGCTTCACGTTAATTTGTTTCATTTTTAGGTCTTATTGTTTTTACAAGCAACTAAAATTAACGCTTGATCTAAAATTTGCGAGATAAGGTTTTTGATGTGAAGACTATATTTTTTATCCAGAAATACTTTGTTTATTACATAAATTTGTAGTGTATTTCATATACTTTCAAATTTTTGTAGACGATTTTAGATATCTCCTCGAGATAATTTGTAGTTTAGGATTTACTGCGCAATAAGTATCCCGGGGTAATAACGCCAGGGATTGGCGTTATTACCCCGGTTGATTCCCAACAGTGGCCGAACTATATCCGAAGGGGGTTTAGATATTAATATGGGACAGCATTATCATCATTGTTGAAATGGTAATATTAAGGGGGGGGCGTGTCTAATACTTAAAAATAATCTCTCTATTTTATTTTTTATTATATTATTATTATTTTTTTACTAATGTAAAAAATAATTTTTAACTCTTGTAGATAAAACTATATCAAAATGTTTTCGAGATTCAAATTCGAACATCTTCAAAATCAGGTTTCTATTAAATTTCCACTGGATTGTTCAATTGAGTTCGAAATTTTAGCTGTCCGCTTCCTCATCTTTCGGTTTTTCAAAACCTTATAAATTTAACCTTTAACTGATGTCACAGAAATTGTAACGTATGAATGTGATACGGTTTGTGAGACCGCAAAATTGAAAGATGAATAAAAGGCGGGAATAACTCATAGGATTGTGTTTTTCTACTAAAATTTTTATACAAGAGTATTATACTTAATATTCACCTATTTAGTCTCTGGTGATAGTACTAAAATTCCAAATGAAACAAAATTTCGGTAGTGTTTGCAGTTAAACTGAAAATTACAAGTTAAACTAAACAATTAAAAGAAAAATAGTGGTCTACGAGACCGGTAACATTAGTTAAAGGTTAAAAGGCGATCCATGATTAAAAATCATAGAATACTGTTCCTGCGCTAAGCTTTTTGTACAGAATTAATTCTAATTAAATTTAATCTATTCAAATATTTCTAACAACATTACGAGAACTCCATACGAAAGAGAATTTCAGTTGTAACTATAGTTAAACTGGAAAATACAAGTTAAACGCTATTTTTGGGGGGGAGGGGGGAGGGGGTACATTGTTCAGTCAGATTGCTAACAGCAGTTAAAGGTTAATTTTGTTGCTAATATAGAGATAATACTATATAACTATATGAATTATGTATAAAATTGAATAAGAGATCTCTTTGGGATAATATTTTTTAATAAAAAATTTTATTCAATTTATTAAAAATTTATTAAAGCATGTTCTTTAAAATGTCGACAATTTAACTGTAGGTTTGGAGAATCCGCATTAATGTGGAGTTATGGGTTAAGAACTATTTACTAGATTACTATTATAGTATTAACCCCTAACTGCTGTATATTATTTTTGTATTGAACCTTATATACAGGACTATTATAAATAAAATTCAGCTATTCAAAAGTCTCTAGAGATAGTAATAGGACTCCAAATGAAACAAAATTTTCCCGGTTTATATAGTGAAACTAAAAATTGCAAGTTAAACTCTGAAACTTGAAAAACTCAGCGGTATGTGAGACGCTAATAGCAGTTAAGGTTTAACAAAAATATTTATTACATATAACTCTAGTTATTATAAAACTTCACATGATTAAAATATTGCATTATGAATGGTTAAAACCATGCAATGTTTCTTATAATCATATTTAAGCGGGACTTTTTAAGCAAAGAGAGACACAGGGTGTTATATTCTGTTGAAGCTCCTCCCCACTCCTTTTTTTTTTCACTTTCACAAAAAATCAATATTTTCTATCGCATAGAATGCATACATGGGAATATAAATACTGATTCAAATAATCCGTGCAATGTTTCTAATAATTCTATTTAAATGGTCATTTTTAAGCAAAACGTAGCTTAGAATATGATATTCTTTTGCCTCCTCCCCCCGCCACCATCACACCTTTCTTTTTCTTGCAGAGTCACAAAAAAAATTGTACATTTTCAATAGCTTAGATTGCAATTTGTCAATTTCTAGAGCTGCAAAGTTTGTATTTTTAGAATTGGGCAATCTACATGCCATTATTATATCTTATTTTATAGTTTTGTTTGCATGGCGTTATTACCCATATAGGTGGGTAATAACGCCAAATAGCATTGGTCAAGCAAAAACGCCATTACTTTTTATAAATACATATCTGTTAAATTATTTTATTTTATATAGATAGTCAATGAGCTGCTGTATCAGATCCTATATTTATTTGAAAAATACAATCTAAATCTAAGCCGTGAAAATAGGTAGAACCTTAACGTGGCGTTATTACCCCAGGGTACCTTACTATGAAAGTTTTTCTTTCTGAGAAAATGTTATTCCATTAAAATTTTTTCAAATCTACGTAAAATATATTTATTTTAAAATTATTAAGTGCCACATATATTTTAAATATTTCGTGTTGCATATTATTAACTATTCATCAAAATTATTGTTATTATTTTACACCTAAAATATTGTAAGTGTAATTTCCAACAGATGTTCTCGTAATCAAGTTTCACATTTCTTTCACAGTTATAAATATCAGTATTCATTTTATAGAAATATTATATATATATTTACAAATTGCATGAACATAACTATTTCAAAATGTTTCATGCTAATTTGGTCAAAAACGTATTATAATATTCGTCGAAACCTTCCAATTATTTCTCAAAATTTCACAACATTCTGCAAACACCAATTAAACAATGTCTGATTAAAATTATTTTCGTGTTATTATTATGTGTATACACTATAATATATTTTTTGTAATATTATTTTGAATATTTTTTATAAAAAAGTATCTAATGATAGATTTATTATTAACCGTCAACAGAAATTTTTTAAATGTATCCCTTTTTATTTTACATATTTTAAATAATAAAATATTTAACTTATTTTTTATTACACCATATTCCATACAGCAATTTTATTCTGTGTTCCAAACCTATTATAGTTTTAATTATTATTATGTAACTAATTTTACGTTTGTAACTAGTTTTACGTATTTTTAGCTCACGGGCGTGAAAGCCAGAGAAATAATGGGCTCACAGGCTCTGTATATGCATGCACGCATGTATGTACGCATGTATATACGTATGTACGTAACCCGATAACTCTTGATAGAGATATCCGATTTGCTTTAAATTTTGAATGTAGGTTCATTCTGATAAGGTACTTTTCTGATTAATTTTGGGAATTTATTTGATAAGAATAAAGGGGGGGGGGCGAACGGAAGGCTAATCCTCCACCGTTTATTTAGAAAGTAGATTTATTATGCAGAATTATCAGTTTTCATTTAAAATTTTAGGTATAGGATTATTGTGAAAAGGCGCCTACGTGATTAGTTGTGGATGTTTATTGTTTAGATCTAAAAGAAAGGGCAATGTAGGGTAACACAGCATAATTAGATAAATGGTTTTTGACACAGAATTGACGAATTTGCTTCAAATTTTGGCTATAGCTTCTTTCTGATAAGGTGATTCCCTGAATAGTTTTGTGATTTTAAAAAGGGAAAAAAAAAGAAGGATTACCCTCTTACCTAGGAAAAACTAGTTTATCCTATGGACATTTAGATAAACAAATTTGGCGTAAGAAAAACTAGTTTATCCAATTGGCGTTAGGATAAAATCTAATTTGGCTTGAAAATGGGTTTGGCCGGTAAAAACACGTCTTTCACAAGAATAAGTATTAATGTGAGTAAAGAATCATTGCTTATAACATCGAAACAGAAATTTAACATGTCCACAATAGAGACATGATGCATTCGACATGGTGTTTGCTTATTTTATTTTATTTTTCTGCAGACTCGTACCTTTATTATTTTTTTTTATTTAGTTTATTTTATTTTATTATTATTTTTTTGCATATTTGAGCCAGATCGGAGCTGAACATAATTTGGAATCGAACAGCGCTTTCCATTTTTGAGAAATTAATTACCTGTCAACATATAAGCTATTTTTGTCACGGCGTCAAGTTTTTCTTTTCCGTTAAGTCGTAAGCGGAAATTCGAGTAGAACGTAGCTTTAATAGTATTTTGTCTAAGGTACATCGCTTTTATGAAAAAATGGTTAACGCCATTCGATTACATATTTTCTGAGTGAGAATGCCTGTTAATCTCATGCATTTCCGAAAATGAATTAGTTCTTAAATGTGTTAGGGTGTAGCAATTTTGGATTTGAGAAAAGCCTTAAAGAATGACAGAGAAACATATTCACAAATCTACTTTTTATTGAACAGATTCAATAGTTATGATATTTATAACTTTCCTCCCCCCCCCCCCTTATTCTTCTCCAATGACCTCCCAAATTAATCAGAAAAGCTCCTCATAAGAATAAACCTATATTGAATGTTTGATGCAAATCGATTGTTTCTATCAAGAATTATTGCGTTACGTACTTACGTACATACATAGATACAGAACCTAAGGGCACATTAGTTCTCAGGCTTTGGGAGCCTGATGAGATAAAAGCACGTCAAATTACATTACTTCTATCAAGAGTTATTGCGTCACGCACATACCTACTTACACACGTACATACATGCGTACATACATAAGATGCGATCCCATTATTTCTCTGGCTTTGACGCCCGTGAGCTAAAAGCACGTAAAACTACATTGGCCTAGGATACACTAGATCAGCCTAGGACAAACAAGAATGTTGGCGTTGAGGCGGTCTTTGAATTTAATAAAATCACGCCAAATTGAATTGGCCTAGGATAAACTATATCGGCTTAGGATAAACTAGTTCAGACGAATAAACAGCAGTCTAAACTAGTATATCCTATACGAGTTAGGCCAAACTAGTTTGGCCTAGGAAAATCTAGTTTGTCCTATGAGCCTTAGGATAGACTAGTTTGGCCTAGGAAAAACTAGTTTATCCGATGGGCGTTAGGATAAACCGGTTTGGCCTAGGAAAAACTAGTTTGGCCTAAAATCGTGTTTGGCCTGTAACATATATATATTATTTTGAAACCACTGTTTAATTGTTGAAGATATCGTCAAAGATATTTTTATTTTCTGCGACGCTTTATTGCAGAATTTTTTTGCAACGGTGCAATTATTAATCGGTATTTAAGCTTATATTTCAATTACATTTTTTTATATCTGCGTTTTGATTATATGCTTTTTTAATATTTTTTACTACCGACAATTTCTAATGGATTTTAGCAAAAAAGGAGCAATTTCGTCACAAAATTATTCACACATTAGTGCTCATGAAAATCCTAAGAAACTCATACCTTTTAGTAAAATAGTGATATTAGACGGTCGTATAAGTAATGCATAGTCGGTTTTACATTAGTTTCTATTCAGCAATTAACAACTGTAACTAAGCTATTGGTTATAATACATATATTTTGTAATTAATGTAATATACTTTATATTTAGACTATTTGCTCATTTCTGGCTATTTTTATGTACATTCACCTATTTGAATTCACGAATGTGTAATCAATAATTTTATGAAATTTAAACAACTTTAAAAACTAATGAGATTCTATTCAGAATCTTATAAAATGTAAATAACTCTCTTCTGTTCGTTAAATTATAAATCCAATTTCCTGCATCAGAAAGTTGAGATAACATTCTAACAGAAACATCTAATGATGTGATTCAGCATGCCTAGAGCGCTACAGAGAATATAATTTAATTTGAGTATACTAGAAAATAATACTTTATTTACTTCAAGCATTCATTTTAATTACACTGAGCCATGTTGCAAATAATTCTACGTTACATGAGTTTATTGATTTCACCTTTAACTTGCGTCCGGCCATAGAGCGCTTTCAGATAAAACGCCGCATCTCTTACATGTAAATATTCCTTGATTCTCATGAAAGTATATATATATCAGAATGTATGAATCAATGTATGTAAAGATATATATGTATGGATATATTACGTAAAAATAAAATCAATGTTTCCTATAATTATTGTCCAATTTGGTGATAAGCTGTTATTTGTTTCCAGCATTATTTTTCAGCAATTTTAAATGTAAATAAATGACAAAAAATGAATATTCAACTAAGTGTAACATTGGCAAAATGTAAATGTCTCCATTCTGGCAGGTGTTGCCAACATTGTTAATACTAAACATCATTTTGCTGTGGAATCAAAAGTAATGCTTATTTTATAATCAAAAGTATCAATAATGTGGCACTATTTCTGTTTACTGATATTATATGTAAATAAAATATATTGATTCAATAAAATGTCTTATTATATATTTTTTCAAAAGTGATAATTATGTTCGTAGAATTTTTCACTAGACACAATATAATTTTTTTGAAAAATTTAATAATATTTACAAATTGTAATTATATTATAAGTTTTCTCTTTATTCACTGTTTTCATATTTAAACATGAGACATGGAGTAAATGACTCCGGATATTCATAGTCACGTGGTAAATAACTCCGGCACTATACATATATATATATACATATATATATAAATTTGCTTCAAGATATATATCGTCAATTTACATAGGTTTATAGTTATTTCCGTATATGAATTTAAATTCACAGAGTGAATTTTTTTAGAATTAAACCATTATCATTCGAATTTATTACGACCTTTAATAAAATTAATTATTGCGTGTAAAATAGTTACATTTTTATCACAAATACAATAACTTAAAGATATATGATTGTTTATAATTTAATTCAACAATTCTGTTTTTAACTAGGTAAATTATTCTTAGTTAGTATCATTTTGTCTTACATCAGCATGAATAATCAAATTTATATTTTGTATATCGCCACGCAATAAGTAAACGTGATAATAAAAATAACCTTATTCTTTATGGAATTTTTTAATAATTATTTATTTAAATTCATTAATTTCTTAACTTAAAATTCTGGAATAGTAACGATCGTCCAATTGTGTAATTTGGCGACAATTTGCATAATTTCACGAACATGTCGATGATTTGTATAATTAAAAGAAATTAGGTAATAGGAATAATCAAATTGATACTTTAATCCCAAAATATTTATCATTGTTTTATTAAGGGGATGGTGTACCTTATTATTTTTTTATCGTAACAATATGAAAGTTTGTGCATGTATACATTCCACCAAAAGCATATAGAACACCTTAAAAAACTTTTCCAATCATTAAAAAATGTTATTTTTTTTAATTTAAATTTTTAAACGAAGTTTTAATATGCTCCTCGTGTCTTAATTTTTGAAACATTTTCTTTCTTTTGCATTTTTAGCACTTAAAACTTTATTATAAACATATTTGTGTAAGATCTTATAAATCTCTTGAATAGTTAATATGTTATTGATTGTTTTCTAAATTTCATATCGATTTTTATCAAAATTTTGCCTTTTAATAATAAAAAATCAAATTTCCTAAATTGTATCTTAATTTGATCTCAAATGTGAAATTAATCTTAATGAAGACGAATTTTAAAGAGCTTACACACTTTATTTCTGAACAATAAGAGGATACTTCCGTATCAATTTCATAAATGTGATCAAAAAGTAAGTTGCAAGAAGCATTTCAGAAATCTAAAAACACTGAAAAATTAGTTTTGAGAAAAACAGATTTAAAGTATATAAATACACTTACCTTTATTATTTACTTCTTAAAAACTTCATAAATGATATTTTAATAAGAAAAAACTGTTTTGGTACTAATATACCACAGATATTGACCTTTTTGCCACTGCCTCCTTAATATTAATCTAATATCAGAAGTTATAAAATAAAATTATCCTAATATTTTTAAAATGAATGCATGTGCAAATTTTATTTGAAATTTCAGATAAAAGTATAAAATAAACAAACAACAAAAAATTAAATGTTCTGATTAATTAAATCCAGAGTGCTAACTAAGAAATCCGATTTTTCATCACAGATTTCAGATATAAGTTTTAATTACATTAAACCAGGTTGAAAAGAATCCTTCAATATTAAAGTTTATTGATTTCTCCTGTGCCTTGCACCTAAACAAGAGAACAGATAAATACAAATAAAACATATGTTACAACTAACACTATTTTTTATTCCTCTGCAAGTAAATATATGAATTTTGCAGTAGCTAATCTAAAATCGATGTTTCCTTCACTCCTATTTCCTTTCACGGATTGCCATTTCGGTGATAAGTTGTTGTATATTTGTGACAGTTGTCTGCTTTAATTTTAAAGATAATTCACATAATAAAATACAAAATTTTCCAGAATTTCAATTTATTTCTTCAAGATAATATAAACGTATAAAGGAGATTGAATTTATTATTTTTTCTTATTTATTTATTTGTAGAAATATGTTTTATTATTTCAGGTTGAAGGAAGTTTTTCGATAGCAGGAAAACATTTTAATAAGTTATTATATTCATTCTTTTTGTACATCTTATTACTATGAAAATTATCTTTCTCTGAAAATATGATTCCATTCAAATTGTTTCTAATATACGTAAAAATGTATTTATTTTAAATAATAAATATCAAATATTTTTAAAATATTAAAATTTCATATATTATTAAAAATCGTAAAATTATTATTAATTATTTTATGCCTAAAAATTTTAGACGTAATTTGAAACAAATCGTTTCGTAATCAATCTATATATCATACATCAATTTCATTCACAGACATAAATTTCATGTCTCCATTTTATCGAAATATTATATATTTTGCAAATTGACAGAGCTATTCTTAAGATAATTCATACAAATTTCGTGATATTGGTCAATGTCTTTCAATGATTTTGCCAATATTTTCAATAAATAATCAATATTTGACTATATATATGTGTGTGTTTAAATTGAACAACAAATCTTTTCTGAATTTGATCATAGATGACAATGGAAACACCTATTATTATAATTCATATTTAATATGTGTTTAGCGTTTTATTGCATATCATTCTGCAAACAAACATTTAAAAAGCACATGATTTATTTTATTTTCCCTTTATTATTATATATATGGACTATAATATATTTTCCACTATATAATTTTGCAAATTTTTTATGGAAAAGTATCTGAAGAAATATTTAAAATTACGATGTATGACAATTTAGAAATTAAACTTGATTTATTTCTCATATTTTTCATAACAAAATTTTTAACTTATTTTTATCTCACCATATTCATGAAAGTATTTTAATTCAATGCTCTTAAATTTTTATATTTTTTTAATACTTAATTTGATTAATCCTTTAAGTAAGTAATTTTTGAAAGGCGCAATAAGTATCTTTATTTATATTTTTAGTATCATTCATGCTAAAAAGATAATTCAGTTCTTAAAATATAAAAATCACTTTTTCGCTATTTAAATTATAGAAAAGATATTTTTTTTAAATCTCAAAACTCTGGTCCAAAGGAAAATCTAATCTCGTATTTCAGAAAGCTTACAGTAATAATTAGGATATTTCATTTTGAAATATATTTCCCACACTGCTTAACCTTTTCAGAAACACGATAATTCTACTCTAAAGATGTTCAAATGATGAGTTTACACCACAATTTCCGAACAAATTTTGTTGAAAATAATCAAACGCTTTTTTTCGCGTATTATTATGAGATCGAAGCTACACTAAAAACTTACTGGTGACAGTTCGCAGCTGGGCTCTAAAATCAACCGTTTGCAGACTATTTGTTGAATTGAAATTTAAACAAAATTTCTTACAGGTGTACAGTGAATTTTGCTGATATTCTGGCACGGTACATAAAATTTTGTCACAAACATGGTCAATATTTACCATTAAATACTATGTTAAAAGAGGAATAATACTTTTAAAAAGGGCTTCATGAATGCAAAATTTACAATTATTTTGTGTAATTTTTAAAAGCCATTTATTTTATTTTATTTTATTGCATTCACAATTATTTTTAAAAATATTTTGTATTTGCTTCTATGCCACTATCATCTAACCTATGATTTTTTATTATTAGTATGCTGCATTAGCGCAAGTAATTATGAATGTATAAAATTTGATATTTGTAATTTATATATTTTCATTTTGATTATTCATTATGAATTTTTTATTATTATGATATCATATATATATTTTTAAATGTATAACATCCGTCGCTAATTTTAGCAATTTATATATATACTAGCGGCCCGCCCTTGCTTTGCTTCGGGTACTCCCGTGTCAATACTGACACCGCAAATTGTTACTACCACTTCATCCTATTAAATTCAACTACTAAAACCATTACACTCCTTTTAAGTAGTCGGGTAAAAAGTAGCCTGTATGTTAATCTAAGGTGCCACATAACTCCATACAAAGTTTCATAAAAATCGATCCATCCTTTATTACGTTATAGATGGTGTAAACTAACACGACTTTGTTTTATGAATATAGATTACAGCAGTCCTCCCAGGCTTTGTACGGGTATTAAAAAAATTCAAGTTATAAATTTTTACACACATGCTCATACTCTCTTCTTTGTGGATGGAGTTATTAAAAAAGTGTAAACTTATAAAAGAAAATTCGGATATTAGTATTATTTTTTATTTATTTGTAATGCAAATATAATTATATATTTATTTTTTATTTATGCAGTTTTTTTTTGTCTTTGATATTAATTCAAGTTACACTTTTTGAGCGTCATGACCGATAAGAAAACATTTTTTTTTCTTTTATTGAATAAATGAGAAGTCTGCCGAAATAAAACGACGTCAGTCGAATGTTACGGGTTTTTTTTCTTTATTACGGAATTTCTAGATACGGTCGCCGCGCTCAAAGCCCGCGATAAAAGCTATATAATAGCTAAAATGTGCCCCCTGGGGGGTGACGCACAAGACATGCATAATATGAATAAGCAGTTGCAGACCTTTGAAATGATGTGTCACACGACTGGTGTTGCAAAGAAATTAAAAATGTGCCCCCCTAGGAGGGCAGAGTGGGGGACACACACAAGACATCCATAATATGAATAAGCAGTTGCAGACCTTTGAAATGATGTGTCACACGACTGGTGTTGTAAAGAAATTAAAAATGTGCCCCCTCTGGGGGGGCAGAGTGGGGGTGACACACAAGACATCCATAATATGAATAAGCCGTTGCAGACCTTTGAAATGATGTGTCACGCGACTGGTGTTGTAAAGGAATTAAAAATATGCCCCCCTGGGGGGGCAGAGTGGGGGGTGACACACAAGACATCCATAACATGAATAAGCAGTTGCAGACCTTTGAAATGATGTGTCACACGACTGGTGTTGTAAAGAAATTAAAAATGTGCCCCCCCTGGGGGGGCAGAGTGGGGGTGACACACGAGACATTCATAATATGAATAAGCCGTTGCAGACCTTTGAAATTATGTGTCACACGACTGGTTTTGTAAAGAAATTAAAAATGTGCCCCCCTGGGTGGGCAGAGTGGGGGTGACACACAAGACATCCATAATATGAAAAGGCAGTTGCTCCAAATATTTAAAATAAAAATTAGCTTTAATTCAACATGCATTAATTGCATAAATATCCAAAGTTATGGATTATTAAAATGGTCTAAGGTTATAAAAACTATACGCGAAATTAAAATTTACTCCAAAATATTTGATTAATACTTAATTTCTAAAAATCATAAGTCTGTTTCTTTGCGATATTCAACTAACTTCCAACAGTCATTTTAATCTGCGATATTCAATGTTTTTATATGGTCTGCCCTTTGATTTTTGTCAGAATGATCTCGTATTTTAAATGGCGTAAAAACGAAAATGAAGCTCCAAATACCTATAAAAAATATGTATGTTGTGAAGAAAACGTCAATTAACCAGGTTTTCATTTCTACAACTTTCTAAAAATTCAGATTTTTCGTATTTTTTTTTTTTAATTGACTATTTTTACCATTGAAAAGCATTGCAGAAGCATTGATCGACAGCCTGCTAGCAGAGGTTTCGCCACCTATCGTCAAAAAATCCGCATGGCAAAATTTTAACACTACTTTCCCCTCCTGCTTCTTACTCCGTGTGTTTAACATTAGTAAATTATTTAATTTTTAAATTATTTAATTTAGTTTTTTGCTGCATTATGCATCTTCATAGTGTATTATATGGATTTCTACTTTTTGTCATTTGATACCTTTCTTTAAGAATTTCCATTTGATTGCTAAACGGTTTTTGATCACTCTGATTTATTATGGTTGCTACTATTGTCAGTTTGAATTTATAAAGTTTGTTATTAACGAGTTATTTCATATTTTGATGTTGATTTGTAGTATTATCTAATGGTTCTATATATATATTATTTACTAGGGTATCTACAGACTTTTAACTAGGGTAAATTGTTTTATTTAAAAAATTCTGATGTTCGGTGAAATCAGCATAAATCCGCTTAAAAATAATTCTCCTATTCTCCGCTTAAAAATAATTCTCCTCCTTTATTGAATTCTCTTATACTTTCAGTCAGATACAAAACAAAACATTTCTTTCAAATAAAACTGCTTACTACTTTCTCAAAAGCAGATATGTCATACAAAGTAAAAGTTAATCTAAAATCAATCTTTCCTTTACGCTTCGTTCCCTTCGGTGATATGTTGCTGTGTCTTCAAAAAAAAAGTTTAATTTTGAAGATAAATTATAGAAATAATAAATAAATTTATAAATTTATAATAAAAAAAATCTATACAGGATTTTATCTATTTTCTGAAAGAAAATTAACCTAATTAATAAAATTGAAGTTTACTTTGATTTTTGACAGTTTGACAATTTGTTTTTATTGCGACGATATTATTAGTTAAAAATTTTAGGGACCTTTTTAGTGTTACGGACTTTGATGATAGTTCGATTCATTTTCTATCCATATTATTTTAGATATAAATCCCATTTAATTAATGGCATATATATATATATTTATTTATTATTATTTAAAAAATAGGTGTTTGATAATAATTTCTAAAAACTTAATTTTGGAGCCAAATTGTCTCAGATATGTGAAAAAAACTAAATGAAAGATGAAATGCAACGAAAAAAATAATTATATGACATAAAATTTAGAATACAAAATCTTATGAAAAATAGATTAGAAATTTAAATCTACGGTACAGTCGATACCACGATACAATTACAATCTACGGTATTCTATTGGCATTATTTTTTAATACATGTGAAAATTAGTATGACGGAGGGTTCCTGTTTATTATATGCGTCAATATATATATATATATATATATATTGAGGTTTTTCTTTTCCTTTATTCTTTCTTTCCAATATTGGACAACATTTATTAATATGAAATAACAATACAATATTTTTTGCCAATATTGCTAATAATATAAATATAAGTATTTTATCAAGACACTTAACACTGGCAAATACAAGTAATCTTGCAGAATATCTTTTACAACTTGAATTTAATACACATATCCGAATATTAATTTTTATGGTTCACTTTAATTAAAAGTTTTCTATTCATGTTTTTTTTCAATCTATTTAATGAATTTAGAAATTTAAATTGCATTTTACATATATTCTGATAACATTTCAGTATAATATTTACATTACTCATTACTAATTATTTTAATTGCTTATACTAACTGTCCGGAAGTCTGAGTCACATTTTGTAACCAATTTTATGATCGGTGATTTTTGTATAAATGATAAGATAGTGCGATGAAAAGAAACTATGGGGCATCTGTCGCACCAGCAAAAGTTTTTCCATCACAACATTGTGCAATACATTTGAGATATAAATACAACACAAATTGATTATTAATAATAACTCCGTTTGTACTAACAGTTTTCAAAAAACTAAAATTGATTGCAAAATTGTGATGCAGCCTATTTAGATATTAATTCCTTATATGTTTTTCTAAACTTTTAATAAATAATTTCATGAAATTTTTAATTAATTAATTAAAATTAACATTTTAATTATTGTTAAAAATTAAATTAAAAATTAAAAACTAAATTAAATTACAATTAAAATTAAATTAACAATTTAAAAATTAAATTAACAAATTAAATTAACAATTTTTAATTAATTAAAATCTATACCTAAAAACTCGCTCTTCTGTTATTTAAATTATAAACTATTTTTCATACATCAGAAAATAGAGATAACATTTCAAAATAATAATAATGCCAAGCATGTTCTTGTGTAAGCGCACAGCACATGACAGAATTTCAAATCAAATAATAATAAACGATAGTTGTTTATTTAATGTCTGTATAAATTACACGTTTGTATTTATGACTATTTTTATCAGGCGTTAATTGTTTCAAAAATGGAATATTCTGCATGCCTATGCTATAATCCTTAAACAGTCATAATATAGCTATTTAGAAAAACTTAATTCGATATTTTAAAATATATTTATTACAGTATTATTTCATTGTATTTTGTATATTGATTTAAAAGTGTCTAGCAATATAATGAAAATTTAACGAATATAGCAAATGCATGCATAATAATCACTCCAAATTTTAGCCAATAAAATGCCTGATAAAATTCGTTGCAAATTTGAATGTATAATGTAAGATCATTACTTACATATTTCTGTACTATTACATAACCACAAAGCTCCAGTTTAAATACTTTGTTACTACATTTTGAAATTGCTCTTCCAATTTTTATGTTTATGGACTTATTTTTGGCTTTGCGCCATGACAAAAGACCGTATCCGTTTCAAATTATTCTGTTTACGACTTTGTTCATGTTGATCTACTAAATAAGCAAGGTATTATGTTACGTGCAACTCTTAATCTTATTTTGTTGAAACTGTTGCGGAAAATTTGTAAATTATGCAAATTTTTATATTATTTGCAATATTGTACTACATTTAGAAAGCTATCCTTAATGATATATCTTTTTAACTGTTCAGATTATTATCTAATATCGTGCGATAATGTTTACTATGCAGTACCGTCAAAACATAAACAGTCCGATTCAAATATAAGATGAAAGTTGGCAAAATTAAACATTTTAATATAATAAAAACAAAGTTTATGAAATATCATTTTTCTACTTATATTATGCTTTCTTATTTGAATATAAAAATAAAAATAATATTGCCCAGTTAAATTGATGGCGTCGAGCTCACAGGCATACTAATATAATATTACAGACTTATATTTTCAAAGGTTAATTCCATTCGAAAAACAAACTAAGGGGGGAAATAGTTCCCCCCATTTCCCCTTTTTATACTTAATCATTGACAACCCCCCCTAAACTAATCAGGGATAGGCTTTATCACATAAAAAATCTATATCCAAAATTCAGAGAAAGGCGGATAATTGTTAATAAAAACTCATTTATATAATTTAAGAAGAATTATCCCCCCCCCTTTATGCTTAAACATTAAACTTCCAAAACTATGCAGATATTCGCCTTATTAGAAAGAACCTACATCCAAAATTTAAAACAAATCTGATAACTATGCATAAAAAAGCTTTCTTCAAATTTAAGTTGGGTAATCGCCCATACCCTGTTTATACTAAACAAAAGAAAACTTTACAACTAATTAGGGAAGCAGCTTATCATTATGAACTTTCATTCAAAATTTGAAGCAAGTCGGTTTATTCGGCAAGAAAAAAAACATTTACGTAAATTAAGAAAGGTAGTCCCACCAATCCCCCATTTATACTTGTCCAATGAATTCTCAAAACAAATCAGAGAAGCGCCACATCAGAATGAACCTATATCCAAATTTTGAAGCAAATCGGTAAATTCTGCATGATAAACCCATTAACATAAATTAATGTAGTACCTCCCATTCCCCCCCTCCTAATCATAGTAATCTTTGGATAAGTATCCGAAGAATTCGCAAAAATTATCAGGGAGATGCCCTCATCAGAATTATCCTTTATCTAAAATTTGAATGAAATCTGATAATTCCGCATTAAAAACCCACTTATGTAAATTAAGGGAAGCGAAATTAGCCTCCCGTTCCCCCTCTTTATACTTATCCAGAGAACACCTAATACTAATAACTGAGGCGCCTCACCAGAATGATCTTATACCTAAATTTTGGACGAAAGCTGATAATTCTACATGAAAAACATATTTATATAAATTAATGTGAGGGGCATTAGTCTCTCGTCCCTCCTGTTTTTACTTATCCAATGAACATTTAATACTAATCACGGAAGCGCCTCATCAGAATGATCCTACTTCTAAATTTTGAATGAAAACTGATAATTCTGCATGAAAAACCCATTTATACAAATAAAGGGGAGGGGTTATTGCCCACCCCGTACCTCCTCTTTTTACTTATGCAATAAACATCTAATCTAATTACGGAGGTACCTCATGAGAAGGATCCTATTTATAAATTATATGGAAAGTTCTAGGAATCCCAATTTCTCAGAAAAGGTGTAGTAACTTTACAGAATATTTTTACAGTATAGTTAATTATAAAAAAATCCCTCCTAAGTGAAAATTTATTTATTCTTTTTCACGTTGTTATTAAAACAGTAGTTAGGCGGCAGATTCATTGCAACATGGGACTGCTTTTCATTCAACGTGGCATCACTTATATATCTTTCAGGATAATTTAATTCAAAGACTCATATTCAAACTCTTTTTGACCATCTTTCATTTGTTGTAACACTTCTGACAGAAAATAAACGGTTACAACAGCGATATAATGCACCTATTCACAAAAGTCTTGAGATAAAACTTTAGTTCTATAAGAAAAATATTGAAGTTGTAAAATGACCGGTGAGAAATTCTGATTTTGCTACCACCGATAACTTATGGGGAGATCTTGAAGACGAGTTTAGATAAATGAAATGCACTTTCTTCAGCATCAGATCTTGAAGATGAATTGTACAGAAACAGACACGATCTGTACTAAAAATTAATGATGTCTAGGAATAATGGGATATTTGCAATCATTAAACTCATAGGTGGGTGCATAACACATTAAATATTTGTTTCTTCGGTTACTATATTGAACTTATTTTACTGTTCTTAAAGTTTTTATGCAGGCAAAAATAGGCAAAATTACTTTATTTTTATAATAAAGTACTCACGGTTAAATTTTGTGGATTTTTTAAAAGCTTTTTAGCTTGATGGTACATATTATAAGTTAAAAAGTTTCATCTGTTTTGAAATTTAAGAAATAAGTTAATATTTTTTGTTGTCCTTATAGTTTTTACACGCCTGAATGTCCATGGTTAATTTACGCAAATTTACAGGTATTAAGTGACATTGTCATAAGTATTGGCACTGAAATAGCAATATGTGTTTCTACCAGTGAAGTCGCAATTTGAAAAAAAAAATATGAAACTTCAAATTTTATTTGAGTGGTCAATCAAGTATTATATTCCCTTCTGCAAATTGATATTTTAAACTTTTTTTGTGAACGCTTCTCAAAACATGTCTCCATATTTTTTCGATTTATTTATTTATTTATTTCACATTTTCTAAATGCTAATATTTTAAATGTTAAAATCGGACGAGGTGGGAATAAAACTTTAGTCAATACTAAGTATATAATATTAAAATTTATTTTGAAAAAAAAAACAGGCATTCTTAAATATGCATACAGTGTAAACATTAATAAATACAATAGTTTATGAATAATTGTTTTCAAATTGGACACAGTCTACTAGTGACGATATTTTGAGGTCTCACTCACTAAAACCATAATAAACGATTAACGAAAAAATTTCAATAATTGCTATGATATATACAATATATTAAAAATAATTACAAGCGTTATTTGTGCAATAATATTTTTCTAATAGGTTTCTATAAAAAAGAGTAAAAAACATTTAGCGTTATATTAAAATAGATGATAAATATCTTTCTCAGATAACTTTAAGATTTCACGTAAGCATACAAATAAATAAATAAATATATATGTCTGTGTGCATAACTTTATCCTTCTATAGTAAAAAAAAAACTAGCCTTAAAAGGAATGACTCCTGGAATGATGCTGATGTGGAAGATTTCCGGAACTAACGAATCCGGGTTGTCCACTCCTTCCATAAGTCGAATAGACGAATCAGGAAAGGGCTCCGTCTATGCATCGCCATATGGGTTACCATAAAGAGAGGAAAGGTTACCATCGCCAACAATCGCCAAGTTTGTCGCCAACTTGGCGATATATCGCCAAATTTGGCGACCAAAATTAGTTGTCAAAAGTGATGCCAACTTGGCGATAACTGTAATATTTCGCCAAATTTTTAATTTCTTTACAACACCAGTCGTTTGATACATCATTTGAGAGGTTTGCAACTGCTTATTCATATAATGGATGCCTTGTGTGTTATCCCCCATTCTGCTCCCCAGGGGGGACACATTTTTATTTTCTTTACAACACCAGTCGTGTTACACAAGATATGAAAGGTCTGCAACTGCTTATTCATATTATGGATGTCTTGTGTGTCACCCACACATTCTGCTCTCCCCAGGGGGGGGGGGCAGTCACATTTTTAATTTCTTTACAACACCAGTTGAGTGACACATCATTGGAAAGGTCTGCAACTGCTTATTCATATTATGGATGTGTTGCGCGTCATCCCCCACTCTGTCCCCCAGGGGGGCACATTTTTAATTTGCTTACAACACCAGTCGTGTGACATCATTTGAGAGGTCTGCAGCTGCTTATTCATATTACGTATGTCTTTTGTGTCGCCTCCCACTCTGCCCCCCCAGGGGGGCACATTTTTAATTTCTTTACAACACCAGTCGTGTGACACATCATTTGAAAGGTCTGCAACTGCTTATTCATACCATGGGTTATTGGCGAGCGCAGCAAGCAGGGGTAGACAATAATTTGGAATCGCGAAGCGATTACGCGGGGGGTTGGTGAGCATAGCGAGCAGGGGGGCGGGGCCCCCCTAGTACTATAAAAAATTCTACTTCTTTTTTACTTTATTATTCTACATTATATTTCTCTTATTTTAAACTTGGCAGATTACCTATGTGTTTCATCTACACAATATATACGTAACTGGCTTTGATAAGTAAGTATATATTATTTTCAAGGAATTATTTAATACAATTTAAAATTGTTTCAATTTTATACCTGAATTGATTAAATACATAGAGCGTTCCTCTATTATTTAAATTGTAAATCGAATTTTTTTAATCAGAAAATTGAAATAACGAACATTAAAAAAAACTTATAACCACGCTTTTATCATTAAGACAAAAGCGCTAACTAGGAGATTTTATTTTATAATACATATTTCCACCATTTATTTTAATTACATTGAACCGCGTTAAAAGAAAATCCCAAATATTTATTGATTAAACCCGAGATAAGTTTATGGATTTTCCCTAAGCTATGTACCGAGACAAAATAATACATAAAGGCGAAATATCACATTTGTTGCTAATAAAGTTGATTGTGACGCCTCTGGAAGTAGTTTCATAAATTTAGAGAAACTAATCTAAAATCAATTAATCGCACGTTCATAGCTCTTTTCAGCGAAATTCATTTCTTACACAAATTGTTGCATATTTGAGACAGTAATTTTCCAAAAATTTAAAGATAACTGCATTTATAATTCAAATTATTATTGTCGCGCAAATGTCGAAATTTCTATTTATTACTGTACAATATAAGCATCATCTAAAGCTGTCGGGGCACTATATTAATGCAAATACAAATATAAATATATAACTTAAACGCGAATTTCTTCAATTTCTTTTTAAATAATTAATTTAAAAATTCATATTTACAGTTTTTTAGACTCTGTATTTGGAAACGGAACCATTAAAGGATCATTTCTGTACCTGTCTATCTGTCACATCCAGTTTTATTCGTAAAGATTGAACCGTGGCAAGTTAAAATTATGGGAAATGATAAAGATTTACATATTTACATTTTATTAAACATTCACAAATATATTTTAGGGAAATGTAGATGGTATGAATACGTTTCTCGAAAAAAAATTCTTCTCTTTGTATGTCATATGGGGTATAGTGTGAAAGCTCTAGTAATCCTTAACTTAGAAATATATTTATTTTAATATTAGTCATTAAATTTTAAAAGATATCATCAAAAATGATATAACTAAAATTATGAAAAAGTTAGAGGTATAAGACGTTAATTTAAATCTTGCAGGAAAACTATAGCGATAGTCCTAGGTTACATAGTTTTTCAGAAAATCACATGTTTTTATTACACAGAAATCTCGATTTGTGGGCTTTCCGTAAATCTGATGACGAGCGCTAGATGTTACCTATGGTATCAGAATTATGAAATTTCAGTTGACAAGGTTTTTCAAAAAAATCCATCGTTAATTAGCCAAGATATTTACCATTAAAGACACGGACGGTTTCGACATATATGACATATATAATGACGATAGTGGCGTATTCTTTGTACCATTGGTTGGTTTTTAAACCTCAGATAGGAATTTTCAATGATATGATTAGATAATGCGATATTCAGTAAGAGTTAAAAAGCAATAAACGTCGAATTCCTAAAAACAGACCAATTAAGTTTTAATTAATCACATAAATATTATGCAATTCGCGACTGGTTTGTATTGAGTGATTCTCTCAATACATCTCCCGTTGTCTTTAAAAGTTAATTTAAAACATATCTGAAAAAAAGCGGCTTGAAAAAAGAGACGTTGCAACTTTGCGGCCTTCTTTCAAAGCTCCCTTAAAACAGCGCCAAGTTTAATTTTTGAAGAAAAGTTTTCTTTTAGCTGCACTGTAAAAAAATATATATATATATATATTATTTAGATATATATATTAAAAATATATATATCTAAATTTAGTTTCATGAAATGCCAAATGGAATTTAAGTATGTACTACTTTTATTATCAATACCGAATTAAGTTCAAATCTATATATATATATATATGCATATATAACAATATACAGTAAGACTGATAAAAGAATTGTACAGAATACCTGTATTGGATATCATTTAGACTCCACATTTACTTTTTTGAACCTTCATAGTGTAATGTTTTATACTTTTTTAATATATAGCTATTTTGCATCGTACAGTCCCTGGCCAAATTATTAGACGCACTCCCTTTTCCTTGGGTCGAATCATATTACTAGCTTCATAGAAGTATTACTGTGTGAATAACTGCAATTAATTATGTACATCATTTGTAGGATTATGATAAATAAAAAACATGCCTACAACTTTAAAACTCTTTCTTTTTACAAATTAAATGAAAAATGGCTGAAATCGCAAAATTTATAACTTGAAGCTCAAAAAAATATCAATATTTTTTAGAGCCTCTTTTGGCGGCTATCACTGCCTCTATTCTTCGCGGCATGCTGTTAATACAAAATTGAAGAGTTTCTTGTATGCGTGGGTGACGATTCCAGATAATGGATAATATTTTCTATGAGCTGGGTTTTGTTTGTTATGACTTCTTATTCAATTCTCTAGACCAATATAAAGAGGTTTTCAAAATCGGTTTATTCTAAAGCTAAAATGAAGGTTTCCAAATGAAGAACCATTTGTATTTTTGCAAGGTAAAGCTTTTTTGTTACATAGCACGATCCGTCAAGGTCTACTTTCAATAAAAATATCCCTGTGTTGAACTGCTCCCGGTAATTCGTCAGACATGAATACCATTGAAAATGATTGGGAGTTAATGAAGAAAATCCTGGACAAAGAGCTCATAACGAGCAAAACACAGCTGATAGAAAAACTTATCCTTGTCTGGAAACATCACTCACACATGCAAGAAACGTTTCAATTTTGTACTTGCAGCATGCCATGAAGAATAGAGGCACTGATTGCCACCAAAGGGCCTCCAAAAATATCGACATTTTTTTTAATTTCACGTTTTAAGTTTTACAATTTTAGCAATTGTTAATTTAATTTACAAAAATAAATAATTTTAAAGTCATTGGCATGCTTTTAATTTATTATGATCCTACAGATAATGTATATAATCAATTGTAACTATTGGCATAGTAATATCTCTATGAAACTTGTAATATGATTCGACACAAGAAAATATGAGTGCGTCTAATAATTTGGCCAGGGACTGTATATTGTACAGTTTTTTTACGAAGTATTATTTTTCTTTTTGCAACGACTTTTTAAAAATACAGTTAATAATTCAGACATTTATAGTACGTAAATTACTAAGTGCGAGCAACTCGTACATTTGACCATTTATTTTTTTTCTGTGAACCCTCTTCAAAAAAATTCGCTTTATTTTTTTATTTAAAATGTTTCTAAAATATATTCTTAACTTAATATTTTGTATTTTAAAATCATATAAGTTTAGAGTTAGAATTTAGTAGTCCAGACAATGCTGAACATATAATATTTAAAAATTATATTTTTAGAACTATAAAAAGACAACACCTTTTAGATGCATACAGTGTAAAAAAAAATATTTTGAAAATACCCGTAAGACATGGTGACGTCACTGCAACGTCGTTGTGAAGTCACATTGTGACTTTGTGACCATTGATTGTCGATGTGACGTCACGTGACGTCGATGTGAAGTCACAGTGACAAAAATGTGAAATCGTTATGGCCGTTTTAGAGCTTTTTTGTGACGTTACATTGTGATCACTTTGTGACGTCACAGTGTGACCAATTTGTGAAGAGTGTGACATTTGTGACTACTTTGACATTAACATTGTGACAAACTGTGAAAATTTTTTTAGAAAGTCACATCTTTGTCAATGATGTCATCTTTGACATCATTGTGACGTCACTGTGACCATGCATGCGATGAGGGTATTAATTTACGAGGAATTACTTTAAAAATTAAAACGCAATTAACACCTTTGTGTTTAGTACTGGCGAGGGGATTTTTAGATCTCAATGATAAATCACCAAATGAATTTTTAATTTAATCTATGTTTAATTGCTATAACAGCAAGATATATACTACACAACAAATTAAAAATTACTAATATAAAAGTGGTATTTAGCAAGTAATCTAGTACGCCTATACTGAAAAATATTATACTACATGTAATATTATATGTTTTTTTAATATTCTTATCCTGAAAAAATGAAAAACAATTATTTAGCGTTATATTAGAATCGTTTTGAAAGAACTGTGTTTTCTCAGACAATTTTTAAATTATATATATGTATATATGAACATAAAACCTTTAATTGTAAAACAATGTATGTCAATAAAAAATTAAAAAATGAAATAAACTGAATATTTGGAATATGCAGAACCATACATTCCTCAGACTTCAAATATTCTACAAACACAAATAAATTGTGTCGTTTCATCTTGGCATCACTAGGTATCAGCCATGAAAAGTAAAATAATACAAATTCGGGTGTACTAACACACATAATATTAAAAAAAAGTGAATAAAAATTTTAAAAAAATCACAATACAAGATTAAAATGGATAGAAGAAGCAAACCACACACCCTAACACAAAAGCCACCCAAAATTGTGCAGCAGAAAACAGTACTTCATGACCCCATACAGCTATTGCCACAAAATAGACAAGAAAACTGCAAAAAGTACAATATGGAGGCTCAATCCTAATAGACAATATATATACATATATATATATGCATAATTTTTTCTTTGAAATAGTTTTTCCAATGCAATTAATATATTGATAATTCTATTATTGTCTTAGTATTTATCTAACATTTTTCTTTGAATTGAGTTCTCATTTGCGATTAATCGGGCAATATGGAAATCAATTTTAGGTCTATCCTGTTTTCTATTCAGAAATTAATCTCAATTAATGTGGCTATTTAGCATTGCCCTTGATAACTAGCCAAATACCACATTTCCAATTTTATTCCAAATTTTGACAACTCCTCTGTTTGATATAATTTGGCATTAATACGTTTTTCCAGAAATTGATGTTGATTTGTAGTATTATCTAACGGTTCTATCTCTCTCTCTCTCTCTCTCTCTCTCTCTATATATATATATATAATAGAGATGTATAAAACAAGAAATGTTTTATACTGCACTCCATTACTCTCAATTATATTTATACTACACTCTAATCATAAAAGATCACTTTTCTGATTAAATTTAGCAATTTAATGCGTAATAACTTCTCATAAATATGTATTTAATAAATCCAAGCAGTTATTTCAAATTTTGTATTATTCTATCAATATTATAGCTGAAATAATAAGACCTAATTAAAGCTCTTCTATTATTTAAACTGTAAATCCAATTTTCTTTATCAGAAAGTTTGAAGAACGAATATTAAAAGGAACATAAAGCCGCGCGTCTCATTAGGACGAAAGCTCTAACTAGGAAATCTCATTTTATAGTACATATTTCTTCCATTCATTTTACATTGAACTCCTTTGAAAGTAAATCTCCGATATTAAAGTTCATTGATTTCTGTTAGGCTATGTTCCTAGACAAAATAACTCATAAAGACGAAACATCACATCTGTTGCAAATAATGCAGTTTGTGACTCTACTGGAAGTAGATGTATAAATTTAGAGAGGCTAATCTAAAATCAATGAATCATACGTTCCCAGCTCAATTAGGTGAATTCATTTTTGGATATAATTTGTTGTATGTTTTAGATAGTAGTTTTCTAAAATTGTAAAGATAACAGAATTTATAATCCATATTAGGCGAAATTTTCGTTCATTACTGTGCAATATGAACATCATTTTAAAATGTCGCGGTAGTATATTGATGCAAATACAAATACCCAAATTAAATAGAAATTTCTTCAATT
This sequence comes from Maratus speculifer, assembly GCA_964019185.1. Lineage (NCBI taxonomy): Eukaryota > Metazoa > Arthropoda > Arachnida > Araneae > Salticidae > Maratus > Maratus speculifer. The sequence continues at coordinate 164,194,000 of OZ025298.1, forward strand.
TTTTTAATAACTTGTATAAAAATTCATATTTTAATTTTTTTCCTATGAACTCTACTCAAGAAATGTCTTTTTAAAAATTTAACCATTTTAGTCCCGAGAAAAATCTGCTGCTTAAAAAAATTATCTTATTAGTAAATTATGGCGCTTATAGGCTTAGAAAAGAGAAAAAATATATATTTTTTTAAAATTAAATAATTAAGAGTTATGTTTCCATATAGGTACATCAGGTCACAATTGAATAAAAATGTCATTCTTTAAATAAATAAGACCAATTTTGTTTTACAATAAATAGACCTATTTATTGTTTAAAAATTATATCAATTTAAACATCTTACATGATTTTTTACCCAAAGTTATGTATTGTGCAAAAATATTATACATATCTTGTAATAATTGTAATACATATCTTGATACTATACTGTATATACTATACTATATATATACTAAACATATACTATATATATCTTATAATAGTATACATACCTTGTAATAATAATTTTATATAAAATATCATTTATTATAAACTTTTTTGACTAATACATGCGGTCTTGTAGAATACTAAATATTGTATAACATTTGAAAACGTGTTAGAAATTTTTAAAGTTACTAAAAGTTATGAGATATTTTAGCAGTAAATTCAATACATTACTTCATGTTATTTTTTAAAATGAAAAAAAGCTCTTTTAAATTGTTTTGTAACACTAAATTAAATAATTTATTCGTTCAAAATTTTTTTAAATAACCACTGTACACAATAGTAACACAGAAAATTAGTTTCTTTAGCTGGAAATGTATAGTAAGGAACCATTGTAAACAAATGGCTACAACATATTTACAGATGTTTTTCACATTCATGCACATATGAACAACATTTATAAACGACACCAAATCATTCCTAAAACTGTATAAGTTATAAAAAATTCAATATTTGTTTTAAATTGAGTAACAAATTTCAATTTTTCGCGTACTTTGACGCGAAGTCATTGGAAAATTATTTATGTCATCCATCTTGGAAATGTTTCATTTTCAAAGTTGCATGGTTCCGCCTTCTTTAAACATGTAGCACATCTATTGGTAATATAGGACACTGTGATGTATCTGAATAGCGATAGCAGAAATGTATGCATTTATTATAATTTTTTGGGCGTAAATTTGCCTTTTGCTCTAATGTACCCAAATGGATACTCCAGGAATGAAGAGGTTAATATTGTTCCTGGAATATATTCTAAATTTCATATTTTGCTTTTTAAAATCCTAGAAGGTGTGAGTCAGAATTTAACAATTCAGACAAAGCTAATTATATAATATTTAAAAAATATATTTTGACAACAAATAAAAAAGACGCATTCTCTAAGATACATACAGTGTAAATAATAATTTAAATAAAATAAATATTTACAAAGAATGAATTTGAAAATTCAAACGTAATCAATACCTAAGTGTTACTATAGGGTCATTCCATGCCAACTGGCCTAGAGGCTCCCACTCGACCCCCTTCGATTTTTATGAAATTGATACAGAATATACATGTGGGTATATGATGAACATTTGGAAACTGTTTAGTGCAAAAAATTGTATAGTTGGAGCACCAGGGGTCCATTTGTACCAATCACTATTTCATGGTTGTAGAAAAAACGGCCAAATCATGAAGTTTGGCATCATATTGCTCATGATATATGAAACCTTACTTATTGAAAATAGGTGATCTAGTACAACTTTTTGTGCTAAAAAATGTAATTGCAGTATTAAAAATCACAAATCAAAACTATCGTGACTACTAGGCCTCAAAGTAGGCCGTATGGCCAATCTGGTTGAATTTTACCCTTACTTTAACATGCTGTAACTACTGCAAATATTATTTTAAAAATTTGTCGCTTTACAAACTAATTACCTATGGATATATCGTAAAGCCGCTGTAGTTGTTTTTTGATTGCTTAAATATTCATTAAATTATTGATGTTCAAAATCTAATAAAAAATTAAAATCGTCGATTTTGCCCCATATTCAAAAGCGTATATCTCAAAAGGGACACTTCTGATTTGGTTACAATTAGTACCACTGGAAAGAGCATGTCTTAATTTATAAAAAACACTTTATTTCATTTTAGGCCTCTTAGATACAGAAGGAAAATAATAAAATTCAAAAACCTGTTGTACGAGACAATCCAGATACATACAAGAAAGGTACTATTACGACAGGGATCTTTCAACATATTTTGCACCATTCTTTTTTCTTACAACGATTAATGCATATAATAATTATCACTTTTCCTGGTCACAGTTACTTACTCTTTACCATTATGAATGATTTGTAACCGCATTGCCAATGAGTTATCCAATAACCAGGCAAGACTAGCTCCTGGTTGGTTACTGCATGTTTTAAATTTTGAATGCGGGTAAGTACCTAACGAGTCCATAGATTATTGTCTGAGTGAAGCGAAGTCTTTATACTCAGAGATACGTAACGATATTAAAATTCAAAAAAATTCTTTCGTCAAGCAAATCTCAAAAAGTACTTGTCGGATTTTGATTCTGTTTGTACCAATAGGTACCTATGAAGGTAATCTGGTGAATGCACTACATACGAAAAATTAGTTCCAAATAGTTTATAAGTTATATTAAAAAACTGATAAAAAAGCACAATTTATTTGCATACGTCACATAAATTTGGTGCGCGTCATTTTTCATAGGCTTGATATTTTCATAGACAACCGAACCAAAACACATGGAGTAAATACTAATTGCCTGAGCCAAGCGAAGGCTAATACGCAGCGCAGTATTACTTTCTGTACATATACAGCTACGAAACTATATTAAAAGTCAAACAAAATTATTTTGTCAAGCAAATCTCAAAAAATACTTGTCGGATTTCGATTTTGTTTGTACCAGAAGGTACCTATGAAGATAACCTGATTAATGCACCTACTACGAAAAATTAGTTCCAAATAGTTTTAAAATTATATTTAAAAAAACTGGTAGAAAGCTATTTGTTACGTCACGGAAATTTAAAGTACGTCATGTCTATCAGTAGAAGATATTCATAAAGTTTAGAAAACATGCAGCAAAAATATTGTGCACGTTAACTTTATTCAAAAGAAAATCTCTTTTTTCTATTGGAAAAAAAAAATAAACTTTTTTTATGAAAAGCTATTTTAGCACTAAATTTTTAACTTCTGACATAATTTAATAGTATGTTTGTGATTTTCTTTATTTGATTTCTTTTTTTCTGATTGCACAGTTGTAAATCTACACACATTAAAAAAACTGCTACTATTTGTAAAAACGAAACACAAGATGCTATTAACGAGATTGGCGACCGGCTAACATAGAAATAACAAAATATGTGGTTACACACGCTTTACCCGGGCCATGAGACAGATCGCCATAAGTGGTTGTCTGTTGTGCATTTTGTTTATCGTTCCCAGTGATATTTAAAATAGTAATTTAACTAACATAATTTTTTAAAAAAAGTAAACAATGTCAAATAAATAAATATAATAAAGGTACTTCTAGGTTATCCCGTCGAACAAAAAATTATCGCCAAACTATAAGATTAAATGCCAATAATAGATGATCTTGAATGTCACATTCAATGAGATTCACGTGTTTAAAACGTTATTAAATGATTTTTATTTCGACTTTTTATTAATATTTTTACTAGTATTAAAAAATGCTCTGACGAGCACCAAAAAAGGTTAATATGTTTTAAAGTATGAAAAAAAGTTTGACAAGAGCTTCTAATTGAGAATGAGAAAGGACAAGGGGTCCCTTCTTGGCTGCAATTCACTGTCAATGCCAAATTTGAAAAAATCATATTTGCGCTTTTTCCATATAAAAGAAATTTGCGTAAAACTTTCTATCTTTACTTTTTAGTAAAACTTTCAATCGTGCTTTACATGTTAACTGCATTGTTGACTCTGCACTGCAACTGCACTACAAATCAGATTTCTGTGCTGTTTTAAACTGCGACAGTTTGTGGTGGGACTGCGTGAATGTGATACGCTGCAGGCAGTGTTGAATGCAGGAGGTGGGCCGGGGGGGGCATTCCCTCCCGAAGGTATCAAATGCTCACCCCCCCAATAAAATTTAGATTTTGTGTTTTTAATGGTAAAAAAGTATAATTTCCTTAGAACTCTATTGTGTCTCCTCCCCCGAAACCACAGAAGACACTCCCGGAGAAAAGTGTCTGAATTCAACACTGGCTGCGGGAACTATGGTTTTTGACCCTATTTTGCTTTACATTCATGTTTAATCACGTGGTGTCTTTTCTAATTATGCCTTTACACTACACAATTTTATCGTAACAGTGACTGATTTCTTTTATATGGAAAAAGCGCAAATATGATTTTTTTCAAATTTGGCATTGACAGTGAATTGCAGCCAAGAAGGGACCCCTTGTCCTTTCTCATTCTCAATTAGAAGCTCTTGTCAAACACTTTTTCATACTTTAAAACATATTAACCTTTTTTGGTGCTCGTCAGAGCATTTTTTAATACTAGTCATTTAATTTTTTTTATAAATATATATTGAATATAAGAAAACCTCAGTTGCTTTTAAATATTCCCAGTACTTTTTCTTATTTCGCTCAATATTGAACTATTTAATCAATGGACAAAAAAGGTGAAAAAACGAAATTAATTTTATTTTGTTCGTACAGAAATTGACAGATTCAATTAATTTTAGATAATACATATTTTGTAGAAAAACATTTTTAAAACATTATTCAGGACAATATTTGGACATTTTCAGAAAAATTATTGGTTAAATTATCTTCTTTGGAGAAAGTCGCTCGAAATACAGACTTAATAGATTTGCGCCAAACCAAGGATGAAAATATACTGAAAATTCATTTTTAGTATTATTTGTAAAATTGACATTGAAATCACCAGCTGTAATTAAATTTTTATATAATATACAGTGGAACCTCAGTTCACGATCATAATCCATTCTTGTACCTGACTTTCTGTATGTGATATAAATTTTTTGGGCGCTCTATCCAGGAACTAATGCATGGGATTAAAAAAATTATATTCAGGTAATCTCTGATATAAATTGATGCTGTTTGCTGTTTACATTTTGATTCAAATCGTTCAACAGATGGCTTAACCGTGTTGCATTTTTCAATATTTTCGCAATAGTTCTATCTCGAGAATTAACGCACGGATTTTCATCAAACTTCAAATCAGTTAATCTTTATATGAATTGGCTTTGTTTACGTTTTGGTTTCAATAACCAAACACGGCGCTACTATGCTGAATTGTTCCGATTACCACAATATCTCTATCGCAGGAATAAATGCACAAATTTTCATCAAACTTGAGATTTAGGCACACTTTGATTTATATTATTGCTGATTGCGTGTTTTGGGTAAATCTTCCAACAAGTGTCGCATATATGCGGTATTTTTCCCGATATCCGCAACAGTCCTATTCCAAATTTCAAAAACTAATGTTTGGAATTTCATGCCTTTGGAATCCTCACGGTGAGCATATGATTGTCATTTGATTTTGGCTCTGTAATAATGAATTTTGACTCATTTAATGCATGAGATAGAGAATAGTTTCGGGGTTGCCACATCCGACTAGTTTTTTATAATCGGAGTAATCGCTGGTTCATCTACACCGTATTCTTTAGCTATTTTGATTACACTATCATCGTTCTTAAGTTTTGTCACTATTTCTTTTCATAATTGATCAGTAATTCGCTTAAGCTTCTTACTACTGCTATCACTAAACGCTTTTTCCTTCTTAGAAGTCATAATAAAGGCTAAAAATTTCGCAAAACTGATTAAAATTAAAACAATAAGTTAATTTTTTTTCTGTACTGAAGGTCACAAAGCACTCTAATACGCGCACTTTACTCCAAACTTGACTTATAACAAGAGTTATGTGAGGGTTGCCAACTAAACTATTCGACAGCTTTGGTCGCGAATCGTGTTATACTATCCCGAAAGAGTAAAATTTTGAACACTGAAGTTGGTCATAAACCGAACTTGTCAAAAACAGAGGCGGTCGTAAACCAAGGTTCCACTGTTTTTTGACCGATAAATTTACAAATATAGCATTATTTATATATTCAGTGGCGATGATCATTATGCAACTTGGCGATTTAGCCGATTAAATTTTAATTTTAAAATAGCGTTTGTTAAAATCGGAAAATTGAGAATTTCTATTAGAAAAATTTGGATAAGTACTATAATTTGTATGCACAGTTTTAAGTAAACTCTGATTTTTTTTCCATAATTTTTAATTTAGTACATTTGGAAATGGAAGGGAGGGGGAAAGTATATCTTTTCAATGCTTTTTCGACAATATCTCAAGCAAAATACTTTTAAATTCCAATAATTGCTGATCGTAAATGTTACATTCACTTCACACCATCACAAAAGTTTTTTGCATCATCATGTGTTTTTTTATTTGATGCTTTCTTGGCACAGATGCCATACATGCACGACATTGTGCGATATTCTTCTGACGCCAATTTCGCAAAAGCTTAGTTTTCAAACTTCAATTGCATGCGTATATATTAAGGTACTACTTAGTTAGCTCGTCGACCAATTTCGCCAAACTATACAAATTGTCAAACTCATAGCGAAATTATACATATAGACATAATTTTCATTTTAAATAACACAAAAAAATAATTTGTAGAATCTTAATAAAAAATACAAATAAAAAGTCGAAATAAAAATCTCTTAATGGCGTTTTAAACACGTGCGTCGTATTTAATGTCATTGGATGCGACATTCACGATCATCCATTATTGGCATATAATAATATAGTTTGGCGATGGTTTTTTGGTGGACGGGATAACCAAGTAGTACCTCTATTAACTATTCTCTATTATTATCAAAAGAAAATAATAATGACTAAAAACTGGTGATAATTGTTGAAATGGTTTTTGTTGAATGTTGATGGTTTTTTGGTGGACGGGATAACCAAGTAGTACCTCTATTAACTATTCTGTATTATTATCAAAAGAAAATAATAATGACTAAAAACTGGTGAAATTGGTTGACAGGATAATCAAGTAGTATTGAAAAGTTTAATTAATAACAACAGAATGAAATGATTTATAAAATTTAACAAAATTAAATAAAGGTAAATAAATATATATTTTTGATAAACATTAGCCCGGTTATCATATCAGACAAAATAACAAAATTTTCTTGCCAATTAGGTACCCTAATGCGTATTTGACATCACATCCCAATTTAAAATCAATTGAATGCTATTTAAGATATGGACAGAATGTGAAGTTTTTTTTTACTCTATATCTTTTCCTTATGCAAATTAGGACGTTATATAATCATAATTAAAAAATCTTACATTTAATTCCTGAAAAGAAATTTTGGTTTTCCCAGATACTTTTTTTTCCGATGTACTTGTTTTTTCCCATTTTTTTCTACCAGTAAAATTCAAAATGTTAGGACACTCGAGAAAATTACCCCATGGTCATATAAAATGCATGTTATTTGAAAAATTAATCATGAATTCAAAAAAAAAAAAAAAAAAAAAAAAAACACTGCGTTTACAACTTTATTATTTAAAGAACTGAAACTAAAAGCTTCGCAATAAAAACAAATAACCATGTTTTTCACGTGATTTGTTTAATTTGAATGAATTATTATACATACATGACACTTTTTGCATTAAATTTGGGGGCAATGAATAAAAAAAACTACAATCGCAACAGCAAAAGACAATATCCAACTGGAGGTTAAAGACATAAATTCGATTTTCTCAGAAACCATCAAACATAAAAAGATGAAAAAAAAAACTGCTCTAAGTTTTATCAAGACGATAAAAATAAACCAAAAACGAAGTTAATCCATCCATAATAACGTTAACTATTGCTTGTTGAATTTTTCGTCTTCATTTTTACGTTAAAAGTTAAATAAAAAACTACAGTAAACTACGATATTTTTTTTTTAATGCTAACATTTTATTCGTCTTGTCGAGTTCTATCTTTTGAAAACAAAATCACTGTCGTACGTCAACTGGTTCGCCAGAAATTTCAAAAAGACTTCCGCATTTTCTATTTCTTAAACATATTATACCAAACGCTACCGCGTTTGGTATGATGTATATATACTTCATAGGTTCATGTCAATTCTATTATCTTCGAAAGAGTTTAACAGCATTAAAATGTACTTGAAACTATTTTTTCCTATTAACCGTCATGTAATGGAATACTTTTGATTGTCCCTGTAATTGATCTATGTATCCGATTTTCATAAAATTTGAAATGACACGACAAAATTATCTAAAAATTATATATTTGAAATTTCAAACGATTAAAATTTATTTGAAACTTTTTTTCCCCATTGACCATAATGTAACAGAATACTTTTGATTGTCCCTGTAATTGATCTATGCATCCGATTTTCATAAACTTTGAAATGACTCGACAAAATTATGCAATGGATATCTTTTTTAAATTTCAAAAGATTTGGTTTGGTAGTTTTTGCGTTGTTATATGCGGATAGACGGACAGACAGACGGGCAGACGGACGGCCTGAACGACAACTGTAGGTGCTACGTATTTACATAATTACGAACGCAAATAAAAACGAATAATTAGTAGAATATTAATAAAACATACAAATAAAAAGTCGAAATAAAAATCCCTTAATTGCGTTTTAAACACGTGCATCGTATTCAATGTCATTGGATGCGATATTCACAATCGTCCATTATCGGCATTTAATCTTATAGTTTGGCGATGGTTTTTTGGTGGACGGGATAACCAAGTAGTACATATATCAACTATTTTCTGTTATTTTAAAAAGTAAATAATAATGAATAAAAGCGGGTACTAATTGATTATCCTGTCGACCAAAAAATTATCGCCAGATTATAAAATTAAATGCCAATAACGGATTATCATAAATGTTGCATTCAGTTTACATTAAATAGGTTACCCATGTGTGTTATGTCATAATGTGATTTTGAATTGGACTTTTTATTTGTACTTTTATTGATGTTTTACTAATTTATTTCTTCTTTCGTTAATTAAAATAAAAATTATGCCAATATACATAACTTGGTGATTAAATGGATGATTTGTACAATTTGGTGAAATTGGTCTACGGGATAATCAAGTGGTACTGAAAAGTTTAAGTAATAACTATAGAATGAAATAATTTATAAAATTTAACACTATTAAATAAAGGTAAATAAAAGTTATTTTTTAATAAACAACAATAGCCCGGCTATCATATCAGTTAGGTACCCTGATGCGTATTTGACATCACATCGTTATTTAAAATCAATTGAATGGTATTTAAGATATGGACAGAATGTGAAGTTTTTGATTTACTAATTCAAAAACCTTACATTTAGTTTCTGAATAGAAATTTTGGTTCTCCTAGGTAGTTTTTTCCGATGTGTTTGTGTTTTTCCCATTTTTTTTCCTGCTAATAAAATTCAAAATGTTAGGGTACTCGAGAAAATCATTCCATTATCATGTAAAATGTATGCTATTTGAAAAATAATCATGGAGTCGAACAAAAAAAAAAAAAAAAAAAAAAAAAAAAATGACAGTGCGTTTACAACTTTATTATTTAAAGAACTGAAATTGAAGGCTTCGCAATAAAAACAAATAACCATGTTTTTCACGTGATTTGTTTAATTTCAATGAATTATGATACATACATTACAATTTTTATGTCAAATTTAGTGGCAATGAATAAAAAAAACTACAATCGCAACAGCAAAAATTAATATTCAACTGGAGGTTTAAGACAAAAATTCGATTTTCTCAGGTACCGTCAAAAATACAAAGATGAAAAAAAAAACTGTTCTAAGTTTAAATCAAGACGATAAAAATAAGCCAAAAACGAAGTTTATCCATCCATAAGATCGCTAGCTATCGCTTGTTGAACTTTTCGTCTTAATTTTTTCGTTAAAAGTTAAATAAAAAACTACAGTAAAGTGCAATAATTTTTTGAATGCTATCATTTTCTTCGTCTCGTCGAGTTCTATTGTTTTAAAAAAAACTCACTGTCGTACGTCAACTGGTTCGCCAGAAATTTCAAAAAGACGTTCGCACTTTCTATTTCTTAAACATATTATACCAAACGCTACCGCGTTTGCTATGATATTAATATTCTACTAATTATTTGTTTTTTCGTTATTTAAAATAAAAATCAATGTGTATAACTTCGCCATTAGTTTGGCGATCTGTATAATTTGGCGAAATTGGTCGACGGGATAACCTAGAAGTACCATAATAAATAAATTAAAAAAACTGTAAAACATTATCAATAAATAAACTGTAATAAGTAAATAAATTACATTATGTAATATTTTCTTATGCTCTTATTGCGTATGATATGCAATAATGTTCTTAAAAAATAATGGTTATCAGAATTAATGTATTTGGCACCATGTTTGGCGCAGTTGTATCTGACATGACCCGGATAGTATGTAACTACGATACTACTTAATTATCCCGTCGACCATTTTCGCCAAATAATAGAAATCGCAAATTATTTGACAAATTGTACAAACTCAAGTAATTTTTTTAAATAACGAAAGAAAAATTAAATTAGTAAAACATTAATAAAATAAACATAAAAAATCTAATTGTCTGAGCGAAGCGAAGTCTTATACTCAGAGTACGTAACGATATTAAAAGTCAAAAAAAATTTTTCGTCAAGGAAATCTCAAAAAGTACTTGTCGGGTTTTTTTCTGTTTGTACCCAGTAGGTGCCTATGAAGGTAATCTGGTTATTGCAAAACGCAAGCCTCCATGAACATTTATTTTAGAACATTAACTTTTCTCTTTTAATTTTGGCAACAGCCACTTTTTTAATGTTTTCAGAATTAGAATGTTTTTTTTTACGATGTTAAGAAGAAGCGGGTTTATTTTCCCCTTCTAGAAAAACAGAATATGATTCTTAGAATTTAAACGAAAAGCAATTTTTGTAAATAATTGTAAATAGTAAGTGTTTTGTAAGTTTAAGTGTCATATAAATAATTATAAAAAGAATGAAGCTGCCGATTATTTCACAAAGTTTCGATTTCGTTGCTTGACTCAGATTTCATATTAATGTTCTGGTCTTTTCTGAAGGCGAATAACCCTGGAATGGTAAGTATTTTACTTACCCTTTTTTAGTTTGTATGATATTTTATTATTGTACGCGAAATTTTTGGCGCCCGAGAACACGGACTGATTGCCTAATACTCGTACTTGAATCAGAACTGAATAATATGAAATAGAATTATTTTAGTGCTTTGTTTATAATAGATAATTGCAATTGTTTTATTTTGATAAATTGATAGAATATTGATTTAAATAATGGATGCAATTAACAAAACAAAACGCACTACCGTGAGAAGTCAAACAACGAAATTAATTAACTCGTAGAATAGAAGCGGCAATTTCTGAAAATAGTGCCGATGAAGAATTGTTAGAGCAATTTCTTGCTGAATTAGATTTAAAAGAAAAAAAGCTTCATTATCTTGATACTGAAATTCAAAACACTATTAAATTAGAGGATTTAGAAGCTGACGTTTTAAAATGCGATGAATATAATTCGAATTTAGTAATTTGGAAAACAAAAGTAAAACGGGCCAAATTAAAATTAGAAACTAAATCTAATATGAATGTTTCTACTACGACAGTGAATAGCTCTCAAGAAAGAGTTGTAATTCAGGGAATGGATTCCATTCGTATAAATTTACCGAAGTTGGTAATTGAAAAATTTGACGGCGATCCCTCGGATTGGCAACGATTTTGGGATCAATTTGAAACAACAATTCATAAAAATTCTGAATTGTCTGACGTAGAAAGATTTAACTATTTAAAGTCATATCTGACTTCTAATGCTGCTAATTCAATAAAGGGATATAGCTTAACTAACAGTAACTATTTATCAGCAATAGAAACTCTAAAAGAAAGATTCGGGAAGAAACATTTGGTAATAAACTCACATCTTAATAAATTGTTATCACTTAATTCAGTTAAGAAATCCAATGATGTTTATGCACTTCGCAGATTATTGGACACTTGCCAAACCGAAATCCGTAGTCTTAATTCTTTAGGAATACAGATTGAAAATTATTCAGCGTTACTCGCCCCCATTCTGATTAAATTATTACCTTCTGACATAGTGTTACAAATAACAAAAAAATGCGGTAATGATGAAGAATTGAAAGTTACAGATATCATAGAATGCTTGAAAATGGAAGTCATTTCGCGAGAAAGAACTATTTTTTTAATTTCTAATCAAGAATCTTCGAATGTAGATATTACGTCTGGAAAGTTAGTTCGCGACAAGCAGTCGCCAAAAACGATTCCTACCGCTTCTGGTTTGATTAATGAAACTGTATCATTTTCTAAACAAATTACATGCCCCGAATGTAAGGGAAAACATTTTTTGACTGAATGTGAATTATTTAAAAATAAATCATTACAGGGTAAGAAGGAAAGTTTAAAGCAGTATGGTTATTGTTTTATTTGCCTCAAAAATGCAGGGCACATAGCCAAAAATTGCGGAAAATTCGTTAAATGCACTAATTGTTCAAAACGGCTTTATAGAATTTTATGTCCTGAAAAAGAAGAGGGTAAATCACAAGAAAATAATGAAAGCACGTCTTTGTCAAATAAAACTTGTAATCGTGCTGTGTTAATGCAGACCTTAATTGTACGTTTAGAGCTTAAAGATCAAAATAAACACATGTTAGTACGTTGTTTAATAGATTCTGGATCTCAAAGGTCTTATTTAACCAAAGATGTTATTAATCTTATGGGATATAAAGCTGTGGGAAAAGAAAAAATGATTCACGGCCTTTTTGGTGGGATTCAAGAAACACACTTTCATAAGAGATATAAAATACATTTAAGTAATATAGAAAACACCTTTAAATGCAATTTTGATGTCTATGATCAAGACAAAATATGTACTGAAGTTCCTAAGATAAGAAATGGGCCTTGGATAAAGGAAGCTAAAAGAAATGGTATAATATTCTCAGATTATGATGCATATACAGGGAATCAAAAAAATTACAAATCAACAGGAAATAAGTTTACTTATTGGAGCTGATATTTATGGGAAGTTATTGACGGGGAAAATTAAATCCTTAAACCGTAATTTAACTGCTATACAGACAAAACTAGGGTGGACATTAATGGGAAAAACTAATATAGAAGATACAAATGATTCTACGAAAGTTGTTTTATCGCTGCACGTAAGTGAAGCCAAATTAACAGATCTGTGGAGATTAGATACTTTAGGAATTCTTGATCCAGGTGATACAGAATCCAGTTTAGAACTTGAAGATATTGTAAAAGATCATTTCAACAGAAATATTCGAATAAACAATGAAGGACGTTATGAGGTTAGTGTTCCCTGGATTGTTGGTCATCCCCCTCTCCCCAGTGGTCGGAAAATTGCAGAACGTAGATTGAAAAACTGCGTAGATTCCTTAAAGAAATCCGACAATTTAGATGCCTATGAAGCGGTCTCTAATGAGTGGCTACAAGAAGGTACTATTGAAGAGGTCAAATCAACTCCAGGAACGGAAGCCGAATTTTTATTGCCACACAGAGCGGTCATAAAAGAAAAAAGTCTTGGTGAAAAACAATCTGATGTTCACTCCAATCCTATTTTTGATAAAATTGAAGCTAAATCTTCCTCATTCCCTTTCATTAAACAAAGGATATCTACAGATTCTAATGTTTCAGAAAAAGAACTGTCAGCAGATGACTCTGAATCAACTTCTGAATCAAAATCTGTAGAAGATTTAAAATCTGTTGATGAATTGAACGATGAAACAAAATTAACAAATGAACAGATGTCTATAGATCTAACAAAATTTACAGATGAACCTGAAGATAATAAGATGAAGGATAAAAATGAAGAAAGTGAGAAAAACATTCCTGAAGTTACAGATGAAACTCCTACAGAAAAATGTAAAGTGATATCACCTATATTTAAGGAATCTATTACTCTTCCTGCCTCTCAACCAATTGAAAGTCAAGAAACAAATGAAGATGTTAGCATAGTCTCAGAAGCAACTAAGAAAACAGATTCATTTTACTTAAAATTGAATGAAACTATAGAATCTTGTAAAGCAAAACTAGGAATTTCTGAAATTAATGATGATCTTTCTTCAGATGAATCAGCTATTGATGACAATGCAAGCCAATCAGATAAAGAAGGTGAAACTAGTGCATCTGAAGCAGAAGAAGAAGTTTCTGAAGAAGATGCAGATGAAGAGGAAAGCATAGAATTATCTGATGAAGAAGTTGAAAATAAAGTAAATGATACTAGATTGTCTAAAGGGGTTAAGTCCGACTTAAAATTAGGAAATCTTCTAACTTTTTTCTGGTCAGATTCTAGTAATGCATTATATTGCATAAAGAAAAGTGGAAATTGGGCTCCCTTCGTGTACAATCATGTAAAAGAAATTAAATCACTTAGTAATCCAGAAAATTGGCACTATGAGCCCGGAACTATTAACCCAGCCGAACTACCTTCCCGTGAATGTTCTGCAGAATCTCTTAAACAATCCCTCTGGTGGGAGGTTCCTGATTGGTTGAAAAAACCTCAAGAATTTTGGATTAAAGTTAATTTAAATATCGACTTAGAAATCATTAACACAAGAAAAAGAAAGACAGTGATCATTGCGGTAAATATATCTCAAAGCCCAATTAAGTTATATGAAAATACATCTTCATATTTGAAAATGATAAAAGTAACTGCCTGGATTTTTAGGTTTTTTGGAAATCTCAAAAAGTTGCGGAATGAGCGAAACTTTGAGAAAAATTTAACAGATGAAGAAGCAAAGCGTGCTGCTGAGACAGAGGAAAATCTAAAGATCTTGACTGTCATAAAAGAAAAGAGAATAGCAAATCTTGAAAGCAGAATGTCTGAAATGATTGGAAATTATGACAAAACAAGGCAGCAAGATTTGATTACCATTCAAAAATTGAAAGAAAAAATAAATCAATTACATACTGAATGTTGCAATATCAACAAAGTTACTCCTGATGATAATAGGTTTTGGAAGTATAAACAGTCTAGAGTTGAAGGTGAAAGTATTCATAAAAGTTGCTTAAAAAATGTCCAACTTCAACCTGATTCCAGTACTGTAACTCTGCTTGATTCTAGTTTTAAACCCTCAGAAAATGCCCATGTTCAATGCCATGCCGAAATTCTACAGTTAAAAGAAGATTTAGAAGTTCTGAAATCTGAAGCTGAAGATGCTCTTAAAGAGAAATACAACAAAACATCTGCTTCTTTGCTCTCTGATGTTAAAGCTGAAAAGGAAATCAAAGAGCTGAAATGTAAGAATTCTCAATTTCAATATCAACTGCAAGCCTGTAAGTCACAAATAAAATTTAAATCAAGCCTTGGAACTTTGACTATTGAAAAAGCTCGAAAAGAAAATGAACTTCGAACAGATAGTAGAAAATTATTGCAAGAAAAAGATCTAGAACGAACTGTTGTTGAAAATGAAAATAAATGGTATTTAGAGAAAGAAAAGTGTGAAAATCTTATTCAGGATCTAAAAAGGAAAATTGGCAATCAACAAAGAGAACGAGAGAAGGAGCAACCAGATCATGCTTTGATGCTTAAAGAATTGCAGAAACTTTTAGCTTTTGAAAGAGCAAACAAAGAAAAACTTGAAGAAGAGATCAGTGAATTACAGCGTAAAATAAATTCAAAACTACCAGAAAAGAAAGCTTTAGATTATGAAAAATACATTGGAGACCTACAGAATAAATTCAAATCTACTCAGAATAAATGTCAGGCTGCAGAAAATTTGTCAAAAAATCAGTTGATTATGATACAGAAGCTCCAAGATGAAATGCATGATATGAAAACAAAAACCGGTTGTTCTTTAAGACCTATTTAAAAATTATATATTCTCAAAATGAATGATAAACTAATGCATCCTTTTTTAGTTCGTAGAATTCCTGTCCCTCTAGATGACACGCCTGTTCCTGAGCCTGTAGAACATGCCTCTGATCCTGTATCTGTAATTGAGCCTGTGAACAGCACTCCTAGTTATGATCCTGTGCCTGAGACTTCAGATTCTACAACTCCGATTGAGCCTGTGAACCATGCCACCGATCCTGCTCCTATTCACCAGTCTTCCTTGCCTGATGATGAGAACCGAAGATCACGATCTGGAAGAAAGCTGAAGCAGCCGCAACGATTGAACTTGTAGAGGAGTTTTGAGCTTCACTAGACCTGAACCTCAAAGGTGGGAGGATATTGCAAAACGCAAGCCTCCATGAACATTTATTTTAGAACATTAACTTTTCTCTTTTAATTTTGGCAACAGCCACTTTTTTAATGTTTTCAGAATTAGAATGTTTTTTTTTACGATGTTAAGAAGAAGCGGGTTTATTTTCCCCTTCTAGAAAAACAGAATATGATTCTTAGAATTTAAACGAAAAGCAATTTTTGTAAATAATTGTAAATAGTAAGTGTTTTGTAAGTTTAAGTGTCATATAAATAATTATAAAAAGAATGAAGCTGCCGATTATTTCACAAAGTTTCGATTTCGTTGCTTGACTCAGATTTCATATTAATGTTCTGGTCTTTTCTGAAGGCGAATAACCCTGGAATGGTAAGTATTTTACTTACCCTTTTTTAGTTTGTATGATATTTTATTATTGTACGCGAAACTGGTGAATGCACTATCTACGAAAAATTAGTTCCAAATAGTTTAAAAGTTATATTTAAAAAACTGATAAAAAAGACCGAATCAGAGTGCATGGAGTAAATAGTTGTCTTGACGAAGCGAAGACTAATACACATAGTACGTAACGATATTAAAAGTCAAGCATAACTCTTTCGTTAAGCAAATCTGGAAAAATACATATCGGATTGCGATTCTGATTGTACCAAACGGTACCTATGAGAGTAACCTATTGAATCCTACTTTCAAAAATTAGTTCCAAATAGTTTTAAAACTATTTTTATAAAACTGATAAAAAGCTCAATTTATTTGCATTACGTCACAGAAATATTGTTTGCGTCACTTTTTACCGGTTGTATATTTTCGTTAGATTCCCAAATTTAAGCACATGGAGCTAGGAAAAGACGCAAACAATTTTTAAGTACAATTGATTATTTAAACTTAAGAAACAACTGAAAAATAATTTTGTTCTTGTTGTTAATTTAAAAGAAAAAAGTCTTAATTCTTAGTAACTTAGTATTAGTATTTGAGAATTTTTATAATAGCACTTAATAGCCGCCATTAGCATCTTTTATATTTCGCACATGCAAATTGGAAACAATTATGTCGTGTTTAAATAAAGTATGTGCTGAAATAAGATATTGGTATAAATATCTCGTGATCAATTTCGCCAAATTGTACATATTCATATATTTTTTATTTTAAATAACGAAAGAAGAAATAAATTAGTGAAACATTGATAAAAATACAAATAAAAAGCGGTATAAAAATCACTTGATGAAGTTTTAAACACATGTTTACATTGTTTAATGAGACATTCATTGTCATTCATGATTGGCATTTTATCTTATTGTTTGGCGATAATTTTTTGGTCTACAAGATAATCGAGTAATATCAAAAAAGGAACTATAGTTGAAGCGAAGAATAAACAGTTATAAGTAATAAATATAATAAAAAATATGAATGTCACAATAAATCGTAAAACGCAAAATACTTATAGCAATATTCAAAAACAACGTTTTCATCAATTTGGCGGGGAAAAAAATCGCGCTAACATGTAGCTTATATTTTTACTCATAAATATGACATCTGTGCCATATTTATGAGTAAAAATAAGCATAAACGATCATCAGGTTTGAAATCTCAATTTCTGAAGCCCAAAATGGACCATGATTTATAAAAACGCCAAGGTAAAGATAGTACAGTAGACTCCCTCAAATCCGCACAGCTTGGGACCAGAGGTTTTGCGGATTTCTGGTCATTGCTTTGTTTACATTTTTTAAAAAATAATTTGAATGTAATTAATAATGAAATCAAAAGTATGATGATTACATGCAATATACTAAGATATTAAAAAAAGTTAAAATAATAAAAATTTAGATATTTTTTAAAATGATTAAAATACTAAAAAGAAAAATCAAGTTAATAATCAATAATGTACAATTAAATATTCATTATAAAAGAGGAAATATGTTTTTACTAAATTATTCAATGAAACTTGCCTCATAAAGGTACATTACTAATTTACATCAGGATCATAAAATAATGAAACTTTATTTCAGGTTTAGCCAGACTTAATAACTAAAAAAGCTTGATTAATACATAAATATATTTGGTAAGATTGTGATTACCAATGATGTTAGCAATATCTTTATTTTTTCAGAAATAAATTATTCTTTCTTTATGATAAAACATGAATTCAATAACCTTAACAAAATTTATAAATTAAAAAATGTATAGAATTGATATAAAACTGAAAAAATAAATTTTTGCACCTACATCTCAACTGAATGTTGCATTGTTTACATCCGTAAAATACGAGCTGATTTTAGAGAATTGCGGATTTTAGGAGTGCGGATTTGAGGGAGTCTACTGTATTTGAAAAGTATCATGAAATTGAAGCAGAGATATCATATACGCATCGGGTTTGGCGCAAATTTCACGAAAATCATTTTGAATGAATTTCGATTATTTTAAAAAGTAAGTAACAATTTAAAAAAGCACGATTAAATTTAGGTTATATAAATATAGAAAAAAATAAGCAATTTATTAATAAAAAAACAACAATAGCCAGATCACTATGCAATGTAAATAATATTTAGGCGCTAATTATATGGAAAAGCTCCATATCCTGTTCTAAATTTTTTGGCGAGCTTTTTTTTTTTTTTTTGTAATATTTGGTTATTTTGTAGACCAATTGTGCCAAACTACACAAATCGCCAAACTGTTTGTCAAATTACATAAATTGACCTAATTTGTATTTTAAATAACAGAAGAATAAATACATTTTTAAAATGCAATAAGATATATATATTAAAAATCCCTTTATGACGTAACAAGCACACGTATCGTAATTAATGACAAGTGAAAGTAACATTTACCATCATCCAGTATTGGCATGCAACCTTATAGTTTGGCGACATTTTTTTTGATCGACAGATTAACCAAGAAGTACCTTTTTTGCCATTAAATAAATCGATGTGGTTGTGATCTTCAGCCTGTGAGGTTGCTTTTTTCTGCCCTTTCCAACAAAGCTGAAAAATATTTATGCATTCGGTTTGTCTATCCGTCTGTCCACACTCAAACATCCGTAAATATACACCGATTTATATGCAATTGGAAACCTTATTCAGGGTCTCCTAGGCATGTTTGATATTGTATATGAAGTATGTGGGATTAAGAGTTTATTTACAGGGGCACCCAAAAGATTTTCTTTACAGTATGGTCTATTGGGGGAAATCCTTTGCAGAGTATTTTAATGAAATTACGCTATTGCAAATTCACGAAACTTATATAAACCACTGAATTTCATTACGATTAAGTTACAACAGGGTATTTATAGCATTTTTAATCCAATTACAAGGACACACAAAAGAAATCGGTTACAATACTGTTTTTGAGCAATAATTTCTGGAAATGCGTTTTCAATTTCGGCGTACGCTTTTAAATTTAACTGTTTTTTAGGTGTGTCCCTAATTAATATAAAATATTTAGTAACTATAGTCGCCGTCTTATCCGTTCGTCTGTATCTCCAAATATAACAGCACAAAAACTATCCTACGGAATCGTTTGAAATTTTAAATATCTATTTGTTTCCGAATTTTGTTGTGTCGTTGCAAATTTTAATAAAATCGGATAAATTCGAATACAGGGACAATCAAAAGTATTCCGTTACATTACGGCCGACGGGATGAAATAGCTCCAAGCTCTTTTTAATGATGTTAAACCCAACGAAGGCCTTTTAAATAATAACCTTTTTCCGGTAAAACGGCGTAATCGAGTTCACATTAACGTATTTGAGCCAGCATGTTATGCTGAAAAAAAATATGTTCAGATTTGTAAATTACTTGTGATGACACTTTGAAGGCTCAAAGCTTATGCAGACGAGATATTCAGATCTCGTTCATATTGTATGCTATTGGCATTGCCAACAGTGGAATAATCGTAAAAAAATAAAGAATATACGCTCTAAGCAGAAAGTATGTGCTCAAGTTATAGAATATGTCCTAGAATGTATGTACTGTGCTTTTTGAGAAAGAGGGCGAGGGAGATAAGGCGATTCTTAAAAAATCCAGAAAGTATGCGGCGTGTACCTCTGTAAACTCTCTACTACATTCATGATTGCCGATTCGTTTTATTTTATGTATGCTAAAGCGAAATACAGCTCAATTTCATAGGAATGGGTTTAAAACAAAAACAAATCAGCGTATGTAGTGGCCAGCATGCACGACCCATTTAAATCAGATTGAGCATATCTGAAACACACTCGAAACGACAGATTGTATTCCATTATTGGCGTTTTCTGGATTTTTATGTATCTTTTTTTAAGTGAGAATACCCCAATTTTTTATAGAAAACCTCATCGCATGCATTGAAAACAGATGTAGATATTATATTATTATATATATTAATTATTTTGTTCTATCTATTTAAGGGCATAGCACACCATATAAAAAAATCCCTCATTCTACTCAACAATCATGATTTGCGCCAATTTTAGGTACTAAATTGATGTGTATATTCTTTACGTCATTTCAAAGAGTTTAAAATCTCTTTCTTATTTTAGCGCTTTGTTTAACCCCTTGAGGGGCGGTGATATATATTATATACCACCTACGATTGATGAAGATTTACACCAGAAAAATGTTATTAAATTTCACTTTTCTATCTTTGGTGAAAAACAGTCGTGAAATTGCTTTTCCTCTTTTTGATATAACTTTATTACAAATTTCCGGTGGGAGTTCAGAATTACTCGAACGCAATTGCTTGCCCCTCAAAGGGTTAAGCAAATTTTATTTTAGCACTTTGTTAGCTGTATTCTTCAAATTTTATACTTATGCGTGACTGTTTTGTATAGTTTGATTTCCCATTTTTAACCGTATATAGAAATTTGTATGTAATATTTTGCAAATGTACCATTCACCTTGCTCTTTTTCATCGTTTCAGTTTGTGACAATATATAATCAATTAAAGATAGAATCTCTTTTTACTTTTAGCATATTATTTTAAAAACTCTGTTCTAAGCAATATCGCTCAGACTAATCCCTCTGAGGAAAGTCCTAGTTATAGACTAAATGTTTTGATTATTTCAAGCTCCCATTATGTTGATTCCTGATCCTCAATCTATAAAAAACATTACTCATTGGTTCAGTTTGTCAAATTTCTTATTGATTGCGATTACAACAGCTTTCGGTAAATTGTATTGCTGACTATAGATCCGTCGGAGTTAAAATTTGGTTTTTAATTTGCCTTTGAAGACATTGAAGCTAACCATTTTACGATGTTTCCCTATTCCTTCACAGTGTGATTTCCCATGACTTGTGACAAAAAAGTTCCACTCTGCAGAAATTCCAAAGTCAGTTTGGTGATAACAAAGATTCAGAAATTTTTTTTTAAATTCTTGTATTGCGCAGAGGATTCATCGCTAAAATAATGTATATGCGTAATTTCGTCAAAGCTTTTTTTCAGATGCTCCATTAGTTTTAGTAAAAATGTATGTACAGCATATGTACAGCAAATGTAAGTACATAAAATCTTCAATTGTCATCTGCTTCGTTTCTAACGTGTCATGATCTGTGTGAACCCATTTTTTAAATTCAACGGCGTCTTCTGGATCACTATCTTCGAAAATACTTTCTAAAAAATTTTTTAAATCATCTGTTCCAGAACATTCTTCGAGCGATGAAGCATAGAATCTTTAGAATTCAAGTCACAAGCTGTATTACGTATAAGGAATTTATAATCTACATCAGTTGGGCAGCTTGCTAGCATCAACTTTACATTTTGATGCATTTTACACACAGATTGGGAATGTGAACCTGATGCAACGGCAGTCACACACTATTTTGGTTTTAACTCGTAAAATTTGGAGAATTCGCTTTCCGGTTCATTACTACTTCGATAGACTGCAAACATTTCTTTCAAATTGCTTAGTAATGCTTCTGTATCTGAACTTTCCCTCCATCTATCCGAACAGAAATGAAATCTTTTATTCCTGTACACATTAGAATAAATTCTTCATCTTGAAAAAAATTTAATACTCTTTCTTTCATGTTTTCTGGCAACTTTTTTCCAAACTTTGCTCAAGGTAAAGCCAATATCCCAATGTCTGCTCTTAATTTTCGCGCTGCTTTTACCATTCTTTCTGAAACCTCAAACTCTTCCATAACCTTTTTTATTGTGCAACTTTGAGGTGACATTGTTAACAGTAGCGCAACCAAGGGGGTGGTTTTGGGGATAAAACGCCTCCCAGAGCTGAGAAAGATTGCTATAATTGCCGCTTATATGAATCAAGACCAAACTTAATATTTACATGTTTTGGCGTATTTCGGAATCCTTCGCTTTATTGAATCCCATTTCTTTTAATAAAGTGATTCAATTAAATGGCGAAAATTCAACTTAAAATAGTGAAAGGTCATATTACATGGATTAGAGTAGTAAAAATTGTTTATTTGAACTAAATTACTTTTCTGAGGCATAATATGCTAAAAGAATGATGATTTCCTGCCACACAGATGCTCTTTGAGTTTAACTATTATACAGTGAATATTCTAGTTAGTGCTGATTCTATTAACCGGCGATTCAAATAACCGGAAATCACCTTTATTAGAAACTCAAAACCCCCCTAGAACCGAATTCTGGCTGCTCCACTGATTGTTAATATTTGTATTTGTTCTGGACGTTTTGACAACTGTAACTTCTTCAATTCTTTAATTAGCTGTTTGTAATCTAAACAGTCTAGGTATTGGTTGCATGTAGTAGGTTGTCTTAATTTACATGGATCTATACCAGCAATAAGAGCTATTTTCTTTGAAATCACATCTTCAGTTTCATTTATCTTTCGCTTTTCATAGCTTTTAATATCTCTTATTCATGTTCGTTGAAATTTCAAAGGAGATAAATCAATAGCTGTTAGACTTTTGTTCAACGTTAATGTTACATATTTCATCTTGCTCCAATTCGCTAGAAGAAGAGGACCACGTTGTTTTTGTTTCTTTGAATTCTTTTCTGCATGATCTACATATTTTTTGGCCTGGTTTGACATTTTCTTAGTTAAATCTGTCAAATGATTAGAAATTTCTAAATTGATGGACCGCAAAGATTTTCGTACTCAATGATTGACTTTAGTGAAAGGATTACAGTATGTTCGCTGAAGAAACTCAAATTTCTTCAAAATATGCAAAAGCAATGTTTCGTGATGAAAGCATATTTGAGAATTTTCTTCAAGATGCAATAAACGTCGGCGATTAATTAACTCCTATTCTTCAGCGGAAAATTCTTTAAGAAGCTTAAAATCTTTATGGCACAATAAGTCGTCAAATGGCACTCAGAATTATCAGCACAACCAATGCTGCATTGACTCTGATCATAATCATGAGAATCCCTAGAGCTAAAATCTTGATACAGAATGTTTTAACAGTAATGTAAAGCATAAACTGAAAGAGAAAAGGAATATTTTTGTATAAATCTTCTTAAACATCCAAACCCCAACCAGGAGCTAGTATTGCCTGGTCATTGGGTATAACTCATTGGCAATGCGGTTATAAATCGCTCATAATGGTGAAGGGGAAGTAACTGTGACCAGAGAAATTGATAATTATTATATGTATTAATCATTGTAATAAAAAAGAATGTTTCAAAATATGTTGAAAGACCCTGTCGTAATACAAATCTTTCTTCTATGTATCTGGATTATCTCGTACAACGGGTTTTTGAATTTTATTATTTTCTTTCTCTATCTCAGAGGCCCAAAATGAAATAAAGTTTTTTTTTTTATAAATTAAGATATGCTCTTTTCAGTGGTACTAATTATAACCAAATCAGAAGTGTCCCTTTTGAGATATATGCTTTTGAATATGGGGCAAAATCGACGATTTTTATTTTTTATTAGATTTTGAACATTAATAATTTAATGAATATTTAAGCAATCAAAAAACAACTACAGCGGCTTTACGATATATCCATAGGTAATTAGTTTGTAAAGCGAGAAATTTTTAAAATAATATTTGTAGTAGTTACAGCATGTTAAAGTAAGGATAAAATTCAACCAGATTGGCCGTACGGCCTACTTTGAGGCCTAGTAGTCACGATAGTTTTGATTTGTGATTTTTAATACTGCATTTACATTTTTTAGCATAAAAAGTTGTACTAGATCACCTATTTTAAATAAGTAAAATTTCATATATCATGAGCAATATGATGCCAAACTTCATGATTTGGCCGTTTTTTCTACAACCATGAAATAGTGATTGGCACAAATGGGCCCCTGGTGCTCCAACTATACAACTTTTTGCACTGAAGAGTTTCCAAATGTTCATCATATACCTACATGTATATTCTGTATCAATTTCATAAAAATCGAAGGGGGTCGAGCGGGAACCATGCCAAAATTTAGGACACTTGACATGGAATGACCCTATAGGCAATGAGATTTCTAAATCTAAACGATATATCCCTTATTAGATATTTAACGAAAAGAATACAATAATGGCTAAGATACATACAATTTATTAAAAAATAATTGCAAATGATATTTTGACATTAGTGTTTTTCTGATAGGCTTATAAAGAAAAAAGGTGACAAAAAATTTTGACATTATGTAATAATATATTAGAAAGATATATACTTCAAAAGACAATTTTTTAAATTCACAAATATATAAATATATATTTGTGTGTGTGAGTGCGTGTATGTATGTATGTTTCGAAAATAAAACTTTTTTTAATTTTTTTATTCCTCATTCCATTGCTCTTTATTATATTTGTACTACACGCTAATCATGAAATATTTATTGCCTTCATGTTTAATTTTAACAATTTAACTCGTAACTACTTTTCATAAATATGTATTTTTTAAATCCAAGTAGTTATGTTATTTTTTTTTAATTGTTTCAAGTTATACCTGAAATAATAAGATACAAATAAACAAATCTTTTATTTAAACAATAAATCCAGTTTTCTTTATTAGACGAATAACGAAAATTAAAAGGAATGTAATGTCGTGTGATTCATTAAGACTAAAGCGCTAAATAGGAGATATCATTTTATATTACATATTTCTTCCATTCAGCTTATATTGAATTCCGTTGAAAGCAAATCTCCTATATTAAAGTTTACTTATTTCCCAAGGCTATAAACCCCTGCAAAATAACACAAAAAGACGGAGCATCACATCTGTCGCAAATAAAGAAGTTCCGCGAGTAGAAGTTAATATTTAAATAAATTAATCTAAAATCAATTAATCGTACGTTCCCAGCTAATTTAAGGGAATACAATTTTGGATATAATTTGTTGTATATTTTAAACAGTAATTTTCCAAATTGTAAAGATAACTGCATTTCTAATCCAAATTATTATTGTCGCACAAGTGGCGAGATTTTCGTTCATTACGGTGTTATATAAACATCATGTAAAAATGTCGCTGTAGTATATTGATGCAAATACGAATATAAATACCCAAATTAAATACAAATTTCTCCAAATTTTTTTAATAACTCAAATAAAAATTCATATTTTTAATTTTTTTCCTGTGAGTTCTTCTCAAAAAATGTTTCTCTTTTTTTAGATTTAATTTTTTTTCTAAAACATATTCTGCATTAAATATTTTGTATTTTAAAGTCCTACAAGGTGTGAATCAAAATTTAATAGTTCAGACAATGTGAGTATACAAAAATTTTAAAAAATATATATATTGACTGCTAATAAAAAAGACACATCATTTTGGATGCTTAAAGTGTAAAAATTAATTAAATATACATATATTAATTTACAATGAAATACTTTGAAATCAAAACCTTTGTGTTTACTACGGGCAAGAAGATTTTTTAGATCTAGACGATATATCCCCTAATCAATATTTCATGAAAAAAAAAAAAAAAAAAAAAAAAAAAAAAAAATACAATAATTGCTGCTAAGTCTTATACATTTATTTTATATCTACAGATGTTATTTTGACAATGATGTTTTTCTGATAGTCCTTTTTTTTTTTTTTTTTTTTTTTTTTTTAAGTGATAAAAACATTGGGACATTATATTAAAATATACTAGAAAGATATTTACTTTCACAGTAAATTTTTAAAAATAACAGATACATACAAGGTGATTATAAAAAAACTATTCCGACATTTGGGTTCCTAACTATCATACCATTCACAGAAACTGAATGAAATTTTGGGAAAAGATATATTGAGGTATGCGCTGAAGAATGATATGGAAAACAACAGTGTCACTCAAACATTTACGGTAACAGTGAGAAAATTTCGAAAAAATCAAACGGCAAAACCCAGTTTTTCGTCTTGAAATGTGACCTCCATTGTGAACAACCCCATACAGCGTTGGAACGGCAACTGCAACATGAAAATCAGCTGCGGTAGATAGACGTAGCATAAAATAAAGCATTGTATTGTGCTTCACAAATTTTTCACATGACCTCCTTCATATACGATGAGACTTTGTATGCGACAGATGGTGAATAGCACTACAATACGTACCATGGCAAGATCTTGCATCGCAGTTCTGATGGCATCTTTCAAATCAGATGCAGTTTGAGGACGAAACGGATACACTTTGGATTTCAGATATCCCCACAGCCAGAAATCCATTGGTGTCAGATCAGAAGACCTTGGTGGCTACGGAAACGTGAAATGACGAGAGATATAACTCTGTCACCAAACGGTTGACTTAAGACACACGTTTGACAGAAGACTCGACATGTGAGGAGCACCACCTTGCACCCACACAACTTCAGATATAGCATTTTGCCATTGCAATGCGGGAATCGCGTAACGAGTAACATGTCCAGATAGAGATCACTCGTTACTGTACACGTTTGCAATATACCGGCAATAGCCTCTTCAAAAAAGTAAGAGCCGAGGATGAACGTACTCATTATACCACACCACACGGTCACTTTTTCCTCCTGTAATGGACGGGCAAGCACATCATGTGGATTATTCTCTGCCCAGTGCACACAATTTTTTTAAATTCTCGTTACCAGTTAACGAGAAATGGGCTTCATCTATCCACAGAATGCGTAAAGACCAGCTGCTATCTTCATTGTACCAAATAAGAAATTGATTTGAAAAATCCAGTCGTAATTGGTAGTCTCCTGCTTCGAACATCTGGACACCCTGGAATCTATACGGAAACATGTTTAGAACAGAGCGAAGAATCTTGCGTACAGTTGAATTCAGCATATTCAGAACACGCAAAACACCGCGTGCAGTTGCGGGACGAACTGTGCTTATGGCTTGATGAACTTCTGCAACAGCTTCCACAGGAACAAAAGGTCGTCCAGACCGAGGTGGATCGCATGTGCAACCAGTTTTTTCTAATTTATGAATCAAGTCCCGTACAGCTTTCCCAGTGTACGGGCCTCGCCGTAATCCATGGTTGCGGCGGTAAACACACAATGTCTCTGCGGCATTTTGTTCATTCAGGTAATAAATCTTTACGATTTCCCCACGTTCTTACCCTGAAAGCGGCATCTTGTTTGGAATGGCAGAAGGCAACATACGCGGCTCGCCTTTCACAGAGCCTCTTCTTTCATCAAGCGTAACGACGTCAATCATGACTGTGTCTTATTAAAACTCGAAATTTTCGTTTCTTGGTTTCTTCTTCTCGTTTTTTGGAAATCAAATCAGGCTGATATATCAACCGAAGAAACGGTGTGACATGTGACGTAAATGAAACGAACATTAATGTTCTGGTGCACGGCAAAGTCTTTTTTACTTTTTCCTTGCCTAGTTTCGGTGATTTCCATGCTCCAGTTGCCATTCCAATGCTATTAAAGGTTTTTCACAATGGAGATCGCATTCCAATACAAAAAACTGGGTGTTGCCACTTCATTTTTTCGAAATTTTCTCACTGTAACCGTAACTGTTTGAGTGACACTGATGTTTTCCATATCATTCTTGAGCGCATACCTAAAAAGGTCAGTTTCAGTGAATGGTATAATAGTTAGAGGCACAAATGTCAGGATAGTGTTTTTTATAATAACCCTGTATGTATATATACATGTATGTATCTTTAATAAATAAAACTTTTCTTGCATTTTTTTACTCCATACTATTATATTTTGCACTACATCTAATCATAAAATATTACTTTTATGTTTAATTTTAACAATTAAACTCGTAACTACTTTTTTTTATAAATATGTATTTTTTAAATCCAAGTAGTTATTTGATATCTTTTATGATTGTTTCTATATTATAACTGGAATAATAAGATACCAATAAACACTTGTATTATTTAAATTGTAAATCCAGTTTTCTTTTTTAGAAAGCTGGAATAACGACATTTAAAAGGGACATACTGCCGTGTGTCTCATTAAGATGAAAGCGCTATTTAGGTGATCACATTTTATAGTACATATTTCTTCCTTGTCTATTAATTACATTGTTTCCCGTTGAAAGTTAATTTCCGATATTAAAGTTCATCGATTTCTCTTAGGCTATGTGCCCAGACAAATTAACACATAAAAACAAAACGCTACATTTGTTACAAATAAAGCAGTTTATGACTCTTTTGGCAGAACATGTACAAATTTAATAAAAGCTAAAATAAACAAGTTTTCAAAAATTTTAAAGATAACTATAGTTAAAAACTCAAAATATTATTGGCGCGCCAATGGCGAAATTTATTTATTACTGTGTAAAAAGAGCATCAAGTAAAAATGTCAAATCTTGGCTCAATATTCATATGCAATATTCAAAAGACATTTGTATGAAAAATCCCACTGTGAGTTTCTTTTGAAAAACTTTATTGTGTTAAAAAATTATTTTCATGGAATTTTTTAATCTACATTTATTTGTTTAAAATAGCTTAATAAATATAAATTTTATTTTCTTAAAAATTATTTTATAACTAGCGCAATAGCCGAGGTATCTTTATTGAAAGTTATTTTTTTGTTCAACTCAATACATTACGCTATATTATTATCACAAAGTCATTATTTATAACAGTATTATCTACAGAAACAATAATATGAAAATTATGTACATATAATCAAATTTTTAAATTATCGGCATTTTTAAAACAAAAATACGTAATTCCAATCTACATTTTTAGTTGGACACTGAACGCTGAAATAATATTGTTCTTTAAGCAATCCTTAATTTAAAATCCAAATCTTTAATTTGAGTAATTCCTGAACTGATTTCATAAACACGAGTTTTTATTTGCATCATCTTAACCAATTTTATAATCCTAAACTAGACAAGAAACTCCTTTTATTCTGTTTAAATTTGAATTTCTTTATAAGAAAATGCAAATAATATATAAAAACAAACCGCGAGCCTAATTACAATTTGAGTGTTTAGCATATTACAATGTGCAAGGTTGAAAATAATTATCCGATACTAGAATATTTATTTATCCTTATAAATCTTATCAAAATAAAGAACACATTTGACCAAAATAAAGCTTATCAACTGTCCCAATAATAGAAGAGAATAGAAGAATTTGGACCACCGCACTTATTTTCAGATATATCTCACTTAATGTGTGGAATATCTGCAATATTACTAGACAGGGTCAATCTATTTATCTACTAAAAAATAAATATTTATAACAATTTATATTTGAAAATCTTAATGTTTATTTTAATTTAAAGCATTTGTGAAAAGTGGTTCAAATCCAGTAACTGATCGACTAAGTTGGACCCCCCCCCACCCTGTTTCCAAAACCCATTTCCAGTTTTTAGTCCCCAGTTGGACTAAAAGGTGTCAGGTTGTTTTAATGAGTAGGGAATAAAACTAATTTTATTAAAAGCAAAGATCACAATTAATGAACCAATCAAACAAAATGACAGCAATGAAATATGATGAAATTAAATATGTGAATATAAAAGTAATTAGTTTAAACCAAAATGTTTCAAAATATAAATCAAAGTTATCCGTATTAAGAATACAAATTACGGAACTGTTTGCGATTTACTTGAATATCATTTATGAAGTGATTCAAGGCTTCCACATGAATTTTTTTTATTGAATTTTTATTCCAGTGCACACATTATGGAACCATATTTGAAATTCGAACATTGTATCATTTCTGCAAAGCAATACATATCATCACTGTGTTGGTTTTTATTTTAGTTTCTAAATCATTAGTATTTATTTTTCTTTGTAACTTAAGTTTTCTTTATTAATGCATGTAGTTCTTCCTTCCAATCATCTTCTTTATAATCAATTACGTATATTTTTTGAAACTGAATGTTTGATTTGCTTTTTTACTTTCAGAGCTTTGTATTTGCCTTTTTGTTTCGAAAGTTTTACTTTATATGGCAAAGACAACAACATCTTTTTGGCTCCATTTGCAATTTGATTTAATCGAATTTAGCAAGGGATGTGATATTACTAATCATTCTTCTAGCAGTTTTCTTGCAAGTCAATCTCTTCAAATCTTTTTTTTTTCCTTTATTTTTGACAATTTTTGCTGCCACGGATGTTTTTCCTACCAGATTGTTTGTCGGTGAGATTTTCTTCATTTTTCAATTACTTTAAAAAAAGTGTCTAAAAATATACTAAGTATATCTGGCGTAGTTTAGGCAAATCGGTTTCGTCCAATAATGGTCACTGTCCCATTTTTATAGGAGTTAATATCAAGGCTTATAAAAAAACGAAATTAAAAAAATCCTCGTTGACAATATGCGCAATAAACACAGCAGCTTTGATATGTATACAAAGACATAACAAATTGCCATATATATATATATATATATATATATATATGTATATTGTTCGAAAATAGCACGTGTTTGACGGGTACTTCTTCTAATAAATGACATCGACTTACAGCGATTATCGGCAGAATGGTAAAGGTCCAATTAAAGTAGTGGTTCAAATATGGCTACTCTCCCCTATATAAATTATTTTTTAAGAAGTTTATATAAAATTTAGTTTGTTTCTTACATGCATCACGATTCTATTTCTAAATTCTATGACAAGAAATTCAATGATGAAGTTATACTGTAGTGATTTAAAATGCAGCTGCATATTTTAACTTCCAAACACGACGAAATAAGCTTTATTTCATCTTGTTAAATTTGTGAGGAAATAATACGCTGCTGTTGGACGCTATGTCGAGGGTATATGTTAATAGAAGTAAAACACGCAGTATATATGCCGTGCATAACTTTGCAATTTTTTGCGTATTCTTTCAAAATATCAGTAAGAATGTTTTACAACAGTATCCTAAAGGTTTTATTCTGCAGCGGTGGATAATTTCGTCCATTTTAATTCACAGGGAAATCCCAAATTTTATTTTTTTTCATTGTTGATTTCCTAGTAGTACCCCTCTTCGATGTTGATAATTATGATGTCAAATCTTTTCTTTTAAATTCTGAAATTTCAAAGGATTTTGGTAAGTATATTCCTAATTATTCTGTAAAATGTCTAAAATTGAATGTGACTAGTTACCAACGGCCATATAATATACATTATTAGAAAAAACTCGTTGTTCGAACAAAATGTAAAAAAATCTCAAAATACAAATCCCAAAATCATACAAATCAATACAAATCTCAAAATATCTCGGGCGGTTAGGGATCTAGAGGGTTGATAAACATTCATAACCTTTTACATATTGCCGACAAAAACATCCCACACAATTTAATTTCGAAGTCTTTCGCTAAAAATTAGAAAATAACATTTGGCTGAAAATCGTGCCATAAACAGTGGTATCCAACTAGTAATTTTTTGTCAGTATTAATTGTGAAATTGAAGAACTTATCTTTCATATTTTAACGAAAACGAGTATGATATTATTATATATTTTACGAATATATACGATTTTATCCATTTTACCCGATTTAAAATACACCGAAAATTCTCAACACACAAAAACAAACACCATGTCGAACCCATTTTGTTACTAAATTTACAACACATTAATGTATTGTAAATCCGAAAAAAATCATATATACGCAAATATTTTTTGTTTAGTTATTGTACTCTTAATATGCCGCAAAAATATTCCCATTCTAGAAATGTATTCAAAATTTGTGGCAAAGGACGAGCTATCTAGATATAAATGTTATAAAAATAGTGCTGTAAATTTCATTGAAATGGTGTTGTAACTAGTGTTGATGAAATTATTTTCTTACAATAATGTTGTGCTGTACGTCCACTTGTCACCAAATTAACAACACATTGTAAAGGCCACACAATTTAAAACACTATAAAGCAACACATGTAAACACTTTATACGTGGTGTCTTTAAAATTACACAATTAAAGATAAATAATTAAGAGACAGTTTGCTTTTTAGAAAAAAAATGCACGAATTTACTGAGTAAGTTGACTAGTTTTGTCACTAAATATCAATAACTGAATGTTTGGAGAAAATATATAATTTCTAACATATTTTACACAATCTTTTTCCTGCTACAGTAGCAGACAACAGTAACAAGACAATCAAAAACGTTTTCAGTTAGACGCGTTAATTATTATATTCAAGTAGTGTTCCAAATCTGTTACACGAATTTGCAATGTACTTTATATTTCACATTTATTTGATTATATATTTCAATTGTAAAATTCTGCATACAATTTTATAAAAAAGCAATCAATATATTCACAAATTACTTTAAAAATTTTTCCAAATAATTATTTTGTATATCTGAACGTGCAAGATCCAAACAAGCTTCTTTTATTATTTAAACTGGCAATTATATTTCCTTTATGAAAAAATTCATAGAATATTTGAAACAAAATATCTAACTATTATTTCCATTAAGCCTAGAGCACGGATTAGGTCAAATAATTCTATATTACAGATTTCCAATAATCATTTTAATTAAACTGAACGAGTTCAAAAATAATCCCCGATATTAAAATGTATTGATTTCTTTTTAGGCTTGTACCCAGACAAAAGAACACATAAAGACAAAACACCGCATCTGTTACATCTAAAGCTGTTTCCGACTGAAAGTTAAAAAGTTGATGTATGAATTTAGCAGAAGCTAATCTGAAATCAATCTTTTCCACATCCCGGGTTCCTTTTGCTGAAGACCATTTCAGTGATAAGTTGTCTCTCTGCGTCACTGTTCTTACACATTATTAAAGATAGCTCACATAATAAAAAAAGTAGATCTGTATAGAATTCTGTTTATTTGTGGGTTAAAATATATACTCGAAAATAAGGTTTTAAGATAAGATTATATTTTTTAAAAATCCATTTATTTCTTGTTTCTATGCTTCTTGTTTAAGAGTGGTTCTTGGATGTTTCGAAAATTGCAAGCAAATTTTACAGCGGATGTCAAGATTTAAGGTTTTCAGAAATTTATTACTTTTATGTTATTTTTAAGCGTAAACATTTTTAAATGCTACGAAATGCGTTACATTTTATAAATTTAAAAAGTTTCTTCTATCAGCATTGTCATTCAAATTTCGATGAAATTCACTGACATTTTATCAATATGGTTATAAAAGTGTAATTTTTTTAAAGTATTTTATAAAGTAATGAGTTTAAATGATACTAATTTTAGCTCATGACAAAATTATTTGCTTACGTGTTAAGAAATTTACGAAATACGCAATTGTAAAGTTCCAATTAATTATTTTTAAATAAGAAATTACAACTTACAAAATAATTTTAATATTTTAGACATAATTTTATTCAAATTGTTTATTGAAACTATTTATTGTATATCCTTAAAATTTTGCATTAATCGATATTTAATTCTATTTAAATAGAGCAAAATATAAGCGGTCTGTATACAAATTACTTACTAAAAAATTATTTTAACGATGGAATTTCCGGAAACTTTTTTTCTGGGATTATTATATTTACATGCCTTAGAAATCTACATGAGGTGTAAAATGCAGTATAGAAAATGCACATAAAACTATGAAAATAATTACAAAAGTTCACGTATAATATTTAAGACGAGTACTAATTAAAGTACTTTAAAAATCTTCATCTAATATCTGAATACATGCTTATGTATTTAAAACTTACCAATGAAGTGAAAATATATCTAAATCCTGAAATTAGTTTTAAAATAATAATATTATTAAATCTGCCAATAATACAATGAGTGTCATTACTCTAGAAGTACAACTGAATCTTAAAATATAGAATAAAGTTATCAATTAATCACAAATTAAGTAAATAGAATATAGTTAGAAAAATCTCAAGCAATATTTAAAACAAGTACTATTTAAAAGGTTTCAACTTTAAAAGAAATCTAATATGTATATAACATGTTTATTAATTTAAAATTTACTAATCATATAAAATTATTTTTTTTCAATAATGAAATTCGCTGTGAATCAATAATACTATTAAACAATGCGATTAATCTAATGAATTCCTCATATTATTGAATTTTCCGTACTCCAGAAATGCACATGAAGCTTAAAATGCAGAGTACAGTTTCATTTAATTGATCAACATATTCAATGGACGATAATTACATAAATTCGAAACCATATTTAAAACAAGTGCACTGCAAACGCACTGAAATACTTTTGCAACACTAACTGAACATAAAAATCAACACTTCTGACTAGAATCGTATTCGATTGTGCTGTTTCGATTATGCATGGTTCTGTTCATTTTTAAAATTGTGTAATTTTAAAGGCACCATCTTGAAAATATCTTGAAGATTTGTTGCATATGTTGTTTTATAGGGTACTAAATTGTAAAAGTTTACGATGTGTTGTTAATTTGGGGAGAAAGTCTTGTGCTGCACAACATTATTTTAAGAAACTATTTTCATCAACACTATTTACAACAGTTTTCTACACAATTAACAACATTATTTTTAGAACACATTTCTGAATAGCAATATTTTTGCAACATATTAAGAAGTTATTTCTAGAGAGCAGCACTTTTACAATATATTAAGAACACAATCACAACACAAAACATATTTCGCAACATAATAATGTGTTGTGAATTTGAGGACAAAAGTGTTCTAAAATGTGTTTATTTTTGCGTTTTGAGTTTTTGCAGTGTGCCAATTAAATTGATTTCAACTTTTTTTGTCTAACATGTATAAAACATACTTATATATTTAAAATATTTTTAATGAATTATTTTTTTTCAATTCTAAAATTAATTTTAAAATTGTAACACTATTAAATCAAGCGAATAATGCAATGCTTGTTTCAGACTGTTATATATTTTTTACTCAAGGAGTACACAAGTAACTTAAAATAATGAATAATGTTTCCTTTAGAGTACAAGCATATTAAATTGAAAATAATTATCTAAATCCGAAACAATATTTAAAGCATGTACCAATTAAGAGATTTCAACATTCTTTATTTTATATGTATAAAACTTACTTATGTATTTGAAATTTATTAATGAAATGTTTTTTTTTTCAATTCTGAAATTCGTTTTTCAAAATTATTACGCTATTAAACTATGCGTTTAATTAGATGCATTTTTCCTATTACTATATTTTCCTTTACTAACCTTAAAACCAACCTTAAAGCTTAAAATACAGAATAAAGTTTCATTTTAATGATAAAAAGATATTAAATGGAGGATGATTACACAAAACTGAAATATTAAAGCAAGTACCAGCTTAAAATACAGAACAATGCTTCTTTTTTAATCACAAACATATTAAATTCAAGATAATTACATAAATCCGAAACAATATTTAAAACAAGTACCAAATAAATTATTTCAACTTTCTTTGACTAATATGTTTAAAGTATATTTATGTATTTAAATGTTTTAATGATTTTCTTAAATTTGAAATTCGCTTTAAATTACTAAAATTTCTAAACCATGCAGTTAATGCAGTGATTTCTTATATTTTTATATTTTTCTTACTTTAGAAATAAACATAAAGCTTAAAATAGAGTTTTTTAATGACAAATAATATATTTGTAGAATATAATTACCGAAATCCGAAACAATATTTAAAACAATTACCAATTAAATGATTTTAACTTTATTTATTTAATATGTATAAAGAAGGTTTATGTATTTCAAATTTATTAATGAAATAAAAAAATCAATTTTGAAATTCGCTTTAAAATGATAACTCTATTAAATCACGCGATTAAAAGAATAATTTCTCAGATTATCATATTATCCTCTACTCCAGAAATACAGAATGAAGTTTCCTTTTAATCGCAAATATATTAAATTGAAGATAATTGCATAAATCCGAAATAATATTCAAAACAAGTACCAATTAAACGATAGGAACATTTTTTGTCTAATAGATATAAAACATATTTAAATCTTATTAAGGAAATAAAAATATTTCTTTTTTCTATTTTGAAATTCGTTCCAAAATAATAACACATTAAACCATGCACTTAATACATTTTGTACCTCAGATTATTATTTTATTTTCCTTATTCTAAAAAGGTACATTAACCTCAAAAACACTGAATACAATTTCCTTTTAATGTCAAACATGCTAAATTGAAGATAATTACCGAAATCCGAAACGATATGTAAAACAAGCATCAATTAAAGCTTTTCGACTTTCTTCATTTAATATGTTTAAAACGCATTCGTGTATTTAAAATTTATTAATAATTTTTTTTTAATTTGTTTTAAAACAATAACACTATTAAATCATGCGAAAATTGCAATGCATTTCTCACATTATTGTATTTCTCTCACTCTAGAAATACACATGAAGCTTAAAATACAGAATAATGCTTCTTTTTAATCACAAAGATATTTAACTCATGATAACTACATAAATTCAAAACAATATTCAAACAAGTAACATTTAAATTATAGCAACATGCCTTACCTAAAACGCCGAGTCTATAATTAAGAGTTACAACTACAACTCCGCCAAAACTTGCCAAAACGCTGCCATCGTAAGGATTTCCCGAATTCCAGTCATAAGATTCTCCATGAATATACACCATCACTGGTAATTTAGTAGGTTCTCGGCCAACTGGAAAAAAAAGTTTTGTCGTTTAATAAAGTTGAATTCATAATTTTAATTGAAACTACACATAATTTAACTTAAAATTATGTTTAATGAAAGTTATACAATAATTTTTATGAGTGTTAGCAAATAAAATATATCTGCTTTAAGGGGGTCCGGTACACATTTTGAAATAATTATTATTTATTGAGTTACATTTTTGAAATTTTGTGTAATGATTAACTATATTATTTGTAAACAAAATCACATAATAAAATAGCTTTTAATTCTTGTAGACTTGATAAACTGTCCGTTTGAATTAATATATTTTGAAAGTTATTTGAATCGGACCAGATTTTTGCGTCATAAATAACTAATAATATTCTGCTTGAATAAAAACTATTGTCATTAATTAAGACATTTTGATATGTTTGGATTAATCAACTATTATAGTAAGCACAAAAGGTATAGTCTGTTCCAGATTCAGTTTTTGGGCCATCGGTGAATATTTCCATTAAATTAGTTAAATTCAGAATTATATCAGTTATATGAATTTTTGCTGTTACCGTTACATAAAAAAATCTAGGAATTCAAGTTTTCAGAAAGGGCTTAGTAACTTTACAGATTTTTTTTGTTTCACTGTGTAAAATGAAGATAGTTATAAGTTATATTAAATCAATATTAGTGGAAAAAAACAAACCTATCTTTAAATATATATATACATACACATATATGTATATATATATACTATAAAATTGAAACCCCAAATATAAGAATAATATAGGGTAATAATAAATAAATAGATAACCAAGCAAATAGGATAACAAAAATGCAGAAACCTATATAAACATTATAAAATGTTATAATAGATTATCTGTTAATAATCTGTTATAACTAAAGTTTAAAGATAATACTTAAACATTACGAATTTTAATTAAGAGCAACTATTTATTAAATGACATGCACATTAAAAAATATGTGAAAAAATATAAAGAGTGGAAATAAATGTATAACAAGTAAATTGAATAAACTACAGAATCATTTATGAGCTTGAAAAATATTTAAACGAACCATCAATTGAAATAAATTGTTGAATCATATCAGAGATAATTATTTTAAATACTTTATGCTTTCTCTTCATTTTTATTTATTATAAAGACAGTAACTGCAATCTCAACATATTCAACTTGTTGTGGTTCTGAAATTTTCATAATCAAATTGATTATCTTACGTTTTTTTAAGAAAAATTAAATTTTGGTAAATTTAGGTAAATTTTTCTAAGGAATAAGAATTTTAATTTCCCAATTAATAAATATTTTCAACAATACAGTATAAAAGATTTTAGTAGATTTAAATCAGAATAAAATAATTTTTTTTTCGGAAGAATTTTGAAACAATATTTGTCAAAATATATTCTTCAAAAGAGAAAAACAGTCTAATCTCTTATTTTTAATTAGTTTTAAATTTTCATACTTTTACATTTTAAGTTTCATTCCTGTTAAGAAAAAATAACACATTATTTTTTCACCTAATATTTTCATGGTTTTTTGTACAAAATGTACAAAAATGAAAATGTAAGCAATTCTTATGTGTTTAAGCTATCATTAAGCTGCATTTAATATTAAGAAAGGATATTTACATTAGTGCTCAGTAAAAAAAAAAAAAAAATAATAATAATAAAAATAAATTTTAATAAACACGCTTATCTAAAGAAAAAAGACTTCACTGCCCTTCCCCCAACAAAAATTCAATTTATCTTAAATTTATACAATTTGTATTATGTGTTATAAATTATGTCAAAGTGTAAACGAGATCATTTAGTTTTCCTAATTTTAATAAATTCCTGTTAATTGTGTGCGCAAAAAAGTAGATTTTCTCTATGTTTAAAAATTTATTTTTTCATAAATTGGAAAGTTGAAGTCTCGCTTATTTTTAAGATTTTATGAATCAGTACATGAAGATCCGCATGCGGAAGTACCAAATTTGTAAAATCAATATATATATATTTTAAATGTACTGCGATTTTCAAATCTTAGCAAAAAGAATGTTTTTTTCTTTCCGTTTCACGTGGTTTGCCGAGGCAAAAAAATAAAATTCTGGATATGATTTGGATGAAGATTTTTTTTAGACTCATAGCAGCTCAGCTGTTCTCGCGAGAGATCAAAAACTCGAGAAAAAGAAAAGAAAAAAATAACAAGATCTAGAATGAAGTTAAAACAATTCTGGAATTAATTACCAAAATAAAAACACATACACGTTTTTCTCATGATTTATTTAATCCGTTAATTTCTGTTACATACATAATTTTTAAATTTATTTAAACGTTGGCAACAATTAGGAAAGAAAACACAACAACAAAAAAATGAGCTGATAACATTAAAATAAATATTTTAATTAAAATAACGGTTTTTTTAAAAAACTATTATGATTTGTTGTGTGACAAGAGGTATTCAGCGGTAGGTGCACAAAATTTGAACGCTCAGACTTGTATTGTTTTTGTGTACGGACTCTGTGACAGACTGACAGACAGACATAGGACAGAGACGAATAGGGTTTCGTCAGATGAACGAAGCCTAATAAACTAAAAAATTCCAAGAAATTGTTGTTTTTTATTTATTTCAATCTTTCATAGTTATCAGTTTGATAAATAAATTTAAAACTGAAGTTAAATATATATATATCTATAAATAGATACACATAGAAAAACTCTCGGGTTTGAAGAAGTTACAGCAAGACAATCACAAGTCATTAGAAAAATATATTTTGGTAATTTTTCATCTTATACACTGTAAAAAAATCTGTAAAGGTACTACACTTTATCTAGGAAATTGGGATTCCAAAATCTTTTCCTGTAACGGTAACAACAAAAACTCACGTTTTAGAATCGGTTACATGGATTTTTCCTGTTATCGTTACATGAAAAGTTCTTGCAATCCCAGTTTCCTAGAAAATGTTTAGTACCTTTACAGATTTTTTTTTACAGTGTAAAAACATTGTCTAGTGTAACATGATTTAGCAATTTACACCAAATTACCTCACGGCAAGATTTAATTGTATACAATTAATTTACAATTATTATAATTATTATAATTATTTACAATAAATTTAACCACGTTTGTAATATAGTAAACTGGTGTGTATTGCTTTAAGCCAAAATTGCCTTCTTGTTTTCCTTTAAGATTTAAATGTAAATACTTATGTACTAAATTAAAATTAATTTTATGCGCAGAAAATATTAATATTTTTGTTGTAAACCTTGTATTGTAACGATTTTTATTTACAATTTATTATAATTACTTAAAAAAAAAAATAACAGTTTATTCATGATCTGCCTATATATTGTGAGAGAGAAAATAAAGTAAAGAAAACATTTTAAAATGGTTCTTAAAAAGTTAAACAATTCAAACTCTAAAAATGAGCCGATAAATTATTAAACTAAACTCATTTTGTTGGATGAAGCCGTGCATTTATTATATTAAAAATAGCATTGAATGAAACTATAAGAGTGTTTAATATTAAAGGCAAGGTTTTCCAGTTTTCAATTTTAATTATTACAAAATATAGTAAAAGAAATTTCCACATTTTTAAAAATAAATATTGGTTGATAATATTAATTTAATATTAAAGCAGTTTGAGATAACTTTTGACATAATTTATTAATAACATATTGAATAAAATGTGCATAAAGGAGTGTTAGGGAAGATAAATTTACCTCTCTTTACCTAACGTTAATTACATAAAACTTAATTATAGAAAAAAAGTTTTTATAATGTAATTTGCTGATTTAGGAAGTTTTTCGTGATGAGTAAAAAGATAAAAGTAAAAATTTCGCTGTGTAAACGTTTGTTTCCTCGATAAATATTTTCTTCCAGAAACTAACATTTTTTACACTAAAGTAATTTTATCTGTTTAATTATGTTGCTTCAGTTATGAGCAATTAAAGGCTAATTTGCGCTAAAGATTTGTAAAGCCTTTCATTTTTTTAAGTGTCTTGAACAAAAAAAAAAAAAAAAAAATCATATGTCTTTACGTTTTAAAATGTTCGTTTATTTGTTACAAGCAAACACCACGGCTTTACTTGCGTAATTTTTTGAAATGTGCAAGTGATATTTGTATATTTAATTTATATTAAAAGAAATTACACTTTTAGGAATAATTCAAAATTTACCATGTCTGCATTTTTTATTAATCTTCATTACTACACTGGATTTGTCAGAAATGAGAGTTAAATAAATATAAACTAAAGCTAATTCTAAAAAAAAATTACAATTAAAAAAATATTTTGAAACTTTTACCCTCAATTTATACGCTTTTTTCAATAATTTTTTGAAGTTGTGAATTTTCCTGAAACAATTTTCTTATTATGCATTTACATCTAATAATTTATGTCAGCTTGTCAAATTCTAAGCTTCTTGCCTTACGGTCTACCATCTATTGAGGGGTAAAGGAATCAACATAAAATTACTATGTTAAAACAGGAACTACCATCATGAATTTTCAAACATTAATTTTGAAATCGATTTCAATTTCTTAACATTAAATAAAAACGTAATTTTAAAAGTTTCTAAAGTCATTTTTATAACGTTAGTTGTTTCTGCCATGTAGGTGATAGTGGCACTGTCAAAAAATATAGTTCGTGTAGTATCAAAGATTGTCACCATTGATCTGACATCATTACATTTATAGTTAATTATTTCTTGAGATTGCATAAAAATCATATTGTAGGAACTTTTTAGAATTTTTTAGCTCTTTCTTTTTAAATCTCTAAACGCTTCAATCTATTTCTCACAACGTTTAAATTTCAAATTAACTTTCTACAGTTCTCAGATAAGATGTATATTTTATAAATAACTACTATGCTATATTTAAATTTTAAAGCCGCCTTAGCATATTTTATTTTTATTTTTTTTGCTCCTGTTATCCTTTAGTGATAGGGCATCCACAAAAAATATAGCTATGTTCGAGTATATTGTGTCATCTCTAATTTGCAACTAATATTATCCAGGTAGCACAAAGTTTTCGGCCAATATCAAAATGAGATACTGACCGATATCAAAATGTAATATTGGCTAACGTTAAATCACCCCTCTCTCCCTTCTCCTTAAAGGATACCCACGAATATTATTTTTTGATATTTAATAATGTTAGTCAATATATCCCCTTATCTGAGAATATTAGTTTATAACATAAATTGACATTTTTCTGTCATTACTGAATATCATTATTTGATGAATTTTTATATAATACTCGAGAATAACATTGTAATATGAAATTATAACTTTTTACGATATTAATTTCTTTTATAAACCCCAACAACTGCGATTTGCAAATCTGGTGAATATAAACTTTCCACCGAGCTGTTAGGGTTTTGTGGTCAAGACATTTCTAGTTTTCACTTTGAAATCTGGTTCTGTAAGATAAAATATCATGCGAAAGTCTAGTAAAAAAAAAAAAAAAAAAAAAAAAAAAAAAAAAAAAAAGCAGTATAATTTTCTGTTAACGACGAAAAACTGTTTGACAAAATAATAATTTAATTATTTCAAATACTCTTCTATTTGCAATCGACTTTTCATTCTTTTAACAAAGATTTCTTAAAATGTCACTTTTTCTAATTTAGTTTCTTAGACATTTAAAAAGTAATTATGTTGAAATGTAATCAATTACTTTTGAATATAAAAATTTTTAATTTCATAAAATTTAATTCAAATCATTCATTTCAAAATATTAAGTATGGCTTTTAAAGTATTAAAAGATATTATTATTTGTAGAAAATTCCAGTCATAGAAGAGTTGGATTTATTTACTTTATGGAACTATGAAGGAGAGGAGTAGATAAAAATGGCGTGTTCCTTATCTCATCCTGCGCCTCCTTTATTAACCGCATCTTCTATTTGAGATTATTCATTGGAGTGCTTTCACTCAAAGTCAATAAGGCGGATGTTGGAGAGGCTGAAAGATTTCGATTTTTGGATTCTATTGGAGGCCTGAAATACCTAAACCTCTCTTTCATAGCTCCATGGTTTAAATACGTCTTTAAATGTTCAAATATGTAAAAAGAGTGGTATGCTTTTACAAAAAAATCTAATAAATGATTTAAAGGAAATGCCTATAAAGTAGAAGACATAATTCAACTTTTTTTATACTAGCAGATGTAAAACTATAATCTTGATTCTAGTTAGAATGCATGTATATTCAAATATTGTATTCGAAAATGTATATAGATGGTGCACGCGTACATATGAAAAGT
This sequence comes from Maratus speculifer, assembly GCA_964019185.1. NCBI lineage: Eukaryota > Metazoa > Arthropoda > Arachnida > Araneae > Salticidae > Maratus > Maratus speculifer. The sequence continues at coordinate 164,237,262 of OZ025298.1, forward strand.
AATAGGTCATGAACCCTTTAATAGTAGTACTTTTAGTGATAACATTATGTATAATCTAAGGATACAGATATTCTCTTGTTTCATTTAACATCTAATAATTATTCGTTTGTTAACAAATATAAACAGACCAGTTCTCTACTGTTTATAAATCCAATTAAGATTCTAAGACATACGATACCTGTATTTTCTTATCGCATGTAGTTAAGTCAAATCCTTCTGGAACACTATCAGATTTTTTTTTTTCAATTGTTAACGTATAATATTGATTAACCAATTACATAATATTTCACGAACACAATTAACAAAATGTATAAAACATTTAGAAATACAGGATGTTTGTAAAAGAACTCCAGGCTTTTAAAGCAATTTTTTGTAATTCAGTTATAAAAATAATCTTACATGTATTTACTTCAAGGTAAATTTATCAAGATTTTTGTTATTTAGCAGATTACAATGTTTGGTCAGTTTGCGGCATGCTACATATAGCGTTGCAAAGGTTAGAAAAAACCCGGTTTAAACCCGGGAATAAACCGGGTTTTTAGGAATAAATCTGGAAAAATCTCGAGATGTTTTGGAATAATTCGGTTTTTTGGGAATAAACCTGAGAATAAACCTGGTCTATTGGAAATAAACCCTGGAATAAATCGGCTTTTTGCAACTCTAGCTACATATAGAAATGGCATTCAACCTGTTCTCACTTCATTCCAAAATTTCTATATTGATGATTGCCACACAATTCATTATCCTTTGCCTGAGATGATTCACACTTTGCATTTTCTATGTGTAAACAGGCACCACATATTTTACATGTTTACAGAAATAGAAGTCTAATGCAGTCAGATCAACTTCCCTTTTATTTAAATGAGTATAGCAACTGGCGATTGGTAATGTTGGTATACGCCATCCAACCATACTCGCGCCGGAAGTTCCGCTATACAGTCATAAAAGATGCAATTTCTATAAGCATAATAATGCACTGAGATTCCTATTGCACTTCCTTAACTGAATGGAATGGTGGAATGACCGCCTGTTAGGTTAATTCAATGTCAATGACGTACAGCGCTACTTAGTATTGAAAAAACAAACTGAATCTTGTGTGGATTAAATTTAATGAACAACAATTTTCTTTAAATTTAACCCGTCTGACTTAACTCACACCTTTAACTCGATGTGACTTTTTGAAACACCTGAGTTATTTTATGTACACCCTGTATTTCAGAGACAAAAAAAATGTTGCGTTACCTTGATTATTTGTTTTTAATACATTACTTACTGTTCAACATAAAATAAATGCATTAAAACCTGCAAGTTTGAACTTCTTTGCATAATAACACCATTTCATCTATTAAATAATTCAGAAAAAAATCAGTACTTTAATCAGTACATATACTTTTATTTATTTATTTATTTATTTTCTTTTTTTCTTTTCGTTTGCGATGTTATGTTGCTATATTATCATCTTATCCTTAAAACTTTATTTTCTTTTTCAAAAAAATCATACAATTTACATTTTTTATTCATTTTAAGTAATGCTTCATTTGAATTTTCGTTACCTTAGTTAATTTGGCTGGATCGAAAATGTAATTTAGAAGAATTCCCAAAAGTGCGTTTTTGCTTTAAGTTCAGTGATTTATTTCATCCAGATAAATTTCTTCTAGCTATAAATTAGAAAAGTGTTTCATTTATTACACTAATTTCATATTTATGTAGAAGTTTTTTTTTCTTTTCTTGAAAATCGATTTTAATATTATTAATGAGGCATCTACAATTGTCAAGAGGAGAAATTTAAATACGTTTTCTTTATATTTTCATTTGGATATTATAAAAAAAAATAGTTTTATATTAGTCTTACAAAATATGGATTCATTTATTTTAGAAAGAAATTACATGAATTTTTTATATTCTACTTTTGATTTTTAGGTAATAAACTCAAATTTAATATTTGAAATTTTAGAAGCATAGAAAATAATTTCAACATATTATTTGTGTAGATGTATGTGTGTATGAGTAGATATAGACATGGCTAGTACATTTTATAACAACTTTCATGTAAATCACTTTACCTAAGATTTTAAGCAATTAAGTCAGAATAGAATTTTATTATGATTTTCATCCATAAAACTGCTATTTTCTATAAAATATTTCTGGTGACATAATAATAATTATATTTACGCTCTATAATGAAAGAAATCTGTTATTCTATTAGTAAAATATATGTGAAAAATATAGATATAATAAAAAAAATTTAAAATTTTTTAGATTATTATTAAACTAGTCAGATGTGACAATCCCTAAACTTTCTTCGATATTATGCATGTTAATACTTTCTGAAAAATACAGCATAGCAGCACCACTGACTAGGTGGTTTAAATCAAAATCTAGTCAGAGGCATCTTATGTCAACTTATAACTGAATCTGAAGTTTGATGAAAATTCATGCATTAACTTTTAAGATAAAACTATTACAAAATCTTTAAAAAAAAGCATAACTTAAAAAATAATCAGCGTCAAATTATGTTATATATTCTAGTGTAACAGAATCTGAAATTTGATGAAGTACTCTGCATTAGTTCTTTAGATATAGTTATCTCAAAAATCGTGCAAAATGTAGCATATCAACGCCACCTATTGTGCAGTTCACACCAAAACCTTATCAGTGGCAAAGTATCTCAAGGTATTGCGGAATCTGAAGTTTGGTAAAATTCTGTGCATTAGTTCTTGAGATATAGCTATCATGAAAATCACGAAAGACGTAGCATAGCAGCGACACCTGCAGGCTAATTTACACCAAAACTTAATCAGCGTCTATGTATATAAAGGTCTCACAGAATCTGAAGTTTGGTGAAATTCTGGGCATAAGTTCTTGAGATATAGAAATCATTAAAATCATAAAAAAACGTAGTATAGCAGGCCAATTTACACCAAAAACCAATAGGCACTAATTCATATCAAGTTCTAACGGAATATAAAATTTTATGAAATTTCGAGGATTAGTTCTTGAGATAGAGCGCCCAAAATTTTTTGTCACATATAGACAGACAGACAGACAGCCTAACAGACTCACAGACAGACATTTTCTAAAAATAGTCAAAACGTGTTCAAGACCTTCTAAAGCGCATAAATTCGTCGAAAACCGGAAGTCGAAAATTTTCATGAATCCAATACTTTCTTCTTGTAAAAATAGAAGAAAGTAAAATGGAAAGAAACGTCAAGTCTGACATTGGTGTGCGGCAAAACGCAAATTATTACCGAAAAGATTAGTATCATTTATTATATATAAAATTGCATCTAATCGTTATTACTGAAATTCAATAGTAATTTTTTATTATTACAGACTAATAAGGAAGGCGTACTTATTGGGCATACTCAGAATATCAGAAAAATACTAATTAAACTATTCATGTATGTAGTAAAGTAATCAGCCAAATTTAACCTCAGAATTAGAGCAAAAAGTCTGTAAAAATAATATATTTTCGAATGTTAGGCGTGAAATGACGAAAGTGCAGCATAAGCATCGATTTTTATCACCAAAAACAAATGATTTTAATGCATTTGACAATTATTTATTAATGAATTTTTAGAATGCGTGAAATGATATTTAATAAACTTAAAATTAAACAGTCAGATAATACAACATATAAATACATATTGTAGTATACATTTTACTAGTTGCAGCAATTATTAAATTAAGCACTGAAAAAATTTCCTATAAAAAAAAATACATCGAGTATATATATTGTTGGTGTCCGAGATTCATGAAGCAGTTCTTTAGTGTTGTCAAGTGAAAATAAATTCGCACTAATATATCCTTTTTGCTTTATATTAACAACTTAAAGAAACATTTAGTAAATTGAAAAAAACAAGATACAGGAATGCAGTTTCCTGCTGCGGTTGCGGGATTAAGATATCCAAGTATGCGACACAGTAAGAGAAATATAAGCACCGTGTGTGCTTTACAAAAACATAAGAGAAACTGAACTGAGTTCGTTCACAGTAAAATGTTGTCCTTGAAGTAATCAACACAAAATGATTTCGCAATCCTGTGCAATCATCCACTTATGAATTGTTTAAATAAACAATGATATTAAATATTTCATTAATGTCACTTTTGAATAATGGATTAATTTATAGTTTATAAATATTATGGTTTTAAAGTAAACAGTTAATGTAATTAATGTCACTTCTGAAATATGAAGTAATTTGATGTTTATCAATATTACTGTTTTTAGAATAAACACTTTAAGTACTTAAACACACTCCCACCCTATCAGGCCTTAGTCCTGATATATAGGAAGGAGCGCTAATTTGTGTACAGGTCGTCTCAAAAACGATCCTCTACACTGTATGGTCACAACACGGACATGTCCGTCTTTTCCTGGGTGCACCTCTGTTACCCGGCCCAATGGCCAAGAGTCTGGTGGCTGGGTATCATCAAGGAGTAGCACAACTTGTCCAGGTTGAAGATTACGTTGCTCGACTCTCCACTTGCTTCTTTTTTGGAGCGAGATCAAATACTCCTTCTTAAATCGCTGTGAGAATCCTCTTTTTAAATTTTGCAGCAGCTCCCAGCGATTTCTAGGGTTGCATGTGATGGATGAGGTCTCCTCCGGTATTGAGAAGATTACATCACCTGTAAGAAAATGTGAGGGTGTGAGAACATTTATGCAGTCACTATCATTGTCATTTAAATGTATGAGAGGTCGCGAATTTAACATGGCTTCGATTTGGCTAAGTAGGGTGGCGAGCTCTTCGAAAGTCAGGAGTGTCTCTCCTATTACTCTTTTTAGATGATGTTTGGCGGATTTTATCGCAGCCTCCCAAATTCCGCCAAAGTGAGGGGAAGAAGGAGGGATAAAATGCCATTCAATGGATTTTTCAGTTAAATATCGAGACATGATTTCATTTTTAGGAAATGACAACCATGCCCTCTGTATTTGGTCGATTTTTCTTGATGCCCCGACAAAGTTCTTCCCGTTGTCACTATAAAGGTGACGTGGGGTACCTCTTCTTGCACTAAAACGTCGAAGAGCTGCTATAAATGCTTCAGTTGTTAGGTCACTTACAGCTTCTATATGGACCGCTTTCGTAGCAAGACAAATAAATAAGGCAATGTAACCCTTAGTTGTTTTTGCACCCCTACCCTTGCTAAATTTAATGGATATGGGGCCTGCGTAATCAATTCCACTGGCAAAAAAGGGGCGTTCAAGATTTACTCGAGGTTTAGGTAAATTCCCCATTAATGGAGGAGTTGTAATAGCTTTCTTGTATCTGAAACATTTTAAACATCTATTAATGCATTTGTTGATGAGCTTTTTTCCACCAACTATCCAAAAAGATTGTTTTATGATGTGCGATAGTAGAGAAGGTCCAGCATGTAAAGTGGCAATATGCTGTTGTATTATCAATAGTTCACTCATTTTATGTTGTGATGGAAGTATTACCGGATGCTTGTGATTAAATGCTAACTGTGAATTTTGCAGGCGTCCTCCCACCCGTAAGATACCCTTAGCATCAATAAACGGATATAGGGAGTGTAATTTGCTTTTCTTAGCTAGAGGTTTTTGTTCTTTGATGCAATTTAACTCTTCTTTAAAGTAAGAATTTTGAATCCAAAGAACGATCATTTCTTCAGCAGATTTTATTTCGTTAAATGTAAGTACTGTTGAAGGGATTTGATATTCATTAGCATTTTTGCATTTTTTAATGAATCTTATGCAATATGCCAGAATGCGGATAATTTTTGAAAGTGAAGAGTGCTTTTGAAACAAATTATCTAGTACATCATTTGAAGCATGCGTGTGAAATGAAAAAATGGGATCCGACCTTTGCTCGGATTTGATTTGCTCATCGAATTCATCAACATTTAAGTCATCTTTCGGCCAATTAGATGGGTCTAGAAGTAGCCAGCCTGGCCCTTTCCACCATAGCTCGCATTCTGGCAAACACTTTGGGTCGATACCGCGAGAAGCGATATCTGCGGGATTATCTTTTGAGGGAACGTGTCCCCAGTGCTTAGTAGGTAAAACTTCTGTTATTTGAGAGGTTCTGTTCGCGACAAATGTTTTCCACTTGCGGGGGTGTGCGGATAACCATGAAAGGACTACTTTAGAATCAGTCCATGCAAAAATATCGAACTTGTAATTCTTTAGTGTGTCCATAACTGTGCGGAATAATTTAGATAACAAGTGAGCACCACAAAGTTCTAATTTAGGGACAGAAATTTGCTTGATTGGTGCAACTTTTGTTTTAGAAACCAAAAGAAAAGCATTGGTTTTTCCATTGCAAGTTTGTCGGCAATAAATTGCGGCAGCATAAGCTAGTGTTGACGCATCGGAGAATCCGTGTAATTCAAAGGCATTCTCGGATGAAAGCGTAACACATCTTGGTATCGAAAATTGATTGATTTCATTGAATGAATTTTGAAATTTGAATAATTCCTCAGTTAGATGTTCTGGAATAATAGTGTCCCAGTCCCCTTTTGTCAACCACAGTTTTTGATAAAATATTTTTAAAGTTACAGTGCATGGTGAAATTAGACCCAGTGGGTCAAAGATTCTAGCCGATTCTGCTAAAATTTGCCTCTTTGTAAGAGGTGGAGTGAGATTTAGTGAAACCTTGAAAATAAAAGTATCTGAAGAAGAGTTCCAGCTTAATCCTAGAACTTTAGAGCTTCCGTTATCACTAGGAATTATTTCAAAATTCGATTCGGTATTGGAATCATCTTGAAACTCTCTAAGAAATTCCTTTGAATTTGAATTCCATTTTCTTAAGTGGAAACCATGCGCGTGCAAAACATCGCTAATTTCTTTACAAGTTTCTATTGCCTCGCTAACAGTGTTTGAGCCTGAAAGTAGATCATCCATATAAAAATCGTTCTCTAATGTTTGAGAAATAACAGCATTTTTTGTATAATCATCAGCAATTTGTTTGAGACATTTAGTGGCTAGATAAGACGCTGGAGCTAGCCCATAAGTAACCGTTTTTAATTTGAAATTTTTTATTTCCTCATTAGAGTTAAACCTCCAAACTATTTTCTGATAATTTTGATCTTCTTCAGAAACTAAAATCTGGCGGTACATCTTTTCTATGTCAGCGCAAAAAACAATTTTCGGAACTCGAAAATTAAGTAAAATTTCAAATATGTCCCTTTGTAATTTAGGACCTACTCCCAAAATTGAATTCAAGGAATTACCTTTTGAAGTATTACATGATGCATCAAACACAACTCTCAACTTGGTAGTAGTACTAGAAGGTTTAATAACCGCATGATGAGGAAGAAAATATTGTTCATTTTCAGAATCGTTAATGTCATTTTGTGTTATTAATTCCATATGGCCTAACTGTATATATTCGCGCATAAAATCCTTGTATTGCTTTTCGAATTCTGTGTTTTCTTTAAATTTCCTTTCCATCGCCAACAAGCGAGAAATTGCGGCAGGTCTAGAATTACCTAATTCTGTCGTAGGTTTAACAAAAGGTAATTTTACCACAAAACGACCCTCGGAATTAATTGAGTAAGTTTTCTGAAAATGTGATTCAACAAATTGTTCTTCTGGAGACAGAATTTGAGCATTATTATTGAATACTTCTTCCATTTCCCAAAATCGTTTTAATTCATTATCAATATTAAGTTCATAAATATGTAAATTATGCATTGAATTAGGAGTTGTGTTAAGATGCGGCATTTTTCCCGATACGAGAAAGCCAAAGATGGAATTTTGTGCAATTAAACTGCTCTGAGCACATGTTATTTGACCAGGAAGCAAAATAGAAAAAAAGTAATCTGATCCTAAAATAACATCGATTTTATTTGGAGTCCCAAAATGTGGATCTGCCAAGTTTACATTTTTTAAGTGTGAATAATGCTCTTCACTTATTTTCTCAGAAGGTAATGGAGCTGTTAATTCGTCTAAAATAAAAGCTTTCACTGACAACTTACTGTCAGCATTATGAATTGATATAAGATCAATCATTACGTAACCCTTTGTTACTGCGATTTTTGAATTAGAAAGACCTTTCACGGGAAATCGGGCATTTTTCCTTTTGAATCCTAACACTTTCATGCATGATTCTGAAACGAACGTAGATTCTGAGCCACTGTCACACATAATTCTTAACGTATGCTTTTGACCCATGCAATCATAAATATATACTGTAGCAGTGGGCAAAAGTGCGAAAGATGTTTGAACAGAATTTATTGAAGGAGAAACTTCTTTTTTATTATCATCAGGAATCGAAAGGTCCTCTGAATCAGATTTTCTTTTCCGACTCTGTTTTTCATTCGGACGTGAAGTTGACATCGCATAATTTTGTAGTTTATTCTCGCATAATAGCGTATGGTGTTTAAGCTGGCAATGATGACAGCTAAATGTAGAATTACATTGATATGTGTAGTGTCTGTCAGATAAACAGTTGCTACATAATTTGTTTTTTCTCACAAATTGTTTTCTATCTCTTACATTTAATTCCTTAAATTTAATACATTTGTACAATAAGTGATTAGCTTTACAAAATAAACATTTGATAACGTTATTGGCGGGAGCTTTGTGAAAATTAAATTGTTTCTCTTTTTTATGTAACCCTGTATAATCATTATTATACAATTCTAAAGATAAACATCTGTCATTAATGAACTGAATAAATTGATCAAAAGAAGGAAAATCATCCTTCGATGAATATTGAGCCCATTCTTCACGTGTTTTATTATCAACCTTTTGAAGAAGAATATGAATTAACCAAATGTCTCTCTCTGATGCTTTAACATCGATTGATTTGAGAGCACGAATTACCTCGTCAGAGATATCTGATATATTGCGTAAGTTAAGTGCATTAGCATGAATAATGGGAGGTATATCCATAAATGTTTTGATAAGAGCTGCGACAATTTGTTTTCTTTTGTCGTATCTTGACAATAATTTTTCCCATGCTTCTGCATAACTGGTTTCAGAAATGGGAATATGTTTTATAATTGACGATGGCTCTTCACCGAGCAAACCTCTTAAGTATTGAAATTTTTGAATGTTTGTTATACTGGCATTATTATGCACTAACGATAAATATAAGTCTTTAAATGACATCCAGTTTTTGAAATTACCATCAAATTGCTCAATATTCAATCTGGGTAATTTAAAATTATTAGTTGTATTAACTATAGGTAATTGTTCATTAACAACTTGAGAATGTGCATTCATACTATTTATAGAAAATTTTTCAAGCTCTGATTGCAGTTTGGCTTTGGTTTCATAATATTTTGTTTCAAATTCCTCCATTTCCGAGGATTCTTCTGGTAATTGTGCATCATATTTATCAAAATCGAAATAAGCTGTTTCTAATTTTTCTAATTTATTCAATAAATCATTCTTTTGAAAAACTTGATCAGCGTCAATGAAGTTCGTGATACGTGTTAATGCAGATTTAGCTCTGCCACGTAAATTTATTGCTGTCTTTTCTAAATCTTCTTGACTCATTATTAAAATAATGAGGGAACCAAGTTAAAAAACAAAGCCAAACTGATAATAAACCAAAAATGTACTTATCTGAAACAGCTGGGCTGTAGGGTACTCCTTTATGGTGACTTTGAACCGTTGTAATCCAAAAAAAGCGATGTGTGCAGGTACATCTGAAACAGCTGGGATGAATGGTACTCCTTTATGGCGACTTTGAGACGGCGTAATTCATCAAAAGCGATGTGCGCAGGTTATCTCGCCGGTGGTGCCTCCATACTGTTGGTGTCCGAGATTCATGAAGCAGTTCTTTAGTGTTGTCAAGTGAAAATAAATTCGCACTAATATATCCTTTTTGCTTTATATTAACAACTTAAAGAAACATTTAGTAAATTGAAAAAAACAAGATACAGGAATGCAGTTTCCTGCTGCGGTTGCGGGATTAAGATATCCAAGTATGCGACACAGTAAGAGAAATATAAGCACCGTGTGTGCTTTACAAAAACATAAGAGAAACTGAACTGAGTTCGTTCACAGTAAAATGTTGTCCTTGAAGTAATCAACACAAAATGATTTCGCAATCCTGTGCAATCATCCACTTATGAATTGTTTAAATAAACAATGATATTAAATATTTCATTAATGTCACTTTTGAATAATGGATTAATTTATAGTTTATAAATATTATGGTTTTAAAGTAAACAGTTAATGTAATTAATGTCACTTCTGAAATATGAAGTAATTTGATGTTTATCAATATTACTGTTTTTAGAATAAACACTTTAAGTACTTAAACATATATATATACAGGGTGTCCCAAAAAGTCGTTTACAAATTTAACATGCTGATCTGTCATATCATGATGAACAATACTAAATAGGAAACTAAGGGTCCCAAACGTCTTCCAAAGGAGATAGGCGCCATTAAAGTTTAGGGTCCAAAAATCCAAATGATTATAAAAAACAGAAAAATTGGTCGATTCGTTCGCGGTTTTCACTAAAACTATTCTTTATGTCAGTATTTTCTTGAAAATAAATTATAAAGATAAATTTCAAAAAATGTCGATAGAGGGCGCTTTAGACTTTGGAGTAACGATAAGCTAGTTTTTACCATTATTTTTTGCATCTCATTAAATTTTTTTAGAAGCTTAGACAAACTTAAATTTTGAGCTCAAAATTTAAATCGTTGGAAGTGGTTAAGTAGCGCAAACTGAATTGCGGGGGGAGGTTCAAATTTCAAATGATTATAAAAAACGGAAAAATTGGTCAATTGATTTGCGATTTTCACTAAAATTATTCTTTATGTCAGTATTATCTTGAAAATAATTTATACAGATAAAATTCAAAAAAGGCCGATAGAGGGCGCTTTAGACTTTGGAGTAACATACGACTATTTTTTTCCGTTATTTCTTGCATTTCATAATTTTTTTAGAAGCTTAGACATAAACTGAAATTTTGAGATAAAAATCTGAATTGTTGGGAGTGGTTAGTAACGCAAACTGATCTGTGTTCAATGGGGGTGGGGAGGTTCAAATTTCAAATTATTATAAAAAACGGAAAAATTGGCTGGTTTTCGCTAAAACTATTCTTTATATCAATATTTTCTTGAAAATAAATTTTAAAGATATCTTTCAAAAAATTCCTTCAGAGGGCGCCTTAAACTTTATAGTAACCAACAACTATTTTTAACCGTTATTTTGTGTATCTAATAAAATGATTGTAAAAGTTCAAACTTAAATTTTGTGCTCAAAATCTGCATCGTTGTGAGTAATTAAGCGACCAAAAATTGAACTGCGTTCGAGGGGTGGGGAAGGTAACATTTCAACTCCTGAACACAGTTCAGTTTGCGATTCTTAACCCCTCCTATCGATTTAGATTTTGAGCACAAAATTTAAGTCTAAACTTTTGCAAGCACTTAATTAAATTAAGAAAAAAAAAAAAAAGGTTAAAAATAAGTGTTGGTTATTCTAAAGTTAAAAGCGCCCTCTAACGGATTTTTTAAAATTTATCTTTATAATTTATTTTTAAGGAAATATTGACATAAAGTATAATTTTAGCGAAAACCGACCAATTTTTCCGTTTTTTATAATCATTTGAAATTTGAACCTCCCTACCCCTATTGAACACAGTTCAGTTTGCGCTACTTTACCACTCTCAATGATACAGATTTCAATCTCAAAATGTAAATTTATGACTAAACTTCTAAAAATAATTTATGAGATGCAAAAAATAACGGAAAAAAATGTTGTACGTTATTCCAAAGTCTAAAGCGCCCTCTATCGGCATTTTTTGAATTTTATCTTTATAAATTATTTTCAAGATAATACTGACATAAGGAATAATTTTAGTGAAAATCGCAAATCAATTGACCAATTTTTCCGTTTTTTATAATCATTTGAAATTTGAACCTCCCCCCCGCAATTCAGTTTGCGCTACTTAACTACTTCCAACGATTTAAATTTTGAGCTCAAAATTTAAGTTTATCTCTAAGCTTATAAAAAAAATTAACGAGATGCAAAAAATAATGGTAAAAACTAGTTTACCGTTACTCCAAAGTCTAAAGCGCCCTCTAACGACATTTTTTGAAATATATCTTTATAATTTATTTTCAAGAAAATACTGGCATAAAGAATAGTTTTAGTGAAAACCGCAAACGAATCGACCAATTTTTGTGTTTTTTATAATCATTTGAATTTTTGGACCCCAAACTTTAATGGCGCATATCTCCTTTGGAAGACGTTTGGGACCCTTAGTTTCCTATTTAATATTGTTCATCATGATATGACAGACCAGCATGTTAAGTTTATAAACGACCTTTTGGGACACCCTGTATATATATATATATATATATATATATATACATTTAAGCGTATTCAAAAGCATAAGCTGAAGGAAGAATGCTTTTAGATTTCAGTATCAAAGAAGCCGTTTTCATAACGACAAAATTAAATCGACAATGCTCATTGAAGATAATTTTGAGCTTGAGACAATTATAATTAATTTTAATTTCGAATATCTTTGATAATAGTAAATATGAACACTTAAATTTCAATATAAATACATATAAATATCGATATGATAAAATTATAGCTTAAACATATTAAAACTAACAAAACCAAAGTAATTTAAAATAAATTTATTTAAACAAATTCATCATGAAATCTTTTTTCAGTTTATTTGAGAAAAAAAAGCTACCTAGTTTTTTTTTTAATTGTATTTCATCGCCAATCGATTCGAAACCACCAAATAAATTTTCTTTATTATTTTTTGTACGATGCTCTATTGAAATTCTGCCACTTTTTAAAGAAATACATATCTCTGTGAGAAGAACATCTATTTTTCATAGTATGGCCGTCTGAATACCTTCCTTATAGGTACATAAGAATTTTCAAATCTCTATCTAAATTTGTTCGGGAGATTTAGGCTTTAGAGATAGAAAAACGCAAATTTATTTTTAAAAAATCTAGTGTTTGAAACATAAAAAAAGTCATTTTTTTCTCTTCTGTTAAGGATTACAAGACTTATGCTATACTACATTTGATAGGTAACTAAGAAAGGAGGAAATAAGAACAATCATGTAAAATTTAAAGTTCTAAATATGCCAGGATAAAAATACATTTAAATGAATTAACAAAACGTCTTTTACAAAATTTTTCATGTTTTGTTACAGGTTTTTTAAAAAGATAATTTTTGTTCTTTTTTAAATCAAGAAAATGATTCGATTGGATTAGGCAAATTTGACAGTAAAATATTACTGGTAGAAATAAAAATAATTCTTAGGGCTTTTTGCGGCACGTATACGTGTCGTCTGTCCCCAAGGGGTTAAAAATGTTTTGAGTATACAGTATTTAAAAATTGTTATGCTTTCAAACTTTACAAAACATCCATAACTACAAAAGAGTTTAAAAAAAACTCATAATTTATCTTTTAAAAAGAAATATTTATAAAAATAGCTTTCATTAAACAAATGTTACTGGGATTATAATCTGAAAATAAAAGTTAGATTTTATTTTCTTATATCTAGATTTTTCAGCTTCGTTCATCTGACAAAACACTATTCGTCTCTGTCTTCTGTCTTTCTGTCCGTCACAGCGTCCGTAACAAAAACTGTATAAATTTGATACTTGACATTTTGTGTAGTTACAGCTGAATACACCTTGCCATACGACAAATAATAAAAAAAATTTAAAAAGTCTTAATTTTAATCAAATTGCTTTTTTTAATGTCATCCGTTCATTTTTGCGATCAAAATGTTAGAAAAGTAACTTAATATCAACGTTTTCCGTGTAGATATCATAGCTTGGCAATAAAGCGGTTCGCAAATCAGCAGGACATTTTTAGCTCCAAGCCGATTCTGGAAAATAAGATTTTCATATTTTGATTGCTTTAAATAAAATAAATTTTGTATTTTTGGCTGTTTTACTTGTTTATCATGCTGTAATAAATAATCGCTGATATATATATATATATATATATATTTAAGAATTCAATTTTATTGTTATTAATTAATAATTCAACATTTTAAATTTTATTTAAATATTTTTTTTTTCGAAATTTAATTTTTTTTTATATTTCCACTATTTTTTGGATTTTTAAATAAATTGGAATTTTGGATTTTATTTAAATAACCTGATTTGAACAGTTTTAGTTTGATTGAAAAAAATGACTTCTTTTTATAATGATCTTAAAATAAAATTTTCTGATGCTACCAACTATTTTAAAATTAAATATTTGTAAATTAATAATTTCGCTTTGATGATTATGGAATACGTTGTTTGGAAAAAAAAAATTAAAGGAAATTCACAGCGTGATCTGCAATCACATTTATCGACTTTTGTGCAAATTTCATTTATCATCAAACGTATAACGAGCATCATAATAACTATATTTTAATTCTCACATTTTTAGATTCATTTTTAATTAAGTCGATTTTATGTGTTTTATAATTGCTTTATAATAAAATTTTCATCGTAAGAAATCGTGTTTGAAAAAATGAAGTATTTCTAAAACTATACTGTATCGATATAAAAAATATTAAAATGATACAATTGTATAAAATTTATGTTCCTTATCCAGATAAAATTGGATTAAACATATTCAGTATTATCTACCTTTATTTACGTTAAAGTGTGCACTACACAGTGATATTCAAATGAGCAGTTACTAAGATTCTTTCTTCAAATTTGAATAATCGGTGAGTTTTAAGAAATAAATTACAAGAGACGAACTCATTTAATTAAGTACATTCAATGTCTCAGATTTCGGAACCATTACAAAGACTTGATTAGATGAGATTACTCTTCTGAAATAAAATTTTTACGGGAAAATTTTTCCCTTAAATTTCTGAAAGTAAACATTAAAAGATATAAAATTTTTATGCATTATACCACTATAAAAAAATATTTGCATAAAAAATATGCAAATTGAGGCAGACTTAAATAAACCTTATGTAAAATTTATATATATATATATATATATATATATATATATATATATATGACGATAATTAACCGCAAATCACATCTATGAAGAAAAATCACAGAAACATAAACCACAGACTCATCAAATAAAATTAAAATGAATAATATTTTTTCATAAACAAAGTATATTTAGCAGGAATAGAACAGATTTTATTCCACGGCGGTATTTGCATACGAAAAATTCCGCAATTTAGAAATAACATTTTTGATTCTGTTGTTTATTTTTCAATGTGTGTTCTATACTGATGAGGTCTGGCAGTTACTCGGCAAAATATAAGCTAAATGATTTTAAATGTGTTTTATCATATTATATTTTTTGGAAATTTTATGTTAAAAGTATTGAAGTCAGTCTTACTTGACTTTTAATCATATATATATATATATATATACTACATTGCCATTGATGACCGTCCACTTGCGATTTTAGACATTTTGTTAAATATTTAGAAAAATACATGAGGAATTATCCCGAAACTCTTAGTGTATAAGTATAATAGTGCAAGTCACACATTTCCGTAAAGCAAAAAATCCGTTGTTCCCAAAATGAATAAAAAAATAAGGTATTTTATCCAAATGTAGTAGCACGTCCCATATTGTGTATTCTATATTGACGCTAATCAATGAATATGTTACAGGCCAAACCCGATTTTAGGCCACACTAAATTGGCCTAGGCCAATCTAGTTTATCCTAATTTATCGGATAAACTAGTTTTTCCTAGGCCAAACTGGTCTACCCTAAAGCCTATCGGATGTACTAGTTTTTCCTAGGCCAAACTAGTCTATCCTAAGACCCGTAGGACAAACTAATTTTCCCAGGCCAAACTAGTTTGGGACAAGTCTTATAGGATAAACTAGTTTAGCCTGCTGTTTATTGGTCTGAACTAGTTTATCCTAGGCTGATCTAGTTTATCCTAGGCCAATTACATTTGACGTGATTTTATTGAATTCGGTGACCGCATCAGCGCCAACATTCTAGATTTTCCTAGGCTGATCTAGTTTATCCTAGGCCAGTCTAATTTTACGTGTTTTTAGCTTTTAAGCGTCATAGCCTGAGAAATAATAGGCTTGCAGGTTCTGTATATATGCGTGTATGTACATAATTCCATAACTCTTGATAGAAATATCCGATTTGCTTCAAATTTTGGATATAGGTTCATTCTGATAGAATACTTTTCTGATTAGTTTTGTGAATTCATCGGATAAGAAGAAAGGGGGGAGGGGGCTAATCTCTCACCCTTAATTTAGAGAAATGGATTTTTTATGCAGGATTATCTGTTTTCATTTAAAATTTTTGATATAGGATCATTTTGACAAGGCGCCTCCGTGATTAGTTGCGGATGTTTATTGTTTAAGTGTAAAAGAAGGGTGAATATAGGTAACCCCTTAAAATTTAGATAAATGATTTTTGACACAGAATTTACGGATTTGCATGAAATTTTGGATAAGTTCTTTCTGATAAGGCGTTTCCTTGAATAGTTTTGGGGGTTTAATGGCTAAGTATGAAGGAAAAATGAAAGATTACCCTCTTACATAGGAAAAACTAGTTTATCCTATGGGCATATAGATAAAAAAGTTTCGCGTTGGTAAAGCTAGTTAATCCAGTTGGCGTTAGGATAAAATTAGCGCCTACGCCATGGAGCTAAGATAAGGTCAGATGACATATCAATCTAGCATTATAATGAGCACTGTAGCCGAAAGACGAGTTCTTTCCGCCCCTCCCGCGTCCGCCATGTTTTGACTTTTCGCGTAGTTGAGTGCCGCGAGAAGAAATTAGTAGCAGACGTCACAAAGCAGCTTACCTAGGCCAAATATGGCGGAAGCAGGGGGTGGGTAGGAACGGCTACAAGTTATGTCATGTATGTCGTCTCCATATATCTTCTTAGATCCATGGCCTAGGCTAATCTCATTTGGCACAAAATTAGGTTTGGCCTTTAAAAAAACATATCTTTCACTAGAATAAGTATAAATGTGTGTCAAGAGTCATTGCTTATAACATCAAAACAGAAATTTAACATGTCTACCGTAGAGACATGATACATTGGACATGGTGTTTGATTATTTTTTTCTTATTATTTCTGCAGACTCGTGCCGTTCTGAGATCAGACTTGCATTTATTATTATTATTATTATTATTATTATTATTATTATTATTATTATTTGCATATTCGAGCCAGATTGGAGCTGACAAGCGTTTTCCATTTTTGATAAATTAATTATCTGTCGACATATAAGCTATTCTTGTCACGGCGTCAAATATTTCTTTTCCTTGAAGTCGTAATCGGAAATTAGTTTCAAAACGTAGCTTTAATAGTATTTTTTCAAAGATACATCGCTTTTATGAAAAAATGGTTAACACCATTCGATTACATATTTTCTGATTGAGAATGCTTGTTAATCTTATGCATTTCCGAAAAGGATAAGTTCATAAATGTGTTAGGATGTACCTCTTTTGGATTTGAGAAAAGCCTTAAGGAATCACAGAGAAATATATTCACTAATCTACTTTTTACTGAACAGACTCAAAAGTTATGATGTTTATAACTCTCCTTTTTTTCTTTTGTTCTAAGCTACATTAATTGTTTAACGGATCCCTATTTGAATACTGAAAGGTCTAAAAATCTAAATAATCAATAATACTTTGTGTATTTTCTTAATTTAAAAATACATTTTAAATTTATCCAATAACTATGCATCCCATTTTCATCCATATTTCTATATGAAATCTTCTTATTTAGAGTGTATAGAATAGGTTAGATTACAGAAATACAGAAATTCTTCATTTTGTCAATCTAAATAGGACCTATTTTTAACCGACTTCCAAAAAGGAGAGGAGGTTATCAATTAGACGCTTATGTATTTTTTTTATGTATGTTCACCGATTGCTCCGAAACCATGCAGCGGATTAACTTGGTTTTGGTGTTAAATGAAAGACGATGCCCTCGAATTGGTACCACTTCAGTTTCATCGAAATTGGTTCAGTACTTTTTTAGTAATTAGGCAAAAACTAATAAAATTAGTGATTTTTCGCTAATTAAAATTGTTGAATACGTTCGCTGAACGGCGTGTCAGCAGCATAGCCGAGCGGTCTAAGGTGGCAGATTGAAGCTCTGTTTTTCGAAAGAGATCGTGGGTTCGAACCCCACTCCTGACATTATTTACATCTATGTAAAATTTACATATTTTTTTTTACGTATTACAATTTTTATTTTTAACCGGCTTCAGAAAGGGAATAGGAAGTTTCCAATTCGACGCGTATGTATTTTTTTTCTATGTATGTTCATCAATTACTCTGAAACTATCCAACCGATTAATTCGATTTTTTGTATTAAATAAAAGAGGCTACTCTCCAATTGGTACCACTTCCATTTCATTGAAATTGGTTCAGTACTTTTTTAGTAATAAGGCAAAATTTAATAAAATTTGTGATTTCTCGCAAATTAAAAGTAACATGGACTTTGAATAAGCTCGCAGGGTGTACGTTATCAGGGTGGTCGAGCGGTCTAAGGCGCCAGACTCAGGCACTTGTTCTCGGAAGAAAGCAAGGGTTCAAACCCCGCTTCTGACATAACTTACATCTATGTTTAATTTATAACATTTTTTCCGTATTATAATATTTATATTAACTGACTTCAGAAAAGGAAGAGGAAGTTATCAATTCGAAGCGTATGTATTTTTTCTAAGTATGTTCACCGATTACTCCGAAACTGTCCAACTGATTAGTTTTGTTTTGTGTTAAATAAAAAAGGCTACTCTCGAACTGGTACCACTTCCATTTCATGGAAATTGGTTTAGTATTTTTTTAGTAATTAGGCAAAATTTAATAAAATTGATGATTTTTCACAAATTAAAAATAACATGGACTTTGAATAAACGCTCCGATTGGAGCGCAGTCAGGATGACCCAGCGATTTAAGGAGCCAGAATTAAACTCTGATGCTGGAAAGAGAGCGTGCGTTCGAACCCTATTTCTGACAAAACTTAAATCCAAGTATAGTTTAAAATTTTTTTTTACGTATTATAAATTTTATTAACTGACTTCAAAAAATCGTTAACTTTTAACTAAAAAGAGAAAAATAAACTTTTCTACCAAAAATTGAACCGACTTCAAAAACTACTGCAAAGTGAAAAATAATTTTTTTACATAATAGTAATAAGAAATTAAATTAAGAGCGTAGTATTTTCCATGCGTATTATTATATTTTTGTACATTAATTTGATTTTTTGGAGTCGGTGCCAGCCAAGCCAATTTCAGAATTAAAATTAAATATCCAATTCAATTCCTAAAAGAATAAAGGCTTGGCTGGCACCGACTCCAAAAAATCAAATTAATGTACAAAAATATAACAATACGCATGGTTAATACTACGCTCTTAATTTACTTTCTTATTGCTATTATGTAAAAAAAATATTTTTAACTTTGCAGTAGTTTTTGAAATCGGTTCAATTTTTGGTAGAAAAGTTTATCTTTTTAATTTCTGAAATACACTTTTAAAAAAGACTGAATTATGCTTTCTTTTTAAATATATAAAGTAAAGCATGAATCGTTAATATTTTATTAAAGAATTCAGAAATTAAAGCTATTTAATTCATATTGAAAAAAATTGTTTTTCAATAACAATTTAATTGGATTAACATCTAAATACATTTAAACATTTATAATCTAAGTTAATCTGACTTTTTTAATGCTTCTTTATTCGAATATTTATTATAACTTTAATTAATGATGAAACAAAAAAAAAGAAAAAAAAGAAAAAAAAAAGCTGTTGCGAATATGTTTATCTTATTTTTTTTTCTTTTCAATACATTACGTAAGCTAAAATCTGAATGTTATTTTTACATCATTAAATAAAAAAAAATCTATTGCGTAAATCTTTCTTAAATTGATTAATTTCCATTTATGAGAAAAAACAGTGTTTAATTTATTTTTATATTATATTGTTACTGTAAAAGTATTTAAATTGCCAAATGTCTTAAATTAATTTAAATAAATATTATATTATATTATATTAATTTTTTTTAATATTTTCAATGATATTAACAAATCTTATTTAAAACCATTCCATGTTAAAAAGAAAATAATTTATTCGAAATGTTAATGGATTTTTATGGACATTTTAAATCTTTTTTAACCAATAAAGTAAAACACTTTTTCGAATTTTAATGTATTTTTAGGAATGAGTACGGTTTCATTCATCTGACGAAATCCTACTCGTATCTGTAATCTGTTTGTCTGACTGTCCGAGAGTCCGTACACAAATTCCGTATAAGTCGTCGAATTCTGTATAAGTCGTCAAATTCTGAGAGTTAAACTAATAGCAGATTACATCATGTATCACATGATAAATTTTAAAATTTTTAAAAATGGACTATGATTTAATTAAATTGTTTACTGCCACGTATTCGTTTTCGTGATTTTAATTTTAAAAGAAATTGTTAATTTCAACGTTTGGAGGGTAACAATCATAGCTTGGAGATAAAGTAACTCACTCGTAAAAAATAAGTTCTTTGTTCCCGAGCATCGGTGTTAAAAAGATAATTTCCATATTAAAATGGATTTTATTAAAAGAAATTTCATACTTTTTGCCAATTTAAAACTTTATATTATTAGGATTTGGTTCATCTGGCATTCATACTATTTTTTTGGAATTTAATTATGGATCTATTTTGAAAACTATTGAGATTTATTAAAGATTCAACATTTTAAATTTCGTTTAAGCAGTTTTTTTACGAATCTAGAAATATAAAATTTTGTTTATATCTCAGCCATTATTTATTTTAACTTTGGATTTTCAAAAAAAAAAAAAAAAGATATTTTGGATTTTATTTAAGTTATTTGATTTGAACATTTTAAATTATTTTTGTAATTGTTTAAAACAAATAATGGTACTATCATCAATCTAAGTACTTAATAATTATAAATTAACTATTTTAAATTATGAATTAAAAGTTAAGTTGTTTTGGAAGAAATATTAAAGAAAATATATATTTTCTTTTTTTAAAATATCAATTGAATAAATTAGTATTAAAAAAATATATTTTTTTTTCATTTATTTTTAGAAAAATGGGCTAGTTTACGAGGTTTTTTTTCTTCCATTTTATTTATTTTTTAGTATTAAATACTGTGCCACCACACGTTTTAAATTATTATTCAAAATTGAAAAAAAAAGTTCAAAGTGTCCCCTTAACTGTTATTTCTAAATTTATTCTTACAATATGATAAGACCGAAAGATGAAAGAGATGAAAAATTAAATTATTATTATTATTATTATTATTATTATTATTATTATTATTATTATTATTATTATTATTATTATTATTATTATTATTATTATTATTATTATTATTTCATATTATTATTAATATTTCATTATTATTAACAGATCTGCATTTTTATGTGTTAGATTAGTATTATTATATAATAACACTTTTTCTTGAAACAATAATCTTTTTCGTGATTTAATGGGACAAAGTATAAATACCATGCTTCTAAAATATAGTAGTCAAAGAAGGAATGCTCTTTAATTTATTATTAAAAAATAATACATTACTAAAAAACATGATATTTAGGCCTGCTTTTTAGGAAATTTTTATGAAGTTTTCTTAGTTTGAAGTTTTGATGAAGTGTTCTCAATTTCAAGGTTAATATCATGCTAACCTTCTTTTGATATCAATGTATGTATAAAGGGGTACGACCTCCAAGCTGGATAAAATATCATCTACGGAAATATGAATAAATTGGACTTGTGGAGAAATAAATATTTTAATGAATATTTTGTGATAATGTAATAAGAATATTATCTGGAATTGAATAAAAGTTTTAACTACAAAACACGTAGGAGCAGAATGTCAATTTATATATATCAAGTGATTTGCGGTCTTTCAGTTGACCAACAAGTCTGGTTGTGAAACGGTTTTACCGATTCGATTACACGCCTTCATATTTTTCCTCTTGCATTCCCTCCTAATTGGTTTCAGTGTTTTAAAAAAATTTAAATATCTGGATCTTCAAACTTCACATTTCATATCATGTATGCAGGTATTATTTTATTAATGTATTCTGTTTTGTAGAAGGTGTATAATTTCATACATTCAACTATTTAAGAAAAGAAATTTGAAGAAATAGTTGATACACGACCCTAAATTCTGTTAGAATTGATTGGAAATTTCTTTGTAAAATCTCCTTACATAAAAAGTCCTGTTCAATTGCAAATGGGATTGAAATGAATATAGGGAAAACATTTTTTTTTGACATAAGGAAGCACTAAGTAAATAATATCTAAAAATCTCCGTTAAGGGTATGAAAAAGGGGGTTGAAAATTTTAGAGCATGTGGCAATATCAAATCAGCCATATTAGGTAGGACCATGAAATTCCAGTAAATAAAGGTAATAAAGTATAAATAAACACGTGTTTCAGCAATTTTAGAAATTCCTACAACTCAGAATGTTAAAGGAAAGGCAATTTTTTTAAAACATTTAGCGATATCTTAGCAGACGTTTTACTGGGGGGGGGGGGGGGCTACTAAATACTGATACAAATATTTAGAAATTTTATTTTACAAATGTAAAATGAAAAAAGATAAATAAACTAATATGATGAATATTTTACATGAAAGTTTACCTGGAAATAATTTCACTCAAATCGTCCGCTATCTTTATCTATTACGAAATATGATCTCTTATGCTAATAATCGAGGGCGGAAAGAATCCTTTTATGAGGTAATCCGTCCCATTCACGCAATATGGAAGCTTTGAGAGAGTCTAAACTTCTGTGCTGTTTGCTATTTATTTTAGCCCACAAAATCCCCCAGGCACAATAATCTAAAGGTTTTAGATGCAGTGAAGTATGTGGTTAATATTCGTGCATGATAAAATTCGGATAATTGACTAGGAGCTAAGCCTCTGTTGATTTAGCTCGGTGCGATGGTGCAAAATCTTTCTGAAATATCCAATTCTTTTTTGGACATAACTTGTCAGCATATGGCAATAACTGTGTAGCCAATTTGTTCTGTTTGTAAAATTCCGCATCGATTATTACACTTTCACCTATGAATTTCAAAGGCGATTTCCTATTGTTTCATACTGCAGCCTAAACAACAACATAATTTTTGTTCTGAAAGCGCTTAACAGTTCGAAGAGATCAGGTATATCCTCAAACGTTGCTGGGTACACAACAACATTTTTAGCATTAAACACTGTTGAGTGCAAAATAGCTTCTCATCAAAAAATATAATTTTCAATATTTTTCTTACAGTACTGCTTGAGAAATTTCTTGCATCTTTGTAATATATTTATCCTTTGTGCAGCAGTAAAAACTTGAACTTTTCTTTTGTTATAAGGGTGAAAACT
This sequence comes from Maratus speculifer, assembly GCA_964019185.1. Taxonomy (NCBI): domain Eukaryota; kingdom Metazoa; phylum Arthropoda; class Arachnida; order Araneae; family Salticidae; genus Maratus; species Maratus speculifer. Next base: position 164,260,530 of record OZ025298.1, read on the forward strand.
CTCTTCATTTATCATTCTCGTTTACCAGGTCTTTGTTTACTAGGTTATCACTAAAACGTCTTGTTCAACTACTTCAATTTGCATAGTTCTGTGACTCACGTTCTCTTCAGTAGTCATTTTATATGTAGAACGCTGTGACTATCTTCCTATCTTTTCACGAATCCTTTTGATGAGCTCTTTTGTGCAAACTGATCGTGGGCGACAAGAACAAGGTTGATCTTTGCAGCTATTAGTATCCAATAATAAATTTATAGTTCTATATTTAAATATTCTATTGCAAGAAAGACATTTCAATTGCTTAAAGATTTTACCGGCGGAATATCCAAAATCAAAAAGCTGTTTAATCATCATTCTTTTAGCTTCCATTTAAAAAATAATTCTAAATATTTGCTTTTTACAATAATCGTCTGAACTAATAGAAAATTTCCAAGTGCTAAAATACAGAAATAAATTATTTTACCAAACAATTAAAATTGATTCCTATTTTTTTTAGTGTATCAGTATTTAATAGCTACCCTGAAGAGTAAAACCAGAAAAAAAATCAACTAAAATTCTGAAAGCAAAAACAAAACAAAAAAAAATACTAAATAATTACTGAAAACATATTTCAGCTATTTTAGACATTCCTAACCAAATCGTAGAACACAATACTTGCACTATAAAAACGTGAAATAAATCATAAATGCAATTTATTTCAGCAACTGAGGATGTACTCTGCGAAAATTCATTGCCGAATATTAATATCATTAACAAATTGTTGAAACACAATAAGGAGAATTTACAAAAAATATATTTAACATCACTATCTCGTGATTAGTTCACGGCTCTTTAAAAATATATATTTTGTTCAAGAATTTAAAATTTGTTTAAAATTCGTCTAAGCAGGAAGTTTTATGTAACTCTTCTATATTTTATTGTGTGAACAGGTCGAAAAGACACGTTTAGTAAAAGATAATGGCAGTTTACATGTATGTTTTTTATTTAAAATAGTTATCAACAAATGATCATTTAAACATTATAAATTGTTCAGAACTGAAGAAAAAAAAAATTCAAAATGCAGTATCATAGTAGACATCAAGACAAACAATATTAAATAGGAAACCAAAGGTCCCAAAAGTTTTCCAAAGGAGACAGCCGCCATTAAAGTTTAGGGTCCAAAATTTCAAATAAACATAAGAAATGGAAAAATTGGTCGATTGATTTGCGGTTTTCACTAAAACTATTTTTTATGTCAGTATTTTCTTGAAAATAAATTATAAAGATAAATTTATAAATATAAAAATAAAATGTAAAGATAAATTTCGAAAAGTGCTGATAGAGGGCGCTTTAGACTTTGAAGTAACGAACAACTATTTTTTTACGTTATTTTTTGCATCCTATTAAATGTTTTCATAAGCTTAGACATAAACTTAAATATTGAGCTCAACATCTGAATAGTTGGGAGTGGTGAAGTACAATCTGAACCGTGTTCAGAAAGCTCAAATTTCAAAATTTTATAAAAAACTGGAAAATCGGTCGATTGATTTGCGGTTTACACTAAAACTATTCTTTATGTTAGTATCTTCTTGAAAATAAATTATAAAGATAAATTTCAAAAAATGCCGATAGAAGGCACTTTAGGCGCTTTTTTTTTCAAGATACATTTCAAAAGATTTCGTTAGAGGGCGCCTAAAACTTTAGAGTTACCAACAATTAATTTTAACTGTTAATTTTTGTATCTAATTAAATGCTTGCAAAAGCTTATTAAATGTTTTCGAAATCTTAGATTTAAACTTAAATTTGAACTAAAATTCAGAATCGTTAGGAGAGGTTAAGAAGCGCAAACTCAAACTGGAGTTGAAATTTAACCCTCCCCCCCCCCTTGAACATAGTTCAATTTTGCGCTACTTAAACACTCCCAACGATTCAGAATTTAAACTCAAAAATTAAGTCTAAGCATTTGAAAGCATTTAATGAGATTTAAAAAAAAATAACTATTAAAAATAGTTGTACGCTATTCCAAAGTCTAAGCCGCCCTCTGTCGGCATTTTGTGAAATTTATCTTTAAAATTTATTTTCAAGAAAACACTGATTTAAAGAGTAGTTTTAGCGAAAACCGCAAACGAATCGACCAATTTTTCCATTTTTTATAATCATTTGAAATCTGAACCCTCTGAACACAGTTCAGTTTGTGCTGCTTAGCCACTCCCAACTATTCAGGTTTTGAGCACAAAATTCACGTTTAAGTCTAAGCTAACAAAAACATTTAAAGAGATTTAAAAAATAGCGGCAAAAAATAGTCGTTTCTTACTCCAAAATCTAAAGCGCCTTCTATCGGCATTTTTTGAAAATTATCTTTCTAATTTATTTTTTATAAAATACCGACATAAAGAATAGTTTTAGTGAAAACCGCAAATCAATTGATCCATTTTTCCGTTTTTTATAATCATTTGAAATTTGAACCCTCTAAACACTGTTCAGTTTGTGCTACTTAACCAATCCCAATTATTCAGATTTTGAGCTCTAAATGTAAGTTTAAGTCTAAGCTCATGAAAGCATTTAATGGTATGCAAAAAATAGTTGTTCGTTACTCCAAATTCTAAAGCGCCCTCTATCATCATTTTTCGAAAATTATCTTTATAATTTATTGTCAAGAAAATACCGACATAAAGAATAGTTTTAGTGAAAACTGCAAATCAATCGATCAATTTTTCCGTTTTTGTGCTTATTTGAAATTTTGGACCCTAAACTTTAATGGCTGCTATCTCCTTTGGAAAAAGTTTGGGACCCTTGATTCCTATTTAATATTGTTTGTCTTGATGTGTACTATCACCCCTCTTTTATTGTAAAAAAATTTAGAATCACCTTGTATATATATATGTATATATATATATATATATATATATATATGATTAATCGTATGGCTGTGCTTAGACACATGTGACGTTCGATATTTTTCTGAAGAAAACGTAGCTGAGTGATAATGTTTATTTTATATTAAAATTTTGGATATGTGACTTGTATTTTGTTATCTTTGAGAAGATGTATGTGTGTATTAAAGGCGTATTTATTTCTACAATACACTACCTTTGTTGCTTCAATGCGATGAATCCCTTAGATATTAATATTAAATTAAGTTAATATATATGTGTAACAAAAATGTAATGGATAACAAATTTTTTATTTCTTGACTCCAAATAATTATAATTTATGCACTGTTAGGTTATAAATGTGATTGTATAATCTCCAAATACCATTTTAAAATTTTTAGAAATTTCTAATATGTAAGTGTCAGAAGTAATAAAAATTCATGAATTGAATTTTCTATTTCTCTAAATGAATGCTTCCCAAACTTTTTTTTCATCCCCGTACCTCTTCCTTAGACTTTTACTTTCGGAGTATTGCCATTAATTAGAAACATTCTCCCTCCACGCCTCATTCAACTAAATAACGCTAACTTGCATTTTTCATTAGTAATATTGTTATCATAAGTATATAACAAATCCATACTAATAACAATTTCAGTTGAAACATTGTCGTCAATTTACTCCGCCATCAGTGATTAATTTTGTATACTCCCAGCAAGTCGGGCACGTAACTCAGATTAAGAACAGCTGCTCAAACAAAGTAAAAAAAAATAACGCACATAATTGATGTACATAAATTAATTTTTAAAAGTTGCAATGAATGCGAAATGAATCTGTGTCTAAAAAAATATTTTAACAATATTGTCTTAATAAAAATTGTAGTTAAATATTTTTTTAATGTAATAATATTTGAATATGCACAAAGGATATGCCATAAATATAGCTGCAAAGTATAATGTTTAATCGAAAAATGGTAAAATATTAAATTGTAAACGAAATAATAAACAAATAAATAATACTAAACAAATTTTTACTGATTAGATCTTGATCTCTTAACATAAATTTGGTATACTAAGGACATAAACCCGGACTGAGATTCTTAGGCATCTTAAATTCTAGCAAGCATAAAACAGATTTCACTTGTTTGTGATCAAAAATGAAATATTTATTGTGTATATAGCATTTTTTTATTCATTGTTACTAAATTGCCATTGGAGGCTTCATAGAGTTTGTGACAAATATCATTATAATAATTGGTTTTAAAGGCAATTTATCCATCCTTTAGTGCACTTAAAATTACATTATGTGTAAATTACGTAAAAGATAACAAAAAATATTTAAAAAGTGTTAAATTATTTTAATTCTTTATATTTAAATTGTAAACACAATTTCGTCAGAAAACACAAAAATACTGTTATTAACGTTTATGTTATTTATCCTTTGGTGCTTCTACTTCTTTGCATTATCAAATTTATCAACAATGAAATCAAACATAATAACAAATGAATTAAAGTATGAATAAATGCTAGCATAACAGTTCTTGGAAAAATATTTGTTTTAAAAAAATGATCTTGACTATAAATATTATACCTTGTATGTTATATTTTACTTTGATATTTTATCATATATGCAGAGTAAACATCCTATTAAAAAAAATCCACTGCAATCAAAATTTATTTTCTTTTATTACACTAAAAGCTGATATGAAAATCTAATATTTTGTAAGATGTATATAACCGACAGTTAACCGAATAAAATTAAATATTTTATTTATATTTGCAATTTTTTTTCTTTACCAAATGAAATCTCTATCTTTATTTTACATATTTTTTTTCTGTTATTAATTAATACATTAATATATTTTTAAAAAGCTTACTTTTTCATTTTCTTTTCCTTTTTTTTGTGATACGCTTTTCTAATTTTATTGTTTCTTTTATTCTGAAATTTTATTTATTTCAAAAGAATGTTACGCTTGAATTCACTTTATTTCCATTAATTTTTGTATACACAGTAAATAAATTTAGAAGAATTCTAGTATGTTTTGGGTTTAAATGAAGTGATTTATTTTATCCAGAAACTTCCATTGGAATATTTCATTTATATAATTACCTTTTTTTTTTCTTTATCTATTTTTCTTCTGAAAAAAGTTAAAGTTTAAAACGTTAAAAATGTTTAGTTAAAAACGTTTCTAAAATTTTACAATCGAAAAATTTAAAATATTGTTTGTTCATGCGTTCATTCTAATTGTATCGAATAAATTAAACTTCTGATTTGTCATCATACTAAGTATCGAAATGAAATTATACTCAGTATTTATACAAATTCTCTTTTTAAATAGTAGACTTTTAACAACTATTTCAATTCTCTTATTATTAGAAATTAAATTAAATGAAAATAATAATAATAATAATAATAATAATAATAATATAAAGTAAAAGAAATGTGTGTTAAATAATGTCGTAATGGATGTATAACTTTGCTTTATCATATGACATTAGAAAAAAATTAAAGAAATGTAAATTGGATAGATTACAATATGCTGAATATTGTTGGAATAGTTATGAATATACATAACGTTAACCTTTAATCGAATGTAACTGTAATTTTTCATAATGAGAAATTTGATTGTAATGTGATGTGTACATTATAATCGATGCGACTTGAAAAAGTTCAAAGGAATGAATTTTTGTCTAAACCTGTATAATTATATATATAGATATATAATTACAATTTGTAATAGTCTGAAATTTTTATGTAGGTTTTTACATTTGAATTTAGATATTTTGAAAGTTTGAAATACACATACATTTAACGTCTGAATTTAAAAAACTATTAAAATATTGAATAATATAAATTAAGACAGACTTGAATACACTTAAAAAAAATAAAATTTGACATACAAAAAATTAAAACACTAAAAAGCATTTAAAAATACAAAAGTAAACGTTTCGCCAAGCTACATGCAAGGCCTCATCAGTACAAATAATAATTCATTGCAAAACAAACATTGGAACAAATCAAGACTGTTACAGTTATTTACTATTATTTAGAAAAAGATAATATTCATTTGGGAAAGCACGAGCTTCATTCAAAGTTGGCGTTCTTAAACAAGTGAACCAACCTTCGAGGAGAATTCTGTCGTTATAGTTGTTACAACCTGATTTTAAGATAATGACCTTCGCAAACTGGGGGATATGTTTTGTTTGAAAGCAATGTTGGACGATTTTTGAATTTTAATTACCGTTTTTAGAGCACTGATATGCTCCCCCAAGCGAATTTCTAAAGGTCTGCCTATCTTACACTGTAAAAAAAATTCAAGAGGTTACTAAAAAATTTTTAATAAATTTGTATTTCACAGAATTTTTTAGTAACCATTACAAACTTTTTTTTGCAAGCGAAACAAGCATTTCTTTTGTAAACTGAACAAAAGAATTTTTTGTATAAATAACTTAAAAATTTTTAGTATGAGCCACCAAGCAAATTTTAGTAATAGCTCCAAAATTATTTTTAATAACCATTACGTGGGCTCGAAGGTCAGAAGGTTCCTTCGAGCCGCATCCAGACTTCTGGAGCGGAAGGTTTTCGGAAAAACCGCAATAGATGGCAGCACCAAATATTGTTATTGCTCGTCAGGATATTCATAATCCCTTTATTAACGAGTACTTACATTGCATACATTCGGGGCGTATCTGACGGTATCCAGTATCGAACCCGGGACCTTTTAGCCTGGAGTCCGTTACTATAACCACGATGCTATCAAGGCCACACCAAGTCAGTTTTAATAATAGCTATTAAAAATGTAAAATTATTAACTCTATTCGTTGCTAACTTTTTTCTAGTAATTCTTACAGATTTTCTTGTAACCGACTAAGATTACTAAAAAATTATTTAGTAATTACAAGAATCACTAAAGTTTTTTTAGTAGATCGACACATTTTTTTTACAGTGTACCCGGTGTTGTCTGTGTTTTTCCCTGTGGAAATTGTGGTAGTGTATATATTGGTAAAACAGGTTTATTTACCAAAAGTAGAATGAAACTCATTTAAACAAAATACTGTGCTTTGAATTTACATCAATTTTATTAAGGGAAGTAATATAGTACAATAATTACTCTATTAAAAAAAATCCTATTAAAATCCCCATTTTCCTTACTGTGGCGAAGTATTAATGTAACAAAAAAAAAGTAGCAGTAGAATGCTGCAATATGTTTCTCAACTTTGAATAGATAGATGTAGAAGATGAAAAAATATATAAAGTCTTATAAAAAACTTGGAGAGTTTAAAAGCATTTCAACATACTCATAGACATGGGTGTAAAAATCTAGGCACCAGCGGGCAGTTTTTTATCACTAAATTTTGTTTTTTTCACTTAAATTTTATTAGAATTATTGCAAAAAATAGATGAAAAATAAAGAATAAAATTTAGTGGTGAAAAACTGCCCACTAGCGCTTAAAATTCTACACCACTGTTCATAGATATTTTCAGAAAAATAGTCTTTTGAATTCAGCATTCCGATATGGTTGCTAGATGCTAATACAAATAATTGGAAATTTTTTATATTAACTGCGTTGCGCAGTTTTCAATAATGCACTTTTATATAAAAAATAAACATTTTGCATGTAGTTTTTTGTTCTCCATTTTTACATTAAATGGTATTTCAATAAATAAAAAAACCTCCCCCTATTTCTAAAGTTATAAAATCAGTCACCCATAAATATCTGCTGAGTTTGAAGTTTTTCATTAAAAAATATATATATATATATTTTTCCAAAAATAATACCTTTTAACATTTATTAAATTTTCCAATTTAGATTTCATATAATTATACTTTTAGTTTAATTATTTTACATAGTTAATGTACTTTAATTTTGACCATGTTTTGTTTTCTGTTGGTTTCTTCCATTTCTTACTGTTTTTTCCAGTTTCTTCCACTGTTCTTGAAGAAATAGGTTTCTTCCAGAGGAAACTGAACCCTGAATTTTTGAGCTGTTTTATGCTATTAGTAAACACACGGTCGACCATACGAAGACAATAGGTTCTATTTACTTATATAATTACGAACGCTCCTGAAAAGTCATATCTAAAACAAAAGTTTCATTTGTTGCCTTTCATTTTCGAAAACATCTCTAAATAGTTTTCATATCGTATTAATAATCAATTTCTTTTTTCAAAAATATCGGTTTTTGCCATATTAACAATTTTAAAATAATGTTTTCGGGAATAGTTTGTAAAATAAATTAGGAAATATTAATCTTTTTGAGAAGTCCAAAGGTACGTATGTTTTGAATATGTTCGAGGAAATTATATTATAATCTTTCGTAAATCGAAAATTTATTCATCGGAATTGTATGATAAAATTTAAGTTTTTTCTTAAAAAAATAAAAATAAAAATAAATAAAAAATATAAATAAATAAATACTACATCTTATAATGACCAGAATATCAAAGTATTTAATCTTCTTATACTTAAAGTCGTATTTTTATACAAGCATTTATTAGGATAAATAGCTAATTAAATTCTTACGGGCATTATTAATCCAATTTAACCTCGACATTTAATTTTTTCTATTATAAGATTTAATTATAGCTTTAATTCATGAAACACTAATGGAATTATATTTTATTTCTTTTAAAACATTTTTATGAAGAATTATTCCAATGCATACCTATTGCAATATTTAAACAACATATTATTAAAATAATTTCGCAACATATTTTTATGAGATTAATTTTAATTTACAAGACATTTATTTCTTGCTTTTCAAAATATTTTAATTCCTTACACATGTTATTTAAAATAATTAGATGATTTAATCATTCTAAGATAAGTTATTCTTAAAAGCTTAAGCTTACATAAAATATTAAGTTATTTTTATGGGTATTGAAATTTTAAAAAGTGTATTTTAAAGGAATGTAGGAGGAATTTTATGCAACTTTATGTTTTTAGCAATTTATTTGACGAGTAAATTTTTTTAGTTTTTTTTTTGTTTTTTTTTACGTATATTTAAACTATAACATTAAATATCGTCACCTGAGAATAATAAGTTTCTATCTGTGTTTTTGAAAAAATTGACTTATCGATAAAGATAGGTCATATTTGTTTGTATGATGGCATTTTTTTTTTTTTTTTTGCTATAAAATTAGGTTATATATAATTTACATGTGACCTTACAACCATAATATCACATTACTTTAATCCAGAAATGCCTTCACAGACACAAATAGATAATGTCTAGATCGGTAAGTCATTTTTTTTTTTTTTCAAAAATACAGATAGAAACTTCTTATTCTCAGGTGACGATATCATAAGTGTTACATTTATATGTTATTCAAAATTTATATTATTAAATAACGGGAGAGATTTTATAAAGCTTGATAGAGTTCTGCGTGCTTTTTTCATATATAAGTAATAACAATGAATATTAAAAACTAGTCGTTGGGGGCCACCGTAATACTTACCCATCATGGATATGTATATGAAAATAAGATATGTGAAAACTATTTATACAATGCATTGCAATTCATAAACAAAATTTAAATATTGTTAATATACATAGTAATGCTTTATTAAAGAACTGCTGATGTACCAATTTCGACAAATTATATAAAACGCCAAGCTACTCAAGTAGTACCGAACTGCGTAAAAAAAAAAACATCCTTATAACTCCAAAAATAATAATTCTATTAACTAACAATTAACTGTGTCGAATTAAGCGTTTCCTTTCCAATTAAAATATACATCTGAATTGAAATTTGAATGAAATACAGGATCATGAAAAATCGAAGAATGTGGAAAAAAGGATTACCAATATCTCGGCAACTAATAATCCGATCGACTTTGTTCTATATGCAAAATGTGTGTTACGTTATTGCCTTTTACGTCCATTTCTTAAAACAAAAAAAATCGAAAATTTTTATGTACCTTTCATCAGAACGAATTTTTCGAGGGTCCGAAAAAAATAGTTCCAGATAATCGAGGTTGCTGATATTAAATAGGCTTCGTCCTATTCTTACATACTAACTACATACAAAATTTCAAGTCTCTATCTCAATTTGTTCGGGAGATAGAGCGTTTAGAGACAGACGGCAAATTTTTTTTTTCTAAAAATATGTTTTACGGAATTTACACAATCTAAAACGTGTAAATCCGTCAATTTTTTTTTTCGATTTTCAAAACGATTGCAAGACTTACCCTATACTGCGTATGATGGGTAAGTAAAACAAATAAAACAATATAAATATAAATGTAACTTCCACGTTTCTAATGTTTGATATAAATGCAAAAGAGATATTTTTAAATACTAAATTAATTACACCATCACTCTTCAAATAAAACAATTTTACCTGAAGATAAGTGTTGCCAATAAATATTATTGTCCATTTTTTGAAAGAAATATTCTAGTTATTTTCTAGTTATTCTTTCCAGTTATATCTGGATGTGTGTTTTTGCAAATAAATACAGCGAGTGGTAAAATTATTAGCTTCGAGTCTAAATTTTACATTGTGAAGAACATGGATATTTCTTCTGCTGTTGTTTATTGGTGCATTCTTAAAGAACTTTTCATATACATGCATTGCATACTTATGGGTTTATAAATAAAAACAAATTTTCATCCATAAAGTAGAAGTTTATTGTGAAAAAACAAAATTCTTCTAAGACAAATTCCTTAATAATTCATCGAACCTAACTTTACGGATAGTACTATGCATTTTTTTTCTCTTTTTTTGCAATTTCCGTTTAATTATTCATTACTAACCACTTCAGGTGATCAGTCTGGTCTTCTAAAATGTATGCTAAACATAGCATCATGTTACTTTCCTTCTTAAATGAATTTATTTGCTCAATTCTTCCCCAAACCCAAAAAATCTTTATAAAAAGAAACAAAGAATTTTTTTGCGAACTTGATAAAATTTCATACATTTTTTGTTCATATGCATTTCGTCTTTTTTTAAGTGAAATTTCAAGTATTTAAACTGCGATTTTTTAATAAATCATCTAAAGTAAACTTATTTTATGTAAACCTGCCGATACTTCAATGTTATTCTATAGTATTAATAAATTTATTTTATTTTGCATGCATTTATATATTTTTTTTCATTATTTAAGAACTTCATTAATGAAAGTTAAGAATTCCAATATTAAATAATAAGTATATAGGGGCTTCCGTTGCCAAGTTGCCAAGACACCACGCCGCTAATCTTTTATGAGTGTAAGGAGTTGTGAGTTCGGATCCCGCTGGCTCCATTGCACACATATTTGTGTGGAGCTCCCGGCTGTATCTCCTTCGTGTTTTAAAATTTCTTTGTGCTTTCTCGTCCCTGTATATTAACGATGATTTATAAAAGGGCTTTCATGTTAAGCACACAAGTCAGATATATGGGTTCAATAAATAACTAAATACGTATGCTTTTGTTTTTATTTGTTTAATTTCTGAGTTCATGAATGTGACAGTTAAGTATCAAAACTAAGAGAAGTGCCAAAATAAAATCCTTATAATAACCAACCGTAAAAAAAAAAAAATGTTAGATTCGACAAATTACCTCGAATGACATAATAAGAATACTGTTCATTTATTGTTGGAGAACTTGCTTTACGAATGATTAACTTCTTGGTTTAATATTTTTTTACCGCTCGTGTTGAATGAACTTCCTGTATTTGTTTACTTTATAAAGTGCGATATTAATCTATACCTTAAATTCAGTTCAAATTATCGTAGAATGTATATTTATTTGAATTTAAAATAAAAACAATGTTTTGATGTTAATTGGTTTAGTTTATTTTTGTCGTCCGATTATCTACACTAGGGATATAGGACCAGGGAAGAGTGCCCTTCGTGGGGGTCTTTCTAAGGGAGCCTAAACCATATTTACGCAAGGTTCAAAGAAAACCATGAAAACTCCGAACGGTTAGGCCGACAGCCGCGTTTGGGTTCGAACCCAGCACCTGCCGTCTACCAGTTCAGAGGTCAAAACCTCTCGGCCACTGGTGGGGCTGTTTTGATGTTGAAGAAAAATATTTTAGTTTATGTTATTATTATTACAATCAGTTATTCCACTACAGGGAACTTTTTACTTTTTTAAACCTTGGCACATTTCAAATTCAGAAAATGAAATATGTTGTAAAAATATATTAATAGCTATGTAAACAATCCTTGTGAACTTTCATTTTTGTTTATATACATATATAAAACCATCATTAATCGTATTACAATATATGAATCATTGAATTTAATAACTAATAGCACTTTGAATATGAATAATTAATAAAAATGAAAACAAATGGAATTTGTAGAACCAAAGCAGAATCTTCAGGTCCCAAATACTTTGGAACTACAAATGAAGTGTGTGGTTTCATCTTCGTATTTGCCAACAATACGAATTTGGGACTACCAACACACACAAAACCAAAACCAAATGAAGAAAAAACATAAAAAACAAGGCACATCAAAACTGCTAAAAATTTAAAACAAAATCTGTTAATTTGACTATGTTATGCTAAACTCAATATCTTAATAAGATGCTTTATGATTTAAAAATAGATAATTAATATATTTATTCTATACCCTTAGAAATTGCAAAATATGTATCCAATTTATTAAATATTAGGTACAATTTAATCATGTAATCAAGAACTAGTAAAAAATATCCATACATAATCTACCGTAGAATTATACCAAAAGACTTCTCAGCACAATGTTTATAAATATTCTAACCTTTCTATAGGCTTAGTATTCATTATTCTAAATCATTATAAAAAATATTTTTAATAGATGTAAAAACTGTAAGTATATCAAGACATTGAATTTAACATTAAAATTAATTATTACAACATTAAACATCTAATATTCTCTTTAAATAGAAAATTAAATCCCAATTAGACGATATATTGTTAGTATTAATGAAAAGTGGTATCAGGAAACTACATAGTAGAAATGGTGATCACAATATGCTAAGTGTATGCGCATCGCAGCAATTACATTAGAGCAAAATATTCATAATACTGCTAAAAAATATTTTTAGCTACCTTTGTTATGTATTAAAAATATATAAAATATACCATAATAAGGAATAAATTCATAATGATTATTTTATTCAAAATGAAAAGATACCATTTATATATTTTTTTGCAGGAGGGTTATGTATAATGTCAGGAGCTTTTTTGCCGTAATTTTTTATTTTAGTTCGCATCTCAATCAATAGGTGGCGCTGACGGCGATTGAAGGCAATGTCGACAATTCACTCAGCATTAATCACCTGACCTTCAATCGCCGTCAGCGCCACCTATTGTTTGAGCTGCGAACTAAAATAAAAAATTACGGTAAAAAAACGCCTGACATTATAAATAACCCTCCTGCTAAAATTTTTTAAATAGCTGTCACCGTTTGCAAGTTATTGAATTTTAAAATCCATCAGTCATTTTTGGGACACCCGGTATATATATATATTCGTATACAAACAAATATATATATATATATATATATATATATTTGTTTGTATACGAATTAATTATATTGCTATATAAAAATAAAATAAGGGCTTCTTTAGAATAACTAAAATACATACAAATGAAAAAAAAAAATGAAATTGCCTACGTAAACGAAATAAAATATAGATTGCCAAAATAAAGATGCTTATCTTTTTTCTCTTACCAAGGACGTATACTGGAAAAAATATCTTTATTTATTGTATTTTAAATTAGGTCAATGAAAGATGTATTTTAATGGCATCTGATATATGTATTTTAAATGCAATGAGGGATAGATTTATATTTTAAATGAAATGATGACAATGGAAGAACATTTGGTGATTATCACTTTTGCCTGACTAACATAAAAGTATCGAAATGCCCTTTGGTATGTAATAAATGAAGTGGTCAGACCGGAATTGTTGATGACAGTCACATGACATAGGTTTTTATTACAATTACTCATTATGTTGTCAGGCAATAATAAAGACTTCTATCATTTTTTGGGGGGGATTATCGTGTCTAATTTTGATGTATTTCTCAGAGAATAAAAGTCCTAATAAACAACTGCACGCATTTAAATCACCAAATGTTTTCATAGCATCTTAATGCAAGTTATATACTAAAAGTCCATTACTGGTTAACGTCACCTGTGAAATGTCTCATGTAAATGTTGTCAGCACACACACAGAAAAATAAAATAAAATAAAACAAGATTGGCAATAAGAAAAATTGTAGTATACTTAATAATTCGACACCCACTGTAGTTTTGATTATTCGTCAATTTTCCATGCACCATTTCACAGTTTTTTAGGTTAGCACTAAGCATTTTCGTAACGATAAAATAAATATAATTTATAATATTATTCCTTATCTGACGGTTCATTCATTTTGGTTTCAACACATATTAAAAGTGCAGTATTTCTTAGCTATTTCTTTTAGACAAAAAATTAACACTCTTAAACTGGAACAGAACAGTTCGAGCATGTTAACGCATTAGAAAATAACTGCACACGTTATTTGCGAAAGGTAACTGTAACCTAAACTTTAAAAAACTTTCTGTGAAATTATAGAGAATCTGCGGGTAATCCATTAACTTCAGTCGTATGTAAAATTTTACAGATTAGAAAAACCGACATACTGTTAAAAAAAAAACAGAGATATTATTCAGTAAATTTATAATACACTCTGTAAATTAATATCGTTCAAAATACACGAGGCACTGTAAATTTACTTCATGTTAATAATTTAATTTAGAATTTTTAAGTAGACGAATCACTCGATCTTCAGTAAGCTCCAAAGAACTTGAATTTGAACTTATGTATCATTAAACTTTAATGCAATCTATTACTAACCGTTCTGGGAGTTGAACCATAGACTTCTTGACAGTGTAAGAAAATCTTAGTGCCTGAGTTATAGGAGCGATTGCTAGAAATTACAATGAATGTTTTTAATCATTCAGCGGGAAACATCAACACTAAATCTAAAGAGATAATTTTTCCCTTTCTAAAAAATATTTAAACTAAATTTTCTTCTTTAATATTTCTAATAAAATTGCAAAAACATTTTAAAAGTGTGTTCTTTAATTTACTAAATTTAATAAAGATAAAAAATATTTTTAACCCGGGAGAACTCGCTACATGAAATTTTCTCTCATAATCGTAACTTTTTAAGACTGTTATTTAAACCCTTTTTCCTTTTAATTAAAATTTCATAGTGGTATTTCAATTATTTTACCTGTTTTTGTGAATAAAATTACTAAGGCAAAAAAGGGTGATAATAAACGAATGTAAAGTAAAAGAAAAGCAATAGCGTACTGTGAGAGAAATTCTCACTAGCGAGTTCTTCCGGGTTAAATAGAGACAAGGAAATCCCTACTGGGAATCAGATATAATGAAAGAGAAATGTTCATAAAATGGTGACCGAGAAGCTGTCAAATACATTTAACCTACAACTAGTGTAAATTTACAAAGTTTCGCCTTTGTTTCTGAGTTTCTATAGAATTTTTTTAACAGCGCGGATGTTTGGGATGATTTTTAACCCGAGAGTAGTCGCAACTTTTTTCACAACGTCATTAGTCGCGGTCGGTCTTTTCGCCGCTGGCCACCCGTATACCAAATATGTAAAATAAGAAATATTTTTCACCTAATATATGAAAATAACATTACAAAGAAGATATAAATTTGCAGTTTTCTTAAATTATGCATTTTATTCATGAGATCTGGAGTAATTGAAAAAAGTAAAATTGAGGTCACATTAGTGATTTTTACGTAGACTTTTTCATTGATTTCAACTTTGTTTCTAAAAATGTACCTCAAAGAAAAACAGAGGTGTCCTGTTACTTCACTAAGGTGGTCGAGAAAGCTTCAAAGTCAGCTACATAGTAGATATCCGTTGTATTTGCAATGTGATACAATTTAACAGAAGATAAATTATACGGCCGGCGAAAAGACCGACACGCGACTACTGACGGGTTAAATATTAATAAAAAAGAAAACTCGATTATTACACTTTCCAGCACTCACAAGATACATTAACAAATATACTTTATTTAATAAGGGAAAGAAGAGACATAAGTAAACATTTTAGAAAGTGTAACGCATTTGAAAAATAGATACAAAAAGTTACTGCTTATATTCAAAAAAGTGCTTGTATGAAGTACTGTATATATGCTGTGGATTTGTTCAGATTCCACATAGGATGCTAAACATTTATTTAGCAAGAAAACGAATAACGCAATTAAATTTCACCTCCACTTTGAGCAATTTTAAAGAATAAACAAAAATGTATGCAATATTTTTTACAGACTTGTAATTACAAACACTATATATATATGCGTGTGTGTGTATATATATATAGTACCTCTGACGGTAAAGTTCGGTGAATAGTCCTGTAACATTAATGTAGATGAAATACTAATGAAAGTTACCGTATCATCCTTCGAAATAGTCATTTCCCATAACTATGCACCACTGACATCTGCTACATTTGCGCTGGGAAATTCGCAAGAAATCCTCTTTTCGGATGGAGTTCAAAAGCTTCGTCACATTTCGTTGGATGTCAGCAATATGGTCAAATCTCTTTCAAAGCAAGTTTGAGTCGTGAAAATAGGATAAAGTCTGGAGGATTGAGATCTTGCGAGTATGGTGGATGTTCAATTTACACAACCCCTCATGAATTTCCTTCGGTGTCTTGAAAAACATCAAACCAAACATTAAACTGATGTTTTATTCGTTCATTTTCCTGTTCTCAGTTAATAACCAACTCACTGAACAAGCACTTAGTAAATCACGTCTTACATAGAACATAAACGACGCTCAGCTGAACAACGGTGGGGGAAGATGGTCAACATATGCCTCTATGCAGGTGCAGCGTTTTGTTTTCCCAGTGTTGCCAGATCGGTCGTTCTGAATTCATTCATCGAACTTTATTGTCAAAGGTAGTATATATATTTTAAAAATGACGATTTAACGGAAATTGTACTGACAATCGGGGCACCAATTCACTGTTTTTTACGGAAAAATTCCCGTTCTTTGGACCTTTTTTTAGAATTTACATGAAATCTTCCTTTGTAAAACAGTGAATCGTACGGCGTCTGAATTCCCAGTGCTATTTCTTTAAAATCGTCCGTTTTTTACAGTTTATAGTCACTAAAACAATATACTAAATAAAATTTACTTCAGTTAGAAACATGTTTGAAATTACTGAAGTCCTACTTTCAGAAATTACTATCTGCAAGAAAATATGTATCCATATTTTTGAAAAAGTCTGTATGTGCATTTATTTATGTTCAATGAAATTTTTTCGTATAATAAATGTATCTCTGTGAGAAAATGTATAACTCAAATTAAAGTATACAGTTAATGTATAATTTTCACATCAGTCAGAAATCGGCTACTTTCAAAGGATTTGATACAATGTTTCATCGACACATGCAACACAATTGAAATCTAGCAGTGGTAGTAGGCCTTTTTAAAATGATTTTCACATTTAGAATTCTCTTCATGTAACCCATTGCAATGTAGAATATGACCAATCCCATGATGTTAATTTAATGCATAGCTTATTCAATTAGCTAGAATCTAATTTTACTACTCAACTGAGGCCATCCAATCTACCCAAATCCTACTTAGGTTTACCCAGAAAGAAAATATATTTTACTAATTTTGTATTATTTTACTGTTATTTATTTTATTGCGCCTTTCTTTTCAACAATTCAGAGTTTCATAACTGAAATGATTCGATACATTTTTAAAATTTTCTATAAAAACACAGAAGAAAAAGCGAGACTCTCTGTAAATTTACACTCTTTCTCGGTTAAGGGGACGGTGGACGTTATTTTTTTTTTCATCATAGCAATATGAAATGCTCAGCATACATGGGTGATTCTCAAAATAGGGGACAATTTATGTCTTTCGGCATGAAAAAAAAATTGAGAGGTTTTCTGTCATTTGTTTATATTTAGATATGTTTGTCTTAATATTATTCATTATTTGAACTCAAGAATTACTCCTTTTTAGTTAAAAACACCTTAAAATAACAGAATAAATGTTCAAAATGTCATTAGCATGGATGTCCACAGCAGCTGTGCCTTGTATATACTAGCTTTTTCAAGAGTTAATATCATGTTTATAAAGTAAAACAAATGTTATTCTTTCTTTAAATTAATCAAGGAGAGGATTTATCCAATATATTTCTTTTTAAAAATAAAATTATAGTATATAAAAAAAGATTTAAAGTTTGTCCTCCATATTCTATTTTCAAAACAAGGTCATACTATAACAGCTGGTTATTAATCAAAATTTCATTTTCACATATGACAATAGTTTGAAAATATAAAGTTTCTCCATGACAACAAGTAGCCATTTTATCCCAGCCTGAAAATGGAAGCATGTATTGTATTTTAAGAATAGAAGTTGAATTTTAGGGGCGTACATCAATTGTATGTCATTAGAATGGATAATAATTTTCATGTTTATTTTATAATTAAAATTTTTATTTTACTTATATGCATAGGACTTTTGTGTTTTAAAAAGCCCCAGAAAGAACTATTGCATTGTGATTATATTAAGGCTTATAATCTTATTTAAATTAAAATTTCTCATTAGCATGGACAAATATCAGTGTCATTAGCATGGTTTTTCTGTCCATGCTAAAGACTCCTATATGCATAAATGTAACCATTGCTTATATTGTATCCTTTATAAAGTTTAATTTTACATATAAATTTAGGTATTACATTTATTATCCCTAAAATATGTATTAAATCTGTCAGAAAATTACTAAGACGTTAGTGTCAGAATGTTGCTCATGTAAACAAAGTTTGCTCTTTGGTAATGTTGTTATTCTCCTTATATGTATTGTATATATGTAAAAATGGAAACAATTTGCTGAAAAGGAAAGCTAATAAATATAGAAAAAATATTTAAACAGGGAGAAAATAAAAATTTCTTAATATATTTATTAGTGCAATTTGTTTTGTCAGTAGCATGGCTCAAAAAATACTAATTATTTTTTTTTAAAGTTAATTTTTAAATATTTAGCTCTGCTGACTACATATAAAGTATACCTAATACTACATTAACAACACCTATTTTTTTTCAGAAATTTTGCTAACAGTAATTTCTTTTTAAGATTTCACTTTTGAAATTGTCCCCTATTTTGAGAATCACCCATATACATTTCAGCAAAGGCATATAGAACACCATCAAAAATACATACAAATTTTAAACGAAATTTTAAAATACTCCTCGTGACTTAATTTTTAAGATTTTTCCTTGCTTTTGCATTTTTATCACTTAAAACTCTATTATAAAAAAATTTGTGTAAGATTTTTAAAAATCTCTTGAATAGTGAATATTTTACAGATTTTATTTCTAAATTTCATATCGATTTTCATCAAAGTTTTTCTGTCTTTTAATAAATAAAAAAATCAAATTTGACTATCTTAAGGAAGACGGATTTTAAAAAGCTTTCACAATTTCTTTCTAAACAATATCAGGATACTTCTTCATCAATTGCATAAATATTGATAAAAGTTACGTCGCAAGAAGCATTTCTAAAATCTAAAAACGCTGAAAACAGATTAAAAATATATAAATACACTTACCTTTACTATTTACTTCTTAAAACATTCATAAATGATGATTTTATAAGACAAAAACTGCTTTGGTACTATTAGACTACAGAAATCAGACCTTTTTTGCGATGATTTTGCTCAAATAAAGGTCCACTGCCCCGTTAAATATATTCGATCAAGTTTCTCGGTCATCGGATTTCACCAACGTTTTCCTTATATTACATCTCATTCCCTCTAGAGATTTCGTGTTTATGTAAAGATATTTTTATCTTTGTTAAAAATTTGCAATTCAAAATACACACTTACATATTTTTTTTCAATTTTATCATAAATATTAAAAAAGAAAATTTAGTTTATTTGTTTTATTTATTCGTTAATTTTAATAATTTTGAAATCAAAAAATAATCTCTTAATTGTTAGTGGCGATTTTTTCATCATTTTTTAAACGATGAATCATGAAAGACATATTTTTAGCAGAAAGCCAAAAGCTAATATAGATTTGTCAGTAGGGTGTTCTTCCACAGACATGTGGTTTTGGGTTCAAAACCCCAGACGGCTAGAAACAAATTGGGTTAGAAATAAATGACACACAAAATTCAAAATTACTCGAAAAATTCGAATTCTATCTGCCTCACTGAAGGTTACGTGATTTATTGATTTTGGAAAATAAATTATTATCATTTAAAAAACACAGAGTCTCATGTACTTTCAATCATGTTAATATTCAGAGTCTATTGTTAATTTACCGAATAATTTCTCTGTTTTTTAATAGAACAGCTGTTTTTCTAATTTCTGAAATTTTACTTAAAACATAAGATAATGGTAACGGATTCACCCTAGTTTTCTAATGGTGTTGAACGATAGATTACGCTGTGTGAGATTTTGATACTACGGAAGGTTATGTTTTTGATTAAGTGAATTATGTAAAGATTCAGTGAATTTATCAAATCTTTCTTACTTACTGATATATTAAGATTTTATGCTTTTTTTTATGCACCAGTGAACAAGTTTAGTGCTGAGAACTAGAAAATAAACACGTGGCGGCAATGCAGGCTGAAACATCTCACTACATCATCGTATTTAAATGCTATTCTACGACAAATTTAATCGTGTCACTTATTATAATTTTTTTGATTGCAAAAATATTTTTTTCTTAAATAACATTATTGAATTATGAATCATATTTCACAACACAAATACTAAAGAACTACCCTTCAATTATTATATACAATTAATAATCATTTTAATTTTTTGTATTATACAAGAATATTTTCTTCATATTTCTATAACTTCAGGACGCGTACATATATATATATATATATATATATATATATATATATATATATATATATATATATATATATATATATATATATATATATACATATACATATACGTATACATATATATATATTTACGGAAACGAGATAACTCAGGATAATCATACAGGCAGTTAAAAAATTTAATATCTTTTTTTTTTTTTTTTTTTGATGACAGGAGCACATTTTCTCGCGCTCTTTTTTATGTATATATATATATTTCAGAAAATCACAAGATGTAAAAAAAGCTAAGAATGAATCACATATAAAAATTCTTTTCTGACTTTGCCGGCTATTGATGTCCAAGTAAAAAAAAAATACATCGATAAAATATTTTGCTTCTTTTGCAAGAAGAAAAAAAAGCATTTTAGACGCGTCACTTTTCTTGTAGATAAGTGATACAGACTGTTTTGTGTTTTTCAATTTATAAATGTCATCTTTTTAATATTTTTATGTTGGCATTAAAAATGATGACTTTTATTTTCTTGAAAGTTACATTATTACTTACATGTTGCACATTTACTTTTCCCATGTTGCAATTGTTATAGTATATTTCATAATTATTTTTATGGAATATCACCTTTGGTATTTTCTGAAGGAAGTACTGCATCACAAACTATTAATATTTCAATCTTGATAAATTAAATCTTTATTCTTAAAAAATTACTTTTAGACACCTGGTATATATTTAATATTGTATGTAACATAGTTTAGATTTTTCCCTTCACATTCAGCAATCTTTTAAGTATTACCAAGTGTTTTTGCCCATAAACATAATTTAACAAATTTGATCTGTTTTAAATCTTTCTCTGATATTTAAGTCCCTTGTCATAATTTATATAGAAGTATGCCTCTATTTATTTCATAAATTTCCATAATTAAATTTTAAGTAGCCACAAAATACAATGCATTTAACTAGATTTGTAATTATTTGAATATATTTTATTCCATTTGTCTCCTTATTTTTGTCGTATTGTTAAGAGAAATAGAGAAAATTATTTTATTATCTAAAATGTCCAACCGCAATTTTTAAATAATTTTAAGTTTAAACATTTCTGCGTTGCATGAACATCAGTTTAAATCGCTTTGTAAGAGATTTTTTCCCCATTATTTATTGAATTTCAGAATTGTAATTATCTGTCTTGTTTTGGTAACTTGTAAATAGTTTGACTCTATTAATTAAATTCTTTTAATGTGGGTAAAATTATGTTTATCCTATGTTCTCGTACTTTAGATAAAAAATTACAATTTAAAGCATAATTTCTCTAGCACTTAACTCTTGTATCTTTTGTAGTCAAAGAAATGTGTTTTACTTATTTATATGTCAAATTATAAATAAAAAAAATCATTTCCTTGAAACATTTTTTCCACACCTTACTATGATACATTAGAAGATATATGCACACAAAATATTTTTTTGTTGTTTTTAATTACAGGTTGAGGTACTATTTAAAAGTATGGCTTGGCCATAATGCTTGGGCAAAAATCGAAACATTGAAAAAAAATGTAACTTATCACGCATATATCTACCATACAATATGCATATGCCAATGATGTATATATCTAGATGTCCATACTTTAAGTGCATCTTTACTGAGTATTTCGTAAATGATGATGAATATTGGAAAATAAATATCGTACATCACGTATTCTATATCAGTATTTCACGAATTCTAGTCTTCATAAAAAATGCTAAAGGATATTTTTAGATTTTTTATTAATTTCTAATTTTTCGATTACAATATTTTATCCACTGAAAATACAACATTTTTTAAAAGATATAAAAAAACCGTATTGGTAATTTTCAGGTGAAATACCACTATTTTTAAAGAAAAATAAATCCAGTTCGAAATTCCTCATTGTTTTAAAAAAAATTTTATTATAAGAAAATACGGTTTCAGAATTTTCTGGTCGAAATTCGAGGACAGGTAAAAACCCTGGTTTGTCAAATGATTTATTTAAAAATATCATAAAAAATGTTAATTTTACCTTTAAAATTTAAAATTTGCCATTCAAAAGTTAAACATACCAAGAAAATGGGAGTAAAATTGACACTCATCCGACAAAAATAGTTTTTAAAACAATTTTCATCTTACTGGAAAAAAACTATTAATGTATTGTTACGGTCAAAGGAAATATTTACATTTATTTTAATAAAGTACATTTGCGAATGCTTTCAATAAGTGAAATATAACTGGAATAAAAACTATTCTAAAGTAGCTTTGAGCTATTAGAATCAAGCTTCTTATATATTCGCGTATGTTTTATTTCTTTACATGCATAAAGAGTTCATAAATGTATAATATTAGGATACAAAAAAAGACTAATTTTTATTACGATTGCACATATAAATATATTTCGGGAAATTAATGCATTATTTTAAAGTATTTACCAATTGAAGGTTACTAATTTAGAGTGTATATGTAAATTTTAAAAATATATATGAAAACTACTGTAATTATAAGAAAAAACGTAGAATCCATTTACCTGAAAAGAGTATTTTTTGAAAAGGGTTATAATGTCCATGATTACTCTAAAATTACTGAAAAAATATCATTGTAGTTTTCTTAGCTCTTTTTTATATAAATATGCAGTGTTTGATCACATAATGATTTTTTCGTTTTCCAATTTCTTCTTATTTTTATTTTTTTAATATCATCAAAAATAGTCCTTTTCTAAGGTTATTTCTGTTTTAAAAATAAAAATCGTATTAAAAATTAAATATTTGCGAAAAGTTTATTCATTCAGTCACTAAAATGAACCTGGTATTAGAAAAAAAATGCGAAAAATTTTAATTTTAGACAAGACAAATTTGAATTAGAATAGTAATCGCAAAACACAAATAAATAAATACGTAAATGAGAATACTGCTAATGTATTAATACATACATAATTATAATCTTAAAATATTAAATATAGTTAAATACAATTAAAATGTATAAAAATAATCTTAAATGTTTTATCAAAAAAATTAATGAAAGTAAAATATTGAATACAAAAATACTAAGAAAAATGCTATTTTCATACCACATAACTTTATGCAGTATGTGTAACGCATGAATTGTATTACTATATTCATAATACCAAACTACAACGGTGCTGATAAAAATAATTCCATCTAAAGTAAAATTTGATGAGCTTAAAATGTATTTAGTTATGTTATATAAATGTTTAAAAAATGAATTAAGAGCCGAAATCATCTTCTACCAGTTGCACATTAAAAATACATTTGCATTCTTGACACATATCATCAGCAATTCATTGCGCTACTTTTTTACACAGTAATGAAGTAAATGCATCTTTGGGTATTTCTATCTTTAATATTTGATGATACTTTAATGATAAAAATTTCAATGGCATGATGTCGAATAATCGATTATCTTTCGTATTTTTCAACCCAATTACACATCATCTTCTTTCTTCATTTTTTACATGAATTTTTGTACGTCACATTAACCAGATAGTTAATTACCGTGTAATAAATCATGTCACTTCGAGTGTGCATAATAGTACTTACACTTGAATTTTCTTTGACCGCCTCATGCGTTTCTTGTCATAAATAGATCTTTAATGTAGCAACCCCTACAACATTTTTTAATTTTTTCGATATTTTTTACTGATGTTTTCTTCAGGATATATATATTTTTTTTTTTATCGAATGTGGAATTACTTTCATATATAAAGAAAGAGGAAAATAGATAAATAAAAACACTTCATTGCGTTTTCAAATGTTCAAAGCACATTTTTGTAAATAAAATACGCTTCACAAGGCTATGACATATATGTGATAGGAAAAAAATAAATCGTTTTTAAAACTGAAAAGTTAATTACCGTATAATAAATGTAATTATGATAATAATCACATAAATCATGTCAGATCGATAATAATTCATGTTAGATCGAGTGTGCATTATAGTACTTGTACTTTAATGCTTCTTTGAACGCCTCATGCGTTTCTTGTCAGAAATATATTTTTAATGTAGTAATTCCAAATACATTTTTTAAAAATTTTTTCGATATATTTAACTGATGTTTTCTTCGGGATATTTTCTCGAACGTTGAATTTCTTTCATATATGTAGAGATAGTAAGATAGATAAACAAAAACATTTAATTTCATTAGTAATTCCAATGTTGAAAGCACTTTTTGTAAATAAAATACGCTTTACATGGCTATGACATATGTGTGACAGGAAAAAAATAAATCGTTTTTAAAACCAAAAAGTTAATTACCGTATAATAAATCATGTCAGACCGAGTGTGCATAATAGTACTTAAATTGTAATATTTCTTTGAAAGGCATCATGCGTTTCTTGTCGTAAGTAGATCTTTAATATAGTAATCCCAACAGCAATTTTTTAATTGATATTTTTAACTGATGATTTCTTCCAAATGTTTTTTTTCGAACATGGGATTTCTTTTTTATATATAGAAATAGGAAGATAGATAAATAAAAGCATTTCATTTCGTAAATTATTTCAATGTTGAAAATATTTTTTTGAATAGAATACGCTTCATTTAAGAACGATTTACACGTGATAGGAAAAAAATTAAATCATTTTTTACACCAATAATTTTTGTAACGGAATAAATTAAGCACAAAACATATAACTTCTAAATGTTTAATTATCCTTATAATGCATTTAATATAACAAAAAAGATACGTTAATTGTTAATTTTATTTAAAATATCTTAAAACTTTCAAACCTCAAACCACGCTGTTCATGAAAAAAATATTTATATAAAAAAAAATTGTTTATTCAAGCAAAAAACTTTATTTCGTTTGATAGTGAACGATTTAATAATTATTACAGTTGGAAGTAGAAGTAGTTTCTTGGTCTTAGTTTTAGCAGTTTTCACTTTCAACTGTACTAATTATTAGCTCCCTCATTTTCAAACGAAATCACGCGTTGGTATAAATAAAAATAAAAATTAGCTTTAAAATATTCTTCAGGAAGAGCAACGTTTAAGGTTTAAAAATAGTAAGCTATTTTAATTACAATGAACTATTAACATCTTTTTTTGCTTATTTTAATCGTCTTTTAAGTAAAACGGAACGATTTTAAGTTCATGTAATATATTTTGAGTTTAAAACAAGATGAAACTTGCATTTTATCATATGTTTTTATTGGAATAAACTAATATTATAATTGTACTTTGTAATCTCATTAACGTTTTGCACCTAAGTGGCATACTTTTATCTTTAAAACAGTAAATTTTATTTAGCAAGTGTGGGGTCCTCCAATAGCAGGCACAGTCCATTTAAACAGGCAACGAACTCATGGATACTATTTAAGTATAACATAAGCGACTAAAATAAGAATACTCGTTTTTTCAATGTTTGCATTTTGTCAATTCATTAGCTAGCATTGTTTTCATTGGTTTTTTATATTCAAATAATCATACCTTAATGATTTTTAATGTCCTGGAAACGATAAAAGATTAAAATGAAAAAAAAAAAGAAATGAAACCAGCATCAGTGCAATAAGATAATTAATATTAAGTAAAAAGCCGTTAATAGGACAAAGTAAAAAGCATTTTCTGACGAGTTAAATATTTGCAGTATGTGACTGTTATGGCGATATAAAGTTTGCTTCTTCAGTTTGAACTCTTTTTATTATTTAGTTTTGACACTAAACATCCAGAAAATTCGAAACTCTGATTCCGAAACATAAATAATCAAATTAATATAAAATAAAATAGTTATTTAAGTAGTAATATTAAAATAAAAAATATCTGAAAAAAACTATTGAGAAATGTGAGACTTACAAAGAAAAATTCTTTTTTGATTATTTATAATCGTGGCAAAAATACCATTTCTTAATAGTGCAGTTTTCACAGTTGTCCATCTCCATGGGAAATCAAAATTGCAAGAGTATTTCAGATAGAGTTTCAGATGAGTTTACACAAAAAAAGTATTGCACTAATCATGTCGGAGTACTGCAGCACACTAAACTGTAAATGCACAAATGACTCAAATTTGATAATGTTTTTAAATTGAAAAATAATTACATCTTCTTTCATCAGTGTTCCGTTATTTCATTTTTTAATAAAATACTTCTAGAATCGGAAGTATCCATCATTCACAGATTGAATTCTGCAAGTTGCACCTACGCTTCCACCAGTGGTCGAGAAATTATGAACTCCGAAACTCGTAGACGGTAGGTGCTGGGTTCGAACCCAATTATGACCGTCGTCTTAATCGTTCGGAGTTTTCCGCGGTTTTCTTCGAACCTTGGATTTCCTTGCGTAAATACGGGTTAGGTTCCCTTAGAAAGTTCTTTCCTAGTGTTTTATTAAAAAATATAAAAATTTCTTGGATGATTATTTTTCATCCCTATGATGAAAATGAACTATTTGATGAGAATCGCCCTAATATGTTTATATACACACGCAATTATTTAACCTTTTTAAAATTTTTTTAAGCAAATTTTTATTAAAATATATTTAATAACAGTTATGAGATATGGTTTTTTACAAGTGATGATACATACTTCGTTTTCTTAAAAAAAAAAAAAAAAAAAAAAAAAAAAAAAGTATTTATTTATTTTTTCAGCAATATTAAAATGATAGAAAAAAAGTAAAGATCTTAATGTATTAAACATAAGATTTGAAATATTTTAAAAACGTTTGTTACAAATAACGTAGTTTTTTAACTATTAAAAAAATCGAAATTGATGAAAATCAAGGGGCTTTCTTGGGGCAAAATGATTAATAGGGGATTAATAGGGGATTAATATTTATGATTAATAGGGGAAAAAAAGAAAATAACAACATTTAGAAAGCAATATACTAAATCATAAATTTATTTGAGTATGAATGATTAACTTTTTTAAATAGTAAAGTAAATACTTAACAAAGTATTACAACTTGTAAAAGCCGATTTAAATTTTAAAAAATAGCTTAATCTGATATGTAGAAACTCAACAGTTTAGCTTTTATAAGTTAACTTGATTTTTTTTCCAGAAAGAATATTTTTTGTTTATTAGAGATTATTTGTTTTGATGTTAAAAAAAGAAAGTAAATATGCGTTTTTGGATTCAGCATTGTTTTCAGAAAATAATATTTATTTCGATTTTAGTTTTTGTGTGCGACAATACCATTTTTTTTTCATTCATTATGATATAATGATAGCACTTAACTTTATACATTGTATTTATTATAAGCGTATGTAAACTCAATGATTATTTCGTTTTCCTTTTTAATGTGAATTGATAACAAGGTATATTCAATTTTCTAATGCACTAATAAAACATAGGGGGAACTGGGGCACATTGATACACCCCCTGTACAGCACGCAGGGTCATTACAGGAAGTTTCACAACAGCCCCAAAAGGTGATACTAGTGAAATTAACTACAACAGAAAGTTTGGAATGATTCAGTAGTTTGATGAAATGGGATGGGTGATTAATTGTTTTTGTAGGTCAAAAGTAAATTTGAGTTTTACAATTGAAATGGTATTACACAACTGTTCCAGTATTTTAAACCGAAAAGAATACCCTCCATCGCAAGTAAAGCTACTCTTCATCAGTTCCTCATTCTTTACTGTTAGAAAAATTATGAAGTGTTGGATTTGCGACTCATTTTATTCAAAATGGCTCTATGGGGCACATTGATACAGTCTTTGTCGGGGAAGCAGGACGTTTCGGTCCCGCCATTTCGGTCCCGCCGTTTCGGTCCCGCCGTTTCGGTCCCGAGACATTTCGGTCCCGAGACGTTTCGGTCCCAAGACATTTCGGTCCCTGGCCATTTCGGTCCCGAGACATTTCGGTCCCTGGACTTTTTGGTCCCTTCTCCAGCAAGCTGAAATTTTGTGCACGGGAAATATCTGACAATTTTATAAGAAACATTTTAGAGAGTTGAATTCAGGGGCAGGTCATTCCCCCCGGAGCTATCAATTACCCCCCTAACGGAAAATTTGAAATTTTGTGTTTTCAGTGGTAAAAAAGTGTAATCCCCCCCGGAGCCACAGAAGTCCCTCCCGGAGAAAAGTGTCTGAATTCAACACTGGTTTTTTAACTGAAAGTCGCATAAAATTTTAGTGTAATGCGATTAATTAGAAGTAACAAGTACCCCAAAACTTGATCAATTATTTAGAAATCGATGGAGATTTCTGAAAAAAATTCACTGATGAATGGCATTTTTTAAAATTGCCAGAATGATTTGAATTCTTGAACGAGGAAACGGGGAAGTTAATTTGGAAACTGATAACTAAATTTATAAAATAACCCAATTAGCTTATGATATTAACTCACCCCAAAATAGTTGTAAAATTTTAACTTCTGAGATGCATGTTTTCTCTCCAGGGAGACAAAGGCTTTTAAATTGCCAGGAGAAAAGAAAGACTTATTGTTATATGGAATTTATATTCTGACACTTATCATATTATAGGATTTCATCGCTGAAACCAATTTTTAGAATTATAAGTGTTTCATTATTTTGCACCCCCGCCACTTCCCGCATAGGAGCAAAAATGTTGAAATAAATAAAACACATCTGTACCTGGTGGTATTTTACCCCCTGTGCCAAAATTATCATTGAATCCTCTTTTTGTTTATGGCATTTTTTATACATTATTTTTGGTTACTAGCATTTATTTTCCTTTTAAACTTTTCCGTTTTTAAATTAAGAAAAGAGTTTCCAGATTGCAACACGTGGAGGTGTTAGCATTGCAATTATTTTATTACATAAATATATGACACGAGCAGAAATAATTATTAAAATGATTTGTAACCTAAAGATTTTTTTTTCTTTTTTTTTTTTCTTTTTTTTTTTTACATTTTAGAAAAATGAATTACATCTTGAATTATTAGCATTATTTTTTCATGACAACAGTTCTTTTTTAATTGTTATTATTACAATCTAGAATGTTCATTATATTGACGCTTCCCTGTTTTTATTAATGTTTTCCAAAACAACGGCAACAGCAAAAAAATTATATTGCCATACTTTTATGCATATATCACATTTATACAACACATCTGTTAAATTTTCTAAAACCAGCTTAATGAAACTAATTACAAAATTATTAATGTAATGCGTATTGAAATTTGTCATTTCATTTAAAGCTGATATTATTATATAAAATAATTATTTTTAACATTAAAATATAAAAACTCTCATAAAAAATATGAAAAAAAAAAGCCTTCTGTCAAAGTAAGTTAAATTAAAAAAGGTAACTTAAAATATTATGTCTAGGTGGTAAATATCTTATCTAACAATCTTATTTAGTTATGTTATAAGTTTTGAATATTTCAATGTCATTCATAAGCTGTAATAATAAGAATAAAAAATATTCCATTCTACTTTTTATACTGGTTTAATTGATACTAAAAGCGTTTGAAATGAAGATAACAGCAAGAGGAATAAAAAACACCGAGAAATGCTGTTCTTTTCAAAACATTCATATTTCTTCTAAAAAATGCCAGCGATTATGTGGGAGGTCCGTCCGTATTTGAACTCCAGAGTATAAAGGGCATTGTAAAGAAAAGGGGTTTCATCTGACAAGTGTATAAAGATCAAGATACGTAGAATAAAGCTAACTACCTAGCTCTTATAGCTATCTTGTATAAAGATGACTATTTGTTCAGATAGGCGTTGACAATTGATTGACATGGAGAATTTTTGCTTAAAAGAGGTTAATCGTAGTACTTAGCTGATACTTATATGCATACATTTCCAATTTTATAGGAACACCAACATAAAAAAAAGTGTTTAAAAATTCTCGGCACACGGTTTTGATTTGTTATTTACTTAATGTTCTACATTATTTTATTAAATGATTAACATCATCTTAGAAAATTTGAAAGCATTAATAATTATGTTGTTAAATTAAAAAATTCTCAAAAATTAAATTATTTTTATCAAACATATTTATTAATAAGAATTGAAAATTATTTTAACTATTAATTGTTTAAGTGACTTAATTATCAATTACTTGTTTAAAATCTAGTACAAGAACTATATAGAAGTTATAGCAAAAATGAAAAAAACATATTTTTTAAATTTCAGCTACTATAATGTTATTAACTTCATTAAGATGTATAAAAATGATAAAGATTCTCAAAATAAATATGTTATTTATTCATTTATTGGTTAGTTTATCATATTTTTCTTACTCTTTAAATATAATAATTAATATATGATTGATTTTTGCGAACTATAAACTATAACTTTGTTTCAAAAAATTTAAATCTGCATCTGGATAATAATGTTACATAAACCTGTTAAGAAATATTTTTACGCATTGTTACAGTGTTGCATTATTATGTTTAATTAATTATTACGTTACGTTACTAATTGATTTTTCAAAATAGTAATAATAATAATAACAATTTCCTTTTTTAAAATAAATAACAATTTTTGAATACTAACTTATGGTGATGAATAATTGCTATAAATTAAATCTCAAAACAGTTAGTGATTTTAAAATGAAAATCAAATTAATATTTTATTAAATTTATGTATTTTTAATTTAATGAATCTTTATATAATTAAATTGATAAAATTATTAATATGCATTTCGAATTTTACTTTACATAAACTCAATAAATAATTTGTTTTATATTCAATTTATCATTATGTTTTGTAGTAGTTATAAACTGAAGCTTATCGTTTACCTGTTTATTTATTTTATATTTAAAGTTACTGAAATTTAAAACTATTTATTCAATTAATAATAAAATTAAAATAAAAATTGTCAATTATTTTCTGTGAAAGTGGGAGCGAAAAGGTAATGGAAATAAATAAATAAATGATAAATTAAAAAAGCTTAGTTTTGTCAGTTAAAAATCGAAAATAAAATTATTTAAAATAATAGTTACATTACTATGTAAAATTAAAAAATAATCATTTTATTACAAAGAAATAGGCCCACTTTCAATAAAATTAACCCACAAAAATTGTCTTCATAAGGTAAAAAAACTGTTAAAAAAACTGTTAAAAAAAAAAAAAAAAAAAAAAAAAAAAAAAAAAAAAAAAAAATACAACCAATAATTATTACATAAAAAAGGTCGTTGGAGCATTTTTATTTTTTTAACAAAAAATTTTTATAGCACGCCTAGTTACGAAATCACTAATTTAAAGATTCTAAGAAAGTGTGCGAAAACAATCAATAAAAATAAAAATTAATCAATAAAAATAATAGTTTATAGTATAGATAAAATACCTAATACAAAAAATATATGATAAAACTTAAAAAATATTTATTCTGTTAAATAATAATAATAAAGACAGTGTAAAATTATATAACATTGTTTAATCAAATTTACAACTCGTTGTGATTTTATTATCACGAGTTACAGTATATTAAACTTATTGGACTATTATATTCAGCTTTGTATAAAATTTGAGGGAAGGGGGGCAGGAGAATAAAAATATTAAAAAAGGTCCGAACAATGTTGAGCTTACAGCGTTTAGTGGGCCTTCATCAATCAGAAACCAAGTTATAAAGTGGCCGGTAAAGAAATAGCAATGGACCGAAATGGCAAGACACCAAAATGATTAAGGACCGAAATGGCCAGGGACCGAAATGTCCAGGGACCGAAATGGCAAGGGACCGAAATGTCTCGGGACCGAAATGTCCAGGGACCGAAATGTCCAGGGACCGAAATGTCTCGGGACCGAAATGTGCAGGGACCGAAATGTCTCGGGACCGAAATGTCCAGGGACCGAAATGTCTCGGGACCGAAACGGCGGGACCGAAACGGCGGGACCGAAATGGCGGGACCGAAATGTCGTGTACCCTTTGTCGGGGCACATTGATACAACCTAAATCCTTTTCTAGTTCATTTTTTCATTACCTTTTATTTATTTATTTTATTTTTTTTTTTTTGCCATGCACTTCTTAATTCAACCATTTTTCGTCAAAAATTTCTACTATCAGTTTTTATTGAAGTGAAATAGCTCTAATTTCTTTATATTGGATCATTTTATAGTATTTTTGCAAACAGAAGATGTACAAACTTACACAATATATAGTGCTAGTAGAATTAACAAAAGAAATGTTCGGCGGCCGGGCAAATCTCTAGTTTATATCGATTCTCCAGAGAAAAAAGTATTATCGACATGAGAAATATGAAGTAAGAGAAACAAGTTGCAGAACAGTACAGGATAATTATATTATAAATAAACATAATTTTTAATGGAATTATCCTTTATTTTCTGTTTGTAAACCGATTTATAAACAGTAAACCTGGTATTCTTTCACATTTCCTAAGAAAGAAGATAATTCTGGGGTTAAAGTGCCAGATATGACAAAGTTACCACTGTCAACAAACAGACAAGGAACAGCCAGAACATCAGGTCATTATACATTTCATTTTGATTGCTTTAATATTGCTTACAAATAAATTGTGTGCGATTTTAATGTCTATAAATATATATAAAATGGTTTGCTAACTATTTTTCTATGAAAAATATGCATTGGTGTTATTTTGTCTCCATTTTTCCCAGACGCGTCAAAGTGTATCAATCTGCCTCGGGGACGATACACATTGATACAAATTACTTTTTTTTTTTTTTAATTACATGCAAAAATAATGTATAAAACAACGATTGTACATTTTTATAACATACTACACAGGTTTTGCTGACATCACATAGAAAAATAACTTGAAATTTCTGCTTTCTAGACACCAAAAATTTTTTTTAGAAAAAAGCTGTATCAGTGTCCCCCAGCTCCCCTTACATGTAATAAGGAGGTAACACATTACTATATATTCCTTAAACCTATTTTATTTTTTAATTAAAAGAATATATTTTAAGCCTACAAAGCCGAATCTTAATATTTCGTAAAATCATGCCGGAAAACAAACATAAACATCCTCATAAATTATATCGAATCTCGTTATTTGTTCTTTACGTTAAATTTTCTCCCCCTTTTTTGTTTCTTAAGAATATAAACTTTTGTACAGTATTGATTTCACCAAAGGTAATCTCCTTTTTCGAATATTAACAATAGAGTTTATAAAACAGTCAAAAGGACAATTGGAGAAATACACATTTCCTTTTTTTGTTGTTGTTGTTGTTTGTTTTGTTTTAGTTAAATAACAGCATTAATTATATGGTTTGCTAACGAAGAATCTTTTACATTTTAGATGAAAACAATTGAATCATTGTAATTCCGGATTTAATATCTAGTTTTCATAATTAGTTTATACTGTGAATATTTTCCAAAAAAAAATAGATTTTTACCGTCAATGTTTTATTTTTTCGAATGTATTAACAATAATAAGGGAGCATACATGAATTAGATTAAACTTATATCTCACAAAATAATAAAAATCATAAGTAAAATAAAATGTTAGAAACATATGTTTATATATAACATTATTATAAAAAAAATCAATAAAATAGACAAATAATTTTTATTTAAATAAAAGCTGTGCTGTAATTTTTTAATGTTAATACTTTTATGACTATTTTCTCATTTTTTGCATTTTTAAAACATATAATACAAAGATAGTTTTCTACAATAAACATAACATTCTCTTAGAAACTCTTATCAAATGAAACCAGCATTTTTCGAGAAGTATTAAGTAAATATGCTGTGTTTTCTATATATAAAGCACAAACAAACTAAAATAAAACTTCTTATATATTTAAGGAATCTGAAAAATATATATTATTTAAATTTTTTCGTTACATATAACGAAAAACTTCGAATATCTTTTGTATAAGAAAATGTGAGTTATTTGTCTGTATGATCATGTAAGAAATTAGGAGAAAAATATTCACAAATATTCTTTTCACAGATGAGTTAAATGAATGTAAATAAACATTACAGTTCTAAATTTGTTTTTTATTTTGAAACATATAACGAATACAAACTTAGGGTAGCTTTCAATATAGTTTTATTTTCGTAAATATAGGCGTTCTCTTCTAAAGAAATATATCCAATTCAAGTATTCAAATATTTAAAATCATAACAGATCCCATTTTTATGCAAACATTAGGCAAATCTGAGATAGGGGAAATATAGTTTTGCATTAAAAAATGTTCTTTAAAAAAATAATAATAAAAAAATAACATACTTTTTTCTGTATATACATCCAAATGTACATCTCTATATAACAATGGTTGTAAGAAAAAGGATAAAAAATCACATTTTTGGTTAGCAATCCAAAATGTCTTAGGAAGTATGCAAAAGAGAATTTTTTGTAGACATAGTATGAATTTGACCACTTCAGGAATTGGCGCGAATTCAGAACTTTCCAATATTCTGAGCAAATGTCATATGCAAATCAAATTAGCAGTATTTTGAGCGAACAATCCGAAAGCGACAGGAAATCCGCCAGCAATTTAACCCACCAGAAAACGCACGGGTTGCATTATATCACACCCCTTACAAAAAAGGTGGAATATTCCAAATTTGTGAAACCAAAACTCTGTTCCGCATTCAGTAGCTGCGTTTCTAGTAGTAGTAGACCTTCAGACCTTTCCGCTGCATGCGTGATATCTCGGCATTTTGTTACAACTTTGGTATGACATACCCCCGTGTTTATCCACGTAAAAGTTTTTCTAACGGAATATTTATTTAAGAAATTTATTTCTAGATTGCAACAATAAGTATCATATCAACATGAGTTAGTATTTGTTTTATAATATTTGAAATTATAGGTTTAAAAATTTCTAAGGGCATTATTGCAAAAAGAATGAGTCCCTATGACCTGGAAATGAAACGCCTGTGAAATTTATTAGAAATAGTTGAAAGTGATCAAGATTGCATTTTGGAAATTGAAGATGATTCTGACATTGAAATATTTATTGAACATAACACTGATAAAAAAGAAAATGATGAACTGAATGATTTTTAAAATGATGATAATTCCGATGATTTTATTGGAAAAGATGGAAAATGGTGTGGAAAAAAAAGAAATTTAGACAAAATATAACAGTTCGTTCACATAGTATTACAACAGAACGAATGCGATGTTCAAAATATGAAAACTTTCCGTGCGAATAACACACGAATGTATTTTGTTCAAACTACACACTATAAGCATTATGTGTTAGAGGTGCAATAAAACAGGTATTAAACCTTTGATATTATTTTGTTATTATTTATCTGAATTTTACCTCTCATTAAGTTTATTTTTAAAAATGTTAACTCAAGTTTTATTCACGTTTCTTAAATTAAAAACAGCTTTAAATGTAAATAAAACTGTTTTTAGCACTTTCCAACAAAGTTGAAAAGTGCTTATGCATTCGGTTTGTCTGTCCGTCTGTCCGTCTGGCCGGATGGCCGTCTGTCCGTCTTTCCGCGCTCTAACTCCCGTAAATATACTCGGATTGCTATGAAATTTTTATACGTTATTGATGGTTACCCTACCACGAACCTTATTGAAAATGAAGTATCTACCATAATTAGTTTATCTACAGGGCGAATCAAAAGTTTCCCATTACATTACGGCCTATGGGGGAAAATCGTTAATATACTCGGATTGCCATGAAATTTTAGGACGTTATTGAGGTTTACCCTAGCACAAGTCCTATCGAAAATGAAGTTTCTACCATGATTAGTTTATCTACAGGGCGAATCAAAATTTTCCCATTACATTACGGCCTATCGGGAAAAATCGTTAATATACTCGGATTGCCATGAAATTTTAGGACGTTATTGACGTTTACTTTAGCACCAGTCCTATCGAAAATGAAGTTTCTACCATGATTAGTTTATCTACAGGGCAAATCAAAAGTTTCCCATTACATATTTTAAATATATTAAGCTTTTTCATGTATAATAAAATTGATATATGTCTCTGAAGCTTAATATAAATTATACGCTACCGTCTTGCATAATATGAAGTACATAGCATTTACAGGGCCACACAAAAGATTTCAAATAGTATATTTTTTCCGAAGTACCGTATATGTGTCCGATGATGGCTGATGGAGGGATGAAATGCATTTTAATTATGATATGCGCGTTTATATTTCGCTAATTATATGCACATTATATGGTGTGTATAAATGTTATAGTTGATATACAGGGCTACCAATAAAGAGCTCACCAACGTTACTGAATATGAGCGTAAATTATTTAAACGTGGTTCTTAAATAAGCTATGCATTTTTACACTGAGCTTGATTCAATTTACTGAGAAATGTTTGCAGAATATAGATAAAAGGATATACAGGGCCACGCAAAGAATTCGGTACATGGACGCGTATGAATGATGATTTATGAGAATGTGATTTCAGTTGTTTTAAAAGTGTTTTAGTTTACAATAAATTTTAGCCTAATGCTGACGTGTAATAAAGGTACAATGTAAACTACAGGGCTGAACAAAAGTATTCAAGTATGTTTCCATCTAATAGTATGAATTGCTGAAAAAGAAATCTCAAACTACTGGGTATTTTCTTGCTAAGCTAAATTTTTTCATTATATGAAATACAGGGCTGTTCTAATGTACTGGAATACATATTTGGGTATATTTGGCTATACACTATTATTTCCCTAAATAACAAAGTTTTGTTAAAGATTTCATTAAGTGTTGGAAAGTGCTTCATAATCTATGCTTAACGCATGATTTTTCATACTTGTTTTCGTATTTTAAATAATGGGGTATGTGATTCCACACGCATCCTCTCTAGCAATTTTTCTAGACGCGCGCTCCGCCGAGCCGGGTTAAAAGTCGTTATACTGTCTTCCTTCCCGTAAGACATGGTGACGTCACGGTGACGTCGTTGTGAAGTCACATTGTGACTTTGTGACCGTCGATGTGACGTCACGTGACGTCGATGTGAAGTCACTGTGACTAAAATGTGAAGTCGTTATGGCCGTTTTAGAGCTTGTTTGTGACGTCACATTGTGACCACATTGTGACGTCGCAATGTGACCAATTTGTGAAAAGTGTGTCATTTGTGACGATTTTGTCATTAACATTGTAACGTAATTGTGACGAAAGTGACAATGCTTTCAAGTCACATTGTGACCAAATTGCGAAATACAGGGTGAGTCCAAAATCATGGAACAAACTTTGAGGGGGCGGTAGGACTCACTATAGCAAATAATGATGGCACAGAAATATATGACCGGAAGTGACCCGTCAAGACGCTACACTAGTCACCAAAAAAGACCCGGATGGTAATGTTATGTCTATGGGGGGGGGGGGGTGTTGTTTTCAAATATCTTGCTCAAATTTCAATATTTTACATGATATTTTTTCCATAGGATAGCTGAGGACGATCCACAACTAGGCTAATTTTTACTTTTTCGATTTTGGTTATATTTTTTTTATATTACAATAGTTTCAGTTTTAGAACCGGTTTAAACTGGTTCTGAATTATTGTGGGCTCTTAATCTGTAACCAAAATCAAAAAAGTAAAAACCAGCCCAGTTGCAGGTCGTCCTCAGCTATCCTATGGAAAAAAAATATGCGAAAATATTAAAATTTTAGCGAGATATTTGAAAATAGCGCTCCCATACACTTAACATTATAATCCGTGTCTTTTACAGTGACTAGTGTGGCGTTTTAACGCGTGACTTCCAGTCATACATTTCTATGCCATAATTATTTATTATAGTGAGCTCTACCACCTCCCTTAAAGTTTGTCCCATTATTTTAGACTCACGATGCAGATCGTTTGTGACAAAACTTTCGTTAACACTGTGATGATTCTGTGACGATTTAACTTTTCTTAACGATTCTCTAACAATTTAAAAGAAACAGGATCTGCTGAAGCTATAACTCCACGCCTTGTTCTGTTAAAATAGGGTTTGAGTCCTAAAATCATATATTGACAATTTATGAACAAATACTGTATAATATATAAAATAGTTACCTGCAGTAAGGAGACTTTCTTCTAAATTAAAGTTAAAAATTCGATTTACCTCACATGCCTTACAACTCTGGTGTTGTTTTTAAAATTTGAAAAATATTGCCTTTATAAAATATTTATATATTTTCCCCACATGCTGAAAATTGCATAGCTTCAATTTTATTTATAACTGACACACATTTTGTAATATGCTGTTCAAACTGTTTAATCTTTTTGAACTTTTTTAAAAAAAAAAACTTTTACTCGCTTTAATATCCACAAATTTCAGCACATATCTAAAACTGTACAGCTTGCCAATATTTCTGACCAATAATCCTGATGTCTATAAATATATAGGGTGGATGCTCCAGTGTTGGCCACATTAAGAGAAAAGTTTAAATGGAAATTTTATAGTTTTAGACTGAATAAAGCATATTAAATCGCAATAACAGTATTCTTCAGTAAATTTAGTTGTCTTTCTGATAATTATAATAACTTTCTATCAAATATTTTAGATTGCGAGTAATAACTCGTTAAGTAATTTCTTTCAATTTGCACCAGTTTTGGCCACCCCTGCACCAGTTTTGGCCGCCCTAATATCTTGTAATTTTGCAAACATTTTAACTGATAATAAGTAAAAATAAAGCATTTTTGTGCAAAATCTGTTTTACCACACAGATATTTGTTTGCTGTATAAAAAAGATTTGCATTTTTTTAAATGAAATCATAAAAACATCGAATAAAATATACTTAAGCTGATTTTAACTGAACATTTAAATTTAAAACAAAAAATATATTTATTTCATAAAAAAGACTTATAGGACATAAAAAGCTTATTTTAACATTTTGCATATTTTCATTTATATATATCATATGTTATACTATACCAATATTTACAGTTATATGACTAGAATCTTGAAATTATTCCATTTTTACATGAAATAGTATTTTGACAATCTCTAAAATCCATTTTTTTCAACTGATTTTAAACTTTAATTCCTCGTACTTAGCTGCCTGTCAGCCTAATCATTTGGAGTTAGTTTTCTTCAAACCTTAGATTTCCTTGTGTAAATATTGGCTAGGATCTTAGAAAGACCTTCACAGAGGGCATCTCTCTTCTTTTTTGGCCCATATCTCTCATATAGATAATTGGCCATCATAAATAGCACAACCCTATTACTTGAGATTCAAAAATAGTAAAAACTGGTCTCCATTCTGTAAACTTGTGTTGCAAGGTAGAACGAGATACTACAAAACTTAACCATCTTGAAAAGCTGACAATGAATTTTGAAAAGCCATAATTTTACTTCCTATCTTATAACAGTGTTTAATCTAGACCATTTTTAAGAGTACAGAATTGTCTTTTTTAAACGTGTTAAAATGAATCCTATTTATAGTATAAAGATTTTCACATTATTTGTTATTTCTAAATTCATGTGCTTGAAATTTTGCAAAAGTTATGCAACTTCCTCATTTTGTTTTGAAAAAATACAAGAAACCACTAAATCATGCTGTAATTTTATTGAACTTTTAAATTTATAAGTCATAAAACATTTCTAAATATATTGCTGAAATTTTCACTATAATTAGTCTTGTGGCCAAAAGTGGAGCATATTGTTGTGCCATTTTTGGCCACACAATGGCCATAACTGGTACACATAGCAAATTTAAAGCACGTACTAGCACGTAAAGCAAGTAGTTTTGGCCACCCCTACTTTAAGCTGTAAAAATAATTAATTTAAATATGAAATTGCAACAGAGAGAAAGCCTACTTCATAAAGCTTCATAGCAATCTGTTTCAGAACAAATAAAGTTCGATAAATCCCTAATATTGAAAGATTGTGAAAACTTGTTACCTAAGCAAAAACCTTAATATATGTGAGTGCACACTATAGTTTTACACTTTTTTTTTTTTTTTTTTGCAAGTCATTTTTTATCAAAAAATAAACAAATGGGATTGAAAATAATAAAAGAGTGTTAGATTAAGGAGTAAGAATGCATATAATTTGTTAAAATCAATTTACAGCCTAAATAGAGGGTAAATCATTCCAATGTGGCCAAAACTTGTGCAGTTGCCAAAACTGGAGCATCTACCCTATATCTTTTAATTATCTTTTGTTGTAATTTTCCAACTGATTGAAAAAGTGTCCAGGTCAGGATTCGAACTAAGCAGTCTTTCGCACAAATTGTCAATACTTTGTCGACTGAACTATCCTGGAAGAATCTGACGCACACAATTCACACAGTGAATACGAACGCATACTTATTATTATATATAACCCTATGTAATAATACTTTAATTTTTTTTCAAACTACTCGTATGATAAATGCATACTATTCGTATGAGTATATAATGATATTTCTCCGGCTGAATTGTGCGTGCTAAGTTGCTATGTTGGAAGAGCATTGGCAGCATACATCGAGGGTCTCTAGTTCGAATCCTAATCTAAACATTTTTTTACTCATTTTGGAAAATTAATATTCGTTTGATTAATTTACCAATTAAAATCATTCTGTTAAATATAATATAGAATTATCTTTTGATAAAACTACGTGAAGTTTATGCGCAATATTTGTAATATACAGATTTTATTTAAAAATCGAGTACTAATGAAGATGAGGCAATTAGTTCTAGTATTACGCTTAGTTATTTCCTTACTATAGTGGCCTGTGCGCATGTATGATTACACCAAGATTTAAATTCGTAGTTAAACTCATATATATATATTGTATATGTCATATAGTGTAGATGTCCGGTAAAGGTCATCCTTATGGAATTTATTTTTAAAAAGTTTCCTTATTAATAGTTATAATTATTAGATTTCATTTTTTTTTTCGTATTAGATGAATCTATTAATAGTATTTAAGTATTCTCAGTCTCACTTCCCAATATTAGACAAAAGTTTATTGAAAATAATAGAAATACATCAAACACTAAAAATTTCAGTAATGTACATCCCACAAAAAAGTACATGTAATTGTTTTTATGACTATTTAGAACCAGGATTTAATGAACACATACTAATGGAACAAAATTGTTATTTTCAGCACCATTTAACAATTAAGATATCAAAAATTAATAAAATAATGCGATAATTACTCATTTTTTAAAATCAGTAATTGTTATTATCACAAAATCAATATCTTAATTATTTTAGATACATGGTTTAAAATAATAAATGTCATGGAATTACAGTTATCAAATTTTTGGGATTATGAGAAATTCAGAAAGGTTATAAAAAAGTTTTAAAAAATTTGTTTTTGCAATATTAGTGCATAAATTAATATATTTATCACTATTTTCAACAGTTAAACAACCCCAAACTCCTTTATATATTAATTATAACGTTAACTTTTGATTATGCATACATTTTTAAATTTATTAATATTTGATTTTAACCATGTAATTAAAAAAATGTGATTAAAGTGCATTTTAAAAATAATGTTATTAACTATTTTCAAATCGTTGACATGCTGTTCCGTATTTCAACAAAATAAATGTTAAATTTATTGAATTTAACTAAGGTAAGTGGATTCAAAAAAGTTAAATTAATATGATACTTATTCCTTTTATAACATGTTTTTTACGAAATTCACAGAAATCATTATAAAAAAAGCAGGAAAAATAACATTTTCTTACCTCTTTCTTAACGGCATTATCCTCTAATTCAAGTTTCATAATCCAAATAGCGAAGATAATTTCGAAGTCGGAATGTCCGAATGAAGTACATTGACATTGGCGCGCTCATATTAACGAAACGCCACTGACAATGTATTTTTTCGGACCGGCATTTTATATAAAATGTCAACTGATCGCATTTCTGCATAACTTTTTAAAAATTTTCAACTTACGTACTAAATATACACGCATAACATCATAACAAAGTTACTAGAGCAGCTGGCCTAATATTCTAAAGAATAAATACACTAGTGTCAACTATTCTGGTTGTTGCCAAACGATATTTTTTAAGCAGGTGATTTTTTGTTATTATTGGTTGTTTGAGCTTCGAAGATTTATAAGTTGAATGCGCATGCGCATTAGTTTTATGAGGGTATCCCTAATTAAAATTTTGAGTTAAATTTTTTTTCACGCATTTCTATTTTACTTTCAATTAGTTTCAAAATACAGTGGAACTTTCATTTAACGAAGCGCATATTTAATGAAATTATCTGCTTTTTTAATTTTCTGTTGAACCTTCTTTTAGAACGCAATTAACATTTAAATTAATATTCATATTAAAAAAAATTCTTCTTAGCAAAATTTGTTGCACTTCCGTGCATGCACAATATTCAAAAGGATAGATTGCTGTTAAGATTGATTGGTGCATATATATTTCAGCGGATTGTACGAATTGAAATTATGTATTTATTTTATCTTTTAAATAAAAAGGAAAAAATGCGAAAATTTTTCGATATGCTAAGAAAGGGATTCTAGTTCCGCGAAAATATTATAGGTCCATTCTCTGAATACTTAAAAAAGATGCGAAAGTTTTTATGAGTGTATCTTTCATAAGAGATCGCACACAAAGTAATATTCGAATTTTTTTTTTAATTTTTCGATTTGAAATACAAGCGAAAACGAGAATTAGAACGCTGCGATTCAGTTTTTGTTTCCCTTCCTTTATTACGCGGTTTTTTAGATATTATACTAATGATTTTTTTTATGTGGCTATATTGCATAACAAAAAGTACTATCCAAATTAAAACACAGTTTTATAATATTTCCATTTTTATTTGTAGTTTACTATACAAATTTCATGAATATTCGTGGATTTCTATTCAACGATATTTTTTTCATAACGAAGCATTTAAGTGTAACGAGAAATTTCCTTAAATGGAAGTTTCACTGATAGGTTCATTGCTGGGTGCTTAGTTTCATATGATGGGAGGTTTATCTCATATATGTGATATGACGTACATGTTACATGCAGTGCATGTAATGTGTGACATAAGAGCGATTGCACAATATTCTTCTGCAATGCCAGAAAACACGTTTTTTTACCAGTAAATAACATGGTTTGGAGAATTTTTGTAATTTTCTAAAGTTTTCTAAGAAAGTCACATCTGAGTCACAATGTGACGTCACTGAGAGGTGGCATTTTGGTCACAGATGTGACGTCACATTTCAGTCACAATGTGACGTCACTGAGGGGTGGCATTTTGGTCACAGATGTGACGTCACATTTCAGTCACAATGTGACGTCACTGAGGAGTGGCATTTTGGTCACAGATGTGACGTGACCACAGTGACTCACAGTGACGTCACTGTGACGTCACTGTGAACATGCATGCTATGTGGGTTGTAAGTGACATTGGGGTATCAGCGGTAGAAAGGTACGCACCATGCTTGGATTATAACATTATTCTCAGTTGGAAAAAACTATTCCACGATATATATGACTGATTGTAAAGCTTGCATTTGTAGAGTATTTTACATAATGTTCCACATTTTTGTGTAATAAACCTTTTATTTTACAAAGGAAAAACATTATGCTTTGTCCAAAATATCTTTTGGGAATGGGGGAATGGGGGAGTTATAAAAATTAAGAAATGAAAATTTCTTTATTATAATACCGTATCTACTCGTGTATAACGCGCAACCTTACTTTACAAGAAAAAATGGCGATTTTTTAAAATCTCATATATAACGCTCTACATAAATTTGATTTGTAAATGAATGAATGACTAAATGGATTTTAGTAAGGAAAGTCGACACAAACATTACATCATGGCAAAAACCAGAAGAAAATATACATTTTGACTTCGGGTAGGAAGTGAATGGC
The DNA here is from genome assembly GCA_964019185.1 of Maratus speculifer. Classification (NCBI taxonomy): domain Eukaryota; kingdom Metazoa; phylum Arthropoda; class Arachnida; order Araneae; family Salticidae; genus Maratus; species Maratus speculifer. The sequence goes on from OZ025298.1 coordinate 164,304,784, forward strand.
GGGGGGGGGGGGGGGGTAGGGAGTGAGCGACGGCAGTGAGAATTACTAATTAGCGTTTATATAATGTTACGCATAAAAAAGTGCAAGGAGTGAAATAAGGATGCAATAATACTTCAGTTAGATAAGATTTTCCAGTAATTATGTCTTATTTGAATAGATTTCTTGATTCATATGTATATCGTGCGATTGCATGCAGCAATAAAAAAAATATACCGTGTATAACGCGCATCTAGGAATTTTGCCCGATTTTTTGGACAAAAAGGGCGTTATACATGAATAAATATGGTAATTTATCGAAGATGAGGTCTTGTGTTTTTTTATGGAGGTAAAAATACTTCCATAAAACTTTCTCTATATATTTTTTTTCATAGCAACAACAACGTGAAACTGAAAAGGTAAACTGTGGGATATCTTAAATGTACGTAAATATTTTGTTTTCCTAGTTTTGAGATTTTTTAAAGAACTGTTTTTATCCGATTTACAGAAATGGAGATGTGTTATTCAGAGTCAAAGTTTGGTGTTGTTTCGAGAAACAATTCCAAAAATAGTTAATTTAATGAAAGAAGCTTGCAGAAACAAGTGCTTTGGTTTGTTTACGGGTTTTTTTTTATGGAATGGTTATTTCAAAAAATGATCTATGTCTACAGAAATGAATCCTAACACTGGCATAACAGGAAGTGTTGTGAATGATCAAAATCTCTCCCTTATGTGGGAAATTTTGCAAAAAATCTGCCAATGACATGTGAAGAGATAGCGGCATCAGTTACCATTTCAAAAAAGTTTCACATTTTGCGATCTACGTAAAAATTTACAGCTTCGCTCTTTTTATTCTTGATGGGCATTTCTCCACCTTTTCGAAAAAAAAATGCAAACAAAAATTCACTATTTTTATGACGGAAACAGATTCTTCAAAAAAGATAGGAAATTTTTACAGCTTGTAATAATAGAAGATGAAATTAAGATGCATCATTTTAATCCCTTTACAAAGTCAGAAAGAAGTTAACAGAAACTCGCAGTTATTTGCCTCTAAAAAAATTAGCAAACTAAATCTACTGGAAGATCTTGATTATTACTTCTTTGATCATAAATATGTAATAAATATATCAGCACGTTTGCCTCAAGCAACTATCGTGAATGGTAAATATCATTTTTCAATTTTTAAAATTTTGTGACAACACATATCATGAAAGTGTCATGAATTAGACATTACATCACGATAATGTTTTTACGCATGTCCTTAAAACATATTAGAAACATCTTAGTAAATACAATATTAAAATCATGCAATATTTCTCGCTATTTCCTTTGCTGAATGCGAAGCTTCGTGCCAAATAGTAAATAAAATAAATAAATAAATAAATAAATAAATAAATAAATAATAATAATAATAATAATAATAATAATAATACAGATCATATGGCAAACGGGTTGAACCATGAGACAGTTCAAAGTTCTTAGGAGGGAAGGGATAGTGTATTTTTTGCTGTAAATATATTTCCTAAATTTTTATAATTTCATTTAAAAAAATTATCGACATGTTTTGTATTTGAAAATATTATTACACGTTTTAAAGTTTTATAAACATGCTCTGCCTGAAAGTGCTGGGTAGACGGAGCAATGGACTGTCCCATAATTTAATTTTTTTCTTTTCTCCGGTAATTTTATAATTATTAGTATACTTAATCATTTATGATTTATTTAAAGGAATAAGGAATACCATACTTACAAACAATTTATAATATTTGCTGGTGACTTAATTGTGCAAACTGAATACTCGAAACACGTTAAAGGCAATTTTATTTATTTATTTATTTTACTTTTATCCTTAAGAAAAACTATTTATAAACAGTGGTCAAATAAGGCAGAATCCTACTAACTATGGAATTTGCATCGTTATGTTTTAAAGTTTTTTTTTTTTGTTTTTTTTTGTTTTTTTTTTTGTACACTTTTCTCTTGTGGTCGTTGAACCATTTTCATAGAAAATGGTTACATCAACGTAATTCATTTTTTATTCTGATCAAACAGAAGTAATCGATATGTATAAAAGCGATTGAATGGCTGAACAACTCGTTACAGCATGATATAAATGTAAAAACATAAACGTAGGTAATTTTTAAGAAAATGTGAATGTGGCAATCACCTATGATGCAGCAATCCATTAAAAATATGTGTCATTGTGACGAGCATTAACCGCTCCAAAAATAGATTCTCTCGCGTTCGGGACCGTAACCGTGAGTTTTGCTAAAGTTTAGTTAGAAGTTATGTTCGATTGGTTTGGTTTGGTTTTTTTTATGCCGGCTAATTATCTACGCTTGGGATATATGTCCTAATGGGTGGGATGCCCTCCGTGGGGGTCTTTCTATGGTAGCCTAACCCGTATTTACGCACGGAAATGCAAGGTTCAAAGAAAACCATGGAAAACTCCGAACGGTTAGGGCGAGGGTCGCGGTTGGGTTCGAACCCAGCACCTACCGTCTACTAGTTTCGAGGTCAGAACTTCGCGGCCACTGGTGGGGCCAAGTTGTGTTCGAAGTTAGTTGTGAGTCTATGCCTTGATTTAGTGGGGTGTGCAACTGAAAAATGTAAAAAGCACTATTTTGTAAATATTTTATATTTTTGTACTGTTCTACGTGTTATGTGCGGTCTATGATGAAATAAAAATATTTAAAGAAGTTCGACGCCCCGAGAAATTTATATTTAGATAAGTGAAGCTTTTTTTTGTAAATAGGATTAGCTAGCCTTACAAAATGGCTACATAACCTGGAACTCGAAATCCTTTTAAAATGTTCTCACAGCCTCTTAATTCTACAAATGCTTGATGTTTTTTAATCGTGATATATTATTTACAAGCAAGCAGGAAGAAAAAAAATGGCACAAAATCTTTCCAAAATGTTCCCACATCTTTACAAATCTTCAAAAGCTTGATATTTTTCAAATTATGAAATATTGTTTAGTATAGGAAGAAAAAAAATTTCTCTTGCTGTCGCTGCTTTTTTTTTTTTTTAAGTATATTTTTAAATGCTTAACATATTAAGTATGTTTCGTTGATTTGAAATTCCCATTCTCTTGTGAAATATGTGTCAACAAATAAAATTCTACATGATTTATTTTTTCTTCAAATTACTTTTTACAAGTAAACGAAGTTTAAAAAAAAAAGGATCCAAATTTTTATAAACAAAATACATGCTTTTCGCAAGTCATTATATTTTATTTATCAGTAACATTTTTCATATTATTAGTTTTAATTCACTCTATGATTATTTTATAATTCAATTATGTATTGCGTAATTCCCCCCCCCCTTCCCGCATGCTTATTTTTTATTCTTTAGTTTATTTTGATTCCGTGCATGCATGTTTAATTTTTATAATGTTTTAACTACGATATTTTATTGATTGGAATTGAGAGAAAAAAAAAAGTGATAGAAAGTGAGACAAGTATTCATTTACTTTAAAGTTTTTTTTTTTCGTTTCATTTTTAAATTAGGGGAATAAACTACCTACTAAAGCTACTGAGTTACAAATTCCTGTTTTTATCCGAAAGAAAAATGACAAAAACAGCATTAATAAAGATATGAATGCATCTTTTCCCCTTGTGTTTGTATCGAGTTCCGTTTTGTAGTGGATACCGTAACGCAAAAGTCTGACGACATCAACGTGAGTGAAGCGGCTCTAGAAGTAGCAACATTTGAATTAGATTAAATTACGGTAATTGATAAATGCAATTTTTAACTTTTGAATGATAAATTCGCCTAATAATGGAAGCTATTTGTTCAACTTTTATCTTATAGGAGAGTGATAGATGGAGGAAATTGTTAGTTTCAGTGCAGAAGCATAATCAAGTTTTGGTCATTTCACGATTTCTATCTTCGTACAATTCCAAACTCTAATATGGCTCTCCAAGCTGTCTGGATAACTGCGAACTCGACAGTGGTTTTGAAATGTCTAACTGTAATTATTTTTTTGCAAGTGTTTGGCCATTATAATCACTGTACGATGTTTATGTTCATGAAATATTTTTAGTGATAGGATTTTCTACGTTTCAGAACTTCTTTGCTGCTGGTGTTCAGTACCATATTTGGCAATAAAATGTTTTGGCACACTTCTTTTATTTTTAAATTAATATATCTGACTACACGTTTGTATTTTATATAAATCAGATTATTATAATTTAGGAAAACGAACAACTAATTCAATGCATTTTCTCGTCTAAATTAAACAAATACTTAAATACATTACATCTCGAATTTTGAAAAAAAAATGAGTCTTAAATCTCAAAAAGCGGCATAGGTTTACTAATAATTTATGCATCAAAAATTTTTATTGTTCATTGTGTTATTTCTATTGCTGTTAATCTACGTTTTTTTTTTGTTGTTGTTTGTTTTTTACTATTTACACTAATTTGTCGTTTTTTGTTTAGGAATCGTTGCAGTCAAAGGCGTGGGAGATCTTTTTAGATGTAAGACTAGCACAGAAGAAATGTAAAATATAAATGTAAATTATGTTATTCTTGCAGAACCAATCTAAAATGTAGCATTTTTTTTATGTAAATGCATATTTTTTTGTCAAATCTAAAAGAGCTTTAATGACTGTTTCAAATGTTGTTTTAGCAATAAACAAAATTATATGGTTTTTAAAATCATTCCAAACAAAATGCTTCAGAGAGTAGCCCATGGTTTATAATATTTTGTTACATATATTGTTGCTCATATCCGCACAAATGATTTGAAAAAAAAATGATTGAAAAAAAAAATACCACAAAAAAGTTTTTTTTGTCCATTGTACATATATATTTTTATCTTATAAAAAAGCGAAACTAATATTATTCTCGTTAGATTTTAAATATCTTCATTTTGCTAAATTTTGAAGCTATAGATTAACCACAATCATTATAAGCATTACAAAAAAAAAATTTACTTCGAAAACTTATTACAAACGAGAAATATTCCTATTACGCAAAAAAACATTAACTTTGTGCAAAATATTTTAGACGGATTTTATTAAAATTTCTAATTTATTATTCCGAATGAAAAATTCTGTTAAAACTACTTTTCTCTTTAAGTTTTAAATTGACGCGGGACATTTTCATCCCTCTATTTTCCACGAAAATTGAACAAAAGGTTCAGTGACCCAGGTTTCTTGAAAACAGTAGTCACCAAAACTTTTCTTCAAATTTGAATACTTCCTTCGTTTTTAGAGATAAATCGCGAGAGACAAATTCCATTAATTAAGAACAAACCATGCATCAAATTCTGGCATCGTTTCAAAGATTTAATTAGATAAGACTGTATTTCTGGAATTAAATTTTGTGTGACTTAGTTTTTTTTTATTTTTTTTTTTTTTATTTTTAATATAAAAAAGGGTAAAAGGTAAAATTCATGTTACATATTTTATCATGGCTATATAAATATTTATGAAATTATAAAGACTGCCACCAAGTTTTAAAAGAAATAAATACATTTTTTTAAAAATTAAAATCATCTTTCTGTAAAATTTTAGAAATAATTTAATGAAATTTTTCAGAAAATTTTTATGAAGTAAAATTATTTTAAACATAAATACTGTTTTATAAAAGATTCCCTAAATTTAAAATCTAATCTATCATAAAATAACAAATAGAAAGGTGAAAAAGGATGACATATTAGGTAGCATCAAAATTTTATAATAGAATTTAAATTTTGAAATATTTCAAATTTAAACGGAATTATTTAAAGTATGATTAAATTTTCAATCAATGGATGACATTATGATTTATAAAACAGTAAAAATTCAACAATTCTACAGCAATTCAAATATTAATAATTTTTTAAGCTAACATTTCAAATCATAATATCAAATAACAATTGTACATATGAATATTACAACTGCCTTCAGCTTTAATTATCCCCCTGATGTTTGAACAAAATTTGTTTTTCCTGTTGATTAGTCACTGTAAAATAAGCAATATGTAAAAACAAAATACGTGTAAATAATACATTTGAAGTAATGCAAGAATAAGAGTATTTTACTTTATTTATTGAATATATTATTTAAAATTTATCAAAAGTGAACCAGGTAATAATAGTGAACCAGGTGAACCAGTAGTGTAACCCACAAAAGTGAACCAGGCATAACTAAATTGATATTGCAAATATATGTCTCTACATTTTTTAAAATTATTTTATTTAATTCTCCGTTATGAGTGAACTTCAGGCAGAAATTTTATCATGTAAAACTTTTTGGATTCGTTTTAGATCTGCCATAAATTTGTAATTTACGACAGACATTGTAAACGCCATTTTATTTTCAAAGAAGCGTTTATATATACTAATTTATAAATTAAAATATTAAAAATAGTAATACACATTTAAATATTTACTTTTGGAAATTTTAATTATTTTTTATTTTCTTAAGGTAATTCTTATGTTAATTATTTCCAACAACCTAAAAAAATTAATTAAAAATTCATTACTAATTTTACGTATTTTGGTGACATAAATTAAATTATTACATTAAGAACATTAGTAATCCAACTAAGATTTTAAAAATATATTCAAATTAACAAAATTTTGATTTTTTGAAGTGCCTTAACTACAGATTTGTAAATATATATAATTTATAACATTAGGTACCATCGCAAAAAATTTGCAAGTAAGCAAAAGTAAAAGTAAAAAAAAAAAAAAAAAAAGCAATAAATATAATTAGCATTCATATATAATAAAAATTGAATATTAAAAAATGTACTTTTTAGAGATTATAATTCACCACAACATGAAATTTTGCTTGGTTGGATAGACTACCTACTGGAATAATATTACTATTATTATTCCAATTATTGACATTATGAAGAGGGCTGGGGAAAAAATCAGCAACTCTGAAATAACTTATATTTTAAATGTTTTGTAGCGCGATTTTTCGTTTTGAGTGTTTAATTTATAACTACTACATTCTATCAATAAGTAAATTTCAGATATCAAGCATGATAATGATATCAACAAATAAAGGGGGGGGGGGGATAGTTATATTCGTTTATTTGACATTTTAAGTAGTTTTTTTTATATTGAAACGCAGTTTTAGGCAGTCTCATGACGCAAAGAAAACAGTAAACACAATGCACAGAAAACACACATGCTTCCGGTAAACATGATGCATGTAATTTAGCGCAAGTCTCAGTTGTAAATGCTTAATGCGCATGCCACTACATTCCAGCATTGACTAAACTCGGGTTAATAAACTTGATACTAAATGTAGCAGCGGATCAATGTGAAGGATAGTTACTTGTGTTTGCGTAGTATTTTTTATACTGAGTAAATATAACACGAAAAATTAACTCTAGAAATAGAGTTCTTCTGTTGCCATAATTAGAAAAATGTTATTAAAAGCTACAAAAAAAGATAATATCTCAAAAATAAATTAAGATATATTTTTTAAACAAATTGCATTTAAAAGCAAATTTCCCTCCTACACGATAGTGTAAAAATTGAAAATGTGGCATGTTTACAAGTTTAAAAGTTTTCATTAGCAAAAATTTCAAAACCGAAATTTTATTTCAAATTTCAAGTTGCCATTTTGAAAATGACGTATGCATTACGTATAGATACGTTGGGCCTTCAATCTATAGATAGATAGATAGTTTGCAGTGTATTTCATGTACTTTCAAAATATTGTGGGAGGTTTTGAATGTGTTCGTGAGGTTGTAGTTTAAAATACACAGAACGATAAAAATAATGTGTAATAAAATAATTTACTGGCACTATTACTCCGGTTCACTATTTTCATTACTGGAACTACATCCTAGAGGGTTTATTTTTTATTTCATGCAAGAGAGAGCATACTTATCTAAAAATAAATTAATATTTACTAAAATTTGCTATTTTTTATGTCAGAAGAACAAAATATCAAATAATAATAATTACAGCAATTTGATATCGCATTGAGTGATAGGTAACAGCAGTTTGTCTATTTCTGGGGCCATGCAGTTTTTTTCCCCTCAGAATAAGTCAATTCACATAATATTATTTCTTGTTATTTTATACACTGAAAATTCTCAACACACAAAAATAAACACATTTTAGAAATATTTTTGCCATCAAATTTACAACCTATTAATGTGTTGTGAATTAAAAAAACCTCATTACAAAACGTTTTTTCTCTTGTTGGATGTGTTTTTAAAAGGTTGTTATCTAGAAGTGTGTTCTAATTTTATATCACATTAAGTTTTGTTAAATGTGTTGAAATAGTGTTGAAAATGATGTTTGGAATTTTTTTTTTTTTTTTACAATTGTATTGTGATGTATGTTACTTTGCCATCAAATTAAAAACACCTTGTAAACATGTCCCAATTTAGAACACTGTAAAACAACACACGTAAAACACTTCCAAAACAATTTCAATATGGTCCCTTTAAAATTACACAAATTTAAAAATGTAATAAGAGACAGTTTGCTTTATAGAAGTAAAATAATATGAGATTACACTGTTAAAACTAAAGGTTGCATTTTTCACTCCTAGGGGTGAAACGCTTGTCCCATCAGCGACACCCCTAAGGGAGCCAGATTTGCACCACTAGGGGTGCCCTAAGTCCCCACATGGTACTCCAAGGCACCCTCATGGCACCCTATGAGGTGCCATGGAGTGCCCTAGGGCACCTCTAGGGGTGCAATTCTGGCTTCCTTAGGGGTGTCGCTGATGGGACAAGCGTTTCACCCCTAGGAGTGCCATATGCAACCTTTATGTTTTACAGTGTACTGACCGAGTTGTTTAACATTGCCAATAAATGTCAAAAACTGCATTTCTGGGAAAAAAAATTATGTAATTTTTAACAACACTATTTTGCACAACCTATTTCCTGTCATAACACATTCTCAAAAAACCCAAAAGACAATCGATTTTATTTAGAAGTTATAATTATTATTTACAGTTAGTGTCGTAAAATGGTTTCACGAATTTGCAGTACAGTTTGGTTTTCATGGCGTTATCATCGTCACTAATAATTCGGACCTGGGCTTCCTGGGTTACATAGTATACATAAATACGATCTTTTAAAATTGAAAATTAAAAACTCTAATAAATTTTTAAAATTTAATAGGTTTTTTAAATATACAGCTAACGCAAAAAGCATTTTTAATCCTTTAAGCGTTCTTCAGATTTTTTCATTCATGTTTAATTCATATTATAATAACTGTGAAATGTATTTGGTTATCAGACAATTGTTATCGATGGCGATCATACATAAGAAATGAATGAGAACCAAATGTTAACGTAGAGTCTCAAAAATTATTCTTGGTTATCAGACAATTGTTATCGATGGCGATCATACATAAGAAATGAATGAGAACCAAATGTTAACGTAGATTCTCAAAAATTATTTTTGGTTATCAGACAATTGTTATCGATGGCGATCATACATAAGAAATGAATAAGAACCAGATTTTTAGCGTAGAGTCTCAAAATTCATTCTTTGTTGTTAGAAAATTCTCACATTTTTGACTCCATTTAATAGCGACGTTATGGTTTCGCAACATTATTATTATTTTTTATTTTATTTTATTGTAAATATTTTTGACAATTTTACTATTTCATATTGCACATCAAATTTATCTTTAAATCATAATATTAATTTAACCAATTTGTAAAAAAAATATAAATATAAATGAAATAATACAGAGTGTTTTAAACATTTTTATTGGTAAATTTCGGATTATTTTCTGAGATGTAACCTGCAGAGTAAAATAAAATCCAGCAATTTCAGAAACGGGTATTGTAGCGGCAAAAAAAAAAAAATTAAAAGCAATAAAACTATAAAAGTAATAAAAACATGGTACCGCCAAACAATATGCTACCACAACATAGTTATGCTTCAAAAAATTTTTTAGTCATATAATGTATTTTATTTGCACTCATCTTTAGTTTTCTCAACATACCATATAAAAAATGAGACATAGTATTTTTTGTCTTTTGATTAGTCATTAATAAGTATGAAAAAATCTTTTATTTTTAAGTATAAGATTGAGCAGTTCTTCAGGGATGTAAAATATGAAGATCGACTTGATTTTGTATTAACAATTCCAGCGTAAACAATGACTTTTTAAGTTCTGTATGGGTGATACTTATTGCATGATTATGTGTTCACCGTTATACACCTTAAAGACATCATTAAAAAATACTCCGAATCTTTCCATTCTAAGAAAATTCTGAACTTGGACACTGACTGTTGGATAAAACTGAGACAGTCTCCATATTTTAATGGGACCAATTGATCTTTGCTTCCCTGGATTGGTCAGTTTCAGGAAGATAAACATGCTTTATTGCTGCGTACACTGTAAAAAGAAATCTGCAAAGGTACTAAACCTTTTCTAGGAAACTGGGATTCCAAGAAATTTTCCTGTAACGGTAACAGCAAAAATTCAAGTTTCAGAATCGATTACATGAATTTTTCCTGTTACCGTTACATGAAAAGTTCTTGGAATCCCAGTTTCCTAGAAAATATTTAGTACCTTCACAGATTTTTTTTTACAGTGTACATTAAGTACATGTGGACTATGTAGCCTTCTGTGAATGATATTGGAGGATTATTCCTGGGGGAAGTGACGCTGCAAGTACCGGATGATCCAAAAATCAGGACGAAATTAAAAAATGAATAATTCGAAAACGAATTAAGATACCAAGAAACGGTTTGCACCAAACGGATAGAAAAGAAATCGGATTTTGCATGGCAATGAAAAAATATAGATATGTTGGAATTTGTTGAGGTACCCTTGCAACGATCAAGAGTGACTGTCTGGTATGGCTTCACTACTGATTTCATATTTGGTCAATTTTTTTCGAGGAAGTCACACAGACCGGTTTCACACTATATGATTTTTGCCTGAGAAGATTCTTTAATTCAAAAATGTACCGCGACCAACCGGCATCAAAAGCAGCACTGAAAGATGCCAAAATGTGTCTGCCATAACGCATGAAATGCGACTAAATGCTGTGAACGGCGTGATGCCTCATCTCACAGCTGTACTTCTGAATGATGGACAGCACTTTGAACATTTACTGCAGTACTAATTAACTGTAATTATGCAGACTTGTAAGTCGTCAATATTTTTTCATTTGTAAATAAACTTTTACTGCAATAAAACACTGTAGATCCATCTGATGGTCACCAACAGAGCTATTTTTTTCTTTGACACATAAAATCCCGTTCCTTTTGTATCCCTTTGGTGCAAACCGTATCTTTTTATCTTGATTCATTTTCGAATTGTTCATTTTTAAAGTTCGTCCTGACTTTTGTATCACCCGGTATATCATTAACAATTGAAAGATTGCACATTCATTTCACTTCGCTATATTAGCAATGTATACTGCCAGTAAAAAAAAAAATCTTGACATTCATTGAAAAATGTGAAGTTTGTAACATATGGTTCTTACTAATATGCCGTATTTACTCGTGTATACCGCGCACCCCGTACTTTACAAGAAAAAATGGGGATTTTTTTTAAACTCTCGTATATAACGTTCACCATAAATTTGATATGCTAATAAAAAATGACCAAATGAATTTCCGTAAAGAAAGCCAAAACAAACATTACATCAGGCCAGAAAACAAGACGAAAATGCATTTTTAGACTTTGGATAGCAAGTGAATGATGGGATATAGGAATAAGTGACGGTAATGAGAATTTCTAATTAGCGTTTATACAATGCTACTAGCTCTATTGTATAAAAAACTGCAAGGAGTGAAATAAAGATGCAGTACTACTTCAATTAAGAAGCATTTTCCGCGCTTTAATGTCTTCTTTGAATAATTTCTTGTTTCATATTGATATCTTGTGATTACATCCAACAGAAAAAAATTATTGCGTGTATAACGCGCACCTAGGAGTTTTGCCCTAATATTTTGAAAAAAAAAGTGCGCTTTGTACACAAGTAAATACGGTATTCATTAGTATTGTTTATTTTTACGTGCGTTCGTAATTATGTAAATAAGTAGCATCTATAACCGTCGTTCGGTCCATCCGCCTATACCATAGCGAAAATTACCCAATCTGTCCGCTTGAAATTTAAAATATATAATTAATGCACAACCATTTCAAATTTTATAAAATTCGGATGTGTAGTTTAATTACAGCGATAATCAAAAGTATTCCATTACATTATGGCCAATAGGAAAAAAATAGTTTCGAGTATGTTTTAATGATGTTACACTCTTTCGGAAAAGAAACTGATATGTATCGATGAAGTATATTACTAAAATATACATTCTGTACAATCTGTGGTGCAAAGAATATTTGTTATTAATTTAAAGAGCCACACCGAAGTATTCCATTATATACTGGAATAGGAAGGTAATATTGTTTGGGGCGCATTTCAATTATATTAAAATATTTCACATAAAAAAAATGATATACGTTTCTGAGGTTTAATACGAGTTACTTCCTATGTAATAGAAAGCTGATAATATTTACAGAGACACACAAAATATTTCGCATATTATACTGCATTCAAAGTACTGTAGACTATTACTCCAAGATCTAAATATTTATAAAATTTCGCTATTTTACTAATGCCCCTCATTTGCTATTCTTGACGTGTGGTTTCCAACTTTTTAACTTTTGCAGTCGGTGTCGTTGGTATTAACGGAAAGTCACGTTTTAAAAAGAATATCAGATCTGGCTGAAGTTTTCTAGATCTTTTTAAACCGATTTTTCGTTTTGGTTTGCGGCCATGTGGTAAATCGACCTTGCCATCTTTTTTACGACATGGATATTTATCCTTCATGCTTGTAAATCTAATGTTTTCTTTCTTTCTAACCGATGGCCAGGCCCCTACCTTCCGAGTTATCTCAGCTTAACGGGTTAGACACCTGGTATCGGGGCGGTCGACCGCCTAATTGCCGCGTAGCGGCAATAAACCTGATTTCTTTGCTTCGCATGCCATCATTTCTGCAGTACTTGCTTGTCGTTGAGCATACTTTGTTTCGCCTGTTAATTAATGGTACATCCTGTTGTTCGAACTACAAATGGCTTCGCAAGATGGTCTGGTAATTTAGAGCCGTGATCAGATGAGGAGACCTTCACCTGGTAATGCACCTCCAGAGGTATAATTCACAGGTAACTTGGAGGACTTTGCACCCACGACGGATTTTACATGCACCAGGCGCCATTAGCGTACATGATGTAATTTTAGCCGGCAAAGTGGCGGACCACTAAGACAAGTACCCGGGTCGGCTGTTTAGGTTAAGTGCTTTGTTGGTAATCTTTGTGGTTTATTGCACATTGGGTTAACTTTGTGATTTGTTTCCGCACATCTTGTACTCATCATACCAGACGAAATGGGACTGGATGTTTTTGGGCCTAAACAATGGTACTGAACTTAGCTGAATGTTGGGGAAATTTTGAGGGAATTAAAAAAAAAACAGAAAATGGCCGAAAAGCTAAGGCGTACCGCTGAATGAGGAAAATTTTGCGCCAAATAGAAAGGCAAACGAGAGCGTTGCAGAGAGAGAGACAAGAACCCACCTTTCTATCTTACCCCACCGAGAAAAACTGTCTCCCTGGGTTGCCCCATTAGAGCGGGTCCGGTATTTTGTGCGGACAGAGTTCTACTGCACCAAATAAAGAGGCAAGCTGTCAAAAATAAATAAATAAATAAAAATTAGTAAAATAGATAATAAAATAAAAAAAATAGTTAAATAAAGAATAAAAAAAATAATAAATGAAAAAACTTAAAATAAAAGCAGTTTTTATTTATTTATTTATTTATTTATTTATTTTTTGGTATTAGGGGATTCCTAGATCTTTTATATATAAATTTATTATTATTTTTTTTTATAACACAATACAGTGGACGGACAAGCAGTGTAGGGGGCGTTTGAAGCTTCTTACTATGTCATATTGCACAACTTGCTGAACCGTTGGTGATATTCGTTATGAATGCAATTCATATGTTGCGGGGCTCCTATTGCGGTCCAAGGTTACAGCTGATGTTGTGCGACCACCGCACACTGCTAAAGGACATAAGACATATACAAACATTTTTTTTTTTTTTTTTTTTTTTTTGGCAAAAGAAAAAAATCCTAGGCCTTTTTTTTTTTTTTTTTTTTTTTTTTTTTTTTTTTTTTTTTTTTTTTTTACATACAACATATAACACATAACATACAGTATTATGTTTCTGCTGGGTTACCAAAATGAGAGGGCTTTCTGTTTTGTATGTTTGTTTGCTTTAATGTTGTGATACTATCGCAGTTTTCTTGGAGCCACCTGATTACTGTTTTTGCTTCATTTTGTACGAGTTTGTTTTTACCTAATTGTTCGTGCCACAGTTTATCATTATTTGCTGTTATGTTTGCCAGGTGGTACTGTTGGGTGAGTGGGCAGTGGAGGAGATAATGTTTAGGCGTACCCTCAGCGCCGCATGCACAGTCCGGAGTGTCCGCTTTATTAAATCTCTGGAGATACGCTGGGAATGCTCCATGTGCTGTGTAGAGTTGTGAGAGTAAAAAGTCACTTATGAGTTTGCTTTCACCTACTGTTGGAAAATACTGATGTGTTTCCCTACCTGTATCCCCGTAATCCCACTCGAACTGCCATTGTTTCATTGTTAGCCCTTTGAGTGTCCGTTTCAGTTTTGAGATTGGCTTTTTCATATAGTATTTGTTTTTGTTATTTGTGTTTTCCGCTGCGGTTTTGGCTAACTCGTCTGCATCCTCGTTTCCTTGGATGCTCACGTGCGCCTTTACCCAGCTGATTTTAAACTTATTGTTGGATTCTTTAATTAAGTTTTGTATTTTATCTACTGTTTCATTAACATTAAATGGCTTTTTTAGTGATTCTATGGTTGATCTGCAATCCGAGCGTATGCTGTATGGCTCACCTGTTGTGTTGCCCCATTCCGCTCCTTTTTGTATTGCCAGTAGTTCGGCCTGAAAAACGCTGTTGCATTCTCTTAGGGGCACTCACCATGTCATTATTTTTTGGTTATTTTTGTATGCTACAAAGGCCGAACCTGTAGCGCCTGATTCCAATTTGGATCCGTCCGTGTAGGTGACTACTTCGTGCATGTTATATCCAATCCTTGGTTCAATTATTTCGGCTGGGTGATTTGCCCATATATTGATTTTCTTTTCATATTCAAGTTGGTGCAGGATCTTGTTGTGTATTTTTGTGTTTTGTTCCATAGGTTGCCTCGTAATTGACTTTGAGGTGGATTGGAATCAGGCCCGAGAGTACCAGAAGTGCCGAGGTGGGGGCCATTCTATAAGCCCTGACTATGGCCAGTGCAAAATGCTTTTGACAACTAAAGAGTATCTCTTTGCTCCTTTTATTGAGCTCGTGCCCCCATATTGGGGCCGCATAACTTAGCGTTTTTTCCACTACTGTTGTGTACCATATCTTGATAATGTTAGATTTTAGTCCCCAGCCCTTTGCCGCCATATAGGCCAGGTTTTTGAAGTTTGATCTAACTTTGCCTGTTTGTGTTGCGCAGTGAGGTACCCAGTTTAGATTTTTATGCAATATCACTCCCAGATATTTGATATGTTCTTTCACATTTAGAGATTGACCGTTTAACTCTATGCCCTCTATTACATTGGTGTTTTCTGTAGGTAGGTTCCTCATATGTCCCCTGTTTAGATATAGTAGTTCTGTTTTTTCTTTATTCAGCGTTAAGTCATTAGCCTCTATCCATTCGTTAAAAGCTTTGAGTATTCTATTTGCGAGTCTTCTAAGTTTATCTTTTGTTCTTCCCTTGAGTATCAGAATAAAGTCATCCGCGAATGCCTGTATCCTGACATGTTTTCCCCAGTGTTTTTTTAATGCTGTCTCTGCGATTAATAGCCATAGAAGCGGGCCCAGGCAACTTCATTGGGGGCAGCCGCCGAATGTCTGTTTTGTGATTTTGATCCCATTTTCCTCTAGTGAAACGTATCTTTGTTGTAAGAAACTCACTACCCAGTTTATTAAATAACCCGGGCAGGGAGATTGTTTTATATTATCTATTAGAATTGGCCAGCGTATGTTGTCGAAAGCCCCTTTGATGTCCATGGCTATTAAGAGTGTTTGGTAGTTGATAGCTTTGTCTTCTTTTATTGTTTTAATTAGATTGTCCAGTGCGTGTTCCGTGGAGAATCCCTGCTTGAAGCCATATTGTTTATCTCTCCAGTATTTATTTTTATTAAGATGGAAGTTTATTCTACCATGTATTATGCGTTCTAAAATCTTACTTATTGCCGGTAGTAGGCATACCGGTCTGTAGTTTTTAGGGTTTGCGGGGTCTTTGCCCGGCTTGTGAAAGAGGACCACTATTCCGATTTTAAATCGGAATAGTATGCTTAACATCTTACGGGAGCGTTTTTTCCAGTAAAGTCAAAGCACACTGTAAAAAAAATCTGCAAAGGTACTAAACTTTTCTAGGAAACTGGGATTCCAAGAACTTTTCCTGTAACGGTAACAGCAAATATTCAAGTTTCAGAATCGATTACATGAATTTTTCCTGTTATCGTTACATGAAAAGTTCTTGGAATCCCAGTTTCCTAGAAAATGTTTAGTACCTTCACAGATTTTTTTTACAGTGCACGAGTTTCTTCAACAATTTTAAGCCTTTTACATTGATTATATGCACCAGAAATAATTCTTTTTCTTGTGAAATTTTTTTTAAAAAATCCCTTTTTGCAAACCTCTATCAGAATTTAAAAAAAATAGACTGAAAACACAAAATTATATTGAGCTTCAAGTTCCACTACTCCACGTTAGCAAAGCGTGATATAAACTATTAGCTTCCTCCTCTATTTAAGGTGTCACACTGTAAAAAAAAATCTGTGAAGGTACTAAACATTTTCTAGGAAACTGGGATTCCAAGAACTTTTCATGTAACGATAAGAGGAAAAATTAATGTAATCGATTCTGAAACTTGAATTTTTGCTGTTACCGTTACAGGAAAAGTTCTTGGAATCCCAGTTTCCTAGAAAAGGTTTAGTACCTTTGCAGATTTTTTTTTACAGTGCAGGTACCTTTTCAACTAACAAAATACGAGAAAAAGAGGTTTCTGAAAGAATTGCAATCACTCTATATCTGATTGACTTTTAATTATAGAATTAAAAACACAATTAAGAAAGATTTCTTTAACTAATTAAAATTGTTTAAAAGATAGTATAGACATATATAATACTCTTTTACGAAAGAATAATTCTTGTTTATTGTTTACATGATTTTTCACATTTGAATGCCTAAAACAAACCAAGATTTTTTAAATGATTACAGATATAACATGTTTTGAAAATGACCTACAATTTAAAAAAATGGAACTTTTAGATCCAGAGAAAAAAATATTTTAAAGAATTTCAAAATTAAGGGATTTTTTTAATATACAAAGGTATTCGTGAATTCTAATCTTATTACTTGAGAAACATAATAATAAGTCATTTTATGTTTCTACACTGTAAAAAAAAATCTGTGAAGGTACTAAACATTTTCTAGGAAACTGGGATTCCAAGAAATTTTCATGTAACGATAAAAGGAAAAATTAATGTAATCGATTCTGAAACTTGAATTTTTGCTGTTACCGTTACAGGAAAAGTTCTTGGAATCCCAGTTTCCTAGAAAAGGTTTAGTACCTTTGCAGATTTTTTTTTACAGTGCAGGTACCTTTTCAACTAACAAAATACGAGAAAAAGAGGTCTCTGAAAGAATTGCAATCACTCTATATCTGATTGACTTTTAATTATAGAATTAAAAACACAATTAAGAAAGATTTCTTTAACTAATTAAAATTGTTTAAAAGATAGTATAGACATATATAATACTCTTTTACGAAAGAATAATTCTTGTTTATTGTTTACATGATTTTTCACATTTGAATGCCTAAAACAAACCAAGATTTTTTAAATGATTACAGATATAACATGTTTTGAAAATGACCTACAATTTAAAAAAATGGAACTTTTAGATCCAGAGAAAAAAATATTTTAAAGAATTTCAAAATTAAGGGATTTTTTAATATACAAAGGTATTCGTGAATTCTAATCTTATTACTTGAGAAACATAATAATAAGTCATTTTATGTTTCTACACTGTAAAAAAAAATCTGTGAAGGTACTAAACATTTGCTAGGAAACTGGGATTCCAAGAACTTTTCATGTAACGGTAACAGGAAAAATTCATGTAATCGATTCTGAAACTTGAATTTTTGCTGTTACCGTTACAGGAAAATTTCTTGGAATCCCAGTTTCCTAGAAAAGGTTTAGTACCTTTGCAGATTTTTTTTTACAGTGTATACGTTTAATATATGGAGTTTCTTTATGAAATTCAACACAACCATTTTTTGAGAAATCTTGAACGCAATGACCAAAATCACTCTTTTGAGAAAATTAACTTTAAAAAGTAAACCATCCCTTGACCATATAGAAAAATCTCAAAGCGTTTTAGACATAACATTTCTTCTAGTTCAAATTTTTTTATGGGATTTGTTTTTAAATGTTCTTAAAGAAATATATTTTATTAAAAAATAATTTTTGAATGCTTTAAAGGGCACCTAACCCCTTAAAATTGGATAATATAAAATAAAACATTCGAACAATGAAAATGGTTCTTAAGTGTCAAGTTTATTTTGCTGGCACTGTATAAATTATAGAAGTCAATAAGAAACTCGGCGGACAGAAGTAGGTCTTCAGCATGTTTTTATTTGGTCTATATTGTTTTCACAATCGAGAAATACAAAATTATCAATGTTTTGTTTGAATGCTTCCAACAGTACAACAACTCAAATTACACATCACAGGTATCCATTGTGAGGTATATCTTGAAAATTAATTCTAATACAATTAGGAAAATTTGGTATCCGCATTTAAATTTACAAAATTTTCAGAATCTTCCGTCTGCATTGATTATCTATTCATTTTATGTTCAGATATTGTCCACTATTTAAATCATTTGGCCTCATAAATCCAGAGGTAGTTATAGACATTTACTCTAAAATACATTTTGAAAAATAAAAATATAGTACTTGGTATTTAAATTTCGAAACCACCATGCAAGTGGGGGATAACTAGCGCAATGAACAAGTACAGCCATCTATTGTTCTAAAAAAACATTCCTTGATTTATTACTGGATAACGCAATGTTAGAACTGCGACACTTTTGAAATGTATTCTACATACAAGTACACTGTAAAAAAAAAATCTGTGAAGGTACTAAACATTTTCTAGGAAACTGGGATTCCAAGAACTTTTCATGTAACGATAACAGGAAAAATTAATGTAATCGATTCTGAAACTTGAATTTTTTCTGTTACCGTTACAGGAAAAGTTCTTGGAATCCCAGTTTCCTAGAAAAGGATTAGTACCTTTGCAGATTTTTTTTTTTTTTTACAGTGTAAAGAAAAGAATGAAAGAGAGAAATTAGAAAAAAGGAGAATAGAAAAAGAAAAAGAAAAAAAAACTAATGTGCTAACGTCTAAATTAAAATCTAATAAATAAAAAGCAATTTTGCATAATTATGAAATACAAGTGATATCATCTATAATACACATTTAATTCTACTCATTTAATTAATATTTCGAAAATATATTTCTATTGGTTCATATAATAAACAAAATTGGTAAAGTTGTTACTTTGTTATATTCTTGTTACATGTAACTTTTGTATCAAACTTATTTTTTTTCGATCTTTTTGCTAATTGAACAAAATAAATAAGTTCGACTTTTATTTCCTATTTTGTCAGTTTTTAAGCATACGATGTGTCTGAACTACACATATATACAACATTAAAAAATTAAAAAAAAATCATTCTCTAATTCATATGTATGTTTAAAGACACATCAGTATTAATTCTACAAATTTTTCTACTCGCATAGTTAAATGTTATAACAACTATTCCTCATTTTTTAATTAAAAAATATCTTCTTGGAATTTCATACTTTATTTTAATCGTTATTTACTATGAAAAAATACAAAAGAATCAGTGGCCCAGAAACCTCTTTAAGAGAAGTCGACTAAGTCATTGTATCTAATCTTAATATTCACCACGTCTTTGGCTTAAAGCATATAGGAGGCAGCTTGCCGAGTTCTGCTAATTAAGTAGTTTCCATGTTTAAGTTTTTGGCATCGTTTCAAAGATTTAATTAAGGGTGAATGCTTTGCGAATATACGGAATGCATATGCATAATGCTCCTTTTGTGATGAATTTTCAAACAAAAGGCGGGAAGTGGAAAGTTTAGAGTTTAGTGCTTTAATTTATAAATTCTCTTTTTTTATTAAATGATGAATTCAAAACTTTTTGAAATATTATTATGGTGCAGTTCAAAAGTAACTTTCAAATAAATGCATTTTTAAATAACAACTCTCGTTATCCCAGAAAAAAATATAGAAATCTGCATGTGATTTTTTTTAAGCGTAAGTAAAATATTTTGAGATTAATATATGCAGTAAAGTTCAATTATCCGCGATGGTCGGAAAATGTCACCTCAAGATAAAGCAAAAATCCGGATAATCGATTTTGAGTAAATTTTCATAAAATTATTTAAAAAGGATAGAAAATGTTACATTATTACACAATAGGACCTGAATGATTTAATAAGTACAAATGAAAAAGAGAATGAACATAAATTTTAATGCTATTTAGTTTTACAGTTAGTAGAATGCAAAAAAAAAAAAAAAAAAAAAAAAAAAAAAAAAAAAAAAGAAATGTAGATTAAAATTTTTATGTTATTTAGATTTACAGTTAGTACAATATAAAAAAAATAGAGATATAGTTCACACAATTGTGTTTTCCTTTTCATGTTTTTTTTTTTTTTTTTTTTTTTTTTTGAGAAATTTTACTACGCAAATTTCTCAATATTATTTTTTCAGCTTTTTTTCAAGAATAAAAAAATAACGAAATTAAATTTAATAAAATAACGTTTTTAACTAGTAGTCGAAAGCCTTAATAATTAAAAAAAAATGGTCAACAACGATAGCTTATTTTTATTTACTTAAGAGTATTCTCAACTGCTCTACTAGATAAGCGAAAAACGTTTTGACACATTAAAAAAATCATTTTTTAACGGAAAGATACAAAATTGGACGATCTGGCTATGTACACACTTTCAAATCGAACTCAGATTTCCATTTTATGATTATTAAATTACCTAACGTGTTATAAGCTATTTTGATCATGTGATCACGAGATTTTCTACATTTCGTAGACTGGTTTTTCTGCTTTCGTCAGAAAATGCGGTTCGAAACATCCTATTTAACGTCTTGTTCAGAATATCTATCGCGTTTGCACAAAAACAGAAAAATTAGTTCAATTAGATAGTTTCTAAAAAACAACATCTGCTAGTTTCACGTATTTCCGAACAAAAATGAATTAAAACTTATGTCACAAAGTTGCCAAGAGAAGATTTAAGAACATCTTTAACTGAGGTTTAAGTTAAAATTGCATGCTTAATTTTGCTTACTGACCTCTTGAATTTTACTTCTCTACCTTTTTTATTTTCTTCTAAAATATACTTATAATGAATTTTCATAATATCTCTTGAACGTTTAAAGAAGAAATAAAAATAAAATGGTATTTTAAATACAAATTTTTGATGTAATATTGTCTCAAAGGGATGTTAAGGAAAGGACGTTAAGGTGAAGAAAAGACACGGTAAGGGAAAGTATCACTAATTTATAAGAGAATCATGCTAGGACTAAGTGATAGCTACAGTGATTATTGATTTTTAAAAAGTGTTATTTACATTGGATTAAATAATAATTTATTTAGAAAAGGGTTGAAATAAATCTTGGGGACGGTAAAACTACAATTACCCACAAAATTTAAAATTGATAGTTAAATGCCTATTTAAATTCTGCTATAAATTTCCTGTCAAAGTATTAAAGTCTTTTTTTTTCTATATCCTACTTCTGAATGAGAAAAAAATTCCTATGTATTCATCTGTAGTGTTTTTCTTTATAGTTTTAGCGAGAGAAATGATAGCAAATCTAAAATCAGGGGCAGAGTAATAATAATAATAATAATAATAATAATAATAATAATAATAATAATAATAATAATAATAATAATAATAATAATAATAATAATAATAATAATAAACTGTCGTAAAAATGCGTGCATGTTATTGTTTTGCGAATATTTATACATAAGATGATTTTTTACTGACTATTTTTTTCTAATAAAGTCAAAGCGCGCAGTTGTTCAAAAATTATTAGCATTACGTCGATTATGTTCACTAGAAGAGTTTCTTCTTTAAAACAAAATAATTTCAAAAATCCCACTTTTCTTTCTTAACAGAAATAAAAACAAGTTGGAAATTTCACGTGAACCGTAGCAAATGAGGTACGTTCGTATGATAATGAAGTTTTAAAAATATCGCTCTCATATATCAATCTCATAAAATCGTAAATAGTTAATTACAATTAAAATGCGCAACAAACAATGTTCTTTCTATACTCATTATGTACTGGAATACTTTTGTGTGGCCTTGTAAATCAATAGCAAATTTTCTTTGCACAACAGATTATACAAAATTTGTATTATAATATGTACTTTATGATGCATATCAATATTATTATGTTCGAATGAGTGTAATACTATTAAAATGCATTTGAAACATTTTTTTCCATTGATTGTAATGTAACGGAGTGCATTTGATTGTCCCTGTATTTGATCTATGCATCCTATTTTCAAAACATTTGAAATGACTTGACAAAATTATGTAATAAGTATGTAATTTAAATTTTAAATGATTAAAATGCATTTGAAACATTTTTCCCCATTGACTGTAATGTAACGGAATACTTTTGATTGTCCCTGTAATTGATCTATGCATCCGATTTTCATAAAACTTGAAATGACTCGACAAAATTATGTAATAATTATGTATTTTAAATTTCAAACGATTCGGTTGGATAGTTTTTACGTTGTTATATGCGGACAGACAGACGGACGGACTGAACGACAACAATAGGTGCTACGTATTTGCATAATAACGAACGCACCTAAAAATGAAAGAAGACAAAGCTCAAAACAATGTAAAGCTGCAAGTACTACAAATCCACGTAACCAACGCATGATACAAACCCTCATTTGCTTCATTTGTTAAAAATTGATTAAAATTAATAAAACTGGCGAATATTGAGATTGTTGCTAAACTGTCAAGATTTTTTGGCGGCACTGTAGACGTGTATTTCGAAACCTGCAAGTTTTAAACAATGGGGGTGAATTTAGGTCTATTCGTCCACTTTATAAGGAGACTTTTAACTCTTTAGTGTAAATTGGAAAGTTTTGCAGTTTTGATAGTTAAATGTTAAATATGTTAAATATGTTAAATAATGTTAAATATTTAAATATTTAGCATTAAATAACATTAACATTTGATAATGTTAAATATTTATATACACCTTCTCTCCTAATTTATATTGAATTTGAATATTTCATTTATTGATGTATACAATTTAATTAAATGGTATATACAGTAACGCCCCGCTGTTCTGAAGTAATTGTGCTCAAACACTGTTCGGTTTAGTGGGAATTCGGAATACGCAAATTTCATTAATATGAACCAACATTTTGACTTGTTAAGGAGTGAATTAAATGTGGAGATATCTGCTCGAGTCAGCACTAGACAGTATTAATTGACACGTGTGACCAGGTTCTGTTATTTCTAATAACTTAATTTAAATTTAATAGTTAATATGAAAGATAATCTTCAAATAGATACTACCAGTATCATAGAAATAAATTTGAATTTTTTCGACGCAAAAATTTGAATCAACAATAATTAAAGAAAAAAATCTTTCTTAATCGATTCTTTGCTTTTCATCAGAAAAAAAAGTAAGTTTACTTCTTAAGTGTGTGTAAGTTAGTTATTTTTTTTAATTGAGCTGTGATTGAAAAAGATTCCGCGGAATTTCATAAATGGAGTCGATATGCACTGTAAGTAATCGACTTTCATTCCAATTAGTTTCAGGTATTTCCATCAAAGTTCTCTTTTGCCGACCCCATCCGTAAATGTAGTGTAATTGTTAATGAGTTTCATTTTTTTTTAAAGAAAAATACGAGAGAGAGAGACGGGGAAATGTAATGCATAATTAATTATTTTTATCCTTAGTCGTGGAACTAATCCAAAATATATTTATATAACCTTAAATATGCTTAACTTAAATCAAATAAAATCTCATTTTACGGCATATAGAAATATGTTTGACAGAAGTTTATTGAAGGAGTTCAAAATTCTATCATAAGCTTATGTTATAGAGACCGGACTAGTTTATTTTGATTACTGGTGAATTTTAAAGTTCAGTTTACTTTCAAATAGTGACAGACATTGAAAAAGTTATTGCAGGAGTGTTATATATGTTGTTCGTAGTTTTTTTTTTTTTTTTTTTTTTTTTTTTTTTTTTTTTTTTTACTATAATTTTTGATCTTAGTTCCGATTTCAGACAATAGACGGCTCTGACTGAATTTGGTGATTCTTTCAAATGCAATTTTTGGTACTTGGTAATCTATTAACCTCATTTTAATCTCCTTTTTTTACATAAGAGAAAAACGGACAGAAAAATCTAGCTTGGATTTGGCTATTATTGCTTTCAGCGCCATCTATCTATTTTATTTGTAACTAAAATGGAAATCACAGTACAAAAACTCATGACATCATACATAACCCTCATACAGAATTTTTGTTAATATCTGGCACCGTTTATAAGTTATTGAATTTTAAAATAATCTATCACTCATTTTGATTCACCCTACAGATCTTCTAACGCAGGCAAACAAATAAAATCACGTAATTGAAAATAATACTTTTAGTTGTGAACCAACAAAATATTCATGCGTAATAACATTTAACAGGAACAACGAAAATTATATGTTACCATTAAACAATCAAATATGTGTCCTTTGAGATTTATACTTCAAAAAATAACAATCAAGATAGTTTCTAAAACTTTACGTTTTCTTATTTAAAGGCATTTCACTGTTTAACTGACTATTATCGTTCAATGCACTGATTTCCTTAAATATGCATGTTTTTAAATTTATTTATAATCCAATTTCTCTTTTTAGAAGAAAAGTTTCTAAACATACGATACTGTCCCAAGCATGTTTCATTCTAATCTAATTAACTGGCGTGTTGTAAATTTTTACTTCAACCTTACATTTTACGAAGCATTAAGTTTGGTAGAAAAAGAAGTATTCTGAGTTCGTTTAACATAGGTTGTGTTCAGTTTATGTACTTTAAACTTTAATTGTTTCTGTCTCATTTTTTTCCTATTATTCTTCAGAAATTCCGATCAATACTTTTACTTTCTGAGCATAAATTTGAAAGTAATAAATATTTAAACAAGAGAAATGAAATTAAATTTACTGAAGATGAAACCAATTAGCATTTTCTATGACGGTTTAAATTATTTCTTATTTTTGTAATAATAATAATAATATATATTTTTTAAATGTGTTTTATTTTTCATGAAAATTCAAGTCTTTTTTGAAAAATGGAGATAAATTCCACAAAAAATCATTTAAAGTAAGAAATTTTTATTATATTTGACCTAAAAAGGAACCTTTTTGTAACTATTGAAATAGATATAAAAAAAATTTTCATTGAAATATATAACGGGAATTTTCTTTATTTAATTTTTCTTCACATGGAAGAAAAGAGAGACTGGATTTAGCAGTTATTATTTTCAGCGCTATCTATCGCTCCTATTTGTAACTAAACCTCGTAATCACAGCATGAAAACTCCTAACACCATACATAACCCTCCTGCACGAATTATTTAATATGTGTCACTGTCTGCAAGTTATTAAATTTTAAAATCTACTAGTCAGTTTTGGGATAGCTGGTAACTTCTAACACAGATAAATAAATAAAAACGCACATAAAAAGCAATATTTTTACTTTTTATTCAAAGGAAATACATATGCTTATTTTACCAACATTTAACCAAAAGAACTAAAATTATACGTTACAGTTGAAAACTCAAATATATGTCCTTTGAGATTTGTACTTCAAAAAACAACAATCAATATAGTTTCTAAATCTTTAAGTTTTCCAAATTAAAGACATTTCACTGTTTAACTGATTTTTATCGTTCAATGCACTGATTTACTCAACTATGCGTGTTTTTTTTAAATTTATAATCCAATTTCCCTTTTTAGAAGAAAAGTTTCTAAACATACGGTACTGTCCCATGCATGTTTCATTGTAATCTAATTACATGGCATGTTGTAAATCTTTACTTCAAGCTTACATTTTACAAAACATTAAGCTGGATAGAAAAAGAAATAATCTGAGTTCGTTTAATGTTGGCTGTGTTCAGTTTATGTAAGTTAAACTTTAATTGTTTCACTCTGTTTTTTGTTTTATTCTTCAGGAATCCAGATTAATACTTGTACTTTCTGCGCATAATTTTGCAGGTAATAAATATTTAAACAAAAGAAATTAAATTCAAATTACTGAAGTTGAAACCAATTAGAATTATCTTTGAAGTTTTCAAATATTTCTTATTTTTTTATAATAATAATAATTTTAATATTTATAATAATAATTTTAATAAAATGTGTTTTATTTTTCATAAATTTTCAGGTCTATTTCTAAAAATGGGGAGATAAATTCGATAAAAAATCATTTAAAGTAAGAAATTTATAATACAGTTGATCAAAAAAGAAATCTATTTTGTAACTCTTGTAATATATATAAAACAATTTCATTGAAATATATAACAGAAATTAAATTTATGTAATTTTTTTACACTTTCTTTGATCTATTCAATATATTTTAATCTATTTCTTCACATGGAAGAAAAGAGAGATTAGATTTAGTGGTTGTTGCTTTCAGCACTATCTATCGCTCCTATTTGTAACTAAACCTGGGAACCACAGCATGAAAACTACTAATATCATACATAACCAGCCTGCAGGAATTATTTAATATATGTCACCGTCTGCAAGTTATTGAATTTTAAAATCCATTAGTCAGTTTTGAGATACCCAGTATCTTCTAGTGCAGATAAATAGTTAAAAACACATAAAAGTAATATTTTTAGTTTTTAATTAAAGGAAATATCTATGCTTAATTTCCTAACATTTAATAAAACGAGCTAAAATTATATGTTACCATTAAACAGTCAAATATATGTCCTTTGAGATTTGTACTTCGAAAAAGACCAATCAAATGTTATCAAGATAGTTTCTAAATCTTTACGTTTTTTAATTTAAAGGTATTTCACTGTTATCTGATTTTTATTGTTCAATGCACTGATTTACTTAACTATGCGTGTGTTTTTTTATTTACTTATAGTCCAATTTCTTTTTTAGAAGAAAAGTTTCTAAACATACGGTGCAGTCCCATGCATGCTGCATTGTAATCTAATTACATGACATGTTGTAAATTTTTAATTCAAGCTTACATTTTACGAAACATTAAGTTTGATAGAAAAAGAAATAATCTGAGTTTGTTTGACATAGGTTGTGTTCAGTTTATGTACTTTAAACTTTAATTGTTTCAGTTTTTTTTCTGTTATCATCATTAATTCCGATCAATACTTGCACTTTCTGAGCATAAATTTGGAGGTAATAAATATTTAAACAAAAGAAATTAAATTCAAATTACTGAAGATAAAACCAATTAGCATTTTCTTTGAAGGATTTAATTATTGCTATATCTTCTTTTAAAAAAAATCTGATTTGTTCACCATAATAAAATAGATAAAGGAAGTATAACATAAAATATTAAGTCTATCTCGGGAATCTGAAATATTCTCCATAAAAAATTTATCTAAATTTATATATTTTCATTATAGTTGACAACAAAATAAATGTATAAGGATTTAAAACAATGAAAAAAATTGTAAAGAATTTAAAACAATGTTAAAAAAAAGGATTTAAAACAATTTCAACGAATTATGTTGCGTTAATTTCCTTTATGCAATTTCTCTACAACTACTAATAATTTATTTTAGATAAGATACTG
The DNA here is from genome assembly GCA_964019185.1 of Maratus speculifer. Taxonomy (NCBI): domain Eukaryota; kingdom Metazoa; phylum Arthropoda; class Arachnida; order Araneae; family Salticidae; genus Maratus; species Maratus speculifer. The sequence goes on from OZ025298.1 coordinate 164,332,696, forward strand.
GTAAGTACTTCAAATCATAAGTTTTTTTATTATCTTTGCTGCACATTTATTGCACTGTGGATGCCAAAATCGCTGACACATTTTTAAATTTGAATTTATTTATAAGTTTTTGAAAATATTAGACTTAACGAAAAGCAACATATCGATATCCATGAAAAAGAAATTAATAATGAATAAAAATAACGGAGAATAAATCAGTTATTCGCATTTTAAAGAAAGTTACACTACTTTGAGTCAGAAAAAGCGACACACGTGCTGAAAAATCTAAAATATACTTTAATAACAGCCAATGCAGGTCAACTGAAATACTCATTCTGAGGTCAAGTCGAAAGCTATAGTTTATGAGAAAATCTCAGATTTGTTGCTCAAATTTGCAGAATAAATCTGGGTACTGATGAAGGGATACAGATGGATATTTTTGAAATGTTTGTGCAAAAATAAGTAAAATAATATCATCTAAGCAATGCTAGAACTGATATGTTGGAGGGTATTCCAATAATAACGATCCATTGCTATGAAAAAACATATCTATTGAGTTCTTTCAGATGTGTTTAAATAAGTACTGTCCTTAAAAGAAAGAATATGCATAGTTTCCCGGAAGCAGAGTGAAAACACATGAAAATAAGAAGAGGTGCGTCAAATTTATCATAAAAAATATGAAAAATAGCGCCCCCTTCTGGCTGATTATTTTCAAATTCAGGGGGGACCAACTATCCATAGTCATACACTTACACAAAAAATTTGGTTAAATTCGATGCATAACTTTAAATACTTTTGGTCGGTACAATATTGAAAATGGCACAAAAATCGCGATTGCAGCGCACCCGTCCGGTGGAATATTTCAAAATTGAAGAAAGACCTGCTTGCCACAGCCAAAAACATTCACAAAAACTTTATTCAATTCTATGCATAACTTCATACACTTTTTGATGGTAGAAGGGCGACATACAGACACACAGACAGACACACGGACAGACAGACATTTTGTAAAAACATGTTTTTTGGAATCTCTGACCACTAAAACTTGTAAATCCGTCGAAAACCGGAAGTCGAAAAAAATTTCGATTACAATACTTTCTTCTATTGAAGATAGAAGAGAGTAAAAATATGAAAAATAGCTCTATCAAGGCCAATATCAGGATACCGCTAACACGGATGGTGAAAAATATCAAGCATTCGCCAGATAGAGGCGAATTTGAAAGAAAGCCCACGTAACAGGAGCCCACCTTCAAAAGTAGCCTGATATTGGTCTTTGTTGGGGGCTATTCTCCGTATTTTTAGTGAAACAGCTGACGCACCTCTTTATATATTATATCACCCAGTTTCCAGGAAACGATGGCTATTATTTCTTCTACGAAGAACATTTTTTCCAACATCTGTGAAAGTAACCAATACATTAGTATTTTCTTAGAAATGGATAGTTATTTTTGGAAAAACCATGTAAAATTTATAGCTTTATGTTTATTTCTAAGTTATTTCTGAGTTCTCTCCTTTTTGACTAATTTTACAAAAAATGACCGACCTAGGGCCCCAGAAAATAAAACCCAATTTCAAATTACTGAGGATCTATAACCAGCATTTGCGCGGTATCACATTCTGTTTTTCCGAATTTAGTTCTTTTCTTACTCAACTCTATTTATGTACATCAGAAGTTTAACAAATAAGTAGCAAGGGTAATTTATAATAATAACAAAATATGTATATATACATTACATTTTAATTGATATTTTGAAAGCGCTATTATATGTTTTAATACATACTTGTAGATAAAGGAAATATAACTAAAATTTTGAAGACAGACTTGCGTTACTTATTGATATGAGCCATATGTGGAAACCAAAATTTTGTTAAAAAGCACACATTGTATAATAAATATTGTTCGAAATGTTATCTAATTTTGTATAGACTGGATAATTCTAATTGGGATTGACATATGTGTGTCTGAATCACTGAAACGTTATGTTTCCCAATCAAACAAAAGCGTTAACATCTACTGGCGTTTCTGTTAAACAATAGTCATTGTATATCCCACTCGCGAGCACGGTTCAAGGCAATTCAATAACGCAAACTTTAAATTGTAATAACTGAAAAGAATTAATGAAGTGTAAACTTCAGTGGAACATATGGAACATTAGATACTTTCTTTAATCAATTAATGCAAACGGAGATAGAGTTTTATTTATTACAAAACGCCTTTTCTGACTAATTAAATACAGATCACTAGCTTATATAAGTATTACAATGTACAGATATTAAAAAATGGTACGATTAGTCATTCTAATTATGTTTTTATAGAAAAAAATACTCTATATAAGTTGAGCTTTATCCATCCAGTATACTTAAGCGAATTTTAGCAAAATGAAAAGAAATGTTCGAATAACAGTTAATGCTTCATATTTGCTCAATCATGAACAACTGATTGATGACTTTAAGACATGCGTGGCGCTTAGACTTTTACCGAGGTATATTTTAAATAGAAAAAAAATTGTATCTAAGATATCTAATTTCTGCGCAAAAATTTACTATATTCATTGAGGGAGAACAAGGAAAAAATAAATTCATAAATATATACACAGTTTGTTTCAGGTATTTGAGCAAAAATTTCCTAATAATGCTATCTTGGATCATATAACTTCATAACGCATATTTCTCTAGAAACTTTAAATTACAAGAGCTGAAAAGAATTAATCAAGTGTAAACTATAATAGCACATACGAAACATTATATACTTTCTTTAAATAATTAATGTTTAAAGAAAGGGTTTGTTAAAGTTTGTAAAAGTGTTTTTGAAAGTTAATTTTTAACAAAAAATTGCCATTATTAACAGTTCTAGTCATGTTTTTATAGAAGAAATTTGACTTTCTATATATAGAGTTATTTTCATGAGTTGATTAGACCCCCTCAGGGTAGGAAGATGGTTAAAACTATTTATGTAAATACATACTGATTTCTAAAAGAAAAACAACAGAATTAAAAAGAAAAGTTTTTCTTTAAATAGCATCTTCGTACTAAGAACCAGCTTTTTAAAACATTTTAAAAATAATATAATATAACGTAATGTAATAATTAACATGATACATTTATTTTCAGTTTACAAAATATTTTTATAGTAATATAAAATATTTATTATATATTTGAAAATAGTAAGAGGGTTATAAGAATATTGTAATATATTCAATATGTTATTATAATAATATTATATAATATTGTATACCGCAGGAAATTTCAGGTGACGTACATACATACATATATTTCTATTTTAATTGTTAACTGAAGATTTTTTATTTTGAAATACTTTGACACTTATTTCAATGAAAAGTTACACAAATAGCGTAATGGAAAATATGATATAAATTATGTTTGACTTAAGTGCCATAAATTAAACTTTTAGTTTAAACAATCGAAAAAAAATTATATATCCGCTCTTGTAAAATAAATTAAATATAGACACATACACTTTACTAATAGATAAGCTGCTCAAAATTTTTCTTTTAATCTCTTTGGATGATATAAATGTCAACATAAATAAACAGAATATCAAACATAATAGGCTGAAAATATTTTTACGTTGATTAAAATACATTACTATTAAAAAATAAAATAATCTATAAAGTCTAATTTACTCGGCAAAAAAGGAAATGTTGAGAGAGGTTTTTTTAATTGCCTTTCTTGTTTTTGTTATTTGTTTTATATTAGGAATAATATTTTTAATAAATATAAAGAATAAACGTTTTCGTAGTTAATGAAAATATTTTAATATCTGAAATAAAATTCCGTTAAAATTAAATTATAAACTAACTAAATTCTGTTGAAGTGTTCTATTCTTTAATGGTTTTAATATAAGTGCATAAAACGGAACAGCAAAAACATAATACAATTATTTTTTCGAAATTAGCGCATTGGTATGCATGGCATTTAGAACTTCTTCGAATTTATTATTACATTAATTTTAATAAATATGAATTTAATTGAAAGTTATTTAGATGTAATTTCAATGCTTTTTGCTGTTTTGTACTTAAAGGACTAATTGTAAAAGAAAAATATAGAAAAGCGTAAAAGGATATTATACACAGACATACGCATATTAATATGAAGAAAAAAAATTAAAATTAAATTTGAACAGCAAAAGTTTATATTATGCATGAATAAATAATAAGTAAACAGCTGATAGAAAAAATGGAATGCTTAATTTACTTAGAATAACGCACGCAACATACTTTATCCATTAATCTATTTACATATTCTTTTAAATGAAACAAATTATTTCCTGCAATTGTTATTCAGCGTACATTTGGAGCGAAGAAATTTTCTTTTTTGTTATATAAACTAAGTTATATAATTATTTGAAATGAGTTTTTTGTGTTTAATAATTAAACAATGATATTTATAGACAAAAGCAAACGAAACACGATTTAGCATTTATTATCGAATTAAGTATTTAATTATAAACAAATTATTTTGCAAGTGTCTTTAACTAATGGGATTAGAATTTAAAAAAAAACACCTACAATGTTGAATAAAGTGTTTTTTTGTGAGTACATCTCACAATATTTTAGAGAATTATTCAAAACATTTTTTTTTTCTGAATTTTTTTTCTTGAGCTTGGAATGTAAATTTGACGAATATCTAAAGACTCCTTAACAGGAAGCCAGAAATATATTGAAAATAGTTTGTAATGTGCTTAATTCTCTGTAAAAAAACAACAACTAATATTTGATATATTAATTGTTTTTTTTACATATATAAAGCAACTTTTTTAATTATAGTTTGTTAATTTGTTTGTTTTTGTTTCATTAATTTGTTGTCTAATTTTATCATCATTTACAGAAGTATTAACATTAATTCAAATAAATATTAGCTTTTAGTTGCTGAATTGACATGAGATCCGGAGTCGCATTGTAAAATAATGGCCCAGTCCCCTTTTGTAGCCTTATTAACTATGCCATATCACCATTCTTTTATTTTTTTAAACTCAATTGCTTCCTTTTTTAAATGATTGCCAAAAAAATCAATCTAGAGAAATGCAAGCATTTATCAAAAGTGAAATGTGATTTTGAAAAAAATTCTTATATGCTCAACGCCGAATTCTAGGCTGAAAAATATATTTTTTACTTAAAAAAATATATGTTTACTTAAACTGTAAGTCTTTCTTTATTATGGTTTAATATATAACAAACATTAGCTAAAATTTTACATTGATATAAGCAATGAATTTTTATTTTTGAATCCGTTTGTGCGTTAGTGTCCCTAATAAAGGCACTCTGGTGTTTTGAGTGAGATCGCAAAGTTTTAACATGTGTGGCACCCTCGATCTAGAGTTAACTGTGGTATTTTGAGTTTTTATGCAAATTTCTAGCTCTGTCTTCAGTTTGCAAAGTATAAAAATGGTAAGCTGTGAGTTAGAGGGTGTGTGTGTTTTGGTGGTTTGGGAAGAGCCTCCAGCGATGAGTAGTCGAGCTGACGTGTGACTTGTGAAAGTAGAGAGCCTCAGTACAAGAGTTTGGTGAGAGTTATTTCAGAGTAATTTTGCACTGTGGTTGCTTAAAATAAAGATATTTGTGAAGCCACGGGCTTTTTATTTACAGGTTAGTAGATGTAGTCAGCTACCTGAAGAGAAGAGCCGAATTAGTGACTTAGTTGTAATGTGAGTACAAGCTAAACTTTATTCTCATAGTAGTGTGTTTAATTGTCCAAAATACCGAACTTTGCTCCACTCCCCGTTCCCCAATTACAGTAAATAAAAGTTTTGCGTTTTTAATTCTACTCAGAATATGTCTTCATTAGACCGACACGTTACGTTAATAATAAATTTTTAACAAATCATGCCTGAAAAATATTTAACCAATCTAGAAAGAGTAAATTGTTTTCTTTATAAGAAAAATGTTTAAAAATAACAATTTAATTTATAATTAAGCTCTGAAAAAAGAAAATATTTAAATCAGAGATACGCTTTTATTAGATGATCTACAATGATCTCTACAATGATCTCAGCTTCCTCAACGTTGAATTTCCGCACACACATTCCTACATGATATCTACTTATTTTGGTCAACTCAACTTACATTTATATATCTGTGGCATCCAGTAATAACCAGGTAAGGCACATTTTTAATATTTTGAGTAATTAACGTTTAAATGTTTCAAAAATGTCTTTTTTATCATTACTTTTGTAAAATAGATTAGAACTTAATAATTTCACTACATTCAATTAGGATAACAGTTATATAAAAAATATCTCTTTTTTTTTTGCCAAAACAGTTATATAAAAAAATAATTTTTCTTAATTGGGAACCAATTACAAATGTAATTCCTATCTGGTTATTACCGTTTTACATTTATTTTTAATAAATTTAAATAAAATTAAAATTCAATTTTACTTGAATGTAGTGAAAATTATTAAGTGGTAATCTATTTTATAAAAGTAATGATAAAAAATTCCTTTTTGAAATCTTTAAACGTTAATTACTCAAAATATTAAAAATGTGCCTTACATGGTTATACCGGAAGCCACAAAATTATACACGATTTATAGAAATAAATAGAAATATTAAATAGAAATAATAAATAGAAATCTGGTTATTAACGTTACTTTATGCACTTACCCAATTATTACTGTTTTTTCAATTTTTAATAAAAATTTATAGTCTCCATGTGACGGGAAGTATTCGATTTTCATTTTTCAGTGCTATGGCAGATGAAAGTGAGTACTTTTTTAAAGCTACATTTTGCCAAATTATCTCAATTTTTTCAAAAATGTGCCTTACCTGGTTAATTCCGGAGGTACAGATAAGATATACATAGTTTTGATTAAAAAAACTGTATGTATATATGCATAAATATTTATGTGTATTGAATGGAATGATAAATCTCTGAATGCGCAATCCCTATTTATTATATATTTACTTTTTTAAGTTTCTTTTTAATGCCAGTTTCATCGATGGTGAGAAATAGTATAATTTTAACACTTTTAAAAATCATTTCCCGTAATCTTCTGCTATTAGGTCAAGTTTGCTTATGTTTTTTCCAAATTATATTTTAGAAAGAAATTCTAATGGTGTTGACTTTTCCTATGGCAAAAAATATTCAAGTCAAATATTTTTTTAACGAAATCAAAATTCCAAACTGAGAAAATAATTATCCAAGCAGGGAATCGAATCCAGATCCTTGTTTTACAGGCCCAATGATATACAATTTAAACTACCTGTGTTAACAATCAACGAGGTGTTTCGCTTAGACAACTTATTGCTAATCACAACATGATTTTCGTGTAGACAGTTTAACAGGATAAACCACAAGTAAAGGAATTTCATATAAAAGATGGATACGTAGTTAAACTGTTATTTAAACACACACTCTAAAAAAAAAACATCATGAGGTTACTAAACATTTTTCAGTAAATTTGTATTTCACAAAATTTTTTCGCAACCATTACTTACAGTACAAATAGTAACCATTCCAAACATTTTTTGCAAGTGAAACAAACATTTCTTTTGTAAACTGAACAAAAGAATTTTTTATATAACTAACTTAAAACTTTTTGCATGAGCCACCAAGCAAATTTTAGTAACAGCTCCAAAATTATGTTTAGTAACCATTACTCACAGATTCTTAGTAACTATTCCAAACGCAATTTTGGCAAGTGAAACAAACATTTATTTTGTAAACTGTATAAATGAATTTTTCGTATAACTAACTTAAAACTTTTAAGCAAGAACCATCAAATGAGTTTTGTTTTTGACGTGTGCTCGAGGGGCAGAAGCTTTCTTTGAAATGCAGCCAGTGGGTAAGAAGACAGACTACTGCAGCGGAAGATTTTCGGCAAAGCCTAAATAGATGGCAGCACCAAACATTGCCACCTGCTTAATTTTAATATGCTTCCGAAGAGGAGAGAAAGTCCAGAGATCATTACCGATGGTAACGGCTACGAGAGGATTTTCATAACTCCTTTATTTGTCGAGTACTTACACAGCATACACTCGGTGCACCTTTGGTGGTGTCAAGCATCGAAACCGGGACCTTTCAGCCTGGAGTTCGGTGCTATGACCACTAGGCTATGACAGCCACACCAAGCGAGTTTTAGTAATAGCTATTAAAAATATAAAAATATTAACTGTATTCGTTGCTAGCTTTTTTCTAGTAATGCTTACAAATTTTCTTGTAAATGAGTAAGATTACAAAACTTTTTTTAGTAATTGCAAGGATCAATGAGATAAACTAAAAATTTTTCAGTAGATCGACCCTTTTTTTTACAGTGCAGTCAAAGTGATTGGCAAAGTTGTTAAACAAATTGAATATTTCCATTTTAGATTAAAAATATTCCTAAGCCTGGAATCGAACCAAGATCCTTGGCATACAAGGCCAAAGCTTTACCATGTAAGGTATCTGGGCTGACAATTGAAGAACATATTTCGCCCAGATAACCTTATTGGTAGAAATATCTTGTCAGTCATTTAGGCAATTCAACAGAGTAAGGAGCAGTTAAAGTAAATTCATATAAATTATTAATGATTAAAAACTACTATTTTAACATAAACTAATTTGTAAAGTTATGACATGAATCGAATGTTTCTAACAAAACAAAAAATTCTCAGATGAAATATGCATTTTGTACGATGAATTTTATCGACTAGTTTCATTCAATTAAAATAATAGTTTATTTATTTTTAAGTCTAAAATCCTTTCGTATAATCACCCAATCAACAAAAGGTAAAATCTTAGTAAAATAAAATCTTAAATTAGTACGATTCATTCTAAAGGAAGCCTATTAAAATACGTATATACTTTTGTTTTCCAGTAACTAATTTTCCATTTTCTTTGTATTTCTTGTCAAAGGATATCACAGTATGTAGTATAAATGAATAGAAAGTATTTATTCAGCTATATGCATTTTCACAAATTTAAACGTCTCATTTGAATAAGAGACAAAAGCTTAGATTTAATATTAACTGAAAAGTCATGTTTCGACAATTACCGTTTTGATGTTCATTGAAGTTCAATAATGTAACTTACGCTGCAGTTACAAACGGCTTAAAAGAATGAGTTTAATGTGATGAATACATAGCTTTATCAATTTTACTTGTTTTTTTTTTTTTCATTAACTTCGATAACGAAGACATGAATAAAATATAGATTATTTCATAGTTCCGTTCCTTAAAGAATAGTTGTACAATAGGTTACTTGTGAGTGCGTGTAGAAACGCTTATCTATAAAAATGAGACAAGTTTGCGTGTGTGTCAGTGCTGTTCTGAAGAGACCGCTGCATGTAGAGTTACAAAATTTGGAGGGAAGGTACCTCTATACATGTAGTTTTGCACCTCGAAGCCCGATTTTTAATTTTTGGATTAGAATTTTTTAATTTAATTTTATAGGCGATTTTTGGAGTTCTTTTTATGTTTCGAGGCGATTTTTCCATATTAGTGAAAGGAATGCAGTTTTATTCTTTTCACTCAATATAGTAATTTTTTTTCTCTTTTCAATAGAGTTTATTCGGAATTCGTACGGAGATTTTTGATTTTTAGCGAATTTTTTAATGCAGTTTTTAGTGTTTTTTCGCATTTTGCGGCTATTTTTGACAATGATAAAAAAAATGATTCAAACTTTCAGCCTGATGAACTAAATTTTGTCTGGTATGATTTTTCAATTTCAGTGATTTTTAATGCGATTTTCGTTGTGCTTTTTAACGATTTTTTGATTTTTTGTGCGTTTAGCATCGATTGTATATATTTTTGTGAAAATTATATATTTTTGTATGTATCGTGATCTTACCTATTCTTGCATTGCATGTAAGTTTATCTCCCGTTTCCCATTGCAGTTTTTTGAGCATTTTTACCTCTAAATATTTTTTGTTCATTTTTTAAACCAATTTTTCACACAGTCAATGGCCGTGTACTTCAGACAACGTAATTTAATGTATTTCGAGTTAGAGATAAAATCACAAATTTCATGTTCTATATTATTATAATAGAACCGTGCAACACCGAATGTGTCAGCTAGTTCATAATAAAGACAATTAAGAAATCGAAAAAAATATTGTATACTAATTCTTTTTATGAAAGAATTATTTTCAAACATGAAATAATTTAAGTATATCAGTTTCAATCATGTTTATGATTTAACAAATTGGTAGTTTTCAATTTAGAGAAACAGCACTGAAAAATGGCAATATGTAACAATTAAAATGACAAAACTTTGTAAAAATTCCTCATAAAATAAAAACAAACAAAGGACTCGTTTCTAGGTTAAAAAATATTAACAGCTCTTCATAAGTGGAAGCTAATATGTGCCCGTAAGGGGAGAAGGTCATAAAAGAGCTCAGTTCATTTTTCAAAAGTCAAGCAATATTTAGTAATTAAAAACTATTTTTAAAACGTAACTAATTGCCGAAAGTCAGTGAAGGCTTACTTTGGAGACATGAAATTTTTTTGTGTCTGTCAGTCTGTCAGTCTGTCAGTCAGTCAGTTTGTAAGTCTGTCTGTTCCGCGATAACTTCCTTAAAAAGCATCCGATTGGCTTGAAATTAAGTGGGTATGTTAGTGAGGCACTGGGATTAAGCTGTATAGTTTTTGTAAGATTTGATTCATTCGTTCAGAAAATATAGAATATTTTATTTTGCGCAATAATGCTTTTCTATGGCAAATCCAATGATTTTTAATTTTTTTTTTCTTGAGAGAAAATGTCACATTTCATTAATGGAATTCAATGATAAAGGGATACTGAAATTTAGCGGTTAAATTATTCGTATTGTTTTGAAATTTTGTCTACACATTTGTCAGATTTTTTAAATTATTACTGTAAATTTTGGAGATTTTTTATAAATGTTTTCCAATAATATAAACTAATTTGTTTTAGAGATTTACTTATTTCAAATGTATTTATTTCATTTTCTTTATTTTCTCTCAATGGTTGCTAAGCAACCATTTATCATAATCCTTATTTTTATAATGTTATAAATTTGAATGCGTGTACGAAAATTTAAATGAAGTCAACGTCAAAACTGATGAATTAATGTGTTTGTATCTTTGTGTATAACTATAAGATAGCCCAGAAAAGGTTATGTTCATAGGCTATGTTTTATTAATTTTATTCACATATTTTCCTTAATAATTCAAAATTTCCTTCTTTTTCATGCAGAATTAATAGCGATTTTTTAGATAAAATTTAACCAATATCCTTTATCGTTGCCAAAAAAAATCAAAATATGGAAATTTTTTTCAACGGCAATAAGTTGCAATTGAGCAATTTCCATTCGAAAAATTAACTAAGAAAAAATAAATATGACGTCACAATTAAAATAAAAATAAATATAGCACTTTGTTAAATATTAAATACGGAAATTTGTTTCGTTAATAAGAATTTTTCTGACAAAAATGAGGGCATAATTAGAAGCAAAAGAAATAAAAAATAATTATATTTTTAACAATTATTTCACCTGATAAAATTGAAATAAAACAGGTATTTTATAGTAGTCGTAAAAAATATTAGAAACATGGATAGCAACTAACTCATGAATAATGACGTCATTGCCGAAACTTCAGTGAAGGCTTATTTTGGCGACACAAAATTTATTGTTTTCCGCCTGTCAGTCTGTTCTGTCTGTCTGTCCGCGATAACTGCCACAAAATGCAATCAAAACTTCTTTTTTTTCGGAAACAAAATTTTAAAACCCTAGATTACTAAGTTTACACTTTCAAAAGTTCCTGATACATCAGATTTAGGTGTTTGTGGTGGACAGATATGTAGAAGAATGAGGATAATGAAAAATGCTTATTAAAACTGTTACTTATCCTTATAAATCAAAATATATAAAGATATACCATAACCATTAGCAAATTGATAGGAAGTTAGAAATTTAAGTTTAATGAGACTACGGGGGGTTCAGCGGGGCTCCGCCCCCTGAAGAAATCTACTATGTTATGATAAAAAAAAATAATAGATCATGAAAATTTCAGAATATCCTAACATAACTAAATCTTTAATTGGACGCTTTTGAAGGGAGAAAACTTCTTATTCTTATTTCATTCCTATAAATAATTACGTAATTTGAAAATTTTAAATTACAGTTTCCTGGAAGTTGAATATTACCCAAAGTGTGTTTAAAAAAAAATGATGTGCAAAGCTGACGTTGAGGATTCTGATCTGCAGATTTAATAGTTATTCAAACTTAATACAAAAGTAATTTTACAAACAAAATCTACAAACCAATTATAAAAGTAAGTAATAAATAATATTGAATGTAAATTTATAGTATTGTACATTAATCTTTATGCATTCTGAAAAAGTATATTTTATCTATATTATTACCAAAATAGTAATATCATGTGTGCTGTCGGAAACAAACAGCTAAAATATGGAAACAAATTAATAAAAACACTCATAGAAATATAAGAAAAGTGAATCAATTACTCTCGAAAAAAGATTTATTTACTTAAAATTATTATTTTATTTAAATCACTTTTATAAAATTGTAGAAACTACTAAATTCAATATTCCGTTAATTTACACAGTTTTCTTTCACTGTCAGAATTTTAATCCCTTTAAATTATACTATACAAAATTTTTTTAAATAACTATATCCAATGCAAATTTATATAATTTTAATAATTTATATACATACATATATATATATAAGGCATTGAAAATGAATATAGTAAAATAATTTGATTATACAGAAATATACAGCACAAAATTTACCAGAAAAGAAAATTTCTAGATTTACAACGCTTATAAAAGCCAGTGTTTTTTTTATGAAATAATACGTGGTGTTGCGTTTAAATATATTTATACATTAGTAGTTCAATTTTAACAATAAAGCTTGGAAATGCTCTTTTCCTTAAACAACAAACTGTTTTAAACAAAACTTCCATCTCCAAGTATATTCGAGATTAAATACTAATTTTATTTAATTTTTTACTACAACCTTAAACTTTGAACATAAGAATATGTTAATATCCAAAACTATATTTAATTTTGCTTTGGGTATTAATGGTAGGATAAAACGAAAACGCCACTTCCCTGTCACAGTTTTGAAATGAAAAATCTCATATAATCCAATCGGGCGTATCTCGTATATCAATATTTTCCAATCTATAGTTTGACCGTTAGCAACTCCTTAAAACGTAAAAAACCCTCTAGTGAGCTGAACAAAATTGCTCTACTCGGATTAAATCGTAAGAATATTAGTTCCGAGAAGTGTTTTCCTTTTGAAGCAGCAAGTACAGACTACAAATGAACGTTTAAGGATGATTAACATTAATGACATTAATATCATTAATAACATTGTTATATTTACTGGTGAGCTTCCTACCCGTTATAGAGGCTGAGTAATGTATGGACATGCAGGATAATCCCTTGTCAGATGGACTATATTGCTGTAAGTACACCTTCCATAATGGCAAGACTCGGAAAGCGTATCTGGTTAGCAAAAATAAGTCACACATCAACCCAATTAAGTGTCGGCCTAACAATTAATCTAACTATTGTGGATACAAAACCTAAGGCTCTACATAGCTCTAGTGCACAAAGCTAAAGTCTAAATTCTTCAAATTCTGTCAGAACGGATGGTTGAATCAAACATCTGCACGCAATGCAGTTAACAGTATAGATTCATTAGACTTAGCTCTACAAAACTTGAACATTTTCGTCTAGGGAATTCAGCCAGATAATTGAAAAATATTATCACATTAGCTAACATTTTCTAGGAAACACCATAAACTGAAAAGTTGGCCATGAAAATTACACAAATTGAAGTGCGAAGAAACATCGAGATTTATAGCCCTTTTACCACTATTTTCTGGGGTATTCCCGTGCATGAAACAAGTCTAATAATGTGACGACAACATTTGTTGTCGAAACATTCAATTCCTATGGTGACTTCACAAATCAGTTCTACTGTGTTAAAATAATTATTTATCTTGATTCCCATCGTTTAAAGGAAGTTCCTTTAACTATCGTTTATTCTGTTGAGTTGTCTACACGACAACTCAAATGTTCTTACCAATAACACTAGTTTACATGGTCTTTATACCCCAGCTGAAAGTTGTTAATTTGTTGTTTATTTAGATGGAGTTATCCAGAAAAAATTAAAAAAAATCCTGTCACATCTGGTTTAAGAAATATTTATTTACTTAACTGGATTACATAATTTGGTATTAATATTTAAAAAAAATCAAAAATGGCTAATTTTTGCCTTCTTTTTAGAGTTATTTGGATCAGTTTCTCTTATAAAGGACACCAGTAATCCCCTAGCATGTTTTTATCCCAAAATCCCTGATGAATCCCCTTCATAAACCTTTAAATCTCGGTGAAAACATTCCCCTTGTTCGTCACTCATACTTCCTAAGTTTTCAGTGAGAAAACTCAGATGCAAATGCAGGAAATGAAACTTTAATGACATGTTTACTTCCATCTGTGCATCCCATAACAATATTCACCTTCTTTTTTGAAAACTTCTGAGTAAACTTTGCTTCTGTTTTTAGAGAACGTAACTTTTGTGTTTTAGTTTTAATAAGTTCCATTGTTGTAGGCGAGAACCAAGAAACTCTGCTTTAGATTTTGATAATTGTAAATCTCTTATAAGATCATTTAATTCAGCTTGGTTAATTAAATGTGGAGCTTTTTCTTCAAGTGAGAATTCGTCAGAATCACTAGAAATCGATTTGAATTCAACATCATATTCATTCTTATCTCCTAGTATATATACATTCGAATTACCGGGACAAACTGGACGTGGTAGATCTTTCGAATGTAGATTTGGCTTAATAACAGACGGAACTTCGGCATATATAATACTCACCTTATTTTTTGTATTATATTCCACTGTCTTCGTAACACAAAAGTAACAATAATTTTCATGATTACTAGGCTTTCTCCATAGCATTGGTGGATGACCACTGGAGTAAAACAATTCTGCAGTTTTCACAAAACATATAAGGCACCCCCTTTTTATCTTGGTTTGCAACAGAAAATCCAAAGTAATGAAGATATGCACTTTTTAACGAATCTACACTGAGTCTTTTTTTTTTTTTTTTTTTTTTTTTTTTTTTTTTTTTTTTTTTTTTTTACATAGCAAAAACGATCAGAACTTTGTTTACATTTTCTACTCGACATTTTAATTCAATCCGAAACAAAATATTTGTTGTTAGAAGCGAACGAATGAACATTAAACTGTCGTCACCACGTTGGGTAGTTAAAAAACAATTGACTGTAGAAGAAAACTGTGACGTGATAGAATATTTCTGCTGACACTTTTAGGTTTAAGGAAGGTAGACTAATACATTTACATACATTTCTTTCGAGGTATACAAAAAAAGTTGAAATTTGTAGACTAGTGTAATTATCTTAACGAAATATGCTCACTAATTTTCAAACCAGTTGGTTTGAATTGAGTATATTGAATACTGTATATGATCTCTACATTGTACACTGAAAATACAGTGAATTATGCACTCAAGGAATTTTGTAATTATTTTTATATAATTTTCATTTAGTAACTTTCTTTTTGTTTACTTTCATACGGTAAATCATTTGTACGCAGTACGTGTAGCATATGTTTAGTACCTTTTCATTTCAACAACTAACCTTTCGGTACCTTTATCGATTTTTTTTAAATCATGTTTTATTGCAAAAATAATTTTTGCATTTGATAACACACTTTTAAAGAACTCATATATTATATACTTAGGCAATTACAATCAGAAATATTTACACTTATTACTTGTAATACTAATAATATTAAATTTAAAATTTTATGTTGAATAGTAAGATAATAAGAAATATAATGTAATATGATTCTATCATAAGGTTCTTAAAGTTATTCAATGCTCTTTTCATTTCAGGCTAATCCTGGCTACTTCTAATAAATACAAAAAAAAGGTCATAGTTACCCATATGTTATTACAAAACCGTACGACTTTACATGTTGATAAATCTAAAGCATGTCACATTGGTTTCCTATAAGTGAGAATAATGGTACAAACAAATTGCCCCTTTTGTCCAATTATGAAATGTTTAGATTATTTAATACATTCTTTGAGACATGAACCATTAGACCCTTTTAAATATAGATTGTCAGCTTGTCTGGATTACCTAAATAGTAATTAGCAGTATGATATTTGTGTAAATAACATAGCGCTGATGCAGTCTACCTTCAAGATAAATAGGTATGAATTTATTTGTATGTCTGGAAATGAAGCATAAATCATAATACCGCAAGAATACATACCTTTTGCATTATTGCTTACTGACTGCGAATTCCTGCGCGGCTTCAAACCTAAATCATAGACACCTTAAAAACTAGTCGTTAGGAGGACCGTAATATTTAGATATCATAGATATGCATAATATAAAATATGAGAAAAAACATGTGTAAACTATTTATAAAATGTATCGCAATTCAAAAATAAAATTTAAATATATATTTAAATAATTTTAATACATATCAATCTTCTATAACTGAATTTTGAATACTACTTGATTGTCTCATCGTTTCTACAAATTATATAAATCGCCAAACTACTCCTGAATTATATAAAATGGTATATATATATTTAAATGAAAATAAATTAGTAAAAGATAAATACAAATACAAATTAAACATCAAATTAAAAATCTCGTGATGACATACAAACACACGCCTGTTTAATAACATGTAAATGTGAGATTTACGATAAGCCATTATTGGCATTTAATCTTATAGTTTGGCTGTAGTTTTTTGGTCGATAGATTATCAACTAGTAAGAAAAAAATCCGCTATTGTTCCAAAAATATAAACTTATTAACTAACAGTTTATTACATCGGATGACGTTTCTCGTTACCAATTAAAATATATATATTAATTGAAAATTTAACGATATATAGGGTTATAATAAAATCGAAGAGTGTAGAAAATATGGTTAAAAATATCTCGGCTTCTATTTTAAGTATCCCATTAACTTCATATTTTTATGCAAAATTTAGGGTTTTATTTATTGTCTTTTACAATCACTCCTGAAATTAAATAAATTCGAAAATTTTTATATTTTTTTCATCAGAACGAATATTTTGAAAAAATTGGTCCGAAAAAATTAGTTTCATGTAAGCGAGCTTATTGATATTCAATAGAGTTCATTTTAATATTGTATACTAACTACACACCAAATTTCAAGACTTTATCTCAATTTGTTTGGGAGTTAAAGCGTTTATAGACAGACAGACGGACAGAAAAACCGACATGCACACTGAAAGATGGACAGCATATTTTTTTTTTCTAAAAATATATTTTTCGGAATCGCCAGAGTCTGAAGCGTGTAAATCCTTCAACGTGTTTTTTCGATTTTCAAAACAATTGCGAAACTTACCCTATACTATGTATGATGGCGAAGTAACAGTAACGGGATCACTAGGCGTAGATACTATTGGTAACATAAAACCTCTGTTGCTACATCTGGAATCAGCAGATAAATTAAAATGTATAACTACATCATCCTTTGAAAAAGTTATCCCTGCGATTTATGCGGTTACATGTTTGTTAAACAATATTTATGCAGACATTTTTTAAAACATAAAATGTAAGATTTATTCTGTCCCATTGTTTTCTGCTACATTTATTAACGCTTTGTATTTTGTAAATTATGATATTTTTTTTTCTAAAATTTCTTTCGTTTCACAAAGATAACGCTGCTGTTAGACATTTCATTCAAAATTCGACCTGTAGCGCAGAGCAAATTATGGCCGTACACACAAACCTGACCAAAGTGTGAATTATTATTTACACGTGATGCAGAAAGACGCGTTTATGCAATATTATGCATGTACCGTGAACTTTTAGAATTATGGCTGTCTTTCTAATCTTTGTCAATTTTTTTCATATTTCCATTTCAAGAACAAACAAATTTCAGCTAATTAATGATGATCGTCAGTTACAGTCAAATTTATTTGTATGCTGGAAATTTATAATAAATTGATATAATGTAAGCTAAGAAATCTCGAAACTCATTGAAATATTTGAATTTGTAACATAAAGGCTTTACTGAAATATTCATTAGTAAAGTTTTTTTTTTTCGTTTAAACCGTGTGTCACGTTGAGAATGATGAAAAAAGATGAAGGGTTGTATCCATACTCCATTGACTAGTTTCTACACAATATTGCACGGATACAGATCCTCATATTTGGATACAGCTCCTCATCGTTTTGCTTCATTTTGGGAATAACGGATTTTGATATTATTCTATCGACAATAATTTTCAGAACTTTCAAGCTTTGATTATAAACTTTTAACGCATTTGACGCATGCACAGTGAAAATTTATTTAGTCAACCCGCTCATTTTTCATACAATTATTAATATTTTTAAATTTTGATAACAATGTATTATGTCAAATGTTGTTTGTCATATTATCTGAAAAGAACATTGTTTTATATTAAGAACTCTGCTTTATGAGCAAAAAAATTTGCAAAATTTAGGATCGTTTTTATAAAAGCCTTAATTTCTGTACGAGTATACATGTAATCTGCATAAAAATAAACACAGTTTATTAATGTAAGACACTTAATAAAAATCTGCAGTTTGAACGTTTTTGCTACATTAGTTTTGACAGGGTTATTCAAAGGATATTCGTTCTTTTTCAGTATGTTGACGGTCCTCTATTGGATTTTGGAAAAAAAATCTTCTCGAAAATATGATTTGTAATATTTTGTATGTATATCTGGAGTTTCAGAGTCATTCCTTATGTATATTTCTAGATATTTAACAAAACGTCTGAAATCGCAAGTGTCCAGATTTTTTTTTTTTTTACTAACACTGTATATATTTGTTTTTTAATCAATGCTTTAAACATAATTCTTTACAATTAATTTTGCTATCGTGAATTGAAATTAACTTATAATAGCACAAAATTAAAAATTATTTATAAAAAAAACTTTTAAAATAAAATTATAATCCAAAATTTTTCTAATTTGTTTAATTTTCTTCTTATAAAAAATATAATATAAATAATCATACATGAAAGAAATTTATTTAGAACACTTAGCATTTAATTTGTTGTGAAAAAATCTTCAAGATAATTTTCTGTTGCTTTTTCGCTTTTTCTAAAAATGTCTAAATTATTTAAATAATTAAAGATTTATGTTTTTTACTTAAAACACTGTAACAAAGCTCTCTATTCATTTGATTAATCAGAAAATTCTGTTAAAAGGAAACAAGTTCTTTTATATTTTAATTTGATTATGTACACATCTGAGAGAAATATAAGATTTGTTTATTCATAAACTAATTTGTGTAATCATATTCATATTTTTTATCTATCCAATAAAAGGATCAAAGCATTACCTGTGGAATTCGAAATAAATGACTTGATTATACATTTTTTTGAAGCAAACTGTTTGCATAACATCTAATTACGTAAGCTCAATAACAGGATACATCAGTTGATTAAATTATTCATTGAACAAGTTTATTAAAGTGTACTTTTTATCATTTCGTGCAGCAGAATATTAGAAATACATATTCGATAAAATTTAGATAAAGTTGCAAAAATGTCCTTATGAAAAATACATCTGTGAAACATGTTTCTACTCTTTTTACGCTTTCTTACATACTCTTACATCCAAAGTACGAAACTTGATTTTTAAACAACGCAAAGAAAAAATTTAACTTCTTTGATTTTACTGCAATATAGTTTATAGGTGTATGTTTTGTTTAATGAAATGTAATAACGACTACGTATACTTTTTGCAACAAATAAAACTTAAAAATTAAAACTTTGTTTTCATATCAAACATACAATCATACAAAATGTCATTAGTTGGATAGTAGAAAGGCCACTCAAATTGTCAGAAAAAAAAGGCCGATAGATGCAAAAATTTTGCTAGAAGATTTTATGTTTTAAATGTGTTTATGGGGATGTTAGTAACAAGAATTAATGATGTACCATATTTAATTACAAGAAGAAAAATATTAAATTCTCTACAAATTTCACACTAAAAACTTTTTTCTACACCCATTAGTAAGCTCCCCATGTCTTTTTGAAATTGTCAGTTTTTTTTCTACTTTACAGAAAGTGATTTTCATCTCCCATCCAAAAAAAAAAAAAAAAAAACTTTTTTTCATCACTAAGAATGAAAATTAAATACACCTGTTGATGGCTGAGAAGTCAAAGTATTAAAACAGGGAAACAGAAGGAACACAAATTATGGAAAC
Organism: Maratus speculifer; assembly: GCA_964019185.1. NCBI lineage: Eukaryota > Metazoa > Arthropoda > Arachnida > Araneae > Salticidae > Maratus > Maratus speculifer. The sequence goes on from OZ025298.1 coordinate 164,352,870, forward strand.
CCTATAAGAGAAACTATTACGAAAGGAGAGAGGGCCGAGGGTAAAAAAAGACATGCAGATAGAAGATAGAGGCCACTTAACGCTTCCGATCCGCTTGCGTACATACGCAAGTGTTCTTTATTAAAGACACACTTTTCTAATATGCTGATATTAATTTTATTGTGGCTTTTCTCGTATGATAATAAAAAATGAGTGAGATCGACCGAAAATTGTGTTTCGTTTGCCAAACGGATTCAAATAGTCGTTGTGCGCCAGAAAGGACTTGCCAAGTTCTAAGAATATAGTGTTCAACGTCTAAATATTATTCACCAAGTTTTTTGAAAAGTAGCAAGGTAGTTATAGTGCATGATGATTGCCGAAAATTATATGCGAATAATAGAATGATAGCAGCATATGTTCGTCGGGGTGAAGATTCTATACAGATTATAGTTTGTCCCTCAGATCAAGCACTTATTTCAAGCTTCAAGATAATTGCTTCTTCTGTGGAGAAGATAATCCAGATGACCTCAACGAAAAACGATAAAAAAAAGCCCTACGCAAGGAGAAATTTTATTCACAAAGTAATGAAGTTAGAAATGAAAATTATATTTTTGAAAGCTGCAGAAAAAAACGTGGGAATGAATGGGCCCAGAAAGTAATTGAACGTATTTAGCACGAACCTGACTTGGTAACTGCAGATGCATGGTTTCATAGCTTTTGTCGCATAAAATTATATCAAACTGTAACATGTAGAGCAAAAAGAAAGCGTCGCTCCGAAACATCCGTTGACAAAGAAAATGACAGAAACAAGAGATGCTTCATTCCATTGCTTAAAACAGACCTTCAAATTTACAGAATTCAAGTTGACCAGGCAGAAGAAGAAGCTGATGTCATGATAGTTACCTCAGCCATTTCAATCTTTTGAAAGTTTCATGATTGTCAAAGAAGACATCGAAATACTCGTTATCATGATAAGCTACGGCTATCAGCACAAAAATCTGTTTATCGAAAATCCTGGAAGAAGTAACATTGAAACCAAGTGGTTTTCAATCATGTCACACAAATACAATAAGAACAATGTTCCTTTCACTCATGAAATCAGCAGATGCAATACAATATCAGCTCTTTTTATGCAAGGGAAGTCAAAGTTTTGTAACACTTTGAAAGACCTGATCGTCTTAAAGAAATAGCCTGGGGTTTCAATAAACCAGAATCTACCTGTTAAGTTCATTATTGCACTATACAGTGAATTAATAGATACCACGCAGAAACTGGACATATTGAAGTTAAAGTTGTTTGCTAAATCTGCCACAAAAAAGCAAAATTCATAGCGCAAGACTGCCACCAACGCAAAAGGCTGTGCTGCATCATTTTCGCTGACATTCTCTTCAAGTACAAGACTGGCTATAAAAGAACATCCCTTTTGAAGATGAGAGTGAATTTGCAGGTCGGGTGGTCTTCTCAGCCAGTTCAAATGTGCCACCTGATTCTCTGCTCCATAGTGTGTCATGTAGCTGTAATAAAGCGGGCAGAAAAGCATGTTGCTTTATTAAAACAGGGCTCATATTCTCAGCAATTTGTAAAAACTGTAACGGGATCAACTACGAAAATATCTACATTATTTAATCCAGAAGAAGAGGATATAAAAATGTCATCGTAAGTATTTTTTGGTTACATTCAGTTTAATACCTAATATTAATGTTCTCCACATAAGCTCTATATATAAAAAAAGTCACAATATTCTTAATATTTTTACAATGTTACAATTTTAATTAATCAAGATTGCTATCATGCAAACACCTGTAATATAAGTAAGTTACATTAAAGGATAAAATGTTGGAAAATGGTGTCAAATTTTCGTTTTTGCGATTTTTCCACAAAGTTAGAAAAAAAACCGTCATTTTCAGAAAGCGCCCGTAAGACATGGTGACGTCACTGCAACGTCGTCGTGAAGTCACATTGTGACTTTCTAACCATCGATTGTCGATGTGACGTCACGTGACGTCGATGTGAATTCACAGTGACTAAAATGTGAAGTCGTTATGGCCGTTTTAGAGCTTTTTTGTGACGTCACATTGTGACCACTTTGTCATGTCACAATGAGACCAATTTGTGAAAAGTGTGTCATTTGTGACTACTTTGACATTAACATTGTGACGAATTGTGAATTTTTTTTTAGAAAGTCACATTTTAGTCACATTGTGATGTCACTGAGTGGTGGCATTTTCGTCACAGATGTGATGTGACCAAAGTGACTCACAGTGACGTCATTGTGACGTCACTGTGAACAAGCATGCTATGAGGGCGGTATTGTGCTTAATAATGGCTTTAGAAAAACAATTTTTGAATGAAATTTGTAGAGAATTCAATGCTCTTTGTTTTTGTAACTGAGTATGGTTAACAAAAATTTTATAATTTTCGAGTTATAGGCAAAATACAGAAAAAAGGTTTAAAATTTTTGGGGGTTTTGGCTCTACAAATTTTAGCCTCGAGATATTTTGTTAGAAAACCATTAATTCTTGATATTAGCATCCCCATAAACAGTTTAAAAACACAAAATTTTCTAGCAGACTTTTTGCATCTATTTATGAGAATTTTACTGGCCTAAATGATTCTTTTTTATCACTCAAATTCCTTCAAAATAATGATTAAAGGACATACCTATAGGTTCGAAAGGAACATTTTGCCATCTAAATTTCCATTGTGGATTTAAAAAAATGCACAAAGGGGACAGAGTGTTTTCTCATTATAATGAAGTTCTAACAATGCATAGATTTCAGATTTTTTTTACTAGAATAAGATACTGTGTAGAGTGATGTTTAATGAGTCCCAACTTTACAGCGTTAAAAGAAAACAAAAAAAATTACAATATTGCTGTTAATTGTAAATGAAAGTTTAACTGTTAAAAGTTCACGGTCAACACAGTTATACGTTACAGATGTAAGTTTTTCCAAGTAGGAGAAAAAAGTCTCGCCAGGATTCAAACCAAGGATGTACAACCTTATACTGTCAATGTTCTTCTAAACTGAGCCATCCCGGACGAATACTGGAGTATTAATTCACTCATCTAACCTTAACGATAACATAATCTGGTCTTGTAATGTAGATCAGATCAACAGATAAAATCGACGGTCAATATATGGAATTGCATACATAATAGTATTAGATTAATTTATAACACGACAATTGCTAAATGATCTATAAAAGATGCAATTTTTCGAAGTGAATGAAAAAAATAAATTGGAGAATTGAAGAGAAATAGAAGTGGGTGGCATTTTCAACCTCTTGGAAAAATTACATCTGTTATAATTCATTTACCGATTGTATTATCGTGTTGTAAATTAATCAAATATAGTTATACGTATTCGAATTATATGTACAATGTGACTTTCTCCAGAAACACGACCGATATCGAAGTGGCACTATAACAAATCTTACACTTTTTTCAGCATGCTCTGTGTAACTTTTTGAATTGTTAAAGACATGCGTTTCCTTAATTTCAGAAAATTAGCTGAAAGCGGTTGAACTTGATCTTTGATTAATTAAAATGCATATAAAGCACAAATAAATTTACAAAAATTACTTACTGTAACTTACTTTTAAGAATTTAATTTATTGCTTGGAACTAAATTAATAAATACGTTAATTTTATTTTTGTGTGCTTGTTTATTTATAACCTTCCGCTTCAAACTTGTTTATGATTTTTTTATAATAAAGGTATATAATGGTAGTTTCTATTGCTGTTTTTTAAATTGCATCTTCTTTTAGGAGATAGCTTCAGCAAACGTCAAATGCTCTTTTTACATAATAATTAATTGTTGCTAATTTCTAACTTATAAGTGAACTGTAGTCAAAGGAATAATGGCATTAGTTCTGTTTGTCTTTTTAAAAAGTGAGCAGTCAAGACTCTGTTTAGTTATAATATGCTGATAAACTGGACATTCAAAAATATAAGGTTTTGATTTTTTGTTATTGTGAGGAAGAATTCTATTTTATTGACTAACATATTTATATTATCTAAAAAAGTGTTCAATTCGTATTTACTTAGTTGGATATCCAGCTTATCAGAGGTAGAACTAAATAGAATCTTGATCTTACAGTTTTTAGGAAGGCGTTTTTTAAGGCATAAATAATCGGCGAATGGACAACTTTTTTCGCTTACAGGCTATCAAAGCCTGAGAGCGCCCGCCCGTTCTACATGTATGTACGTATGTTCGTACGTAACGCGATTATTCATGATAAAAATGTCCGACCCACTTGAAATTTTGTATATAGGTATATTCTGATAACGCGCTTCCCTGGTTAGATTTTGAAATTCATTTGATATGTATAAGAGGGGGAGCCGGGGGCTCATACCCCTACCCTTAAATGATATAAATGGGTTTTTTATGCAGATTTATCAGTTTTCGTTAAAATCTTAGATATAGGATCATTTTGAGAAGGCGCCTCCGTGATTGATATTAGTTGTTCGTTGAATAAGTATAAACAGGGCTAAGGGAGGCTAATGCTCTTCCCCTTGATTTACATAAATGAGTTTTTTATGCAGAACTGTCACTTTTAGTTCAAATTTTAGACATAGGATCATTCTGATGAGAGCACCGCCATGATTATCTTTGGGAGGTCATTGGATAAGTATAAAGAGGGAATGGGGGCTAATTCTTTTTAAATTATATAAATGGATTCTTATTTAGAATTTGACGATTTCCTCGGAATTTTGGACATGAATTTTTTATATGATAAAACATGTCCCTGATTAGTTTAGCGCGTTCTATGATTGATTATAAAAACGGGAAATGGGAGGAGTTGTTTTTCTTCCTTAATCTGTTTTTCGGATGGAATTAACCCTTGAAAATATAAGGATGCAATGTACAATTTTGCGTAGCCTGTGAGCTCAGTGCCGTCAGTTGAATGGGCAATTTTCTTTTTATTAAATAATTACTTATAGGTCTAGATTAAAGAAAGAAATAAAAACGGAAAACAGACAATTCCGTGTGATTGACAAAAATTGCTCAACAATACATGAAGTATATTGAGAGCTATTTTATAACATCTTTTAAAATAGCTCAAAAATATTGTAAAAAATTGATCTAAATTTATTACTTACCAATCATACGTAGTATAAGATATGTCTTGCAATCGTTTTGAAAATAGAAAAAGATTTTTGATTGATTTACACGTTTCTGACACTAGTAATTCCGAAAAAAAAAAACATATTTTTAGAAAAAAAATGCGGTCCGTCTGCCTGTCTGTAAACGCTCCATCTCTCGAACAATTTGAGATAGAAACTTGAGATTTAGTGTGTATTTAGTAGGTAATAATGGGCAGAAGCCTTTTTAACATCAGTAACCTCGGTTATGCGGAATCTATTTTTTCGGACTCTCAAAATATTCGTTCTGCAAAAGGGGCTCCTTTTTTCTTTGTTTTTTTTAAGAAGTGGATGTAAAGTAAAATAAAATAATCGATCGAATAATTAGTTTCCGAGATATTTGCACCCATATTTTTTACACTTTTTTCATGACCCTGCATTTCATTCAAATTTCAATTAAAAGATACGTTTTATTTGGAAATTAGACGCTTACTTTGTCACAGTAAACTGTTAATTAATATGATAATTAGTTTTGGAGTTTTAAGGATGTTTTTTAAGCAATTCGGTAGTACTTGAGTAGTTTGGCATGTGCAGAATTAAGTTTTAATGCTAAAAAAGCGATGACGATGGCTTTACTGTTTCCGAGTGGCCACCCTCCTGGGCTCATGACGCACTTTTGTTTATGTGCGGAGCAGGTGCGTAGAGATGTGTTGACAGAGTATTTTGAAATATATTTCGTATGCTTTATGTAAGTAATGTAGAATATTGTATATCAGAAGTAAATAAGGTCTTTCAAAAAATTTAAATAAGAAAAATTTTGTATGCCCCCAATGTTTTATTTAAACTAATGGGCAATCGAGAAATTTTGCACATACTGTCTGCAACAGTTTTTTTAATCCATTTAAATCTGTGTAAAATAATAGTTTCTTAGTGAGGCAAATCGATTTTTCAATAATCATTTATTTTTTATTGGTTTAAATGAATAAAAATTATTGTTGACAGATAGCAATCCTTTTAAATCACAGATACCTAATGCTGAGACTTATCACGGCTTCCCACTCACTGAAGAAGCGTGGATATTTTGGTTGACCAAAAAGCATGGAGATTTTTTAAATCGCTACAAATAATTCATCCAAGGTAGTTTTTTTTTCTTTTGAGAACAAGGGCGAAATTTTCTTAGCGTTATTTTCAATGTATTGAGTTCCGAAGCGGTACAGATACATACAGGCTTCCGAGATCAAGAACAGTTTGAGGCTCCTTTTCGATGACATTTAAACAGTTTCCATAAATTTTTACCGTAGGAGATAAATTCCTAAACAGTCCGGTAATAGCAGAATAATAGATCAGCTTCTCATCTAACTCAAAGTACTTAACAAATTACTTTCTCGATTTCCACACTAATATAATTAGGTTTCTTTGGCCAATATGCTTTTTTTTCTTTCAATCTCAAGCCCGACTCAATTCAACTGCCTCTTTCCATAGGCCCAAATCTCTAGTCAGATATCATTAAATTCCAGTGGGGAGAAAAAAAAGGAGGTGAATCGCTTCCATAGGGCTAATATTCCATATCGAGCCTTGAATTTCGGGATATGTGGAGTCTTGAAGACTCTGAAGCAATTCAGTTGACGGCAATGGCACATCAGGCCCATAACGAATGGTATGACCAAAGTATATATGACCAAACATATGACCAAAGAAATATTCATAAAAATCTAAGTAAAATTGATTTTTAGAAGAAAACGAAACGTGATAGAACTTATACATATATACATATATATTAAATTAGCACCAAAAATACATAGCGTTCAGCTATCAGCTCCTTTGTATTTTTTTCTGTCTAATTAATATAATACATCGGTTTGTAGCAACATAAAGGCAGATATTCCAACAACCTATATATAATAACTATGCAAATTTAATGATGTTTTTTAAGGTAAATTAAGGGTAAGACAGTGTAAAATTATAAGCAAGAAAATAATATAATTAAGAAAGAGAATGAAATAAATTACTCAGTTGCATTAGTGCTGTATTCCTTAAGCCAGTAATGACATACTAATTAATAATTTGAATAAGACAAAAGTCATTTTTAACTTTAGTTTGAAAATTGAAGGGTTTTTTTTTTTTTTAGAAGAGAGTAAGCTTCTATTCTTATTTGAAATTCGCTGCTGTTTATTCGAACCCGTTACACATTCCGTGCGTTAAAAGGTTAAAGTTCAATGATTTAATAAATATCTAAATTTTATTATTGGTGTGATATATATCCATAAACGAACTTAGTAAAATCACAGGAGAAGCTTTATCAGTTACCAGTACAACGACACATTTCTAAATAATTATCTATAACTCATTAAAACAAAATTAAATTAAATTAAAACATAGCGCATGGTCCATAATTTCAGAGGGAAATATAAAACAAAAATAAATAAGGCCTTTATATGCTCAAATATGAAAACAAAACTACATTGATATTCAACAGTTTTTGTCGTTAACTATAATTTGGTAAACTATATTATTATTTTTTTTAACTAACGCTATTTAGAGCCGCCGGTAGCACGTTCTAATAACTGGAATGACAAAAAAATTATAAATGCACAAATAAACAAGTTAGAAATTGCACGTGAACGTAGCAAATGAGGTGCGTACGTACTATAACGAAGTTTTAAAAATATTCAGATCTTGCTGATATAGTACAGCGTACTTCGGATACAGTATAGTAGTCGAAATCTTTGGGTTTCTGTAAATATGCAGGAAGTAATTTTAATTACACCTCAGCAACGTATATCTTATTCATAAAATGTGAAATAGTTGAATATAACTAAAACACGCCCCAAACAATGTTACCCCGTACAGCATTATGTAGTGGAATACTTTTATGTGGCTCTGTAATTTAATAATAAAAATCACAGATAGTACAGAATGCATATTTTAGTATATATTTCATAGATTCATGCCAATTCTATTACGTTCGAATGAGTGTAACATCATTAAAATGCATTTGAAACTTTTTACCCATTGACCGTAATGTACTGGAATACTTTTGATTGTCCCCGTAAATGATCTATGCATCCGAATTTCATAACATTTAAAATGACTCGACAAAATTACGCAATAAATATGTTTTAAATTTCAAACTATTAAAATGCATTTGAAACTTTTTTCCCCATTGACCGTAATGTAACGGAATCCTTTTGATTGTCCCTGTAAATGATCTATGCATCCGACTTTCATAGCATTTGAAATGACTCGACAAAATTACGCAATAATTATATGTTTTAAATTTCAAACTATTAAAATGCATTTGAAACTTTTTTCCCCATTAACCGTAATGTAACGGAATTCTTTTGATTGTCCCTGTAACTGATCTATGCATCCTATTATTATAACATTTGAAATGACACAACAAAATTACACAATAATTATATGTTTTAAATGTCAAACGATTAAAATGGCTTTGAAGCTTTTTTCCCCATTGACCGTAATGTAACGGAATCGTTTTGAATGTCCCTGTAATTGATCTATCCATCCAATTTTCATAAAATTTGAAATGACTCGACAAAATTATGTTATAATTATATAGTTTAAATTTCAAAAGATTCTGTTGGGTAGTTTTTGCGTTGTTATATGCGGACGGACAGACGGACAGACGGACGGGCTGAGCGACAACAATAGGTACTACGTATTTACATAATTACGAACGCACCTAAAAAGAGAACAATATTCTAAAAAAATAATAATAGTTCCAGTCACCGCCGATAGTGGGAAATTTGGCGCAGTACATGGAAAGAATGCATGTGAAACAAACAAAATTAATAATTTGGATAAAATGCCATGTTTTGTTCATCATATTCACTTTCCCGACGAGGAATTTGACCACATTCAATGCGAACACCGTTCTCTTGTACCACACCTTGCATTATTTGTGCAACATTTTCGACGGCCGAGCATAAAATGTCACATGGAATATCCATTATTGGCTATTGGAACTATTTTTTTTTTCTTGGAATCTCTTTTACCTTGGTTTCATTAGTCCCCTTATAAATTTTTAAATTGTTCCGTTTATTACTATTAGTTAGAGAGATCTCTAAATAGCGTCAGTAAAAAAAAAATTCTGTATTATGGTTATGTAAATATTGTGGAATATGGACTACATGAAAGATTTTTAAGAGTAGGAGTGATTTCTTTTAAGTTTTATCATGATCACTTTAACGTTGCACACATATGAGAAATTGCAAAATAATTTAAATTTTTCCTAGTTTTTTTACGCGATAGAAATGGTTTTCTTCTTCTTCTTCTATTATTATTATTATTATTATTATTATTATTATTATTATTATTATTATTATTATTTCAAGCGGATATTCGAATTTATCAGCTTACGATAAAGTTTTAAAAATGTAACATGAAAAAATTCTTTTCGTTTTATATTTATGAAAATTGATTCCTGGGGATGGTTTTAAAGATAAAATGAAAATAGTATACTTTTTATTTTTGTGTTTTATATTTTTACATCTTGTTTAAAATTTGGATTAAACATTAATATGTTGTGAATTTGGGGACAAAAAGTTTTCCGAAATTTGATTTTTGCGTATTTGAGCGTTTTCAGTGAACATGTTAATTAAACAGTTGGGGGGGGGGGGGGTAGGGTTACAGCATTGAGTTATAACAATCAATGTATCCTTAATAATTTTACAGTTGAAATCACAAAAACTGCACATAATATTTATTTTATCATGACTAACATGTTTCATAATGCAGACTATCTTATCTTGGCAAATAAAAATATAAATTAAATTAAATTTTAAAAAAAAGCCAAAACGGTAAAAAGTGCTATGGAGAAATTTATGTTATTTTTAACTTTTATTTACTTATTTTCTTTATATACGTAGAAACAATTTAAAAGATATGTGGTTACACATGACTGTAATGAAAACATTGCAGCCGTACACCTATCTCTTTTCTTTCAATACTCCCAATTAAATAAAATTTTTCACAATCCATGAGGTGCCTCTGAAAGACATGTTGCAAGTTCTGAACGCAAAAGTTTTATTAAAATCATATATTTATGCTTAAAGGAAGCACATAATATTGTACTACACTTATAAAATCATATGTCAAAGTTTCAAGTAATGTCACGTAATGTAAAGGGGCAGTAAAGCCATTTTTATAGTTGTACCTTTATTTTTAACACTAGTCTACATGTAACGATACAACAAATTTCATTCAACCTTTCTCTTACTCATAACCTTTGAATTAAAAAGATGATAAAAAATCATTTTAGATATTTACAAAGAATAACCGAATACGAGGTTCGCACACTCCTTGAAATTTCCAAGGACTCTGGCACAACTATTAAAATAAGAAAATTTGCATTTAATTTTTAAACCACAACATTCGTAATCCACACCTTCATTCACAGAATTTACGATATTTTTGTTCAGTAAAACACTTCGAAAATATTCTTAAAATTTAGTGGTAGAACTGTGCGAACCCTGCGAATAGTCTTTTTAATTAACACTTCGGACATCACACTTTATGAAAAAACGGTATCAATCAATCAATATCAGAATTTTATGAAATTTATCAAAATAATATTAATGAGTTGCATGCATATAATAATATGTTTATGCAAAAACATCTCTCATTATCATTAAATAAATTTATATATAATAAAAATGACAGCAGTATATTCAAAGGCTTATAAAAGCTTTTAAATTAACAAATGAACACACTTTCTACATGCAAGCTGTGATATCATTCAGATCAATACTGATAAAATATTTCCGTAATTTTTTTTAAAGAATCTTTACAAAACAAACCACGAAATGACATATACAATAAAAGTAAGAGCTTTACTATTAATATTTTTTTTCAGATTGTGAAACTGTAATATTTTATCCTATTGATTTTTAATTTGTAAATCACAGCGCGCAAAATTCTAGGTAACTCAAAGGAGCATGAATCATTGAATTTTATTCTCCCGGTGAATATAGATTTCTATTGATTGTTAAACAATGAATGAGAAGTAAAATCTCGGAGATAGATATTCTTTATCAGTAATTTAAGTAAACAGATTTCCCTTTCGGCATTACTCTCTATGATGATCGATCTTTGATAATCATTATCTCTCTAATTAACTCTCTCTCTCGAATAACTATCTCTATAATTAACACTCTCAACTTATATATAAATCGACTTTGCATTTAAATGCAAAAACGGATTAATATATAAGTTATTTTTTATTTTTTTATATAAATTTATTATTAATTATTATTGGATTACTCATGCTGTTTACTAATTAACGTTTTGAGTTACAATTTTACTGATTGTAACACTGTTTTTGTAACTAGACAAATACATGTACAGTTGTACTTTACAAATATGTAATAATAGAAAAAAGGAATTCTGTATATGTATACATACATACATATATGAATATATACGTATACATATACTTATTACAGTTTTAAGACTTAAAACATACGCTTTTAATTGAAATAAAATGAAGTCATTCCCATCTGCTGAAGATTTCCTGACTTGAATAACATATGCAGAAAAGTGTATATATGGATCTAATGATACCAGTATTGTAAAATAAGTATTCAAAGGCAACAAAAATAACTAAATATATAAATAAAATAAAATAAAATAAAGTTGTAAACTTAACAAAAGAAAAAAATGAAAATATGAGATATAATAATTTACATATTTTCAATTATTTGTAACATAAATATGGATAGTTGAAATGAAATCCAGTTCAAAATAACATCATGTTTTAATAGAAATCCTTTTTTTTTCTTTTTCAAAATATCACGAATTTCAATTACATTTCCCCCCATTATTGTGTGAAAGTACCAACAAAAGAATATTTTTCTTCCACTTTTACTCCTTTACTTTTCATAGAAATATACTACATCATTTGCCAACATAAAAAAAGAATTATAAGCTAAAAAATGATGGCTCAAAAATAAATATAGATGGTGTTTTTAAAGAAAATGCAGTTAAAAACACTTTTTTCTGAATACGACGGTGTAAAGTAAAATAAATGCACTTGAGATGATAACCATTTAACAGTAAAGTGATAAATCTATTTTCATCTGTGTAGAAACACAAAAAATTTCTCTGCTTTTTTTTTCTTTGCGCAGAGAAGATTTTAACAGTGTATGTACACTGTCAAAAACTTGTGTGTAAAATTAGAGAGAATCTATGCGTAATCTATTATCTTAAGTGTTATGTAAAAAATAGTAAAAAAAACGAGATTTTGTTAAGTAACAGAGAAGTAATATGGTAAATTTACAACAGACTCCTAAGTTAGCATCGATAAAAAATACACAAGGATCTCTGAATATATTTTTAATGATAATAACTCACTTTATTCCAAAAAACCACTGAACACCTCAAACTTCAGCGAGCTTCCGAGAATTCGAATTTTTCAAGTAATCGAGTGCAATATTGTTGAATTTTCACAAAGTCTGTTTCTGACCGTTCTTAGGTTTGAACACGAGATCTTTGGACACAAGAAGAAAACCTTACTAACTGAGCCATAAGAGATATTGTTGTTAAGCACAAGGTATGTCTTTTATGATTCAGCAGGGGAAAATTCCCACTTAATCTGATGAGATATTTTTTAAATAATAATATAACAATAATAAGATAATATTTTAAAAAAGAAGCAATCTTTACATATTTTTTTCTTCTTCAATATTTTTAATAAAATTGCAAAAGAATTTTAAAATTGTGTATTTTGAATTATATGTTTTAACAAAGGTTAAAATATTTTTAAATAGAGACATGAAAACCCTACAGGGATAATAATTATGAATTGGACAATTGTACCATAAATTATACTAAAAATTTGTACTAAAATACAGATTACTAAAGAGTCCACTTATGAAAATAAATATATTTAAAATACACCTAAAAATTATCTTTCATTCACTACGGATAAAATATAAAGATATTAAATGCAATTTAAAGTTTCAAAATGTAAACACATACGTTTACGAGAACAGTTGAGTTGAGAGTGCGTAAACTTGCTTAATTAATTATAACATATTATGCCAAATTTTATGAAAGGAGTATCGTAAATAATCGTTACAAGCTCGCGGCCCGACTTAAATGATTTTAATGGATTCTAAAATTTTATTTAGATATGATTTTTGTATGGAATTATAATTCTACCTTCATCAAAATTAATTTTGCTCCTTTCATTTGAAAAATATAATCTTGCGAGGGCTGTGCTCAGTTTTGACTGTGCAATATCTCTTTTGTACCCTGTAAATCTCTTTGAAAATTTTCGTTTAGTTTCACAAATGTATAATAATCTTTCATTATTTGCGGGTATACCTTACTTTATATCTAACCTGTATATCTTACCTTTTATATCTTATCTTTATATTTACCTTACTTTACATCTAATTCCCTACAGGGAATTATATACAAGGTAAGGTAAATGTGTATGAAATATAACCGAGAAACTCAACTGAATGCATTTAACCGAAAAATTTACAAAAAGTTTCACTTTTCTCATGTGTTTTTAGAAAATTATTTTAACAATGCAGTTAAAAGTACTTTTTTTTTTTTTATAAAACCACAATGTAAAAATTAAAAATGAACGATGCTTAAATGTAAAATAATTGCAGTAGAGATTATCAATATTTTATAGTAAAGTAACCCACCTATTTTATTTCTGCTGCCGGCGTTTGGACGCCGTTAAAAAAATATGTGTAAAATTACAGATAATCTATGGATAATTCATTATCTTAATTATCATGTAAAATTACAGATATTAGAAATACAGATATTCTGTTAAGTAACTGAGACGTTTGAATAATTTATAACACGGTTATTCAATCGGTAAATTGATTATAACAGATATAAATTTTCCAAGTTGGTGAAAAATGTCCGGTCCAGGATTCGAACCAGGGATGTATTGCCTGAAGCCGCCAAAGCTCTTTCAGCCAAGCCATCCCCGGACGAACACTGGAGGACTATTTCACTCACCTAGACTTAACGATCGTATAGTAACAGACCAGATTGTGTGATCATACATATAGCGATTCCCTTATATCACATAGTTTTTGAGAAAATCGCATTTTTCCGTTACAAACCAATTTTAATTTATAAGAATCCAATACATTTTTTGTAAGCGCTGAAGGATTTAGCGTTGCACAAACATAAAATGATTATTGATAAAAATTTTCAAAAAAAAAATGCCTGTAATTAGCCGAGATATTACCACTTTAACAGACGAACAGGTGCATATATAAGAACAGGTATGGCATACTCTATGTGACTTCGGCTTTTAAAGCCCAGATAACAACTTTTAATGATATTTTTTTTGTAATGAATTATTTACTATACTTACTATAGTATAGAAGCAATAAACGTCAGATTGTTGAAAATAATTTAATCAGAACAAATCACATATATAATATGGGATTCATTAATAGTTCCCATTGAATGTTTTCTTCAAAACGTCTCTCGTGTCTTTATAAGTTAATTAAAAACCTATTTGTAAAACAAGAGCACCTTTGAGACCTCTTTTCGAAGCACAATTAGCACAATGCCAAGTATAAAATTCTAACAAGAGTTTTATGCCAGAATTATGTGTACACTGTAAAAAGAAAATATTATAACTACTCTGAATTTAGTTTTATGAAATGCCGAATGAATTTTAAATATGGACTACTTTTTATTCTCAGTGCGGAATTAAGTTAATTATAAATACATAAAGATAAGGTAAAAAAAAAAAGAACTTTAATGATTAGCAATTTTTAATATTGTTTATGTATAAGTGATCAGGAAAAAACACGCACAAAAGAAAAAACAATGTTTTCGTACAAAAAAATATTTTGAGTTATATAAAAATATGAAGAAGGCGAATTTCTTTATAACAAAATACTGGTATTTATTTTTTGACTGTGTTTTCCCTGACCATTCACCATTCTGTTCTATTATGTACAACACTCAATTCTACGTTGTATATTTTTTTTTTATAAAGTTTTATTGTTCTTTTAGCATCTTTTTTTTTTTTTTTTTTTTTTTTTTTTTTTTTTTTTTTTTTTTTACATAATACAATTAACTCATTTGCAACAAGAGCACTTCTGGTTTTTCAAACCAGAAATTTTCCTGTAACTGAATTATGAAAATATTATAATTAAATCGGTTAAACATTACAATAAAAATAATAGCGCACATTTAAATTCATGGCATTGATCTCACAATCGATTCATACTAATTATATATTACAGTCTCATATATATTTTTAGTAATGTCCTCCAAAAAACAAATTAATGGTGTTAATTAATTAGCTCCCCCCCTCCTCCCCATACATTCTTAACTATTGAACTCCGAAAACTAATCAGGTATAAGCCTTATCCAAATTAATCAATATCCAAAAAATCGAAGCAAATCGGATAATTCTGAATTAATATCCATTTATATAATTTATGGGGTTTGTGATAATCCGAAGTAACTGATGCACTCTTTGCACCATCATACTCTTCCAAACCCTGGATAACAACTTTTACTCAGATATTTGTATAATGCAATGATCAGTCGCATTTACGAAAACTGATATTTAATGTACGGACCCTCTTTACGCGAGTATCAATTTCACTTGATCTGGCATTTAGTCTTTATTTTCTTTGCTTTTATAAACCGACACTAACTGCTTGTAAAATCTAGTACCTAAAATACATAAAAATAGCTTTTACTTTATTTTACTAGGCTGATTTAATTTGTGTGATGAAGAGTTTTATTTATTTATTTATTTATTTATTTATTTAAAACTTTTTAAGACAATTACAACAGGCTATTCTCGATAAGTGATAGACTTATCTTAAGCATAAAGATCTATTTACACTCTTTAAATGCACAGAAATCGTTTTTATTTTATAAAGTAATATTTAATCATGTTATTTCGTTCTATTAGACAAATAATTTAGTCTTAATTGCAAAAAATTAATTGCTTTCTTACATAATTTACTCTGTTAATTACTATTATTAAAATAATATTATGTTTTTAGAACATTTAGTGAACTTTCAACATTTCTAATATAAAAGAATTATGCTCATAAAAGTTAAACGTAAACTCCTAAAGTTGCAAATTTAAATTTTATCTAAAATTTAACAATGATACAATGCTATTAATCGATCGTTTCTTTTAATGAAAGCCCTCTTCTTAAATTAAAGTTCAATAAATATTGTAAGTAAAATAATTAAGATAAATACCATACAAATATTAAAAATCGTAATGTTTATTTGTTTAGAATTATTTAAATTTTAATATAAAACACATTTCTAAAATATGCTGTATATGAAATTTTTTATTTGTTTCCAGCACTGCAAAAACATAGATTAAACAATTTTCCAGGAAATAATTCGAAAATATCTTTAGAACATGATTATATAGGCGTTATCACATAAGTATATGTTTATGAAGAAAATAAAGAAAATAAAATCTACATATAATACACGTTGTATATATATATATATATATATATAAAATCTTACCTATTGCCGGTGCATATATATTAAGATACAAGCAATCCTCACTCTGGTTTCTTAAATATGGTAAAAGTCTTCTTATGTACTGCAAACGACCCAGTGGCATTTTACGAAGTGCTAAAGTCTCATTACTGACATCAGGAAGCTTTTGCGGACACACTGGACCTAAATGGTCAGCGTTCATTATACCTCGCCAGTGAGGAGGTGTTACTGGCGGCATAAACCTTAAAGAACCTATAGGAGCACTAGCATATGGAATCCCTTGAAATACCTCTACATGCTGTAACTGTCTATTGGCCAACGAATTGATATAACCTCTCAGAGCACCATACTTTGTAGTTACCACCCTTGAGCTAAGACGTCTTTGGTCACATATACACAAATGAGCAAACAACAGCACTGTTACACTGGTGCATAAATATATGTCCGTTATGTGAGACAACAAGAAAACCATTTTCATTTTTCAAAAGTGTTGTATGTTTTACAATAAATATTATTATTTTTATATAAAACGTATATTCACACAATATTTCATATAAATTTCTTTTATTTTTTATTTTAATGTGGATTTTTTGTTTGACTCTATAAAAGTAAAAAACCTTTCTAAATAATTTAATTTTGATCTAATTTCTCAGAATTATGCAATATGTACTTTGGTACACATTACCTCAATATTAATATATTTTTCTAATAAATTTAAAGGAAAATTATGTAATACTGTTCTTGAGCAATTGTTTCTGTAAATCACATTTACGTACCTATGCAATATATACAATAAAATAGCTTGTGTTTTTAATATTTTTATAAAAATCTATTACTTAGGTAAATAAAATTTCAGATCAGTAATTAAAGATTTCAAATAATAAAGTGCATTTAGAAATCACCAATAATGTAGTATTTTTTACATAATATTCAGTAAATTAGATTTTAAATTTGCAAGTGATTTTAAATTTATTAATCTGTGTTATTTTTTAGTAAAATATTCAATAAAAGAAAGAATGTATAGAAAATATTCAATATAAGAGATTCAATGTATATAAACTATAGCAACAAAATTATATAGTACAGATGGTAGTAATTACACATTTTTTTTTTCAAACGTACGATTAAACAAACTCTATTTCTCTAAAGCACATAAACAAATACCGTAACATCCAATCAAGGATCTACATTTTGGACGCTAGAAAGCACCATCCGGAAATTATCGAACTATATCCTTCTTCTACAGAACCGTAAAACTTTTCTGCTAAACATATGCAAATTCTGTGATAAAATAACTTTCTATAAATTGAATTCCCACAAAAACTTTTTGCTGGAAAATCTTCATTTTATCAGCTGTATACCCTTTAGCAAATTGAGATATACCAGTTAACAATCAACAGTTACAGTAATCTTGCAATATAAGATTATATATTACCACTCAACACCGCTGACTATACTTTTTCTTTTCCTCTGCAACCAATCCTCAAAGGAGAGATAAAACAGAAACTTATCGAACGGGAGGAGCCGCAAGATGCTCCACACTTCTGAGAGATTCTCAGAGGCAGCTCTGACGGTCCCGACTGCCGGCGTGCGGCGATGGCTCATTGGGCATGCGCCAAAGAGAGGGAGTTATAGGATAGGTCCACTTGCTTATTGCGGGTGCTTCCTTTAAAGATTCCCAGAATGATTGTCATTAATTCTCTATGTCATTTTAAATACCTTTGAATATCATAGTACTTTAAAATTCTGATGTTTTAATGACAAGTCTTTAATACTGTTTTTTAATTATTGATAATAAATTATTTTTTTAAAAGTCATTCATTAAGGGAGACCAGTACCCCATTTTCGGCCAAAAATCATCAAAAGTTCATTTTTTTTTTTTTTTTTTTCTCAGAAAACGATAAAATACATATTTGCGAATATCCATGCAAAATTTCAGAACTCGGGGACATTTGGAACAGGTAGAAAATGAACTTTTTAAATTGTACTCACTATAGAGTTTAAAGGACTAGCGGCCATTTAAAACGTGTTTTCCTGAAAATGACTTTTTTCATATTTTGCCTAAGTTCAAAGTACTAAGGCTCAGTGGTAAAATGATTTAGAAGCAAAGTGTTTATGTTTTTAGAATGTTAAAAAAAAAATTGCAACAAAAGTAAGGAGAGATATATTTTTTAACTATTTCTGAAAATTTTACATAAATTGGTAAACATGAAAATTGCAACGAATTTAAGGAAATTTACCATGCGTATTTTTATTTATTTATTTTTAGCCTTTAAAATAGAAAATTAAAAATATCTCTCCTTAGTTCTTTCCTATATACTATGACACTATTTAAGAAATTTTAGTTATACCAAAATATTGAAAATTGAATGAGGAGTAGTATTTTTAAAAAGTGTGTTTTTCGACAAAAAAAATCATAAGAATCCTCCATAAAAATATACTTTTTAATAAAAAGTGAATTTTTTTGCTGATTATTCTTTACAAGAAGATTCTTAAATAGTACACCAAAATTCATTACTTTAAAATCAATAATAAAAATTTTGGGTCTTTTCTTACGGGTCTCCCTTAAATCGATATTCCAAATTTTTAATCATTCCATTTTAGGTTTTGTATTATATATAAATATATAAATATATATATAAAGGATATATACCTCTTTGTTAGAATCATGTAAGTCAATAAAAAAAATTGTCAAAATATAAATTTTAAATATGGTTCATTATGTCATATATTAGCAGCCTCGTGTGAAGTCTATATCAATTGTTTTGTTAAAATAACCAAACATTTTTGTAAAAAAATATCATCTATACAATTTTTATCAATAAATTAGCTGAGAATTTTCGCATTAATAACAATAACTTAAAAAATTTAAAATATGTATAGCAATTAAACCTGTAGTAACGAAAACTGTCTATAACGAAATCATATCCTTAAAAGGTAATATGTGGGGGGAAAAGCTAAATAAAAACATAGAAACTCATAGCGTAATAGTTATTAATATGTGTGCCATTTAAGTATTTTTATTATGCTTTTTAAATGCTCTGAAATACTCAAAAATTGATGACCTCAGTATATGAATAAAATTGACATAAATAATTTGCATCATTATTTTATTTTATTTTGAATTTTCTAAAACCCATTTAGAAATAAAATTAATATAGTCTTATCACGCATGTGTGTGAAGATATACTGTAAGATAGATTCAGTTTCTTAATACATATTTTTTTAACTAAAGGGTTATCAAAATAACTATCCATTATGTGTGTCATTTTTTAAGAAAACTGACATTAATAATTTACATTATTCTTTTATTACCTCTTGAAATATTCAAAACCCATGTAATAATTAAAGTTAATAAACGCTTATTACGCATGCATGTAAAATAGATAGCTATAAAACAAAATCACTTGCTTAGTATGTAAGTATTAGAAATTATTTTACAATGTAGGGTTGCATTATTAACCAAGCATATCTCAATTAAAAAAAAAAAAATCAGAATTTAAAATATTGCGTGCAGCTTATTTACAGATCAATAACCACATGATTTAAAGATAATATATAATTTTTCGCCCTACAAGTGGCCAAGTGGTTCTTCCTTGGTAACTGGTAGACGATAGGTTCTGGGTTTGCACACAGTCGCGTCCGTCGGCGTATACTCGTTCGGTGTTTTGTGTTTTTCTTCATACCTTGGATTTCTTTGCGTAATTACAGGTCATATTCCTTTACAAAGACCCCCCACCGAAGGCACACCCACTAGAACCTATATCACTCGTACAGATAATTGGCCGTCATAAAGACAACGAAACAACTGTTATATAAATTTCTTAATATTATTTCTGATATTTCTACTAACACATTTTAGACGATATGGACTCTGATAATGAAAGATATTATTAAAAATATTTTCATGCGAGGAATAACATAGGTGTTGAAGAATGAATCATCATATTAACATGATTTACTGAAATATGAAGGTGAAAATTCATTCAAAGATGCCACATAAAATTGTTAATTTGTTTTTTTTTTCTATGCCGATGTTTTTAGTGTTTGTTGGTTAAATTAGCACTTACTATCGCTATATACCCGATTCTGTAGTCCGGGGAGGAAGCAGAGTCTTTTTAATTTTAATTTTGTTGCATTTTACATTAATAAATTATTGTAATTTTTTTTTTCAAAATTGTAGAAGTTATTTTTTAAATTTGCATTTTTTTTTTCAGTCATCTGTTTATTTTTCCTGGTTCTGTTGATTTTTTTACTAACGATTATAGGTTTTCATTCAACATTTGAATTTTTATGTGCAATATGTCGAGTTATAGTTAATTATTTCATTATAGTTAATTATATGTATAGTTTATTATATTTATAGTTAATTATAGGAATTATAGTTAATTATAGTTAATCTATAATTAATTATTGTTATTAAATATAAATAAAAGTATAATAGTTTTTAGTATTTTCTTCTGTGAAATTTTTCATGTAAAATATTTTTTAATATTTAATATATTAAAAAATCGGTACTGATGCATGTGAATGCAATATTTCTAATGAATACATAACTGATAATTAACAGAATAAAAAACTATAGATGTAACTTTGTTAAATCGTACAGAGATGTTGATATTTATTTGGGTAAAAATTCTTTTATTGATTTTTCAAAAATGTTTCACTTGAATGATGAAAAATCTTCAAATTAAATTTTGTATCATTGTGTCTTTAAAAGCTGTAAACATATTATTCATATTTTAAAGATTCTGATTTTGGGAATTTCAGATATCTTATTTTTGCAAGGTGAAAAAATGATAATTTCAATAATAATATGAGTAAAATCCCTCTGACGGTGTTTAATACCAGAAATGATTTTAAAAGTGAAAGTTGTCGCGCAGAAGCAATTCATACAAAGTTAAATAGTTTATTTTAAAATTTTAGGAGAAGATAGAATTAACTGATTTAAACTTTATTGCAATCAAAGTCGATACCTATTGCATTAGTGTAATACCAATATATAAAGATGAAAAATCACGTTTGATGTTTGATGTAGATAAACATTGTGTACATTTTTATTCGATGTTCTGGGCTTGCAGCCTTACTATTTTTTTCTTTGCATTTCCAGCAACTATTTCAAATGGTATATTTCCGTGATAGTTTCTCTGAACATCTGCAATAGATGTACACAGTAAATTTATCGTTTTATAATAATTGTAGTAAAATGAGAAAATTTTTGGGAACGCTGCGAGCCCTGAATGTTTAATTTTTAAAACAATTAATGATTTGCGGATCTGAAACACGAGTAGATCTAGTTAATTTGTAAATAATCTTGTAAAATAAAATCTTGTAAATTATTTTGCTATCTTGTCATTCGTAATCCATTTCTTTCTTACTTTTGAAAAAAAAATAATTTTTCATACAGCAATTCATTTTTTATGTAAAGATGAGATATTCATGTAATAGTTAACTATTTTAATTGGTTATTAGAATATCAAATTAGAATGTTACATTCAAAACATTCTACAATATTTAAAAAGTTGTATAGTCGAAATCTAAAACATATTTAAGTAATAATAACATTGGGTTTTAGATTTTTTCAATCATACATTACATTTATCTTATTTATATTAAACTTTAATTCATACATTTTTATACAGTAGTAAAATTGCGTTTAGAATATTTAATATAAATTGATATGACATTGTTGGTTTCTTAGATACAACAGATTTAAATTGTTCATAGTTGGTATGTATTAGAATGGCCAAGTAAAATTGTGTAGGGAAAAAATTATAGAAAAAGAAATCTTGAAGAAAATGGTACTTTTGTATTAAAGTTATACACAGTATTTACTTATCGAGTTATAAAATGTGTAAAAAAAATCTGCTAATGCAAATCGAAAAAATCTTGGGAAGAAAATGCTTTGAAAAATAATCTTAAGAAAAGCACAAAAAATAAGTTATTAGTAAACGTATTAATGATGAAAATATTTATTGAACAGCATTCTATTTAAATTTTCGTCCTTTTGGAGAAGAAAAAGCACAGTTCATTTTACCCTCAATATATGAGTGAAGGTGAAGTTTTGAGAGAAAAAGAATAAAGTTTTAATAATGTGTGGTAAAAATTGGATTTCGAATATGGAAATGTTCGAATTCCAGTATTTTATTAAAAGAAAATTTTAAATAGCAGGAAATAATGTTTAGTAAAATTTAATCTTGGTAAGTTGTGAAAGTTATTAAATATAAAATATTATATTAATACAAGAAATAATAAAAAGCATATAAAAATTGATAAATGTTATTATTCATTAAATAGCAATGTGTTCTAATAAAAAGGTTACAAAATATTTATTTGAATAATAATAAAATCAACCAGAATATGGAAAAAATTAAAAGACTTTGACTTTTCAATATAAATTTATGAAAATTTGAAAATATATCATCTTCAAATCTCATACAGTCTGCTGAATACTGTTGAAACCGATTGTGATAAGGTAAAATCATGTAATGAAAAAAGAACTAATTGGATGTGTCAATCCCGAAACTTTCTTCTATCTCATAAGTACATTTTAATATTAAAAAAAAAGAAAAAAAAAAAAAAGAAAAAAAAAAAAAAACGTGGTGACCCCAAAGTTACCCACTGTCGAATTTCCTCGAACA
Organism: Maratus speculifer; assembly: GCA_964019185.1. Classification (NCBI taxonomy): domain Eukaryota; kingdom Metazoa; phylum Arthropoda; class Arachnida; order Araneae; family Salticidae; genus Maratus; species Maratus speculifer. Next base: position 164,376,066 of record OZ025298.1, read on the forward strand.
TCTGACCTAGCCTAATGAGATTCTGGTATCTGAAAAGCCTAAAACGCAAAATTTAATTAATATTTTGAGAAAATGAGCTTAGTAGTGCCTCATGTTGGGTAATTTATACTAAAACCTAATAAACATCTATTTATGTCAAGACCTAACAGAATCTCAAAATTGATGGAATTTCGTCCATTAGTTCTTGAGATATAGTTATAACAAAAAAAAATTGCAAAACGTAGCTCAGCAACACCATATCTTGGACAATTTATGCCAAAACGTAAAAAAGCGTCTAATTATGTTATGGTGTAAAAGTATCTGAAGTTTGATGAAATTCTGTGCATTAGTTCTTGAGATATAGCTAGTTTAAAAAAAAACGTGTAAAATATAGCAAGCAACAACATCAGTTGAAGGATTTATAACAAAACGTAATCATCGTGTAATTATGTTATATGTCATTTTGTAACAAAATCTGAAGTTTGATGAAATTCTGTGCTTTGGTTGTTGAGGTATAGCATCGGAAAAATCGTGCAAAATGCAGCATAGCTGCACCACCTGTTGCAAGGTTAATACCAAAATGTAATCAGCGTCTAATTATGTTATATATTCTAGTGTAAAAGAAACTAAAATTTGATGAAGTTCACTGCATTAGTTCTTGAGATATAGCTATCGCAAAAATCGTGCAAAATGCAGCATAGCAGCGCCATCTATAGGTCAGTTCACACCAAAATCTCATCAGCGTCTATGTATATCAAGGGGTCACAGAATCTGAAGTTTGGTGAAATTCTGTGCATTAGTTCTTGAGATATAGCAATCTTGAAAATCATGAAAAACGTAGTATAGCAGCGCCACCTGCAGGCCATTTTTTACCAAAAACCAATAGGCACTAATTCATATCAAGGTCTAACTGAATATAAAATTTTATTAAATTTCGAGTATTAGTTCTTGAGATAGAGCGCCCACAAATTTTTTGTCACATACAGACTCACAGACAGACTCACAGACTCACAGACAGACATTTTCTAAAAATAGTCAAAACGTGTTCAGGACCTTCAAAAACGTATAAATCCGTCGAAAACCGGAAGTTGAAAATTTTCATGAATCCAATACTTTTTTCTTGTAAAGATAGAAAAAAGTAAAAAATTAATTATAATTAATAATTTGTGGGAATTCGTCTAAAAATATATAAGTTTATGCATTCCTCTTATTTAATTATTAATCTTTTACCCACAGCATTATGTACCACTTTTCAAATTTACTTAAACATGTTTTTTGATGATTAAGGTTAATTATAAGGTTTTGTGCCAAATTTTGGGATGTTATGTAAGGAAAAATGTGTAAATCTACAGGTGTTCCACTTGTGGAATATTGACGAATTTTTTCTTTCCAAATCATACTACACTACAAGCATATGAAAAAAGGTAAAGTAAAAAATGTTTTTTATTGTAGCGTCTTCAGTTTTAGAGCTAAAATAATAGTACATGTACTTACTCATTGGTTATTTTCAAACATAATGGCATCTTAAATGACAGGAAAAAAAAAAATTTCTGAAATAAATTCTTTAGGCACCAAATTATTTAGGTTAAAAAATGTAAATCTAAAACTTCAAGTCCATTTAAAACATCACTTTAATAACAAAGAATGTAAATTAACTCAACCACAAATTTAGGAGTTTTAAACAAATAAATAATCTAAAAATTCTCAATTTTTATTTAAAAAAAAAACTCCCTGACCGCCCAGCAAAAGGGAAAAATTGTAATTTTTTTCTTTGCAAATTATTTTAAATGTTAATAAAAGAGAGATTTTCTATCATGGTATAATTTTTTTGTTACGTATGTGCTTATAAGCCTTAAAAGTACACTGTAAAACATTTGTGGAAACGTTACTCCATACAATTGGTGTAAAAATGGTGGCAAATGCTGCCTCCAGTTTCATGGAGTAATTGTTTTCACATATGCAATGGTGTAATTTAAACATATATTACTGGTGTAACATGACAATGTTACACCGGTTTTGATGCTTAAAATACTCCATAAAATTGGAGGCAGCAATGCTGCCACCAATTTTACGGAGTAACGTTTCCACAAATATTTCTCAGTGTATCAATCACAATTTACTTTCTTAAAAGTGGATTATATTTCTCGATTTATACTAATTTAATTAACGCATCAACTACAGTGAAACATGCAGCCTAGTGAACGGAAAAATCCGGTCGCGTCAGTGGGAAGGCTAAGTTAAATATTTAAAATTTCAAACTTTCTTGCTCACACTGTCTTAAAGGAATTTTTCAAACTGAGATAATTTTTTTTTTTTTTTTTTTTTTTTTTTTTTTTTGAGGATTAGTTTTTATGTTGCCATTTATTCATTTGCATTGAAGAAAAAAGCATTCATTGACCAAGAACAGATGCAATTTTTTGTTTAGATCTTGCATAAAAATTTTTACAAGCAACGTATCGTGCACCTCTTCGATTGTAACAGGTTTTCAAATTTTACACATGTTTTTGGGTTTGAATAAAATATAATGTTTGAGAAATGTATGTTATTTTTTTGGGGGGGGGGTGGGGGGAAATATAACTTCACAGTTATAATTAAATAAAAACGCATATCTTAAAATTTATCAAATATCCATTAAAATATTGGGTATACATTATGATATAATTGTAAATCGTTAAATAACACCAGACATATTTCCTAAAGACTATTGTATAGCTTGTTGTAAGTGAAACATCTAAAATGTGGAACAGGAAAATGTAGTTCTAAGAAAAAAAAAACTTATTCAGTGCATTCCAGTATTTTCAAATTCTCTTTACTTGTGGCAATTTAATTTGTTCTTTTGTTTTACAGTCGTTTCCTTTCTTCTCATTAGTAATTCTCCGAATTTACGAAACAGAAACAGTGATTTTAATGTTATCTCTTGTCGTTTATTGCATTCTGCTTAACAAGTTTATTTCATTATGCTAAGAAAATTTATTTTTGTTTTTACTGAATAGTATGATAAAAATTTTTTATTAAACAGCATAATAGCATATCTCAAGCTTGCTATAATAATAATAATATTATTAATAATAAACTTATCGCGTTATATAAACTAGTTAAAATATCATCCAATCATTTTTTTCAAATAGGCACGAAATTATTTAAAGACACATATTTTTTTCGCACATCAGTGCAATATGTTTTTGAGTTACAGGTATTGCGGAAATCACGAAAAATGCAGCGTGACATTACACCTTTTGGGGGACTTACATCAATATCTAGTCAGCTCAAAATTATATCAAGTATTAATTGGATCTAAAGTTTTATTAAATTCCGTGCATTAGTTCTTGAGGTAGAATGCTAAAAAAATTGTGTATCATACGTACACACCAAATTCAGAGACAGACAAACATTTTTTAAAAATTCGTTTTTTCTGGATATGTAACTGCTAAAACGTGTTTTCAAAAATCTTCACGAATACAATGCTTTTGTTTTATAAAGACCGAAGATTGTAAGAAGATTCTCTGGAAGTACGTGTAGGCGATAACGAGAGAAAACTACCGAAATTGCGAGCTTACTAAGATTTGTACAAGGAAGGTCTTAATGCATCTGTGACTCGTTTTATTTCTAAATTTAATGAACATCCGGGATACAAATGAAAATAAAAAAACATTCGTTTTAAAGTAAGCCGGCCTTATTAAAAGGATTCCGCAAATCAAGAAGCACAGGTAAAATAAAATGCTTTTTTTCACTTTTTCATTGTAAATGCTTACACTTCTAATATTTTAAAATACCTGACCAACCAGAAACATAATCTGAAATTTGGTAGTTTTCCAGTTAGTTTGTTTCCTTTCGAGGTATGCAAACGGCAAGAAAAAACCTGAAATTCATCCAATTCAAACACACACACACACACACACACACAAACCATATATATATGTATGTGTGTGTGTATGTGTGACATAATGACATACGGGGGAAGAGGAATCGTCGTAGCATAGTTACGTTTTGTTAAAAAGAAGTTGGTTTCTCAGTTTACTGCAAAGGAGTCATAGCTTATGAAGAATAAACACATTAGCGTTTATTTATGCGTTATATCATCAGAGGAATGCTCTTAATTTCCCAGCGAAGTGAATCCAATTGAAAATAATAAACGTTCCATTCGAAAGATCAGTCATCTATTATAGTATTCCGACCACTCACTCAAAAAATACCAACTACCTTCATCTCTGAACCTCTGGGTGAAAGAGGTAAAAAAAAAGTCTCTAGAACTTTTGATAATATCCGTTCGATCCCTTCATGTAAACAGAAACCAGCATGTTGTGTCGAGTGTAAAGCAGTGGAATCGAATGTCTCACACAATTGATAATTTTATTAAAAATATTATCCCTTAATTTACGTCATTATCGAAAATAGTTAAAATTCGAATGTATTCCACAGACGATAAATTCAATAAAAAAAGAAATAAAGAATTTATTGATAAGTAATAAATATGAAACGCGAAAAAAATAAAAATAATGATGTTCTGAATAAGTATGCTTTCTCCGATTACATTCAATAAGACTTTTAAAAAGGTTTTAATGAAAACGGGTAACAAGTAAGTTTTATTAGGAATTTTAAAAAATAAATTTTATTTAAGACTATTTTTAATTTAGAGCCATTTTTTAGATTTACGAATAACTATTTTTAAGGCGAATTAATAATTATATCGTTTCTATTATGATTAATGGATTAATCTAATAATGGAATTTTAATTCATAAGCCGGGATAAATACGGAATGTTCTTAAAAAGAAATTAATATAATATTAGGTTAATTTTGGTGAAAAAAATTAATTTTGCAATATATATTTGGAGAAAAAGTTTCATTTCGCGGTTGTTTCTATCCTCTTTTTCCGTAGCTTGCATTAGAATAAATTTTAAAGTTAAGGTAAAGAAAAAAACATACGTTGTTTAATCGTATAGTTTTTTTCTTTATGGATGCGCAATTGGTTTTCAAAACCAATACCAACGACTACAAAAAAAGAAAAAAAATCACGACTGTAATTCACTGCGTGACTAATAAGATAATAAGTTTTCTGAATTAAAAGTAAATAAATGTGCTTTTTTTGTCTGTCTGTCTTCAGTATATGTGTTTTCTTCACTCTCAATAGATTTATGCTGTTTTCCTCTCGTTGTTTTTTTTTTTTTTGGCAATTTCTCTACCCGTATCGGGTATTTAAACCACCGCTTTTGTGTCATTTTAAAGTCTTGAGCATCGCTGAGTATTTAGAAAAGATTTATGAAAAAATTGTTTCTGAAAAAAAATATTTCTAGAAAAACCTTAACTTCCATTGTAGACATTTCTAAAATTCCCCATAACTAATATATCTTTACTATCTGATTTGTCATGAGAATTTGAACTTTTGTATATAGTAAACTTATAAATTTTGTGTATAGTTGTTGCATGTAATAATTTTCAAAACTCACAAGCAATTTTGATTTGTAGCTTATAATGTAAAGAATAAAAGAAAAAAATGTATGGCCGTGGAATGGTACTTTTTTTGATTAAGAATACTTCGCTTTGCCTCAGCTGTCCTGCTTGGATTGACTACCGGAGGGTGGAGCTTAGGCTCCGACCAATGGGAAATCAGCCTGTGCCATTTCCATTCTATGTCAGCATCTATGGCTAGTTTCAAATTATTATGCCTCAAGGATGTTGGTCAGAAGTCCCAGGCACCTCGATAAGCTGTTATAAGTGGTTGTTTGTTGCTAGTTGCTTTATATTTGGGTAGTGTTTGAATAAAAAACGATATTTTCCCCGCATTTTTTACAAACATTCAAGCAATTATATCACCAATACCAATAAGAATTTCAGAAACTTTTGACGATATTTTGTATTGAAACTATTAAGGTATGTGCCTACCCTCAGATTTATGTTTTTGTGAAAAAATAAGGTTTTTCTTTTATTATTTTAAGTTAAATTTCGCGCATTCAGAATTCCAAAAATGATTTAATTTTGTTCAGCGACAATAACAAGCAATGTTACAGCCCAAAATATTCACTAGAAATAATTTTTTTAAAACAGGAAGTGATCATTTAACGAGTCTCCAGGAATGTAAAGAATACATTTTAATACGCAAGTATATAATGTACAGTCACCGCCAAAAAAATCTTGACACTTGAGATTTTAGACGTTTTGTTGAATATCTAGAAATATACATAAGGAATTATTCTGAAACTTCAGGTGTGTAAACAATATAGCACAGGTCACATATTTTCTTGAAATTTTTTTGCCGAAGTCCCATAGGGGACCGTCAAAAAATTGAAAAAGAATGAATATCTTTTGGATAACCCTGTCAAAACTAATGTAGCAAAAGCATTCAAACTGCAGATTATCATTAAGTGACTTATTGTAATTATTTGTGTTCATTTGTATGTGGCTAGCATGTATATTCGTAGAGAAATTAAGGTTTTTATAAAAACAGTCCCAATTTTTTTCAAGATTTTTGCTTATTATTTGCAGAGTTCTTAATATAAAATAAAGTTTTTTCCTGAACATATGACAAACAATATTATACTTAATACCCTGCAACCAGAATTTAAAAATAATAATAATTGTATGAATAATGAACAGGTTTACTAAATAAATTTTCATTGCGCATGCGTAAAAGTTATGCAAATTTTGATTGCATATTGTGTTAGCTAAATGTATGGAGCAACTTTTGTAAAAGTCTCAGAATCGCAGCTTAAAAATGCTGAAATTTATCGTAGATTGAATCAGATGAAAATCCGTTATTTCCAAAAAGACGTAAAAAGATAAGGGGTTGTATACAAATATAGTAGAAAATAAATCCATAAATCAAAACTTGTACAAAAATGGTTAAATGATAATAATATACCAGTGCTTGATTGGCCAGGCAACTCACCTGATCTCAACCCTATAGAAAATGCTTGGAATCATATGAAAAATAAGGTACAAGAGTGTCACCCATCCAGCATAAAGGAATTGAAAGAAGTATTGGAAACTTTGTGGGTCAATGTGGACAAAAACTATTTCCGAAATTTAGAAACTTCTATGCCTAACAGATTGCAAAGTGTCATAAAAGCGAAGGGAAATATGTCAAAATATTAGTTTTGCCAATAAAATTATTTAAAATGTAAGTGTTTACTTTTATAAAACTTTTTTATGAGTGTCAAAATTTTTTTGCGGTGACTGTAAATAATATTGCGCGCACTAGTATATTTGGATACAACCCCTTACCTTTTTGCGTCTTTTTGGAAATAACGGATTTTCATCTTATTCTATCGACGATAATTTTCAGCATTTTTAAGTTGCGATTCTGAGACTTTTACAAAAGTTGCTCCATACCTTTAGCTAAGACAATATGCAATCAAAATTTGCATAACTTTTACGCATGCGCAATGAAAACTTATTTAGTAAACCTGCTCATTATTCATACAATTATTATATTTTTTAAATTCTGGTTCCAGGGTATTATGTATAATATTGTTTGTCATATGTTCAGGAAAAAACTTTATTTTATATTAAGAACTCTGCAAATAATAAGCAAAAATCTTGAAAAAAATTGAGACTGTTTTTATAAAAACTTTAATTTCTCTACGAGTATACATGCTAGCCACATAAAAATGAACACACATAAGTACAACAAGTCACCTAATGATAATCTGCAGTTTGAATGCTTTTGCTACATTAGTTTTGACAGGGTTATCCAAAAGATATTCATTCTTTTTCAATTTTTTGACGGTCCCCCATGGAACTTCGGTAAAAAAATTTCACGAAAATATATGACATGTGCTATATTGTTTACACACATGAAGTTTCAGAAAAATTCCTCATATATATTTCTAGATATTCAACAAAACGTCTAAAATCTCAAGTGTCAAGATTTTTTTTGGCGGTGACTGTATAATGCAAACAAAATGTAATAAACACTTACGCTATAAAATACTTAAACTTTATAGGTAACTTTATACGTAAGTTTTTGAGCTATTTCAAAATCTTAATTTGAAGTTTTAGAAAAACTGCATATTTTTCATTCTGTATGTTTACGAGAAACGTCGTTTCTTAAGAAGTTTCTAATGTATTGAAATGGAATTTGTAAAAAAAATATTTTAGCTATTGATATGTTATGAAACAAAATATAGCTTGCTAGACTGCATAGAATAATTAAAGTACTAATTATATTGAAAAATGCACAATTGAAAACTTTTATATATGCGAAATTTCTGAACATAGTTATGATGAATACTGTCGACATAAGATTGACATAAGATACTGAAGACATACTGAAAACGTAAGATTTTATTCTAAACCACACGAATTAGCAAGAAAATGCCATCAAGAATACTCATAGACTTAGCAGTCATGAGGCACATGCTAGTAAAGCAACACATAAGTATCCTTTGGCACATTTCCCACTTAAAATAAACAGAAGCGTCGAATACATTTAATCACATTTATTAATATTCCACATTAAATAAAAATAATTCCGCCCACAATGTAAGGTGCAGTCACGTTAAATAGCGTTGCAAAGGTTAGAAAAAAGCCGGTTTAAATCCGGGAATAAACCGGGATTTTAAGAATAAACCTGGAAAAAACCCGGGATTTTAGGAATAATTCGGTTTTTTGGGAATAAACCCGGAAATAAACCTAGTCTATTGGAAATAAACCCGGGAATAAACCGACTTTTTGCAACTCTAACGTTAAGTAAAAGATATTATTATCATAGAATTTCACCAGATATATTTTTCTCACCAGCTGACAGAGTTTTAATAGCACAAGAAAATATGTGGAATAATCACTTCAACACCAATATAACAAGGTTTTATTAGATTCTGAACTATAATACACGATTTTTTGGCTAAATTCTATGTTGCCAATTAATTATTTAGAAATAACGATTTTAACGAATGCGAAAGTTTACCCCGTGAATCTTTCATTTGATTGGAAGTTATATGATGCTTGATTCTAGCGTCGCGTAGAAGGGAATTGCAAGTAATCGAATGGTTTTTTTAGAGCGCAAATACAAAAGATATTATGCAACAGATAAAAAAATAATTTAACTAATGGCATTTTAAGAAAAGAATTGTTTTGACGGATTAATGTTTTTTTTTAAATAAAATAAAATAAAGAAAGCGTTGATTTAAGGGATGGAATTAAAACAAATATGTTGAGATATTATAAAAAGAAAGGGTAAAATTTAAATGTTAAAGAATTTTGAAACAATTTAGAATTTAGATGATTTTTTATTACTAAACATTTTTATATACAAGATTTGTCTACAAAATTTTGCATATGTTAGTAAGTTTAAGTGTCATTGCAATTATTTTACTTCATAACACTAGTAAATGGTTTGTTAGTTTATTGTTAAAAAATGAAATAGATTAAATAAATTTTATTTCAGAAGGTTTAGCATAAATACAATTTTATACTAATATTTGTCTAAACATTGCCGGATTTTTGAGTTATTGAATTTATTCCCCTTTATCTAAAAAAGCACGCGTGTTTCATTAAAACTTTATATTTTTTTCAAAAAAGTGGCCCGAAGGTAGACACATAATTTAAACTTTTAAGCGTCTTGCAAAATTTCCCATCCGTGTTTAAATATTCATGAAATAATAGCTTTGAAAGGTATTGGCATGAGAACTTTTATGTAATAGCCTTGCATATTTATTTATCGCTTTTTCTTCAAAAAATTAGCTTTAATATCGATTTTGTGTTAAACGAGCATTTGATTCTAAAGGTCACGTGACGGAAAGACCTACTCTAAAAAATAGTTTTTTTGTACGATCTTGTACCACTGAATACCAATATTTTTTACGATATTTTTTCGAAGATGACAGAATTAAAAAACATTACACATATGAATATCGTTACCAGATATCCTTCTTAAATCGGGTATCCAAACGTTCTCAGTATTTTAATTTAACTTTCTTAGTCTTACTTAATGACAGAATTATATGCGATTAAATGTAATGGAATGAATTGAAAGAGATTAGTGGTGTCCAATATATTTTTTTTACTTTAAAGAGCACAATGAGAATAAAAATCCCACAATTTAAAATTTTCTATTTGCTATTTTTTCCTTAATACTACCTCTGACAATAAAGTTCGGTGAATGAATTCATAACGACCGATCTGGTAACACTGGGGAAACAAAACGCTGCACTTGCAATGAGGCAAGTGTAGATCATCTTACCCCACCGTTGTACAGTTGAGCGTCGTTTATGTTTTATGTAAGACGTGCTTTACTAAGTGCTTGTTCAGTGTGTTGGTTCTTAACTGAGGACAGAAAAGTGAATGAATAAAAGATCAGTCTAAAGTTTGGTTTTAAGCTTTACAAGACGCCGAAAGAAATTCATGAGTGATGGTGCAAATTGAACATCCACCATACTCGCCAGATCTCAATCCTTCAGATTTCTTCCTATTTTCACAACTCAAACTCTCTTTGAAAGAGATTTGACCCTATTGCTGACATCCAACGAAACGTGACGAAGCATTTGAACTTCATTCCAAAAGAAGACTTCTTGTGAATTTCCCAAGACATGTATAGCAGATCTCAGCGGTGAATAGTTATAGGAGAGGGCTATTTTGAAGGATGGCGTGACAACTTTTGTTAATATTTTATCTACATTAATGCTACAGGACTATTCACCGAACTTTATTGTCAGAGGTAATAGAAGATTCGTTTGCAACTCTTTTAGTTTAAAAGTATAAGTTATTACAAAATAAAGTTAAACGTAAAAAATTGAAAATTGCACGTCAAGCGTAGAAAGTGAGATGCGTTCGTAGTATATAGAAGTTTTAAAAATATTCAGATCTGGGTGTAATATTATACAGTACTTCGAGTACAGTACACAGGAAGAACACTTTGACAGCTTTTTTGTCTCCCTGTTGCTTTCTAATTTGCAGAAAGAAACTTTTAGTGAACGCTCGAACATATATCAATTTTATAAAAATCCCTGTCGGCTAGGCCTATAGGCGGAGGTAGATTTCGAAGAGTGCTCATTTCAACAAATATATATATATATATATGATTAGAGCTAAACCCAGTTTAATAACTTCATTTGGCCGCTTATGAAAAATTTTTAATTTCATTTTTCTGCAAAAACTGGTTTTATCAGAATCATCTTAAGAAAAATTCAGCTCAAATGCCCATTTTGACAACATATTTTGAAATAAATTCTGAATTTATTTAAAAAAATCGACCAAAACAGTGCATTATACAGTTCCTAAATAACAAGAAACTGTCAGTTGAATGCATTTGAGAAAAAAATTTAATTTAAAAATGAGTCATAAAATAACCGATTTGTTGTTTGAATACATCCTTAATTCTTTAATCATGATTGCTTCGAAAAATTTTGTGCAAAATACTCACTTTGACAGCATTTTTAAAAATATATTCTATCTTTATCAAAAAACTGGTCAATGCGTCACAGTATATAATTCCTAAATAAGAGGATCTGTAAATTGGATGCGTTTGAGAGCGAAAATGGTTTTTAAAACGTATCATGAAAAACACAATTTGCTATGTGAAAACTTCCTTAAATTTTCAAATCACGAAGACTTCGGGAAATTCTGTTCGAAATACCCTTTTTGGTAGCCTTTTTCGAAATATATTCTGTCTTTATCAAAAAACCGATCAATGCATCACATTATATAATTCCTAAATAAGAGAATCTGTAAATTAGATGCGTTTAAGAACAAAAATTGATTTAAAAACGAGTCAGAAAAAACGCAATTTCTTATTTGAACATTTCCTTAAATTTTCAATCACGATGATTTCGGAAAATTCTGTTCAAAATACCCTTTTTGGTAGCCTTTTTTGAAATATATTCCGTCTTTATCAGAAAATTGACCAGTGCGTCATTTTATACAGTTTCTAAATAAGAGGATCTACCATTTGGATGCATTTAAAATAAAAATTTAATTTAAAAATGAGTCAGAATATAAGCAGTTTGGATTTGAGTTTTTTTCTCCAACTCCTTTTTTGTTTAATTTCTTTTTGCTATACGAATTGGTCTTATGAAAAACTTGTCAATATAAAAGTTGTAGATATTTTTGAGAAGATGTAAAATAAATTTAATCAGATTTGATAACTTAAAAATTGACGGAGTTATGGATTTTTCTCTTTTTTCACCGCCCTTTTTCTTTTCGTTTTTAATTTTTTTCATGGGTTAAAGTTGATACTATCAAAAACTTGTAAATACAAAAGTTTTAGATAATTTTAAGGCCATTTACAAAAAGTTTAGTTGGACTTGATATTTTGAAAATTGACGAAGTTGTGAATTTTTTTCTCTCAAAACCCCGGTTTTTTTCGCCCCTTGATTTCACTTCTAAATTTATCAAAAATCTGTCATGCATAAACTTTTGGCCCATTTTTAAGAAGTAATAAACTTTAAACCGATTCGATATCTACTTTAATAGAAAGTTATGCAAATATAGACTTTTTTAATTGCTATTCAGAATTTAATATATGTACTTTTATTATACAAAAAAAAATATATAAAATTTTTAGATAATTTTTTTCACTGTATCCAAAAAATGTTTTAAAAGCATACTAGTGTAAAACCACCGGTGATGAGATGTTAAGGACATATGTTTTAGTTTTCAGTACATACATACTATTTAAAGCAAAATTTTGTAATAACGATTATAAATATATAAGAAGCAAGGATCTAAGGATACTTTAGAGTTTAAAAATTAAAAATATATTAATATCGATAATTTTTTTTTACAAAAATTTTTTAAAAACACCAATGATGGATCACTTTTCAGTGTGTTTTATCATTGAATAAGCGATGGACTACAGTAATTAATGAGTCAAATCTCTTCATTATTAGTGCGTTGGTGGAATTTTACACATTGTTATTAATCTTAAAATATACAAATAAAATATTTAAAAGGTATTGAAAAAATATATATTATTTATTAATTTTGTACCTTAGATCTCTCGGATGCGGTCGCATTCATGTTCAAAAGAATATAAAAGAAGTTAATTGATTAGAAACAGGAAACGTAAAATAAAAACAAAAAACAAAAACAGTCCACGTGTAGAAACAAAGTTACGAGGAATTCATCGAAACACCAAGGATATTATACCAAAGTGCGGGAATATTATAAGAAATGACGTCATTACAAATAGCATCATTCCTAAGCAAAATTTTAATGGATTCACGGATAATTGAAGAGTAATGGTTCCATGTTGAAAAGATTGTTATAGCTTTGTCGAACTTTATCATTTTTTTTTCTTTTTGTTGCAGTCTAGATAAGGCTGTATTTGGCTTGTTATATGTATATCCGATAAATGCTCTTCCAGTCTTACTTATAATTTTTGAGAAGTCTGGCCAATATAGAATAAACTTTTTGATGTTCTGTAGTGAATGGAATCATATAAACACCTGCTTTTTCATAATCTGCAATTGGATGCAATTCCAGATTGTGGACGTAAATGCTTGTGTACTTATTCATCAAAATCATCAGAATTTAATGATTATGTTAGAATCTTTAATTTTCAAAAATTTCACTTTCTAAGAATTGTTTTTTTTTTTTTTTTTTTTTTTTTTTTTTTTTTTTACATTTTAAAGAGTTTGAGAAACACTATACTTAAATAGAGATAAATCAATTGTAAATGAAATAGTTTGAAATGACACATAACATTATTGAAGGTAAAACTAAAAAATTAAGCAAAACTAATTAATTATCCACAGTCAAAGACTTTCTTGTCTTTCTGCATTTTCTTTTTTTTAGGTAGATTTTGTAAGAAATACTACCTATTGCATTCTATCCCATGTTGGAATTTCTGAAAAATTTTTGCAGATCTACACCGATCATGACTCCAAGACCACAAAACTACCATCAGTAAAAAAGTTCATATATATATATATAAATATATATATATATATATATATATATATATATATTTCACTTTCTTCTAGACACGATAACTTTCATAATTATGCTCAGATTTATACACATAAAATCTCGGTCGAGCTTGTTAATGGGCAAAATCGGACCAAGGGGGTGGAAATAGGGAGGGTTTTTGTGAAAACCGAAAAAACGCGATAACTTCCAAATTAAAATAGATATCGAATTCGTTTAAAGTTTATATTACTTCTAAAAAATGGGCTAAAAGTTTATGCTTGACAGATTTTTGATAAAGTTAAAAGTGGGCTCAAGGGGCGAAAAAAACAGGGTTTTTGGGAGAAAATAATTCATAACTTCGTCAATTCTCAAGATATCAAATCCAACTAAATTTTTTAGAAATGTACACAACATTATGTAAAACTTTTGTACTTACAAGTTTTTGATAGGACCAATTTTTACCGATGAAAAAAATTAAAAACGAAAAGAAAAAGGGGGGAGGAAAAAGAAAAAAATCCATAACTTACTCAATTCTTAAGCAATCAAATCTAATTATATTTATTTTACATCTTCTCAATAATATCTACAACTTTTATATAACAAGTTTTTCATAGGACCAATTCTTATAGCAAAAATAAATTGGGGAGGAAAGACCTTTGCACCCTCAAGAAATCGATTTTTTAAAAATATTTTTAAAAAATAATTCAGAATGTTAGAAACATTTTAAAACAAACCGCATTGAAATCGAACGAAAATTACGCCCACAACAATTAAAAACGTAAAAGCTACTCGCGACTTTCCCTTTAAACAAAACGTAAACAAACCGACTTTCCCTCAGTTTCGGTTTTGATGCGAAATGCAACGACAGTTTTTCCGTGTTCTATCCGTGTTCTATCATTTTTTCTGACCTCTATGTTTATTTTATTTAACCCCACTGGAAAAGGAAGTCAACAACTCAACACATCTTTACCATGCACATGTTTTGTTTGTGTTTTCTCGCTTACTTTCACGTGTTTTATGCTCTTCGCTCTGTCTGCTTTTTTATAAGAGTTTTTTTTTTTTTGAAAAGTATTATATTATTTTTTATTTTTACTTGATAACTTGAGTTAGTTATAAAAATGTCGAGTAAAGCTGCTCGTAGGTCTACTGATTATCGTAAGAGGAAACGTCGTTTCCACGGTAATCAGCATACTGAATGCCAAACTTTGGATCCAGATGTGTCTTGTTTATCATCATCATCAGCTAAAAAAATTCGTTTAGCTGTCCCTGTGGCTGAAAATAAAACTATGTCTAAGGCGAATAATGGATATAGGATAATCAATATTGATACTTTGATATATGAACTGTCAAATTACTTGGTATGTACTCACTGTAAATTCAAAGCAGTACTGAAAGAAAGAATTGCTTGGGGATTAGTTTCTGAATTTTACGTTCAGAGCAATTCCTGTAGTACTTTATCAACTTTTAAAAGTTCACCTCTTTTAAAATCAAGTAATCATGATTATGAAGTAAATGCAAGAATGATTTATGACATGCGCACAGTGGGTTCAGGTTTGCATGGCATTAAAAATTTTTGTACTGCCATGGATATGCCACAACCTGTATCTCAGAAATCCTATGATAGGATTTTGAAAAACATCAAAGCTGCCAGTTCAGAAGTAGCTATTAATTCGATGAGGAAGGCAGCAAATGAAGAAATTTTAGCTTCTGAAAACAATGCAATATGCATCAGTGGAGATGGGACATGGAAAACTCGTGGACATACATCTCGCATAGGTGTGTGTAGTGTTATCGGGGATGTGACTGGTAAAGTTATTGATGTTGAGGTATTATCTTCATATTGTAAAGGTTGTGAAAAGTGGAGGGGTCAAAGATGTGGAACAGCATATGAGGCATGGAAGTTACGCCATGAACCACATTGTGTAAAAAACCATTTTGGCTCTTCAGGAAAAATGGAAGTGAATGGAATGAAGAAAATTTTTGAAAGATCGATATCAACGAGAAATGCAAAATATGTTAAATATATTGGAGATGGTGATACAAAGACATTTCCAGAGCTTCAAAAAGTTGCTCCTTATGCATTAGAAAAAGTGCAATGTGTAGGCCACGTTCAAAAACGTATGGGGACTAGGCTCCGCAATTTGAAGCACTTGAACCGTGGCAAGAAGCTGTCAGATGGGAAAAGTCTTAGTGGAAAAAACCGTCTGACAGATAAACTAATTGACAAATTTACGACTTTTTATGGAAATGCTATTCGAGGAAATAGCAACTCTCTTCAAGATATGCGCAAGGCTATATGGCCCATTTATTGCCATTATAAATCAACAGACAAGGATCCTATGCATTACTTCTGCCCGACGGATACTACTACATGGTGTGATTATCAGAAGGCTGTGTTGGCAGGAAGTGTTTCTCCATACAAACACAAAAAATCTGCGCCTATCCCTGTGATGGAAGAAATAAAACCCATCTTCACAGAATTATCTGCTCCTAAACTATTGAAAAAGTGCTTGGGTGGAAAGACTCAAAATTGTAACGAGTCTTTCAATTCCACAGTTTGGAAATACTGCCCCAAAACGTCTGGTTCTTCCAAAACAGTAGCTGATATAGCTACAAATGAAGCAGTAGTTATTTTTAATGAAGGGATGACAGGTCGTCTAAATATTTTGAAGCAACTTGGTTGTGAAATAGGGCAGTTTTCAGTCACTTCTGCTTTGCAGGGAGACACTCTGCGAATCAAACAAGCAGAGATTAAGTGTAAATCATCAACATTACAGGCACGTAGGGCTATTCGAAGGAAAAAAACGCAGTGCATGAGAAATTAAAAATATCAGAAGGTAAAACATATGAAGCGGGTGCATTTTAAATGTTATAAATACTTGCTACATTCTGGAAAATTAAAAATAAATGTTTAAACTTGATTTTCTCAGTTTCTGATTTTTACGCTTTCCCACAGGATATTAAAAAAAGTTATGAATGGAAAGTCATGAAATTTTACAGATATATTGTACATATGGATCTTCATTCTCTGAACCTCAGTTTTGATAATCAGAACAAAAGATTTTGTTTTATAGCATGATAAATCATAAAAATTTTAATAATTTTATAATTGTATAAAAGTTTTATTTTTTAAGAATATTGTAAAATTAGATAATTTTAAAACTTGAGGTTTACAGAATATAGATAATATTTAGCATTAATTTGATACAAGAATATAGGTTCTTCTGTATATTTTTAAAAAGTTATCTTGCGGGAAACAGGAGGTAAGTCAATTTATTTTTTTCTAATTATCTGTATATATTTTATGTTATTTAAAAAAAAAATTATTTATTGAATTACAAAAACAGGTTTAAATTTTCAAACCTGGTATTGTGTTTCACAAGTTGTAAAAATTTTATTTCAAAATAAACAAAAGTTTTCTGTTTATGATGAATCGAAAAAAGCATGTCAAAATGCACAATTTTTGGCTTCGAAAGGTCCTTTCTCCCCTTACAGAAATAGGAGTTCTAGAAAAAAACTCAAATCCAAACTGCTTATTCTCTGAATCATTTTTAAATTCACTTTTGATTTTAAACGCATCCAAATGGCAGATCCTCCTATTTAGGAATTGTATAATATGACGTATTAGCCAGTTTTTTTCAGTAATAAAGGCAGAATATTTTTAAAAAAACTGGCAAAAACGGTATTTTGAACAGAATTTCCCTAAGTAATAGTGATTGAAAAATTGATGAAGTATAACAAATTGCGTTTTTTCTGGGTCATTTTTAAATCCAATTTTGTTCTCAAACAGGTCTTCTTATATAGGAACTTCATAATGTGACGGATTGGCCAGTTTTTTTGATAAAGGCAGAATATATTTCAAAAAAGGCTGCCAAAATGGGCACTTCGCACAAAATTTCCCAAATCCATCATGATTAAAGAATTGAGGATGCATTCAAATAACAAATTGTTTATTTTATGACTCATTTTTAAGTTCAATTTTGCTCTCAAACGCATTCAATTGATTGTTATTTAGGAACTGTGTAATATGCCGCATTGGTCAGTTTTTTGATGAAGGTTAAACATATATATATATTTAAAGCTTTCAAAGTGAGCACTTCGCACAAAATTTCCCAAAGCGATCATGATTTAAGAATTGAGAATGTATTCAAATAACAAATTGGTTATTTTATGACTCATTTTACTTACCCATTATACGTAGTATAGGGTAAGTCTTGCAATCGTTTTGAAAATCGAAAAAATAATTTTGACGGATTTACACGTTTTAGATAGTGGAGATTCCGAAAAACATATGTTTAGAAAAAAAATTTGCCGTCCGTCTGTCTGTCTGTCTGTCTGTAAACGCTCTATCTCCCGAACAAATTGAGATAGAGACTTGAAATTTTGTATGTAGTTAGTATGTAAGAATGGGACGAGCCCTATTGAATATCAGCAACCTCGATTATCTGGAACTATTTTTTTCGGACTTTCGAAAAATTCGTTCTGATGAAAGGTATATAAAAATTTTCGAATTTTTTTGTTCTAAGGAATGGACGTAAAAGGCAATAAAATAACACACATTTTGCATATAGAAAGAAGTTAATCGGACTATTAGTTGCCGAGATATTTGTAATCTTGTTTTCCACATTTATGGATTTTTCATGACCGAGTATTTCATTGAAATTTCGATTCAGAAGTATATTGTAATTGGAAATGAGACGCTTAATCTGACGCAGTTATTTGTTAGTTAATAGAATTATTATTTTTGGAGTTATAAGGATGTTTCTTTTACGCAGTTCAGTACTACTTGAGTAGTTTGGCGTTTTATATAATTTGTCGAAATTGGTAAACAGCAGTTCTTTAATATAGCATTACTATGTATATTAACAATATTTAAATTTTGTTTATGAATTGCAATGCATTGTATAAACAGTTTCACATGTTTTATTTTCATATACATATCCATGATGGGTAAGTATTACGGTGGCCCCCAACGACTAGTTTAAATTCGATTTTGCTCTCAAAAGCATTCAATTGACAGTTTTTTGTTATTTAGGAACTATATAATTTGCGTATTGGTCAATCTTTTAATTATAAAGTCAGAATATATTTCAAAATATGTTGTCAAAATGGGCATTTGAGCTGAATTTCGCTTAAGATGATTTTGATAAAAACCAGTTCTTACATAAAAATAAATTAAGTATTTTTCAAAAGCGGCCAAAGAAAATTGTTTAACTGGGTTTATCTCTAATCATATTTTATTTTATTTTATTTAATTATTTATTTTTTTTTTTTTAATGAGCACTCTTCGAAATCTACCTCCGCCTATAGGCCAAGCCGACAGGGATTTTTTCTTTTTTTAATTTATTCTAACCAGAATTTACCGCAACAAAGTAACTGTTTTATTCTCAAACAACGAATCCCAGAACCTAGTAATCAAAATGACAGATGTACAGATAAACATTTTCCAAACAGAGATAAAAGAAAAAATAAGAACTAATAGAAAATGCACATCCATCGATCTTTTACACTGAAATAAAAGTAAAAAAAAAAAAAAAAAAAATAGAAAACACACAGTCAGTTGTACTTAGTCAGTTGAACTCGTATAAGCGACAGATTTATTATTGTGTTTAAAGCTCAAAAGCACTTTCACCCTTCTAACTACTTCAGAAAAAAAAAATGTGGTAAATAACGAATAATGTTTTGTTAGACAGACAAAAGGTTTATGATCGAAAAGTAATTACATTTTAGAGGCAGAAATTGATGAAGAAATAAAAATATTGATTTTTCATTACAGCAATTTCTTGAAAAACTAAAATCATATGGATGAAAAAATATTTATTTAATCCATTTGCTTTCAAAGTTTGAAAGGAATGTGCCCTTCTCTAATATAAATTCATATATGATCAATATGAAATAATATAACATATAAAGAAAACGTTCCAGCCTGATGGCACGAATACCAGTCTCTCGGAATCTGAGGGCCAAAAGCCCTCTCTCGTACACCGGTCGCTCGAAATGCAAGTGCAAATAACGCCGGCACGTATACCGGTCGCTCGTCTTTAAAAAGTTAATGGATATTTTAGTTTTTTGCGTTGTTTAAATACATAATAAAACTAGTAACAGATAAAACATTGTTAATGATGATCCTTGCACATGGAGTGCACTAGAGCGTTTTGTATCTAATGGGAACGCTTTCTTGCCGTGAAATAATTTCATTGGTTTTGTTATATTGTTTCTAGTGCGAATTTCAGGTTTGGTGTATGCACACTTCCGCTACAGATTCATTTGAATGGTTTTTTATATTAGCAAAAGTCTTGTAACAAATTTTAACTGACGGAAAACAGAATTGTCACATGATTGAAGAATGTTGGTAGCATTTGTATATAAAAAGATTAAACATATCTGTAAAACTTTGTAAATCTCGTTTATTTCACTATTAAAATGTGTTTTATGTTCATACACTAACAAAATTATTCGAAGTTGAACAATGCTCTACTCTAGAAAAAACATGAAGTTATCTCCTATCATTAGCAGTATTGCACACTGTCATTATTAATATTCCACAATGATAAAGAGCTGTTAATATCGTGAACAGGAATTATTTTACGTATAGGTAATAACAGATTCAGTTGATCTTCCAGAAACCAATCTTATCAGTTATAGAAAACATGGCGTCAGCATGTTCAATTTCGTAGACACCTTTTTTTTTTTTTCAAAAAAATCTGGATGTCTCAAGTTAAGGGCTCCATAGTTTGCGTTATGAACGTTGAGGACTCTTTGTATTTAAAATAGACTCCAAATAGGATGTACTTCTCAAACAATTCTGTAATGTCTTAAAGATATTTACGAAATTTTTTCCGCAAGTGTATCGAATGGCATCAGACTCAATGAAGACATACAAAGATCGCTGTACAATCTCAGATATTCGCCGCAAAAAATATAGTCAAATTACTAATGTCTACTTGATGAAAATCTCGAAACATCAAAATCCTAACCCTTGGTTAGCAAAAAGTTAGAGGTAAGAGAATCGTTTAAAAACGTACCCAGCACAAACTCACAATCTCAGTTTTCAGTCACTATTTAAAACATAAAAATGTGTTTCTTTTAAGATGCACAGACTTTTAGAAACTGAAATTTAATTAAAATTAAAAGAGAAATAATTTATATTTTAATTTTGGTAAAATGTTCTTTTACTTCGGATCTTTTCTCTAGAAACACCTTGACACTGACGCTGCTGGAGCATCAAGCTGGATGAGAATATTTTTTTCTGAAGGCTTTGTTTCTTGATCCCATATATAAAGCAATAAATGGACAAGTAGTGCGAACAACCTTTTTGCATCAGCTGAAAAAACTCATGTTGCTTTACCTGCATCACCTCGTACCGATGGTCAGCCTGATAATTTAATTTCTTTACCGAAATTGCAAACATAAATATTTCAATTGTCCTGTCTGTTCCAAATAATCTGTGATCTTCAGCAAAAGAAATCAGACTATTAAGAAAAGAAAGGTGCAAATGGACTTGTACAGTACGCTAATTACATGTCTTTGATTTTTAGATATCGTACAAAAAACGTAAAATATATAAAAAAGCGGATCTGATCACCTAAAAAGTTCCGACATGGTGAAAAATAGACTTTTTGGGCAATAAAGGTCTCCTGTGAAACAATTTGGAATGCATACCCATGGAGATACGTTTACGGCAATGTATAATTCGACAAACTCGCTACGTCTGTTTGAGTATTCATAAAGTAAATAAACGATATTATTTGATACAAGTCAGCTCTCAATGTAACCATCGGTACATCAATTCTTTCTTTACCTTTTTGAATTTAATAATGCTCAGTAATGCAAGCAAACTCTTTTTTGTGTTAAAAAAACAGTGACACGAATTTCTATATTATCGCGTTTATATGATCATGATGCAAAAAAAAATATTATGCTCAGAAGAATGAATGAATAGTCTGCTACGACATTTCTTGGTAAAATAGGAGAATCATTGGGCGCCAGTTCGTCACTTGGTGTCACTAAGACGTCATCAATTTATGAGATGATATTCGTGCAAAATTAAATCTAAAATAAAGTATTTTTTTAAAAAAAATTGGTCTCCTTGCGCATATAAATTATAGCCAGTATTAAATTTAAAGCCAAGAAATTGCCATGATGTACAATTCAAATCGAATAAACGTAATATATTTCACATTACATTCCCATATGTCATTTCTCTGTTCTTGATTTTCATAGTAAGTAAATTGTTTAGAAAGATATTATTAAAAAACGTAGAACAATAACAATTTCAGCATAATTTGGCACAAAGTAAGAAGATTGCGGCTCTAATTTCCCGATTAAAAGATGCTACCACTTCATCGAGTTACGACTCTAACTGTCGGCTCATTAAAGATACCGATATGTACAATAAGACTTTTTTCAGTCTACCTCGTCATATCTTATTATGAAACAAACAAATAGGATACCAGTTACAAATTTTGGCGGTATTATTCTTTCATTGACTTACTGTTTTAAATTTTGAGACTTTAAAGTTACGAATAAGTACAATAAGAAATTTACAATCTGCCTCATCATATTCTGATACGAGATGATCTGACTAGGATGCGAAATCTAAACTTCGTCAGTATTTGCACATCATTGGACTACAACTTGATATTTTGTCACATTAAACATACAGATTAACACAATTAATATATTCAGCCTGTCTCGTCACGTCATCTGACATATGATACCGGGCCATCAAAATGGGAAATTGGCGCCCCGCTCTGGTAATCTCGTACCGAGATAGTTTTTTACATTAAAAACATTTATGATTCACCAATAAAATTCAGTATCCGATTACGCAAATGTGTTCAATTTTTGACAAATATGTTCGTTTAAATTATTTGAAGGCTAACAAAAATGACAAGATGGCGCTGTTTGTTATATATATATACATTTATTCAGAATAGTTATGTCTCGTACTGAATGAAGTTTCAAGAAAAGAGAATCTCGTGACTGCACCATTTTAACGATACAAATTTTTGTACTACAATCTTTCGATTTCGTTACCCACTCCCTGTTAAGCCAGTTGTCACTGCAATTTTCATTGTCACATCAAAATAATTTTACTCTAAGCTACAAGCGTAAATCTGAAACATATCCAATTTTAGACTATATAGCATACAGCAATACGAATACAAATAAAATGTTTTTGAAGATTTTCATACTAACTAGGAAACTGCAAGAAGTGTAAGACAACGATTTTTACGAAAGTGGTATCGTTGAAAAGATCTAATGTGAGCAGTAAATAAATCGGTGGAGCTACCAGTCGGAAATGAACCGTTTTCGAGATATACGACAATTTATGTCACGTAACTAGTGCATACTTAATAGGGAATTGCAAAAAAAATTAGTTTAGATTTTGACGAAAATGGTGTAGTTGGAAAGATAGCATTGTAAGAAATAAAAAAATCAATGGAACTACCCATCGGAAATGAGCCGTTTTCGAAGCATTTGACAACATTTTTCTCTTAATGCATTTTTTCAGTAAGTGTGCATTAGCTACGTGACGCAAATTGTCTGATATATTGGAAACGTCTCAGTTCTAACGGGTAGTTTTATTGAGTTTTTTTAATCCTCACGGTGATATCTTTTGAACGATACCACTTTCGTTAAAATCGAGACTAAAATTTTTTGCTGTCCCCCATTAAGTGTACACTACCTACGTGACATATATTGTCGGATATCTCGAAAACGACTCATTTCCGACGGGTAGTTCCATTGAGTGTATTACTACTCACGATGAGATCTTTCCAGCGATACCACTCTCTTCAAAATCGGTGACTTACACTTCTTGCAGTTCCCAAGTGCTGCGGTCTTTAACAAGATTGCATTACTAAATGCATTGAAAAAAATGTCTTTATATACTTTGTTTAAACTAATGTAGAAAGATAATCTAGTTTTAGAAAGAAATATATCTTGCAGTAAAATGTTTCTTTTTTTTAGATTTAATAAATAAATAATAAAGAAAGTTGTATGTTTACATATCGGAGCAATAGCCGGAGCTCCGTTTCGAAAAATATTGTTCTTATTTTATTAAATTATGAACATAATTTTATTTCTGTTTGTTGTGAATAAAATACATATCATATGCTCAATATTACTATTTTAAAATTCATTAATTTCAAAATTAATTGATTAAACCTATAACATTCTATTAAATTACAAAAAAAGTGTGTCAGTAACAAAAGGCATTTATCTATACGTATATCGATAATGTAAAAATTAAATCTAAGAAGTTGCTATGAAATTTCTAGGAAACTGGGAGGCTAAAAGCTTTTATGTAACTGATTATAATATATTCAAGTAATTGCTCTGGAATATAGAGGAAATTTTAATAATCATACATAATTCTGAAACATTAAAAAATAGTTTTGTAGATTTATATCTAATTTTAACACAATTAGTTACAGATAAAATTACAGATACATTGTACAGATAAAATTTTGGTAAGTTTACAGTTTAGTAACATATTTCTGTAGATTTTACGAAAACTAGATTTATAGATTTCCTTTTTTTACAAAGTAATTAGTAAATTTTAAATGTTTTATGTATGTACCGGGTGTCCCAAAAACGACTGATGGATTTTAAAATTCAATAACTTGCAAACGGTGACAGCTATTTAAAAAAATTTTGTAGGAGGGTTATGTTATAATGTCAGGAGTTATTTTACCGTAATTTTTTATTTTAGTTCGCATCTCAAACAATAGGTGGCGCTGACTGCGATTGAAGGCCAGGTGATCAGTGCTGAGTGAAGTGTCGATCTGGCCTTCAATCGCCGTCAGCGCCACCTATTGTTTGAGATGCGAACTAAAATAAAAAATTACGGTAAAAAACACTCCTGATATTATACACCCTGCAAAAAAGTTTAAATAGCTGTCACCGTTTGCAAGTTATTGAATTTTAAAATCCATCAGTCATTTTTGGGACACCCAGTATATATTTTTTAAATGTTAAACATTCTGTTCGCCCTTTCTTCTAAAAAAAAAATATTTATTATTTGCTATCCTTTTTTATTACTTTTTTAAGAAACACGTGAAAAATATATGTTTACATGTATAATCACTGTGTCATACAATAAATATAATGTACGAGATTTTTGTATGTTCAATTAACATCAGATAAAACATCTAAAATATTTTAATTGTCATAAATAATATTTGTTATCTTTTGTATTTTATACCAGTCTATTAACTATACTTTTTTTGTTTTATTTATTTTTATTAATCAAAAATTGGAAAGAAAAAAATATAAACTCATTAACGCAAATTTTAATAACAAATGATAATCTAAAAAAACGACAATTCACATACATTTTTCTTAAAATAAATTTATTGACATTTCTCTAATTAAAAGGAATTTCGAAATAAGCTGCATTAACATTCAAAACATTACGAAATATAAAGAAACATGATTTTTTTTTTTTTTGTCAAGCTGATAGTTGGAATCCTAAGAATTTTGAACAAAAAATATGGAAACATTCCTGTACTTTTAATTTTAACTTGAGTTCTTTTAAAGAAAATAAAAAGTGTTTTTATTTGTACCCTGAAAGATAATTTTACGTTATTTATTTCTTTTTGCAGTAGACATTTTGAAATATAAGATTGAAAAAAATACATTAAAGTGCGAAATAAAATTTATATTAAATTCAGATTGAGTTGAATTAAATTCATGCCAATACTCAAAAATGGCAATGGATATTTTCTAGCTAAATTCATATTACGAATTCAACGTTTATTCATTATCAATAGAATGTGTTATTTTTAATTCAAATGTAACTTTCTCTTGATCAGAGTTTCCAATTTATAGCTATAAATAGTACTAAATAAACAACTACAGTTTTAATAAGTGACAACCGTAAATGGTAAATGTATGTGAAACGATTGTTTCGCTGTCTGAAGTGTGAAATTCGATTGCTCACCTTATCTTGTTTATACATATGTATATGTATATTTTTTCGAGCAAGGATGACTTAAAAATATCTCAATAACGTGATTTACCAGAATCCATGGAATGGCGTATTATAGACAAACTTGAATCCATACAAACGACATGAGGTATCGCGGACGCTTTTGGACTTGCGAGAATTGTCGATGCAAAGTTGTGGAATTGATTCCAAGAAATTGTTTGATTCTGATGATAGACATCGACAAGGGCACGATCCGTTACAGCAATTGCAGCAACTGCTGACCGATATATACTGTTAACAGCTCGTCGAAACAGAATAGAGAAATGCTACTCATCTGCAAAGACAGTTGTTTTTTGGCAAAAGTATGAAGGATGTCCAGACAAATAGTACGTAATAGAACATCAGAGAAGAGTGAACAAATAGGCCAATGGTCTGAATTCCGTTGACCTGAAGCCATGTGCGGCCCAAAGAAGATAAGCTGTAGAACATCGAGATTGGGAGCAACATGATTGGAGCCAAGTGCTATTTGCAGAATCAGGTTTCAGTCTCAGAATGTGACACCCGACGTGCTTTCTTATGGAAGGAAAGGGGCATTCGAAATAACCCCAAATTCGTCCGTTAAAGGTCAGAATAAAGATGAGGTGGTGGTTGTTAGGGTGGAATCAGCATTGGTGGACGAGGCAGCATTGGAATGACCAGCGTAATCTCCCGACCTGAATCTGACCGAACATATTTGGGACATGCTGCGATGACGCATTGCTGTGAGACTAATGCCTCCCTTTATTGTCCGAGACTTGGAGATTGCATTTTTTGAGGAGTAAAGCAGTATTCCAAAAAGATTTATGGATAATATCATCGCATCCATGGAAAACAGGTGTGCTGCAGTCTTAGCTGTTCGAGGAGATCGCACGCCATTTTCGAAATTTTACATCATTTGTAAAGAATACTCTTTTTATATAATTTAAATGTAACCTAATTTTTGCCCTTAATCATTTTTTCATGTTTTTCCATCTTTTCAAAGAATCACAGCTTAATTACATTTTTGCGTTTATTTTCTATTAATTGCGAATTGATTTTTGTCAAATATGAAATTTTAGCATAGCTAAAGATATCAAAATCTTTTTTCGAGAAATATCGTTTTATAATATAAAATTGTTTTAAAAAATAAATGCAGTCTTTAAAATATATACACATATATTCTGCTAGACGATGAAGTAATACAATCCATTGCATCAACATAATTTGTAACACACGTTTTATATTTCTTTAAATATAACATATGGGATACATTTATAATGAAATTTAAGATAACAATCTTAAATCAAAGTTTAAATGAGAAGATGCATATTTGTAAAAAAAAAAAAAAAAAAAAAAAAAAAAAAAAAAAAAAAAAAAAAAGTTTTGTGATGAATTTGTTACTATAAAGTGTTCCATACAATTTGTAATGGAATTACGAAACAAAATACATGTCTAAATGAAAAAGGTTTTCCTACATAGTATCATATCTGAGTAATGCAATTTATTTAAACATTATACTTGCAGATGCTAATAGAATAACTTTAACATCGAAATTAAATTTTATAAATCGAAAAATTGAATTCACTCAAGTCATTCAAATGGGGGATTCCCTATCGAAGAAACAGTTTTGTGAGCATCTTTTTTAAATTATTAAATTATGAGACACATTTTTCAAAATAAAATTAAATATTTTCCTAAATTTCAAATGTCCGGAATATGATTTAAAATTCAAATTATATTGGTTGAATGCAGAAAGATTATAAAAGGCAGTGATATAGTCTAAGTGACATTACAATAGTTTGAGAATCTTAAATGCAATATTGAATTTTATTTAGATAAACATCTACTTCATTAATTTATTTTTTTTATAATTTAAAGAATACAGTTTGCAATTTTTTTTCAAAATACTTTCATATATATTTTTTAATAATAAATTTAAGTTAAAATGCAGTAAGCACATTCTATTTGAGAAAAAAAATTGAATTTTACATAACATTCAAGTTAGAATGGCGAAGAAAATTGTTAAACGTTTTAATTTGTTTTAAGCCTAACATTTAGGATCAATAACATTTACTTCAAATTTCACACTCAGAGAAAATATCTGCCAAATTATTGAGTTGCTGAAAATACAGTACATGCTAATTAATAAATATAGTTTAATTAATACTTCATATTAAGTCATGTATTTAAAGTGAAATAGTTTTAATAAAAAAAAATCTTTTCCGAACATTTAAGGCGACAATGTGCATTCAAAATCACTAAATTCGAGAAAATATACTTTTATCATTTCGAGAAATGTGAAATTAGATGCTCAATTTTTTCTGACGCAAACAGAATTGAAGTTTTTTCGTAGAGGTATTAGCCTTGCTATTTGTAAAAACTGTATATATGTTTATGCAGTTTGTTTTACTTAAAACGTTGTTTTTCATTTATTTTTATTTATCCTGTACATTCTCTGTGCAAAAAAAAAAAAAAAAAAAAAAAAAAAAAAAAAAAAAAAAAAAAAAAAAAAAAAATTGGTAGCATTAAAAGATACATTTCAGGAAAAATTAAATGCTGAATAGGAAAATTAATGTGAATAGGAAAATATATAGCTTTTTTTTTGAAAAATGAAGTATAATTATCAAAATACATTTTTTCTACTTATATATTCAGCGAACTTTTACAATTCAAGCCATCTTTCGTTGTATCTCATGAGAAAATATTATCATATTTTACGGAAAAGAAATTCGCGTGGGACAATTTAAAATATGTCAATTATTTATAATTTTTAAATAAAAAAAATAATTTTAATACATTTCATTATTTTATCACCAAATTTTGAATAACACTATTTTCACTTGCCGTTAACACGTCTTTCGATTTTCAAGTGAATACATTGCAAATAGAGGTATTTGGATTTTAATGCCCACTGTCCCCTTAATGCTTATAATAAAAATCAGTCTAATTTCATCTCTAAATCTGATGTTTTTATACATTATATTACAAATACTCATTAGTATGCGTTATATGGCCGCTTTGATTTACAGATAACTCCTTATCCCTTTGTGACATGTTTCACTTTTAAATACCATTAAAGAAAATTTGATGCAAAATTTATTGAATTCATCAACCAGTAAACGAAGAATGCACTTTTAAGAGAAAATAATTTATTTATACATAATAAGAAAACACATTGAAACAGTAGAAGATAACTGCATTTTAAAGTGGTTATTTTCTTACTTTTTTACCTAGTTGTAAATTCTATTCTGTTTAACATTTATTACAAAAAAATTGCATCTAGAAAACACATTTCTCTTACAGATATGATCACAAAAGGTAAATCTAGGATTGATGGAACAAAAGAAGAAACTGCGTACAAAGATAATTTTCGGTAAAGAATACAGTGTACATGCAGCGACTCCACGTTTTTGAACAACGGCATTCATGGAATATATACATAAATGTGCAGGTTGATTGTTTGGAATGTCTAGGATAAATCACTGCTACTTTATTTTACTTTACAAAGTACGCGAATTTTTTTTCCCAAGCTCGCACTCTGATTGGTCATTGCTCTCGGCACTGTTTTCACGTAACTTGGCGATAACGATACTTGGCGAAAAATACTTCGCTCGTAAGTGAACGAGTAAACCTAAAACCTAACCTCCTCATTCTTATTCTTCCTTCATTCTTATCGTCGTGATCTTGTGCTCTTGTGTGTAAAAACTTTTAAGGAGTACAGCTTTCAGTAAGACACGCTCCATCCAATTCAATGCTGCAAGAGAAAAGTTACTTTGTACTCGGTTCGGAAGAAAATCAAACTCGACGGACGGAAGCATCTATCGCTACGCCAAGTATAATTATCGCCAAGTTACATGAAAACAGTGCCGAGAGCAACAACCAATCAGAGTGCGAGCTTGGGCTTGGAACGACGAAGGTGCTTGGGAAAAAAATATGCACAAAGTACATGCATACCTATTCTCAAGAATGGCTGATTTGTATTGTTTGATTTCCAATTTCTTTTGAAATTCTATAGATTAGCAGTTTATGGTCAATTAAAGATAGGATTTTCTTTACTTATCCCATATTACTATTAAAACTATGTCTTAATAATACTAATTCCTCAAAGGGAAGCCCTAGTTAAATACGCTAGAGATTAGAAAATATCAGAATCAGAGAATTAGAGAATAATCAGTTTTTAGTCATATAAAATAGTAAATTTAAAAACAAATACAGAGGATACAATTTTCTTTATTAAAAAACAGATTTTCACACAAAAAATATAATCTGTTTCGAAAAAAGTAAGTTTTTTGATATTCACAAATTCTTTTAATAATGCAGACAGAAAAAAAAGAAATTTTACAATACACCATCATTTAAAAATTTGAATCATTTTTAAATGGTATGCAACATTTCGTCAACTTTGTGACACTGACCATTTTTAACTTTCTCATCAAAATATTCGACATAGACAGCCTATAATAACAACAAAAGAAAAATCTTAATTTGTAATATACAAATAATTTTAATAACATAATAGTAATTTTTTTCTACTCACAGACTACTGAAGTACATGTGAACAATGCATTGAAACTATAATATATAGTAAACTGAACATTTTTTACACAAATGCAATTTTTAAAAATCGTCTTTATAGTTCTTTATAGATTTAAAAAAATGTTTGCATGTATCCACAGTTGAGAATACACGTGGAGCACATATGAACATAAGGAAAAAATATCCTTTAAAAGAATTTTAATCTGTTATTTTTTTTTGTCGTCATAATCATTATGTTCATTATGTGTTAAATTCACTATAAAGAAAGAAAGTGTATTTTTTCTAGTTTCTGAGACATACGTTAAAGAACAAAATTATAAAATAAAAATAAATAGATTATAAAGCAAGTGAGGATTAGATGTGTAATGATTGTTTTAATAAAAAAAAATAGTATATTTGACAAAAAAAAAAAAAAAAAAAAAAAAAAAAAAAATACGTGTGGCACTCGGAGACTGCCGCGGTAAAGCTATTGCACAGCATTTTTTATCAACTTATGCAATTATAATTATTTATTTATTTTTTATTTATGCAGTTTTTTTGTCTTTGATATTAATTCAAGTTACACTTTTTGAGCGTGATGACCGATAACAAAACAAAATTTTGTCTTTTATTGACAATTTTTTTTCTTTTATTGAATAAATGAAAAGTTAATATCGTTTAAAATATTTTTATTATCTTACAATACATGTAGGTTGATCAGGAATTTTTATCATTGAAACTATATGTTTATGGTAGCTGAAATAAGAAACATAAGTTTGAGACTTGATATCCTCTAAATATCTGAAAAATACCGCGTCAATGTCTGTCGAAGTCTACCGAAGGATACCGTGCCGAAGTCTGCCAAACTGAAAAGAGGTTAGCCGGAGTGTTAGGTTCTTTCTCGTTACGGAATTTCTAGATTCTTCCGCCGCGTTCAAAGCCCGCGATAAAAGCTATGAAATAGCTTAATAAATTATCAAACAAAATTTGGCCGCGCTACGAAAGTTAGATCGCGAGTTATTAGCATTTTAAATTTTTCGACCCTCACGTGGAGGGCCTCCTGTCACCAAAAATTAACACTGTCTCATAATAAATTACCAAACGAAATTTGGCCGCGCTACGAAAATTAGACCGTGAGTTATAAGAATTTTAACTTTTTCGACCCTCACCGTGGGGGGGGGGGTCTCCTGTCACCATAAGTAACACTGTCTCAAAATAAATTACTAAATAAAATTTGGCCGCGCTACGAAAATTAGATTGTTAGTTATAAGCATTTTAAATTTTTCTACCCTCACCATGGGGGGGGGGGGGGAGTCTCCTGTCACCAAACATTAACACTGTCTCATAATAAATTACCATACAAAATTTGGCCGCGCTACGAAAATTAGACCGCGAGCTATAAACATTTTTAATTTTTCGACCCTCACCGTGGGGGCTCACCTGTCACCATAAGTAACACTGTCTTAAAATAAATTACCAAACAAAATTTGGCCGCGCTACGAAAATTAGATCGCAAGTTATAAGCATTTTAAATTTTTCGACTCTCACAAAGAGGGGTCTCCTCTCACAAAAAATTAACACAGTCACATAATAAATTACCAAACAAAATTTTGCCGCACTACGAAAATTAGATCGCGAGTTATAAGCATTTTAAATTTTTCGACCCTCACCGTGGGGGGTTTCCTGTCACCAAAAGTTAACACTGTCTGATAATAAGTTACCAAACAAAATTTGGCCGCGCTATGAAAATTAGATCGCGAGTTATAAGCATTTTAAATTTTTCTACCGTCACCATGGAGAGGTTTCCTGTCGCCAAAAGTAGCACTGTCTCTTAATAAATTACCAAACAAAATTTTGTCGCGCTACGAAAATTAGATCGCGAGTTATAAGCATTTTAAATTTTTCGAACCTTATCGTGGGGTGGGGGGGGGTCTCCTCTCACTAAAAATTAACATTGTTTCATAATAAATTTCGAAACAAAATTTGGTCGTGCTACAAAAATTAGATCGCGAGTTATAAGCATTTTAAAATTTTCGATCCTCACCATTGGGGGTCTCCTGTCACCAAAAATGAACACTGTCTCAGAATAAATTACCAAACAAAATTTGGCCGCGCTACGAAAATTAGATCGCGAGTTATAAGCATTTTAAATTTTTCGACCCTCACCATGGGTCATCTCCTGTCACCAAAAATTAACACTGTTTCATAATAAATTACCAAACAAAATTTGGCCGCGCTACAAAAATTAGATCACGAGCTATAAGCATTTTAAATATTTTGGCCTTCACCGTGGGGGAAGAGGTCTCCTGTCACCAAAAATTAACACTGTTTCATAATAAATTACCAAACAAAATTTGGCCGCGCTACGGAAATTAGATTGCGAGTTATAAGCATTTTAAAATTTTCGATCCTCACCATTCGGGGGTTTCCTGTCACCAAAAATTAACACTGTCTCATAATGAATTAATAAAAAAATTTTTGCTAAGCTACGAAAATTAGATCGCAAGTTATAAGCATTTTAAATTTTTCGATCCTCGCCATGGGGCGGGTCTCCAATTACCAAAAGCTACATTATCCGCCCTTATTTTATCTTAAGACGATTCTTTTCTATACACATTCTATAAATTTGGAAAAAAAATTTAGTTCTTTATGTATTTTTTATTTATGCAGTTTTTTTGTATTAATTTAGGTTTTTTCTTTTTCTTTGATATTAATACAAGTTGCACTTTTTGAGCGTGATGAGCAATAAGAAAACAATTTTTTTCTTTTATTGAATAAATGAAAAGTTAATATCGTTTAAAATATTTTTATTATCTTACAATACATGTAGCTTAATCAGGAATTTTTATCATTGAAACTATAGATTTATGGTAACTAAAATAAGAAACATAAGTTTGAGAGTTGATATCCTCTAAATATCAGAAAAATACCGCGTCAATATCTGCCGAAGTCTACCGAAGGATACTGTGCCGAAGTCTGCCGAACTGAAACGACGTTAGCCGAGTGTCCAGTTATTAGGAGTGTTAGGTTTTTTCGCGTTATGGAATTTCTACATTCGGTCGCCGCGCTCAACTCAAAGCCAGCGATAAAAGCTATGCAATAGCTTAAAAAATAAATAAGTAAGTAAAAATAAAATGAAGATTTTAAATTTCGCATACGGTTTTTTTTTTCGGAGAGATTTTAGAGAGGTGTATTTAAATAATAGATATCGGAAATCTGCTGAAATAGGAAATATTATTATTTATGTATTTACTTATTTCTGCATTCATGATAAAGAATGGTTTTTTAGTAATTAAAAAAATATCTCAATTATAATCCCCCCCCCCCAACCACGAATATATATTCTTTTGCTTTTGAATAAGGGGCGATACTTGCAGTTAAAATTTTATGGTAGTTATCAGTGTAAATGTGAGCTTACTATATAATATCCTAATTCAAGGCATCATTTGTATAGTTATTTTAGAGTTGAAAGTAAACCATCTAGAAATATAAAAAAAAAGAAATGAAATAGAAAAGTTTGCAGATTTGTTTAATATAAATTTTTTTGTATAAGCAGTGCATTAAAAATATTTTTGCATGAAATATTGCATGACATAGTTGCATTTTAGAAAACATTAAATTTATATAAATTACAATTGAACGTAAACGAGCTCGTTGCGCTTTACTTGCTGACAGGTTTTTTTGTGGAATTTTCAATACAAAATGCAATGTTGAATAAGGAAATGTCTTCTTTTTCAAGTAAATTACAGATATTGAAGCTGACATTATTTCTCGTGAAGTTAACTGAAAGGAACGTTATCACAGAATAATTATTACAGCGTACATAAACTTTTCATATCTGTCCCAATTAGTCTGCCCGCAAGTTCATTACATTGCACTTGCGTTAAACTGACAAATCATTAATATTTCTACATTTTAGAAGATGTTCTTTTAATAAAATATTAGTTGGTATTCGTAGAATATATAAAAATATTAAAAATTAAATAAAGGTTAAATTAACATAGTTATACGCTCGCTTATGAAGTTAGAATTTAGATTTAAATTTTGAGATCCATAAACAGTGTTTTCGCTACTAAGTACAAACAAAATGCTAATGAGCTCCAAAATTGCTTCACCATATGTCTACAGGTGCTACCATTGTTAATAATTGTTTTCAAATAATAATTAAAAAAAGGATATAATACCTAGTGAAAAAGAGTGATGCTCATATCTGTCCCGTGTTCACATATGCCCCAGTCTCCCCTAAATGAAATTGGTCAATGACATCAAAAATATGAAATTGATCAGTTTGAACAATATTTGGCTACATATAACATCGCCAAGATAGCATAAAAATACTCTGTGTTCTGAGTAGTAATGTAATAAACATGCTCTTTGTTTATTTCAGTGTTCTATGTTTAATTTATTTTGGAAAAATTGAATTCATGAATCATTAGACCATCTTTCAGTGCGTTCCTAATTATGTAAACACATAGCACCTATAGTTGTCGTTCAATCCGTCCTTCCGACTGTATCACAGAGCAAAAACTACCAAACCAAATCGTTTGCGGTTTCAAATACATAATTGCTGTCAAGTCATTTGAAATTTTATGAAAATCGGATGTATAATTTAATTACAGTGATAATCAAAAGTATTCCATTAAAGTTTGGTCAATATGCAAAAATAGTTTCAAGTACAATTTAAGTGTGTTAAACTTTTTGGAATATAATGGAATTGAAACGACTCTATGAAATATTTACTAAAGTATACGTTCTGTACAATCTGGGATACAAATAATATTTATTATTAGCTTACTGTTCTACTCAAAAGTATTCCACTATATAATAGAAAACGGGGAAATATTCTTTGTGGTGTATTTTAATTATATTAAACTATTTCTTACTTTACGAAATTGATAGACGTTGCTGAGATTTAATAGAAGTTACTTCTTGTTTAATCGAAAGCAGATAAAATTAATGTAATACTCAAATGATTGCAGCCTATATACTGTAAGAAGTATTGTTTACTATCACATCAAGATCTAAGTAATATAATTCTTTTTTAAGTACGAACGCACGTCATTTTCTAGGGTTCACGTGCAATTTAAAAATTTCTTCTTCACTTTTACTTACTTCACAACATAATTTGAAATTTCGCACCATTGAATAGCGAGGTTGGTCTTTCAAAAGTACGGGGTTAATACAAAATAATCATCGGGTTTTCGAAGCGTTTATTTCGGAACATAATTGGGTTACAGCAATGAGTTATGCATGAAAATAAACCGAAAATATACAAGTTTGATGTCCATACTACACTGTAAAAAAAAGTGTCGATCTACTAAAAAAACTTTAGTGATCCTTGTAATTACAAAAAATTTTTTAGTAATCTTAGTCGGTTACAAGAAAGTCTGTAAGAATCTTTAGTAAAAAGTTAGCAACGAATAGAGTTAATAATTTTATATTTTTAATAGCTGTTACTGAAACTTACTTGGTGTGGCCTTGATAGCATAGTGGTTATCGTAACGGACTCCAGGCTAAAAGGTCCCGGGTTCGATACTGGCCACTGCCAAATACGCCCTGAATATATGTAGTGTAAGTACTCGTTAATAAAGGGATTATGAATATACTGTCGGAGCAGTAGCAATGTTTGGTGCTGCTATCTATTATGGTTTTGCCGAAAATCTTCCACTTCAGAAGTCTGGATTATACATGAAAATAAACCGAGAATATACAAGTTTGATGTCCATACTACAAATGTTCAATATGTGCTCCTTGAGTGACACGGCTTATATCAAGGCGATAATTCAATTCGCTCCACACATTATTCAGCATACAGTAAGGTCGCCTCGATGGTAGCGAATGCAGTCGTGATGCGGTTCCGTAACTCATCCAAAGTGACATCATCGACCAATCAATCATTGTGGGTCGGTAGTTTGCAATTGTACGACTTCCAGAAGGCTCTCTGAACGTTATAAGCGATTCACACTTTGAAAACTTTAGTAGCGTAATTTTTTTTCCCAAGCACCTTCGTCGTTCCAAGCCCAAGCTCGCACTCTGACTGGTTGTTGCTCTCGGCACTGTTTTCATGTAACTTGGCGATGATCATACTTGGCGTAGCGATAGATGCTTCCGTCGAGTTTGATTTCTTCCGAACCGAGTACAAAGTAACTTTTCTTTTGCAGCATTGGATTTGATGGAACGCGTCTTACTGAAAGCTGTACTCTTCAAAAGTTTTTACACACAAGAGAACAAGACCACGAGGATAAGAATGAAAGAAGAATAAGAATTAGTTAAGTTAGGTTTTAGGTTTACTCGTTCGAAGTATTTTTCGCCAAGTATGGTTATCGCCAAGTTACGTGAAAACAGTGCCGAGAGCAACAACCAATCAGAGAGCGAGCTTGGGCTTGGAACGACGAAGGTGCTTGGAAAAAAAATTTCGCATTTTAGTACACAAAACGCTTTCTACTGTCGCAATTTTGAATATGACGTTCGAGCAGCAACCATGGCAACCACACGCGCTCGAAACATATGCACCGCGAAACTGTAGTTAATGTCTTCTCCTTTGAGTTGTCATGGAAACACATAGGGGGAACTGGGGTACATTGATACACCCCCTCTACCGCTCACAGGGTCATTACAGGAAGTTTCACAACAGCTCCAAAAGGTGATGCTAGTGTGTTCAACTACATACAGAAAATCTTTGAATGATTCAGCAGTTTTATGAAATAGGACGGGTGATTTATTGTTTTTGTTGTTCAAAAGTAAATTTGAGTTGTACAATTGAAATTCTATTATACAACTGTTCCAGTATTTTCAAACAAAATGAATACTCTCCCTGGTAAGTACTGCTACTCTTTATCAGTTCCTCATTATTTATTGTTAGATATATTGTGAAGTGTTGGATTTGAGACTCATTTTATTCAAAATCGCTGTATGGGGCACATTGATACAGTTTATGACGGGGCACATTGATACAGCCTAAATCCTTTAATAGTTCATATTTTCATTATCTTTTATTATTTTTTTTACCATACACTCCTTAATCCAACCTTTTTTTCACGAAAAATTTCTAATATTAGTTTTTATTGAAGTGAAATAGCTCTAATTTCTTTATATTAGAGCATTTTATAGTATTTTTGAAAACAGAAGTCGTAGGAACTTACCCAGCATCTAGTGCTAGTAGAACTAATAAAAGAAAAGGACGGCATTCTGGCAAATCTCGAATTTATATCGATTCTCCAGAGAAAAAAGTATTTTCGACATGAGAAATGTTAAGTAAGAGAAACAAACTGCAGAACAGAAAATGATACTTATATTATAAACAGAATTTTTAATATAATTATCCTTTATTTTCTGTTTATGAACCTATTTATAAGCAGAAAAACTGGTAATTTTTTCATCTTTCATAAGAAAGAAGATAATGCTGGGGTTGAAGTGCTAGATATGACAAAGTTACCACAGCCAACAATCAGACAAGAAACAGACAGAACATCAAGTCATAATATATTTAATTTTGATTGCTTTAATATTGCTTAAAAATAAATTGTGGGTGATTTGAATTTTTATAAATAAATATAAAATGGTTTTCTAACTCATTTTTTATGAAAAATATGCATTGGTATTATTTTGTCGTCATTTTTCTTAAACGTATCAATCTGCCCCGGGGATGGGGCACATTGATACAAATGACTTTTTTGATTTTTTTAAATTACATGCAAAAATACTACATAAAACAATGATTGTACATTTTTATAACATACTACACAAGTTTTGCTGTCACCTCATGGAAAAAAAACTTGAATTTTCTACTTTCTTGACACCAAAAAAAATCTTAGAAAAAAACTGTATCAATGTACCCCAGTTCCCCCTACTTCTTCTAGTTTGCACGTATTAACGTATCAAAACCCGATGATTCATTTGTAATAACCCTGTATAATAGTTGGACACTTGATGTGAATTCACTGACTTTTTATGATTTTCAAACTGTGAATCTTTTGCAAAAAGATAAAATTGTGAAAAAAAAATGTATTTATTAAATTTATAAAATTGTAATATAACATGTATAGAATTGTAATATAACATATATGTATCTATAATCTTAAACATTTCTAATATTGCAGCAAAACCTGGAATTTAATGAAAAGAAATGTTACGTACCAAACACATAGAGGGTTAAACTAAATAGTTCAAATACGGAATAAGAATATATTAATATTTTCAATAGTTATTTGAAATTTAAGGAAAAATCACGATTTCCATCTACCGCCTTAAGACGATCGTTTACACTAGTAACTACCCGTAAAACATGGTGACGTCACTGTAATGTCGTTGTGAAGTCACATTGTGACTTTATGACCATCGATTGTCGATGTGACGCCATGTGACGTCGATGTGAAGTCACAGTGACTAAAATGTGAAGTTGTTATGGCCGTTTTAGAGCTCTTTTGTGACGTTTCACAAACTTGTCACAATGTTACAAATTTGTGAAAAATGTGTCATTTGTGACTAATTTGACATTAACATTGTGACGAAACTGTGACAAAAGCGACGATATTTAAATTGCCAGAATCATGTTTTTTTAAATTAAATAACATGTTTTGAAGGATATTTATAAATTTCTAAAAATTTTTAAGAATGTCACATCTCAGTCACAATGTGACGTCA
This sequence comes from Maratus speculifer, assembly GCA_964019185.1. NCBI lineage: Eukaryota > Metazoa > Arthropoda > Arachnida > Araneae > Salticidae > Maratus > Maratus speculifer. Next base: position 164,415,003 of record OZ025298.1, read on the forward strand.
CTGAGTGGTGGCATTTTGGTCACAGATGTGATGTGACCAAAGTGACTCACAATGACGTCACTGTGACCATGCATGCTATTAGGGTATCTTCTATTTTTGCAACAAGAAAATATTGGATATTTGAAAAATTTCCATTTTCGGTTTTCGGTGAATTCATACGTTTTAAAAGGTTCTGAACAAGATTTAATGGTTTGTAGAAAATGTAAGTCTATCACTGTGTGAGTCTCTATGTGACAAAAAGTTTGTAGATGCTCTATCTCAAGAACTAATGCACAGAATTTCTCACAAATTCTATATTTAGTTAAACTGTGATATAAGCTATTTAGAAGGTGAATAGTTTCCATTTATATCGTTCAACATATAACGTTGCTATGATGCACTATTTGCAGTTACCGCAATATCTATATCTCAAGAACTAATACACGGATTTTTGTAAAGCTTTATATTGTGAGCCCATTTAGTATTTGGAATAATTTGGTTCAGATAAAATATTCAGTATATTTTCGTTCAGTTTATTTGGTGCAAATCGTTAAAGAAGTGGTGCTGCTATGCTGCTTTCTTTATACTTATCGCAATAACTCTATCTCAACAACTGATGCGCGGAATTTCATCAAACCTCTGATTCAGTGAGTCCCTGATATAGATAAGAGTATTTCAGATTTTGGTGTATATGGCCGTACGGGAGGCGCTGCTCTTATTTTTACAATTTCACAATAGATGTATATCAAGAAGTATTCTACAAATTTTCATTAAAGTATAGGTTTTTTTAGAAGCTCACATAAATTGTTGCTGACTACATTTTGATGAAAATCTTTTAACAGACGGTGCTTCTATATTACATTAAAAAAAAGAAGTATCATCATTTATGCGATACAAAAAAAGTTTATGGACTGCCACATGTGACTACTTTTTTATATATCCCATCAAAAACATAAAAATAAAAGAATGTGAAGTTCGTTAACGGTTTTTCTAATAATAGAAATGAGATCTTACTGCAAACCAAATTCTTTACAATCTCCTTAAATCATAGCTCCTGTCATATATAATGTTCTTGAATTTCTCAAAATGATTTGTTATGCTATTTGCAACTCAAAAGTGTGACTTGGCAAGTTTTCTCCTATTCAAGTTTCTCTATCTGGTTGATATGAATTTAAAGTTCTGCATATCAATACCTTAACTTCGTCATACTTTTTCAAACACTTAATTGACTAGGTCTTTAGCAGTGACAATTTAGACTTAAAATTACTCAGACTCAATTATTAAAGTTGTTTGTTGAAAAATTACGAAGACGTTCTGTTAATTAGCAAATAATATAAAAACTTATTTTCAGCAATTGAAGAACATTATACATGACAGGAGCTACGATTAAGGAAGCTTAAAAAGAAAAAAAAAACATGTTTCCAGTTAGATCTCACTTTTTTTATTAGTGAAACATTTTAACGAGTCTGGCATTCTTTCACATTTATTTATTTATTGATGGGATATCACTATTTTTCGTCAAATATGTAATTATTTTTTTAATAAGTAGGCAATGTTAAAGAATAATCATTTAGCGTTAATTAATCTTACAGCATCTTCTGCCGTTTGAGCACTGATTTCTTTCGGTGTCATTTCTTGTATATTTTTTTCACGTTTGGAACGTTATAGAGCGTTACCTATTCATTGTCTTATTTCTTTCATATGTTTGCTATTTATTAGTAATCTTGTCAATTTAGGGCAGTATAATGTTCGTAGACGATTATATTCTCAGATGGAGCTTTCCTGGGTCTTTATTTTTCCCTGATTTACATTTATGAAGTGAACTCCCTTTAAGGTCTTGACTATAGGGAGTGCAACTTAGGCGTCCTCTTACTGAATATTGAAGACCTGATGTGAAGCAGTGGGTTTTCAAGGCCTTGCTTTTTATGGAGGGTGAGGCCAAACAAATAGAGAATTTTTCCTGATAGATAAACTTATTACCCAACGTTTGAAACTTATTTTTGACCCGCTCTAGTTAATAAGTTAAATTAGGGTTAATTTTAAAATCTATTAATATTATATGGTGTGTATAAATGCTATAGCTGATATACAGGCCTACATAAAAGAGTTCACTGAATATGATCGTGAATTGCTTAAAAATGATATTTAAAAAGCTATGTATTTTTACGCTGAACAGCATTTAGATTACTATGAAATGTTTATAGAATATAAATAAAGTTATATAGAGTGCCACGCAAAGTATAGGATACATGAGCGCCACTGCATATAGGGTTGTTAAAAAGTACTGGAATACATGTTTCGCTATAAACAGTAATGTTTTTCTCTAAACAACGAAGTATTGTTAAAGGTGTATTTCGATTCAAACTGCTTATTTTCCGATTTATTTTTAAATTTATTTTTGCTCTCATATGCATCATACTGGCAAATTGTCTTATTTAGAAAGTATAACATGTGTCGTGGTGGTCGATTCTTTGATAAATGCATAAAATACTGCAAAAAAGCAAGCAAAAACGGCATTTTGAACCGAATTTTCCGAAGCGGAAGATCTGTGAACGAAAAAAAAAGGTCCTACTGCGAAGATAATTGTTTATAAATCAAATTCTAATATATTGAGCGTAAAATGATATCACACGGCACCTTATACATCTCATCAAAAATCCCCTCAGCAAGTTTCATGTTTCTACTTTTGAAAATATGTCTGAAATTGTATCAGAAAATTTTAAGCTTTTGAAGGTGGAAAAGCGTTTTTTCGAATACACCCTTAAAGATTTAAGGAAGTTTTGAAAAGTGTTTCGAAATATATGCTTAAGATTTTTCTTGCTTGTTTAGAATTGTTTTACTTTTTTATAATTTTTGAAACGAAATGAAATACCTAGATACGTATTTTACGTAAAAATGAATTAAAAAACAAGAATGGTTCATATAATTATTAAACTAGGAAATACTTCACAAATTAGTTTTGCAGAATCATGTAAGACAGGAGCTTTTTATGGAATAATTTTAATGAAATGCGGACATTTAATTTTCGAAAAATATGCATATTTAATTTGTCTCCACATTCAAATTATCCTCACTAAATCTTGCTTCATCAAAGTCTGCATATTTTACAATAATTAATCAAGAAACTTAATTTAATTAAATAAGCAACTTACCATAGCTAAGTCCAAATTTTTGCAAGCTTCCACCCTTAAGGGATCTCTGCAAACTTCCTGTCAAAATATAAAGAAATAGTAATTACAATCAATCGGTATCTTATCAGAAACTCAAGACAAAGTAAAGCTATCGTAATTCAGCAATAATTTCTTACCATTCACTGAAAAAAATGTAAATTTGTACGGTACTTTAGTGTGAATTAACCAGTAAATTTACGGACTATATCACTTTTTTTACATAAATGCTCAACTCCCGTAATTTTAGATAATAGAATTATAATAGAATCTCAAGTTTGATGAAAACCCGTGCGTTAGTTTTTCATAAAGAACCACTGCGGGGTAGAAAAAAATCTGGATAGCAGCGCCACTTGTTTGACTGTTTACACGAAAACTAACCATGACTAATTTATATCAGGGTCTAAAAGAATCTGAAGTTTTTATAAGAACCCATACATTAGCTCTTCAGATATAGCTACCGTGGGAATAGAGAAAAACACGGCATAGCAGCAAAACCTGTCAGGCGATTTGCTCCAAAACTAATCAGCCTCAGTTTATATTAAGGTTTAACTAAATATAATGTTTATTGAGTTCCATGCATTAGATTCCTAAGACAGAGCTCACACAAAATTTGTGTCATATATATATACAGAATCACTCACAGACGGACGTTTTGTAAAAGCTTAATTTTGAAGATCTCTGTCCCCTAAAACGTTCACATCCATCAAAAACTGGAATCTGAAAATGTTTACGAACCCAATGGTTTTTTCGTGTAAAATTATAAAAAAAAAAAAAATGTGTTTTTTTACAGAATTTTTAAACAAAATTCCATATTCTATGCATGACAGACAACATGTACTCAATTCAACTAGATATATATTTATTATAAATATATTTTTATTAATAAATATATCTATTTCCTCTTTATTACATAGTGCTATTGTACTGTTCTTGCACTTAGCAGTAACCGTTCAACAATATCAGTAAAATTAATTGAAATCTTTCAAAATATGCGAAAAATAGATATTTTTCATAAAACTTACCATTTTATCTTTAGGAAAAAAAAATATTGGTTTCGAGAAAAATTTCGAATTCCAGTTTTCGACTATTTTATACGTTTTAGGAGTCAATGATCCCGAAAAATATGTTTTCACGAAATGCATAAATGCGAGTCTGTGACTTTGTCTGTCTGTAATGTATGCGAAAATATTTTTTGGGGCTATTTATCTCAAGAATCAAGGATCACAATTCAATAAAACTTTATATTCAGTTACACCATTATATATACTGCTACTGAATACTTCTAGGTGCAAATCATTTTCTAGATGGCACTGCTATGCTTTTTTTTCACGGATTTTGCAGTAGCTATATTTCAAGAACTAGTGGATGGATATTTATAAAACTTCATATTCAATTAGTCTCTGACATAATATGACGGTGAAAATGTTTTGGTGCAAGTCGCTCAAACAGGCGACGCTGCTATGCGTCTTTATTCATGATAATCGTAATAGCTTTATCGCAAGAATTAATGCACGAAATTTTATGAAACTTCAGATTTAGTTAATCCCTGATATAATTTTTAGTTTATATCACTAGAGTTGTAGTGATGTATTGTTCAAGTTTTTTTTTTACTAGTTCTGGATGAGCCAGAAGGAATCTTATATGAATAATAAATATATTTTTACGTTTGAGTTACTTAACATTCACGAAGGTTTATGAGAACATAACCCTCGCGGCTAAATGCTAAGGGATTGTTGTATATTAAATTGGCCACATCTGGAGAAAAAAACACGAAAATAATTACATTAACCCATTTGTTTGAATTTTTGTTTTCTTAAATTTCTTGCGAAAATTGCTTGAAAAATGAATTTTAAAAATGCTTAAAACATTAGGCAAATTCTTTGTTCTTGTTTGAAAAAAAACAAAAAAAAAAAAAAAAAAACTAGCCTATTATATATGGAACTATGCATAGTATTTACGATAATATACTAGGAATTATTATAGATTTTGTATAAATTTAAATAATATAAGCTTTTAAATTGTGTAGTATATAGTACAATTCGTAGTTTTATGAATTACTAAAAAATTACAGAGACTAATAACATTACAAATGTTATTAATAATAAACTGAGAATCGTATTTAAAACTGAAAATAAATTTATTTCATAATCATGTTGAAAACAACTTTACACAAATAGCTGTGTCCAAAACGTTTGATAAAAATGTATCCATTAGTGCCTACACTGTAAAAAAACGGACGATTTAACGGAAGTATGGTATTCTAGACGCCAGTATTATTTACTGTTTTTTAACGGAAAAATTTTCGTAAAGTCCGGAAAAAATTCGAAAAAAAAAACGGAATTTTTTTCAGAATTTTTCCGTTAAAGAACAGTAAATACTACTGTCGTCTGGATTACCAGTAATACTTCCGTGAAGTCGTCCGTTTTTTTTACAGTGTAGCCAATTAATCACGATGTTCTATAAAAGTGTCCAACTTCTGCACAGCCAGATTCCTCATTGGGATTACATAAAAAATGTCCAAAGAACAACGCTAGATGTACCATCCAAAGTTAACGAGTAAAATACGATAAACAAGTATAACTATAGTAGCTGTTTCCAAAACGTATAAAAAAATGTATCCATTCGTTCCTAGTGACTTGGTCATGTTGTTCCAAATAAAGTATCCAACTTCTGCACAGCCATATTCCTCGTTGGGATTACATAAAAAGTGCCAAAAGAACAACGCTGCCTGTACCATCCATAGTTAACGAGTAAAATACAAAAAAAAATTACGTCATAGCTGGTGCAAAGGAAATACACCGTATTGGACAAAACAACAGCAGTATTTGCATATCTTTACAGACGATAACGATCAAAACATTAATAGCTCATATCGCATCCTGCAAGCGCGCCGCAGAGTGACATCCAACCGGCATCGTTGAACTCGTTACTGCATCTTGCAACCACCGGACCAGCTATGCACTGTAAAACATTTGTGGAAACGTTACTCCATACAATTGGTGTAAAAATGGTGGCAAATGCTGCCTCCAGTTTCATGGAGTAATTGTTTTCAGATATGCAATGGTGTAATTTAAACATATATTACTGGTGTAACATGACAATGTTACACCGGTTTTAACGGTTAAAATACTCCATAAAACTGGAGGCAGCAATGCTGCCACCAATTTTACGGAGTAACGTTTCCCCAAATGTTTCTCAGTGTGAACCCATACTTTGTTTTTCGTATTTTTCTCGTAAAATATAGATCGTACAGATACTGTTCTTTGAGCATTTCTTATGTTCATTTAATGAAGACCCTATTGTGAAAATTTTGGGACACTTCGTATTTTGTAAGTTGGAAAATTAGATAATTTAGAAGGTTTGAACACGTAATTTCAGAATTAAAAAAATACATATAAATCTACAAGCTAAGATTTTGGCTCACTTATGTGGAGGCTTAAGAGAAAAAAAAAACTCGGTCTTTACAATTCGCCATCCTTCAAAAATGAAAAATTCATAAGCACCGAAAAAAGTCATGATTTTAAATAAATCAATATCCGTCTTAAGCTGTCATCCCTCAGTAACAGATTAAGACATTTACACATTATTATTTCATATATATTTCATGTTATGAAAAAAAAGAAAATAATACAAATTTAAATGAATCGAGCCATCCCAAACATGACTTTTTTGTCAAAAATGGGTTAATATAGGCACATACATTTATAAAGTTTCAGTAATAACTAAGAACAATCAAAGTAACAATATAAAAAAACGAAACACTAGTATCTCACCGACAAATAATCCATAGCTACAACTCCATAGTCATTTTCAAGATTTTCCTGCAAAATAAAACACAATAAAGGTGTTCGAATGAAAAGGTACGAATTGGCGTAAAAACAAAACCGTTTGAAATTTTACGATGACGTAAGCAGATATCGAGAAACGCGATTCGATAATCCGATATGCGTCTGCGTACACATTGGTGCCCGCAGATGGAGGAGGTTTTGAAGAAAGCATTTATATGTTCCAACCAAGTAATGCGGCAATGTGCGTGAGGTCGTTATGACTTTTGTATTGTAAAATTCGAAGAGCAGCGAGATGTAATCGGATTTCCCGCTGCATTAGGTTTTCATTGGACATATCGCTGTTTCTCACACATCGAATTTTACGAAAAGACATGATGTGCTCCTAAGCACTACTGCGTCAGTTGGACGGAACACGTAACTGTCTATTTTCCTCCTCCTTCTTGCTCGCTCGCCCACGCGTGCGCACAACCATACCGTATATTCCAATCGCGTCCCTCCATATTTGCTTACACAATCCGAAAGCAGCATATTTAAATTTCTACCGGATTCGTTTTTACGACGCTTTGTAACATTTTATTCGAACACCCGTAAAATTTTAATCATAATTTTATATACAAATCAGAAAAAAATCTTTTATCTTGCCTTTTGCAAAGTAAACCCACCCCATTTTTTGGTAACATTTAACCTGGACTAATATAGTGACGTTATATTACATCACAATTATTTAAAAAATTATTTCTAATTGTAATACAAGTATGACTGCAGCCATCAATGTCAAATATTTCATAAAAGATACTTTTAATTAAATTTAAAATGTAAAGCCAAAAAATAAAACAGGCAGATTTATTTTACTAAAAAATAAAACTATTGCAAATTAAACTATACATATATATATACACGGTGTCCCAGAAATAATGGGACAAACTTTCAGGGGAGGTAGAGGTCATCACAAGGATCCATATTTATTAGCATCCCATGGTCAGAAACACTTTCCTGGCGCATTAGTGACGACACTAAATAATAAATCGTAACATGAAATAAAGGACACAAACAAGGAGAGAAAATATGCTTATTATTCTTAGTGCTGCAAAAATACCGGGATAACACTGGAAAGTTTTGAGGAACTAGTTGTAAGCATCATTGCAGCTGCTGGGGTAATTCAGGATATTCCTGGTGTTTTCTAGAGAACATTAGATCTTCCACGCACAGGCGATGCGCATGCATGCATCAGGGTTAGGGATCATAATTCTAAACACCTACTTTGATAACGATCAGTGTTTTTTTAATGTTATATTTTTTTACTTTTCGGCTGTACTAAGGATATTTTCTCTTTTTTCGTTTTGTGTCATCACTACCACGTCAAGAAAACGTTTCCGACCAAGGGTTGCTATAAAATCTGAATCCTTGTGATGTCCGCTACCTCCCCTTAAAGTTTGTCCCAACATTTCTGGGACACCCTGTGTATGTATATATATATACAGGGTGTCCCTAAACAAATGGTATATACGCTAGGGGATGATAGAACACATCAAGACGAGTAATAGTAAATAGGAAACCAAGGGTCCCAAACGTTTTCCTAAGAAGATAGCCGCCATTAAAGTTTGGGGTCCAAAATTTCAAATACACATAAAAATCTGAAAAATTGGTCGATTGATTTGCGGTTTTCACTAAAATTATTCTTTATGTTGTTATTTTCTTGAAAATAAATTATAAAGATAAATTTCGAAAAATGCCGATAGAGGGCGCTTTAAACTCTGAAGTAATGAAAAACTATTATGTGCCGTGATTTTTTGCATCTCATTAAATGGTTTCGTAAGCTTAGACTTAAACTTAAATTTTGAGCTCAAAATCTGAATAGTTGGAAGCGGTTAAGTAACGCAAACTTAACTGTGTTCAGAGGGTTTAAATTTCAAATGATTATAAAAAATGGAAAAATTGGTCGATTGATTTGCGGTTTTCATTAAAACTATTCTTTATGTCGGTATTTTATTGAAAATTAATTATAAATTTCAAAAAATGCCGATAGAGGGTGCTCTAAACTTTGGAGTAACGAACAACTACTTTTTTTACGTTATTTTTTGCATCTGATTAAATGTTTTCGTAAACTTAGATTTAAACTTAAATTTTGCGCTCAAAATCTGAATAGTTGGGAGTGGTTAAGTAGCACAAACTGAACTGTGTTCAGAGGGTTCAAATTTCAAATGATAATAAAAAACGGAAAAATTGGTCGATTCGTTTGCGGTTTAAAATAAAACTATTTAACTATTTTGAAAATAAATTTATCTTTATAATTTATTTTCAAAAAAAATACCAACATAAAGAATAATTTTAGCGAAACCCGCAAATCAATCGACCAATTTTTCCGTTTTTTATGTGTATTTGAAATTTTGGACCCCAAACTTTAATGGCGACAATCTCCATTGGAAAACGTTTGTTACCCTTGGTTTCCTATTTACTATTACTCATCTTGATATGTTCTATCACCCCCTAGCGTATATACCATTTGTTTAGAGACACCCTGTATATTACATAATCGTTAAAATCAAACTAAATTGTTGTTATTAAGAAATGAAATTAATTTATATAGATTGTGTATTATTAAATTAATGTGCATTGATTTAACTTTGTTATAGCTGATTTTAGCAAAGTCGAATTTCAATATAACTGTCCAATGGACATCCATTCAAATATTTACGAGTGTTTTTACGATTTGTTATTTATTTAAAAATATGTTGTTCTCCTATTTTAGAAGCATGTCATCTGATTTTATAAAACTGTACTTTCAAGATATATTAAATATAATTATGTTAAGTTAAGGGTCAATATAAAGTTACTACGTTTATACAGGCTATTATGTTCAAAAATTGTAGCCAATCACTGATTTTCCAATGCAGAGTTGATTGATTTAAGTTTTCCATGTCACAAATCATTAATCAGACTGAACCGTTTTCCTTTTAATCTTTTTAACTGAATTGTGTTGCCACTTTTGCAGGAAAATAAATTTTATATTTTAATTTTAATTGGCTGACACCGACGCAATACATCCAAGTTAATGTACCTAAATGTGGTATGAATGATTATACGCGTCGGAAATACAATGCTCATAATTTTATTTCTAATTAACTATTAAGCGAAAAATGAATTTCTCTTACTTTGCAGCATTTATTTCATGTCGGATTTAGTTTTTATAGAAAAGTTTATTTTTCATTTTTTAGTTTTTCGAGGTACGGTTTTTGCATGATTGTTTAGATAAAAATTACAAACTTACAAAAAATTCAAAAATTTTGTTTTCACAAGAAAATACTTCTGTCAGAATTCGCATGTTAGTAGAATGATAAAAAAAAAAAAAAAAAAAACGAAAATTGCTTTTCGATTCACAATGCGCAGAAAAGATGCAAGTTATAGAGATTAAAAATTGGATTAAAATAATTAAAATAGTTTTACAACTTCCGGTCACGGGACAAAGTTTGCCAAAAGGATCTCAAATTCACGTTAGTACATTTATTTTTTTTGTTAGCCTTATCTATAACAGCTTGAATTATGTATTATAGTGCCAAAACATAATTCTGAAATTTTATTTAAACCCATAAACATCTTTTGGTCGCGCATTTGCATTAAAAATTAGCAATGATCACATTTGGCGATAATTTTTCGTCTTACTTAGCTTGTGAATGTTTATCCTCTTCAGACCTGAGCATAAAATGACTCTACAAATGTATATTTATTGCTTTTACATAACCGAAATGACACCACAGATGATAGAAAGATTCATTTTTTTTAAATCAGTGCTTTAGGGGACTGGTAATTTAGGTTTACAAATATGGATATAAAAGTACTAATCCCCTTAAAACATCCGTTTAGGTATCAATTATATAAATTTATGCAATAACAAAATTATGGTTTTTAAACAAGCAAATGATCAGCAAATCCTCAAAATTTTTTATTGTAAAGCATTTATGTTAAATAATCATGAATATTTCTTGCTTTCTTGGCCACAATGTTTTGAAGGTATTTTCGAAACTCGGACGAAAAGAATATTTACTTTATGAGGTAATATTCATCAGTGATGACATTTATTGGTTTTGTTTTTAAAGCAAAAAACATTCAACTGTATAGAAGTAAAGTAAAAATTCAAAAAATTCGAACAGTTTAGTTTTTATGAGGAAAAGAATGGAGGTACACATTTGTGTACCTCAGGTCTGAAGAGGTTAAATGTAATTCTTATTAGACTAACTAAGAAATGAATAGACAAGCTGTCATCTTTTTACTGAGAAAAGTACACCTCAATTTAGGGACATCTTCAGTCTTAAAATTTGCACGAACATTTTTCTGTAACCCTTTCCTACTCCATTCCGGAAACACCGAGATTCATTTAATAAGTTACAAAAATCACTAAGAATATTTTAATAAGTTTTTGATTTTACAATGAAATAAAAAAATGAGTTTTAATTTTCAAATATTCGTTGTTAAATTCTAGTATCAGTCAATTATTTGCTCATTTTATGAACCTGTGTTTTCTGCGATGGAAAGGGTTAAAGTACACTCTTAAAACGAAAGAGCTGATTTGGCTTCTCATGAAAGAGCTGCAATTTTTTCGATAATAAATGAGTTGTTTTTTAACAATTAAATCTTCTGGATTTGAATTGGTTATTTAAACAGCTCATCTTGATTTAAATTACTTAAAAACAACTTGTTCAACGAGTTATTTCAACTCTTTTCGAGAAACTGCCTTTCAAAACGGGAAATGAGTGGATTTCGGCTCAATTTGAGTTATTTTGTGGCTGACTTTTTAAGAGAGTAAGGATTAACAAAAAAGCTGTAAGGGTTGAACTGACAACCGTTTCATCCAGGGTATGACATTGTTAGGTAGATTTCGTATTGAATGCTACCTATTGCGATGTTCTCATGTTGGAATTTCAGAAATTTTTTGCAGATCTATATCGATCATGTCTCCTAGCCTCCCAAACTACCATCAGTAAAAATCTTTATATCTATCTATCTATCTATCTATCTATCCGTCTATACCACTTTTTTATGACCACGATAACTTCTTTAATTCTGCTCAGATTCCCTTCCAAACTGATACATAAAAGTAAGGGGCATAAAATCTTAATCAAGTTTCACCGGAAAATTCGACTAAAAGGGGGGGGGGGTAATAGATGGTAATATGGAGGGGGTAATAGGGAAGAGGGTAAAACAGAAAAATCCTCATAACTTCTTTATTAAAACAGATATCGAATCGGCTTAATCTTTATATTGTTTCTAAAAATGGGCCAAAAATTTCTGCATAACAGATTTTTGATAAAATTAAAAATGAGCTCAAGAGGCGAAAAAATAGGGTTTTTGGGAGCTAAAAATTCATAACTTTATCAATTCTCAAGATATCAAATCCAACTAATTTGTTTATAGATGCTCTTCATATTATCTAAAACTCTTCTATTGGCGAGTTTTTGATAAGAGCAATTCTTATTGAAAAAAAATAGAAACGAAAACAAAAAGTGAGGTGGAAGAAAAAAGAAATTCATTACTTCGCCAATTCTTAAGCTATGAAATCAATTACATTTATTATACATCTTCTCAATAATAGCTACAACTTTTATATTGAGACGTTTTTCATAGGACCAATTCTTATATTAAAAATAAATATATTGTTCAATTATATATATAGTAAATATACAACTTATATTAAACAATAATAGGAGTTGTGGGAAAAAAATCTCAATTCCAAACTGCTTATATTCTCACTCATTTTGCTCTCAAATGCATCCAATTGGCAGGTTGTCTTATTTAGAAGCTATATAATGTGGCGTATTGATAAGTTTTGTGATAAAATCAGAACATATTTCAAAAAAGACTGTCAAAATGGAGTTTTAAACAGAATTTCCTGAAGCGATCGTGATTGAAAAATTGGAGAAGTATTGAAATAACTAATTGCTTATTTTTCTGACACATTTTTATGTAGCCATTTTTGCTCTCAAACGCTTTCAATTCACAGGTTCCCTTATTTAGGAAATGTATAATGTGCAGTATTGTCCAGTTTTTTTTTTTTTTGTTTTTTTTTTGTTTTTTTTTATAAAAGAAGACTATATTTAAAAAAAAAAAAAAAAAAAAAAGTTGTCAAAGTGGGCAATTCGAACAAAATTTCCCAAAGTTTGAAGAATTGAGGATGTATTCAAATAAAAAATTGTTTATTTTATAACTTTTATATAAATTCAATTTTGCTCTCAATTGTATTCCACCGATAGTTTTTTTTTTATTTAGGAGCTATATAATATGCCACATTGGTTATTTTTTTTTCATTAAATCAGAATATATTTTTAAAAAATACTGTCAAAGTGGGCATTTGTGCCGAATATCGATTAAGATGATTCTTATAAAAGCAGCCCTTACAGAAAAATAAAATTAAAAGTTCTCGAAAAGCGGCCAAATAAAGTTGTTAAATAAAGTTATCTCTAATCATATTTTGTGAGGGAGTGTTCCTAACAAAGGCACTCTGCTGTTTTGAGTGAGATCGCAATCTTGTAACATGTGTGGCGCCCTCGACCTACAGTTAACTGCGTTTTTCTGAGTTTTTCTGCAAATTTCTAGCTCCGTTTTCAGTTTGCAAAGTATAAAAGCTGTAAGTTGTGAGTTGCAGTATTTGTGGTGTGGTGAGTTGGGAAGAGCCTCCATCGACTAGTAGCAGAGCGGACGCGTGACTAGTGAAAGTAGAGAACCTCAGTATAGGAGTTGTTTAAGAGTTATTTTAGAGAAATTTTGCACTGTGATTGTTTAAAATAAAGATATTTGTGCAGCACACGGGCTTGTTTTTGCAGGTTAGTAAAAGTAGTCCGCGACCTGAAGAGAAGAGCCGAATTAATGATTTAAGCCGGACACAGTTGTAATGTGAGCACAAGCTAAAGTTTATTCTCATAGTAGTATGTTTAATTGTCCAAAATACCGAACTTTGCTCCATTCCTCGTCTCCAATTGCAGTAAATAAAAGTTTTGCGTTTTTAATTCTTCCCAGAGTATGTCTTTATTAGACCGACAATTAGCAATTTTATTTTTTGTTGTCAAAATGAGCACTTAACTTCGAAATCTACCTCCGCCTGTAGGCCAAGCTGACAGGGATTTTTAAGGTTATCATGCTATCAAATCTCCGAAATTATATATCTTGTCCATATAAATATTAGAAAGTCGATAAGAGAAATCGATAGGGTTATGCAGATTGGTGAGGTCATCGTCCGATGCCCACCATTGGTGAGGGGGCGTACGTCATGAAAAGTAGTCAGTTCATGTTTGAGAGATTCTGGATTAACTGACAGACGAAATCTTTTTATATCGGTTCCGAAAAGGAAAGTGTCATTCTGATAAATATTTTCAACTATGATCGAAAAGCGAAAAAACTGTGATATAGAGATCGATCGCAGGTATCCAAAGCAAAACATTTTATCTAAAAATACTAAAATGCAAACCAGATATTAGAAAGTAACATCCCTGTAGAATTAGCATAAACTCGTAAGCTGTGACTTTGCCTGGAGTGACAACGGCATTAAGAAATTATTTTGTGCGACTTTTTGTCACTAACATAAATTACTAATATAAAGTTGTTTTTAAATATTTCGTGTAGTTTCAAAATGTAGCTGAAAACGGAATTTCATTAATTGAAGGAAAAATAACGAGAATTAAAATAAACATACTTACTCTTTGAGTTTCTGTCAGATTACATAAAACATACTTCGCTGTAGTGTTCAAGAATGTTTCAGACACAAAGTCATCAGGTGTAAAGGACACTTTCACGGGAAGCAGTTTATTTAACTGATCATGGATAAACTCAGATGTCTATGCATGATAAAAGCAAACAATTACAGATATGCTGAATGAAGGGGACTATTTAATTTTTAACTGACTGAAAAAAGGAGGAAGTTACCAATTCGACGCGTGGGTATTTTTTTCTTTTTATGTTCGATTACAGCTTATTCTGACACTTTCTGGAAAAAAGAGGAAGTTATCATTTCGACGCGTAGAAATTTTTCGTTTTTATGTTTGTTTATTGATTACTCTGGCACTTTCCGAAAAAAGGAGGAAGTTATCAATTCGAGGAGTAGGAATTTTTTTGTTTTTTTGTTTGTTTACTGATTACTCTGACACTTTCCGAAAACAGGAGGAAGTTATCAGTTCGACGCGTTGGATTTTTTTTTTGTTGTTTTTATGTTTGTTTACTGATTAGTCTGATACTTTCCGAAAACAGGAGGAAGTTATCACTTCGTAGAGTAGGAATTTTTTTTTTGATTTTATGTTTGTTTACTGATTACTCTGACACTTTCCGAAAAAAGAAAGAAGTTATCAATTCGACGCGTAGGAATTTTTTGTTTTTATGTATGCTTACTGATTACTCTGACCCTTTCCGACCCTATCACATGGTTATTGTTTTAAATGAAAGAGGATATTCTCGAATCGATAGCACTTCCGTCTTATCAAAATTGGCTCAGTACTTTTTTAGCTGATAACATTAAAGATTTTTGCAAATTAACTTTCACTTTTGAAACCATTTTTCAAATCATAAGCAAAAAAAAAAAAAAAAAAAAAAAAAAAAAAAAAAAAAAAAAAACGCATTATTATTCGTCAGCATCAAGTTTTGGTTATATATGTATATGGTTATATATATAGTGTATATGGTTATATATATATAACCATATACACTATATGGCCATTGATTATTGAACACTTGCGATTTTAGACATTTTGTTAAATATCTAGACAAATACATGAGGAATCATCTCAAAACTCTTAGTGTATTAATATAGTAGTTTAAGTCAGACATCTCAGTGAAGATTTTTTCCCGAAACTCCATACGGGACCGTCAACAAATTAAAAAAAATGAATATCTTTTGAATAACCCTGTCAAAACTAATGTAGCAAAAGCACTCAAACTCTAGATTATGATTGAATGTCTTATTGTAATACGCCTTGTTCATTTTTATGCAAATAGCATGCGCACTCGCAGAGTAATTAAGGTTTTTATAAAAATGGTCCCAAATTTTTCCAAGTTTTTTCCTTATAATTTTCAGAGTTCTTAATATAAAAAAATATTTTTTTAGAAAAACTAACAAACAACATTGCACACAGTACCCTGTAATCAGAACTAAAAAATAATTAAAATTGTTTACAAAATGAGTTGGTTTGCTAAATAATTTTTTACTGCGCATGCGTCAAAGATATCAAAATTTCATTTGCATATTATGTTAGCTAAATGTATAGAGCAACTTTTGTGAAAGGCACAAAATCATAACTTGAAAATTCTGAAAATAATCGTCAATTGAATATGTTGAAAAACCGTTATTCTCAAAATGAAGCAAAAACAAGAGGGGTTGTATCCATATATTCATTGATTAGTATCAATATAAAATACACAATACGGGATGTACATTTGGGTAAAATCCCTCATTTTTTTGCTTCATTTTGGAAACAACGGATTTTGTCCTTTTTCTATAGACGATTACTTTCAGAATTTTCAAGCTATGATTTTGAGACTTTTACAAAAGTTGCTCTATACATTTAGCTAACATAATATGTAAATGAAATTTTGATATCTTTGACGCATGCGCAGTAAAACATTATTTAGTAAACCTACTCATTTTTCATACAATTTTTATTATTTTTTATTTCTGATTACAGGGAACTGTGTGAAATGTTGTTTGCCATACTTTCTGAAAAAAATATTTTATATTAAGAACTCTGAAAATTATAATGGAAAAACTAGGAAAAATTTGGGACCATTTTTATAAAAACCTTAATTACTCTGCGAGTATGCATGCTATTTGCATAAAAATGAACACAATGCATTAAAATAAGGCGTTCAATCATAAACTAGGGTTTGAGCGCTTTTTCGACATTAGTTTTGACAGGGTAATTCAAAAGATATTCATTTCTTTTAATTTGTTGACGGTCCCCTATGGAGTTTTGCTATAAAATCTTCACGGAGATGTATGACTTATACTATTATATTTATACACTAAGAGTTCCGAGATGATTCCTCATGTATTTTTCTAGATATTTAGTAAAATGTCTAAAATCGCAAGTGTCCAATAATCAATGGCAATATAGTGTATACATATATATATATATATATCTGATTTTTGTCATGCGATAACTAACGTATTTATGAACCGATTTGAATGAAACTTGGTATGTACATAGTACATACAAATGTCTCGACCGAGTTCGTTGGCCAACATCATCTGACATTTTGTTTCAAAATGGCGGCCATTTTAAATTTAAAAAAAATTAAATTTAAAATTCAATGCGAAAAAATTAAAAGTTGAAAAATATTTTTCTTTTATGTGTTAGAACTTAAAACAACGATTAGAGAACACATTTTATTTTGTCTATATCTTAAAAAATGATTGAATTATAGCATTTTGAATTTTGCTTATGGCTGACATTTTGAAACGATCTGATTTTTGTCACGTCATAACACGCGTATTTATGAACCGATTTCAATGAAACTTGGTATGTACATAGCACTACAAATGTCTCGACAGAGTTCGTTGCCCGGCATCATCCGCCATTTTGTTTCAAAATGGCGGCCATTTTAATTTAAAAAAAATTAAATTTAAAATTAAATCTGAAAAAATTAAAAGTTGAAAAATATTTTTCTTTTACGTGTTAGAACTTAAAACATCGATTTTAGAACACTTTTTATTTTGTCTATATCTTAAAAAATGATTGAGTTATAGCACTTTGAATTTTTCTTATGGCCGACATTTAGAAACGATCTGATTTTTGTCAAGTGATAACACGCGTATTTATAAATCGATTTGGATATAACTTGGTGTGTACATAGTATATACTGATGCCTGAATCGAGTTCGATACTCAGTTCCATCCGCCATCTTATTTCAAAATGGCGGCCATTTAAAACTTTTTATAAATTTAAAATTTGAAATTAGGTACAAGAAAGTAAGAAATTGAAAAAGATTTTTCTCTTATGCATTTGAACTTGATACAAAGATTCCAGGGCATTTTTTGTTTCGTTTGTATCTTAAAAAACGGCTGAGTTATCGCATTTTTAATTTCTAGTGTTGGTCATATCTTGAAATGATCTGAATTTCGTCACATGATAACACCCGTATTTATAAACTGATTTGGATACAACTCCGTGTGCATAGTACATAGCAATGCCTTGACCAGGTTCACTGTCCAACTTCTTCCGTCCTCTTGTTTCAAAATGGAAGCTATTTAAGTTTGTCAAAAATCTTTTAAATGTATAATGATGTACAAACAAAAAATTAGAAATTGAAAAAAGGTTCTTTTTAAAGTATTTATCTTAATAATGAATTCAGGAGTATTTTTTGCTTTGTCTTTAACTTAAAAATCGCCTGAGAAGTTTGAATTCCTAAAGTGGGTGACATTTTTTAAAAAATCAATTTGCCCGCGACAGCACTCGTATATATTAATCGATTTCAATATTTGTGTGCATGTGCACCTGAATTAAGATTTCGACCAAGCTCATAATCAGGTTCCACTAATTAAGCTTAGTATTTTTGAATAATATAACTTAATTTAAAATAAATAAACAAATATATAAGTATATGAAAGCTACCTCTTCCTCCCGGCATTGCCGGAAGGACTGTTTATTTTTTAGAGACTTGAGAAAACTCAAACAAATAGAAGGGAAATTTTTTGCAAGATAAAATTAATAGTTGCGAAAATGAAACTGCAACCACTTATACTGTACAACCGCTGTAACGCCCTCCATGTGCTACAGACTTTCATAAAAAAAGTTGTTTGAAGCCCAGATAATTAAACAATATTTAACGTTTCCGAATGCCCAAACAAAACTTTGTCGCCACATTTTTTACACAGCTCTATATATGATCTATACTTTTGCATATATTCAATATAGCATGCTAAAATTTAGTTTAGTTAGAAAAAGCAAAACGAAAGTTAAAATTCTCCTTTAGCAATTTCAAATAATAGACGGAAGTATTATTTTGTATGACGAATCATTTATATAACCATTTATATTACGTGCAAAATTTTATATGAGTCACATATTTACCTTAAATATGTTTCAGACAAAGTCCCGCTTAATACTATTGAAATCATATTTCCCGTAATTGCTATGCATAGGTGACTATGTATCCAGTTTTTTGAATAATAGTATGTATGATTTTATTTAAATATTACGAGCATCAGTAATTGTATTAACATCTGTAAACGTAACTGAAATAGAACGTTTATGCTTAAAAAAAAAAAAAAAAAAAAAAAAAAAAAAAAAAAAAAAAAAAAAAAAATCTTTTAAAATGAATTTATGCTTATTCTCAATCACTTGGACATTTACGAATTCTTTTGTGTGCTCCTGTATTTGGTGTATACAATTAAAACACGCAACCGGTTTATGCAAAAATTGGTTAATCTTAGAACGCATATTATAACTGAAAATGCTCTTCAGCAACCATTTCTAATAGACAAGAATTCGTATACAGTATTGAATAAAGAACTTTTTATGTGTCTTCCTAAATGAATAATAAAAGTCAACTTACAGCATATTGTAGTAAACTTCAGCAATGTACAATTTCACCATGTCTGAATAATTGCAATACAACACATTGCATACAGTTCTTCCCCGAGACGATTATAATACCAAACTATTTTGCGAGTTTATTCACTCCATTGAAATTTGCAATTAAAATGATTTGTAAATCATTAAAAAAAAAAAAAACTTGTTTTACCTTATCGTACCTTAGAACTTTATATCAATTCCATTGCTTTTGTAACAGTGTAACAACATTAAGATACGCCTCAAATAATTTTTCTTCAAAGAATATGATATAATAAACACTTTTGGGTTCTCTGTACGTTTTTTATAAGATTTACATTTTCATATTTTATCCATGCTCTTATGCGCCTTAATAATGTATGTAAAATTTAATGCAAATAAAATTATATAATATTATTAGCATTATTCTCCATATAATCTCCATATCTCTGAAAATCCCTATCTTTTTCATGATTTTTTACATGTCTATACATCATTATTATATCAGCTGTTATTGCAATATTATGAAATCTAAATCTCAATAAAATGCAAATTAAATCATCTTGTGTTTTAGGACCTACCATTAGAGTGTCATTTAAAGAAACACCTGTTGTGGTTTTAGCACTCGCATCAAAAACGACTCTTAATTTGGTAGTTAAACTAGAATTATTCAAGACAAAATGGTGTGGGATGTTATAATGTTTATTCTGCAATCCATGATCTCTATTTGAAAAAAAGATCCGTATGGCTCAAATATAAATATTCTTTCATAAATTGAACTTATCGATCATAAATTTCTGGCATAGATATTAGTCTTTTCTCAATATAAAGGAATCTTCTATACGCCATTTGACGAGAATCACCTAGACTATCTCGATCATGTTTGAATGGTAATGCGACTGATTTTTCTCTAATATGAGAATTCTCAAAATGTTTTTCACAAAGTTTTTCTTCAAGTATTAAAGGTGATACACTTGAAATTTTTTCTAATTCCCAAAATGAATTTACCAACTCATCAGTTTTTGTACTTAAATGATTTACATGTACTGGATCGTTTGCTAGCATTTCAAAATTTGTAGTACCTGAGATTATCCCCCATGTCTCGAATTTAAGGACTGTTATGTTCCCGTTTTACAAGTTCTCCAGTCATTAAATGCTTAAATATATTTTCACCAAAAACGATAGCAATTTTTTGTGATTTATAAAATAATGGATCAGCTAACATTAAATCACTAAAGTTAGCGCAAATGTTCAAAGGCAAAGACACAGGATTATTATCTTTCATTTTGTCCATTACGTGCGTTAATGTGGATACCCTAAGATCACTTTTCAAGTGAGAAGTAAATAATAAATCGACTTCTCCATCACTCAGAGTATTAAATGTTCCCAAACATGACACAGAAATAGAACTGTCTTTCACTTTTAATCCTAATTTTTTTTTACATATTCTCGAGAAATTCTGAGAGCTTGTATCGCACAAACATCCACATTTTACAAATTCTTGTTTATAATTTTGAACTTTTATTAGTGCGATACACAACAAAATATGAGATTTTTTATTACTCTTTGCGTTTGACTCATAATGGGAAGCACACTCTGTAGATGACACATTATCACTTGCTGACTCAACTTTTTGAGGGACAAATTCTTGTGCATGTGGGGACATACTACTATTTGACCGACTCTATTCTTTGAATAATCAACCATATGCAAAATATTGTGAGGTTTTTTAAAACAATAGTGCCATTTATTAAGACTCTTACATTTGTTCAGTAAATGCATTTTAGATATACAATTGAAACTATAATAATTTCGCTTTACAAATTCTATTCTTTGTTGAACAGGTAAATTAAAAAAATTTTAGCACTTAGCTAAACTATGGTCTTCTTTACAATAACCGCAAACCAAGGTAGCTACAAAAGTAATATTCGTATTCCGAAATGTAGGTTTAGATATCTTATTTATAGCTAGTTTACTATTCTGAAGAGTTCTTGCGTAAATTTTAAGAAATTCAATTAAATCACTAAGTTTCGAAATCTCATTGCTTTTAAGCTGGCGTTCCCACCATAATTTTTTTAGAAGAATCCAATTTTTGCAAATTTAAATAAGTCATTAATGTATCCCCAAATTTATCAATGTGTTGGTTCAATATTTCTAACGAGCGAATTATTTCAATAACATTGTCAATTAAATTTAAAATAGCAATAACTGATTCTGTTTGAAGCGTTAATAAACTCAAAATTTGTTTAATATACGAAAAGATTTTATCTCTTTTATTTGAATATTTTTCATCTAGCATATTCCATGCTAACTCAAAATTAGTATCCGAAACTTGAATGAAAAGGATGACGCGATATGCTTCACCTTTTAATGAAGCCTTTAAATACTACAGTTTTTGGGCATTTGAAATATTTTTATTGCTTTTTACGTAGGCATTGAAAAGATCCTTAAATCCTATCCATTCTGTTTTATTACCTCCGAAAGTAGGTAAAAATAATTTTGGCAGTTTAACATTTTCCAAAACTTATGATGAAACTCACTAGATTTATTTCCTAGAATTGTTAACTGATCATTTATGATTTTTAATAATTTTTCACCTTTAAATTTCCATAAATGAATTTTATCCGAAATCTTCTGAGCACTGTCTATCTCACTTTCTAATTGTTTAAAAATTTTAATTAAAATTTCTATTTATCTAACAATCTTTTTTTAACTCAATTTCCTTCTGTTTTAACAATCCAATATTTTCTTCTAATTCTGTCACATTAATTACATATTATTCTTAATTTTCTTAATATAATTAGTAACAGTTATTTTTGTTTTAAAAGTATTTATTTCAGTCATTTTTATTTACATTAAACCAATAAAACTAATTCTAAATTATACTAATTCTTTTTTACACATAGAATCGAATGTTAAATTAACTCACCTTCTATTTTTTCGATTGCTATAAATGTGAACATAGAGACAAACTTCAAAAAAATGTTTTTTTTTTTTTTTTTTTTTTTTTTTTTTTTACTAACTACGGCTAGACTGGAGACCAAAAATGTTCGTAGCGGTTTTAAACTAATACAAAATTTAACACACGCTGGTTCTTTCAAATAGACACAACAAAGTAGACTGTGATTGCGTTTTTTACTTCACAGCGAATAGCGAGCGAGCCACACGGCTTAACACATTCATCATATTTTTACATTCAAATAAAAAGACAAATTTAAAAACAAAACAGAGAATGCTGCCAAAAGCATAAAATAAGAAGAATAAATTAAAATGGTAACGAATAATACAATTTCTTACTGGAGCTTTTTTTCCACATAAATGAATGCAGACGATATTTAACAAATCATATACCTTAATATTTTATAATACATATACATTCAAGTTAAATTACGGTACATATGCTGTCCAGTTAAATTATGGTACATGTACTTTAAGTATTTTACGGTACGTATATTGTCCAGTTAATTTACGCTAAAAGGAAGTGTCACAAAGTGGACGGAATATTGACCGCAATTTGTGACCAAAATTTTTTACAGTGTAGTTGAGATACTAAAACAAATGCCAAGAATTTAAATGAGACCTTTGGCGGCAAATATTTAGTATGCAAATGTTCTTATTTAATGATCTAAACAAGTAAAGCTAGAATTAGCATAGAGCCGAGTTACTCATAAGTCTAAGGTATACCACTCTCCCCTACTTTTAAACACTCCTGTGATTTATCTATGAGTGCTACACGCTTCATTTTCAGTACCGAATGTGCTATAACGAATCTCAATAACATCTGTCTTTTCCACATTTGAACACAGACAAATAGACACTCAGTCAATTGGCATCCAGCAGATAGATAGATTGGAGTCATAAACACTTTTCAACCACGTTAGAAAGAGTTAAAAAGGGGTCAAGTAAAATCGTGAAAATCGACGATTTTTTTTCTTCGTAACTGGAGAAAACAATGTTAGAAAAATTCTACTTACACAACTGTGATTCAGATAGTATTTTTTGGGAATATTATATACGTACGCATTGCAGACTACTTTAGACTTTATAGAAAGTACTGAAGACTTTATAGAAATTTATTTAAAAAGGTTTTTTTCTTTTTTAAGTGACATCTGATTACTGCTCTTTTAAAACTAAAAGATATGTAAAATTAATCTCTGATTGCAAATCGTCATTTACAAACTTCTTTGAAACATACTTTGAGCTTCCGATGCTTATTTGGAATATTAGGAGAGAAAGAATTATGTTAGTTTCACTTATCATATTAAATATTTAGATTTTATGAATACTATACTCTTTTTAAAAAAATACGTCAATTTTATTCATAGATTCTGAACGCAACAGTTTCAAAAAAAGAAAAAAAATATAATAAAAAAATCTGTCAGTCGAATTTTTTTTTAACTTTAAAGAATGATAAAATATGTATGATATGAATGATATGAATGAATGATAAATATTTCCGCTAATCATGACGTCATTTACAACATGGATAATTTTGCAATACATACTATTGATATATTCTATCTATTCTTCTTTTAAACTGTCTTTTTGAACTTATCATTTTCAAATTAAAAATTAAATATTTATGTTAACCGTATGAATACGATAAACATAATAATTTTCTTTAAATGATGATATTTTATACAATAAATCATTCCAATTTTTGTTTCAACATCAAAGTGTATTAGTATTATTTTTCATATATAACGTCACATTCACCTCATTTCAACACTTACTAAAATTCAAGTGCTTGTATATTAGAAATGAACAATGGATATCGCGACCATGTTTTTAAAATAAATTATCTTTTTTTTGTGAAAATCTTCTAACTAAAATTACTGAAGAGAAATTATTATTCCGGCTTTTTTACGTTTTGGAAATGAAGAAAAGAAATATATTACATTTTACAGGATAATTGTCAATTATTTCTGTGTGAAAAGTAATGACATTTTGAATTATAAATGAAAATATTTAAAAAAATACTTAACAATTTCCCTCTGTTCTTTTCCGGGTTACAAACTTTCTATACGCATACATACAAAAACATTAATTCATTGACTTTTTCAATCTTTTGGAAGCATTTTCGCATTATATATAATCAATTATTATTAAATTGAATGCACGATGTCGTACAATTTGAAACGGAAATAATATTGAGTTGAAAAATTCAGGTATTGCTCTCTAATCTGAACATTTAACAGTGAAATAGACAGTAACAGAAAATTATAAATATTTTTACCTCGTAGCTGACTATAGACATTGGTCGTCGAAGTTCATGTCCTTCATCTGAAATGATACACCGTCATTAAACAATAAAACTGCAAATTATGTGTTAACATACATAAGTACATATATGTGTAATAACAAAAAATAATCTCCGTCTTAATTCTAAATTAATTATTTCAAAATTCTTACAAAATTGAACTTTTTCTTCTTTTTTATAATACATTAACATATTTACTAATACTTATATTAATTCTATACATTTAATCAGCGTTATTCTTTATTTTATTCTTAAAAACATTTATCCGTCAAAGCATTTCGTTTACTAAAATAACATTACTTAAATTTATTCTTTTCTCCGGTGTTTAATATTTTTTACATTCATTTACTAAAAAAATATTCGAGTTCTAACAATTCTCATCAAGTGATGCTAGAACACCGAATTGCATCAGATAACTTTCCGTCAGTCTGAAAAAACTCTTTTTCTTTTTCGCGGGGTAAACTTTTCGTATTGGTTGAAATCACTACTTCTAAATTTATTCTTAAAAACATAGGTTTTACTCATTAAATCCTGTATTCTCATATTTCGCATAATTCAATAAAATCAAATTAAGTTGCTCCGGAGCGATAATTTCACATGTTTTCTTGTTTAAATGAATGTCAGCCGGTGAGTAATATTTTTCTACTGAAGTTTCTATCTTAATTAAACTTTTTTTACTTATGACGACTACATATTACAATGTTGGTGAAATTGTTTGACTATAAAATGAAGTATGAACAACCGTGTTTAAAATTATTCGGCGCTCCTGATTACTTAAGGGGACGAGGGACCTTTGAAATCCTTTTTTTTATATTTTTAAAATTGCACTTTAAATATTATACAAAAGGTACATTATGTGTATATTACATTATAACGTTTATTATCACAAAAAATGTAAAAAAAAAAGTTTTTTTGAAAAAAAAAAATAGGGAAAGTTTTGTAATATTTTAGATTTAACGGGAATTTTTCAAAATGTCCCATGCACATTCCATATCAATAAAAATCTCCAATAATATTTATACAAGTTTGATTTACATATATAAATAAAACTGTGCATTGAATTTTATGTATTTGAATATAAAGGTAAGAAAATATATTTTCTCAATTTTTGTGAAATTTTGAGCATTTTTGAACCCATTTTTAAATTAACTACCTGTAACTTTTACAATTATTTTTTGATTTCAAAAAACCATGCACAGTTTTGTTACATATATTGTGATAAATAACCATAAAACATTTCAAAGCGGTCAGAGAAAAAAATAATGCGCATGGAGCATTTTGAAATTTTTTCGTTAAATCTAAAATTTTACAAAACTTTTTTCATTTTTTTTTTTTTTTTACATTTTTGTGATAAATATATGTTATAATGCATATAATATACCCTTAAATAATATTTAAACTGCAATTTAAAAATATAACAAAAAATGATTTCGAAGGTCCTTTCTCCCCTTAAGAGAGAAATATCTCAAATGATTATTTGTTGTTTTACCCGGTGCCACAAGACTGTTAATCTACGTGTTCCTGATAAAGTTGTCTTACTGCGTGGTGTGATTGAGAGCTTATATTGCATTCTATCCACAAGATTCTACATAATAGCAACATATGTTTAATTTTCTTATATGTACACAGACACAAACACACACACACACACATATATATATATATACACTATATTGCCACTGATTATGGGACACTTGCGATTTTAGACATTATACTAAATATCTAGAAAAATACATGAGGAATCATCTCGAAACTCTTAGTGTATAAATATAATAGTATACGCATACATCTCCGTGAAGATTTTTTACCGAAACTCCAAAGGGGGCCGTCAACAAATTAAAAAAGAATGAATATCTTTTGAATAACCCTGTCAAAACTAATGTAGCAAAAGAGCTCAAACTCTAGATTGTAATTCAATGCCTTATTGTAATAAGCCTTGTTCATTTTTATGCAAATAGCATGCATACTCGCAGAGTAATTAAGGTTTTTATAAAAATGATCCCAAATTTTTCCAAGTTTTTTCCTTATAATTTTCAGAGTTCTTAATATAAAATATTATTTTTTTCAGAAAATATGACAAACAACATTGCACACAGTACCCTGTAATCAGAATTAAAAAAATAATGAAAATTGCATAAAAAATGAGTTGATTTACTAAATAATTTTTTACTGCGCATGCGTCAACGATATCAAAATTTCATTTGCATATTATGTTAGCTAAATGTATAGAGCAACATTTGTGAAAGTCACAAAATCATAACTTGAAAATTCTGACAATAATCGTCAATTGAATAAGTCGAAAATCCGTTATTCTCAAAATGAAGCAAAAACAAGAGGGGTTGTATCCATATATTCATTGATTAGTGTCAATATAGAATACACAATATGGGATGTACTACTGCATTTGGATAAAATCCCTCATTTTTTTGCTTCATTTTGGAAACAACGGATTTTGTCCTTTTTCTATAGACGATTACTTTCAGAATTTTCAAGCTATGATTTTGAGACTTTTACAAAAGTTGCTCTATACATTTAGCTAACATAATATGCAAATGAAATTTTGATATCTTTGACGCATGCGCAGTAAAAAATTATATAGTAAACCTACTCATTTTTCATACAATTTTTATTATTTTTTAATTCTGATTACAGGGTACTGTGTGCAATGTTGTTTGTCATATTTTCTGAAAAAAATATTATTTTATATTAAGAACTCTGAAAATTATAATGGAAAAACTTGGAAAAATTTGGGACCATTTTTATAAAAACCTTAATTACTCTGCGAGTGTGCATGCTATTTGCATAAAAATGAACACAGTGTATTACAATAAGGCATTCAATCATAATCTAGAGTTTGAGCGCTTTTGCTATATTAGTTTTGACAGGGTTATTCAAAAGATATTCATTTTTTTTATTTGTTGATGGTCCCCTATGGCGTTTCGGTAAAAAATCTTCACGGAGATGTATGCGTATACTATTATATTTATACACTAAGAGTTTCGAGATGATTCCTCATGTATATTTCTAGATATTTAGTAAAATGTCTAAAATCGCAAGTGTCCCATAATCAATGGCAATATAGTGTATATACGGGTGCCCCAAAAATGACTGATGGATTTTAATGGATGGATTTTTGTACGAGGGTTATGTACAATGTCAGAAGTATTTTTACCGTAATTTTTCATTTTAGTTCGCATCTCAAACAATAGGTGAAGCTGACAGCGATTGAAGGCCAGGTCGACGCTTTACTCAGTACTGATCATCTGGCCTTCAATCGCCGTCAGCGCCACCTATCGTTTGAGATGCAAACTAAAATAAAAAAATTACGGTAAAAAAACTCCTGACATTATACATAACCCTCCTGCAAAAATTTTTTAAACAACTGTCACCGTTTGCAAGTTATTGAATTTTAAAATTCATCAATCATTTTTGGGACACCCGGTATATATATATATAGACATTATATGGACAAAGATGACCAGCCATTTGCGATTTTAGACATTTTGTTAATTGTATAGAAAAATACATGATAAATTATCCTCCATATCTAACAGTATAAATATAATAGTACAGGTCATACGTATCTGTAAAGATTTTTACCCGAAATTTACCGAAGAAAATTGAAAAAGAAGGAATAACCCTGCCAAAACTAATGAAGCAAAAGCTGTATAACTGTCGATTACAATTAAGCGCCTTATTGTAAAATACTGTCTTCATTTTTATATGGATAGCATATATACTGTATACTCGTAGATAATTTAAGGTTTTTATAAGTTCTTGGAATATTTCGAGAGTTAGTTCTTGGAACTGTTTGCCCCATAATGCCAAAATGTTAGATTGGGACTGTTTATCCCAAAATCCTCCAAATTTTTTGCTTATAATTTGCAGAGTTCTTAATATAAATCAATGTTTTTTTCTGAAAATATGACAAACAGTATTGTAAACAATACCCTGTCATCAGAATAACAAAAATAATAAAGATTGTTTGAACAATAAGCAGGTTTGCTAATAATTTTTTCATTCCGCATGCGTCAATGATATCAAATTTTCATTTGCATACTGTGATAGCTAAATGTATAGAGCAACATCTGTAAATTTTTCAAAAACATAATGTAAAAATTCTGAATCTGGTCGTTTATAGAATTAGCTCAAAATCCGTTACTCCCAAAGCGAGGCCAAAAGATGCGGGGTTGTATCCATATATGCTTTGATTCATGACTATATAGAATACACAATATGGCACGTATTACCACATATCATTAGTTCCCAAACTTTTGGACTCGTGGAGCGCTTTTTGGAAGGAATTTATAAGGCAGTGCTCTTTAATAATAAGCAATTCTATGATTTGCAAATTAATGTTTTTTATGCATATCGAGCAAAGAAAGATAATCTGTTAAGAGACTGAACCAGCAGTTTGTAGGTCCAAGTTCACAGATTAGCTCTTACAGAAAGTCTGAATTAATACTAGAAAATTTGCAAATAAAATTTTCTGTTTTTTAACCTGTTAACAGTTTTATTTAACACTGTAAAAATTGCTGCTATAATTTTACTGCAGCTGAGATTCCAGACAATGTCCGTAAAAAACGTATATGATTCCTATTTCAACGGAATTTGCCATTACATTAACGGGTTCTGCCCGTATAAAAACTAAAAGAAAATTACAAAAGTTGACCGTTTATGTGAAAAAAGTGACATTTTCCGTAAATGTACTAGATAAATCATGGTAAAGTACCGTAAATTTACAATTTTTCTACAGTGAATTTTACTATTATTGAATACAAAAAAATTAAACATAAGGTCTAAAAAACGCATTCGTGTATTAAAATATCTGATTGTATAATTGAGATACGTTCACCAAATACAGTAAAAATGATAGTTAAAAATTTTGGGTTTTGAAAAAATTTAATAACGAAGAAAATAAAAAGAAATATTTCCCAGTTAAACTGCTGGCATTGAGCTCAGAGGCTATGCACACTAATTGTATATTACAGCTCTATTTCTGCAAAAAATAATGCTTCTTTAAAATCAAATGAAAGGGGGATTACACCCCTTTTCTTATTTTATGCTTAGTGATTGAACCCTCAAAACTAATCAGGGATACGCCTAATCATAATGAACCTATATCTGAAATTGGAAGCAAATCGGATAATTCTGAATTAAAGCAAATTTATTTAATTTAAGCGGGGTTATATCCCGTTTCACCTTTTTGCTTCACTATTAAACCCACAAAACAATTCAGGAATTCGTCTTATCTGAATGAACCTTTACAAAATTTGAAACATCTCAGATAATTCTGCACAAAAGCCCATTTATCTAATTTAAGGAGTTACTGTTATTTTAACATGCGTAGTATTTAACTGTATATCTATTTTGAGGTAAAAAAAATGGTGAAAGAAATCTTCTTTAAAACTATAATCGATAGTTAAATACTTCATATCAAACATCCAAAAAAGTGAAAGATGCTGCAGCTAAAAACACAGATTACAGATTTTGTCCCAATCACTTAAATACTAAAACAATAATCTGTTTAAATATATTTTTAAAAAATGCTTCAAAAGAAGAAACTCGTGTGCGATTCGTTTTGGTTGCATGTTTAAAGACTAAAATTAGAAAAAAATTAAAGAAATTAAAATTTTAAAAATAAGAAATACAGAATATACAAGAGAAGATAATAACACTGGCACGCGTTTGGTCTTTCGATTCATGTTCCGTATTCGATTCAGAGTACTATTTCTTGTACCTTATTTTGAATCGAATTTTTAAAACACATTAAATGCAGATACATAAAGTGAAGTAGTTCGAACTGAAAATATTATATAGAAAGTGGATGTATCTATAATGCAAATTTTTATATGATTTTAAAAGCTTATAGTATTTTTCAACCCAGTGATAGCTTTATTTATTTTTGACACACAAAATACACATCTCTCTCTATTTATACACTCCTTTTGTGTATTTACACACACACAAATTCCTATATACTTTTGAAAATTTTTCCTTTGCAATGTTATAATTTCTTTTATGTTTTGTTTATTTTCCTGAAACACCGCGAAGCCCCTATGGATAAAACCCCTGATTGTTTTGCTTCATTTTGGGAATATCGTATTTTGAGTTGATTCTATTGATTCTATAGGCGATGACTTTCAGAATTTACAAGCTATGTTTTTGAAACTTTTACAGAAGTTGCTCTATAGCTAACACAATATTGAAATGAAATTTTGATATCGTTGACACATGCGTAATGAAAAAGAATTTACTAAATCTGCTCATTTTTATATAATTTTTATTATTTTTTAATTCTGGTGATCATTGTGTGCAATGCTATTTATCGTATTTTCAGAAAATAACATTATTTTATATTAAGAACTGCAAATTGCAAGAAAAAACATTATAGAGATGGTAGCACCAATACATTTAATTTAAAAATAATCATAACAGGAAATTATTTTTTAATTAAATTAAATAAGTTTAAATCAAATTATTAAAATAAATTAAAAATTCCTAATGCTTAAAAAAATCGCGGAATAATTAAATTTCTATGAGCTAAAGAAAAAATTGTTAAAGCGAAATTTAAATTGCCGATTCATTAATAAATTTAATAGTATTAATAAATATAATAAATATAATAATAGAATATATTAATAAATATAATAAATATAATAATCGAATATATTAATAAATATAATAAAATAGAATGAAAACTGCAATTCAAAAAATATTAAGTTTAGTTTAATTATAGGGATCATCAAAAGCATCAAACGGCCAATAGAAAAATAGGTTCAAGTACATTTTAATGATGTCACACTCTTCCGAACATAATAAAACTTATATGGATCGATGAAATATGTACTAAAATATGCATTCAGTACAGACTGCGGTGCGAAGAACATTTCTTTTTAATTTACATGGCCACACAAAATAAATCCATTACATAATGGTATAGGGGGAAACATTGTTTCGGACGTGTATTAATAATATCAAACTAATTCACATTTTATGAAATTTATAATCGCTGCTTAAGTTTCATACAAGTTACATTTTGTATAACAAAAGCTAGGACACACTAAAGATTTCAGCCATTGTACTGTGACACGCGTACTGTACACAAATCCGCAAAGATCTGAATATTTTTGATACTCGATTACAATACGAATGCACCTCATTTGCTACGGTTGATGTGCAGTTTCCGACTAGTTGCAATGTATAAATAGATGTTAAAAATTGGACTAAATATTAAAATTAAATATTAATATTAAAATTAAGATTAAATATTAATATTAAAATAAAAAAATAATATTAAAATTAAAATTAAATATTAATATTAAAATTAAAAATTGTATATACCTAATTCGCAGAATACCTTGAAGAAGCAAAGAGCAAATTGATGCCATGACTCAGTATAATCAATTACTTTTTCCTCGCCTTTAAGTATAAGAAATGACAGCAACAGAACTGGAAAAATCATCATAAAATTGAAGCATTTAACCTCCATTTTAGTGGCGATTTAATGAAGAATTAGTAAAAAGGAATGGTAAAAGAACGCGTTTATATAAGTAGTCAATTAAAAAAAAATGGAGAGAGAAAGTAAGAGCATAGAATAATAAAAATCTCAATATTTGTTCATGTGTCTTCTAGACACAGGTGAAAATATTGTAATACAATATAGCTTTTCTTTGTTTTGTCCAGTTACAGTCTATTATCTGCATGTATTCTGTGTATTTTTATTATAGGTAGTGATTGCGCTCACAGTCTGTTTATCAGGATTAGCGTTCTGTCAAATATACAACGGAAACAGGGAAAAATTCTGTTATAAATATCAATGTAGTTTCCGTCAAGAATATTCAAATATTCAGATACTTCATTTATGAAACTGCATAAAAATATAACACGACGCCATTAATTAAACAGTATTGTGTACATTTTATTGAATTATATGTGAAAAAGTAAATCGATGTTCAATGATTTGCGTGAATGCATAACAATATGTAGCACTTCAAAATGAAAGACTAACTAAATCAGTCACGTTCCCAGCGTATGCATGAAACTTGAACAAAGGTGTATTTTTTTCCTTTGCGTGATTAACTACTTCATAATGTATGTATATCAAAGAACGAAGTGAAAAATAGGATATTTGCAAAAATATATTTTTAGACTAATTTCCTTAAACGTCTTTAGCATCTTTTGTTACGTTTATAACGCATATATATATATATGAATATATTTACACATATTTACGACTGTCTCTATTCAAGTGATTATACTATAGCTGAAAAGGAATAAAAAAAAAATATTTATTTACTAGTATGACCAAGGTTCCAGTAGGTTGTTGCCGGGTACCCACTCTGCTATTCGCCCGAGCTGGGTTTTATTTCTTTAACCCCATTTCTTTTTAAATATATTTTTGGGGAGAAACAAATGATGCATTTGTGAACAGTTTATGATTATTTTATTTTATTACATAGGGTAAGTCTTGCAATCGTTTTAAAAATTGAAAAAAAAAATTGACGGATTTATGAGTTTCTGACACTGGAGCTTCCGAAAAACATATTCTTAGATAAAAAAAAATGTTGCTGTCCGTCTGTCTGAAAAGGCTCTTCTCCCAAACAAACTGAGACAGAGAAATGAAATTTAGCCTGCTCTTAGTATGTAAGAATTGGAAGAAACCTATTGAATATCAGTAACCTCGATTATCTAGAACTTTATTTTTCTCACTCTCAAAGTATTCGTTCTGATGAAAAGTACATAAAAAAATTCAATTTTTATTTTATTCTATGTAGTGATTGTAAAAGAAAATAGAATAATAGAAATTTTGCATAAAAATTAAATTGATCGAATAATGAATTATCGAGATATTCATAATCATATATTCCTCAATGTTTAATTTTTCATGAGCCTGTATTTCATTCAAATTTCAATTCAAATATGTATATATATTAATTGGAAATGAGACGCTTCGTCCGAGTCAGAAAAGTGTCGTTAATAGATTTATCATTTTTAGAGCTGTAATGCTGTTTTTTTTTACTACTTGATCATTACGTCGACTAAAAAACTATCATCGAAAGCCAATAATTAATATGTCAATAATGGCTTATCGTAAATGTCACTTGCACTTGACATTAAATAGGAACGGGATATTTATTTATTATTTCGTTATTTAAAATAAAAAATTATGCCAATGTGTATGATTTACGAATAATTCGGCAATTTATATGATTACGAAATGGTACGACGGGATAATCAAGAAATATCTACATTTCCGTGATAGAACTTGTATTAAAATATTTAAATATGCGTTTATTTTATTATTTTTTTAAATTGCAATGCATTTTACAGATTGTTCACGTTTTATTTCCATATTTTAAAGTATGCATATCCAATATGAGCAAGTAATATGGTGCCCCCTCCCCCAATGACTAGTTTCAGTTTGTATTGAAGAGAAGATAATACTAATTCTTATTTCTTGATTAGTCTTATGCTTCAAATTTTAAGCATATAATGAAACATTTTATTTTCTTATAAATAATTTTCTTAATTGTCAAACATGTTATTGGTGTTTTCTTTTTATTAATTAAATTAAATAGATTATCAAATATTTGCGTTGAATAACCATTTTATGAAAATATATGAATATGAATTTGACTCACCCACAGTCGGACAGATGGGAAAAGCACTTTCAGGATGTTTATATTTCATTCCATGTTTATATTTGTTTGGATTCCATGGTATCCAAACCATGGTAATGCCATGACAATTCCATGGTATCCATGGTATTCATTTCATTTTACGTACTAAATTTGGTGTGAAGTGTCTGTTTATCTTCTTGGCGTAATTTCAAAGAGTTCAAATTCCGATACAAGATATTTTAGTGTTTTATTATGTGCATTACTTTTAATATATTGCATACGTTCAATTTTATAACCACGCATGGCTGTTTTGCATAGTTTGCTTTCATCTCTTTTAACCGTGTATACGAATTTATGTAGAATATTTTGTAATTCTACAGTTCAATTTGGTCATTTTCGTCATTTAAACTTGTGGCAGTATATGGTCAATTAAAGGTAGCATCATATATATATATATATATATATTTTTTTTTTAACTTTTTGCAAGTTATTATTAAATCTATGTTCTTAGCAATATCGCTCAGACTAATCCCTCTGAGAGAGTTAAATATACATACGTACTAGTTAAATATATATATTATTAAAAGGGTTTAAATTTGTTTAACATAAAAATTAGATTTCAGAGTTTTGCTGATGATTCCTAGTATTTAGTTTTTTTTTATAATTTTACCATAACTTGGTTCGATATATTATATGTTTATCATTAAAACTACAAAAAAGAACACTTAACAGAAAAGCGTACATTGGAACATTTTTTTCCTAAGTTTGTAACCAATTTAAAGATTAAACTTGAGTAAACCAAAAATCATTATTGCTTTACAATGGATACAGAAATGGAATATTTTCTATTCTAAGAGGAGAATATTATTCGTATATAACAAAAAAAAATTTTTTTGATCCATTAATATATTACATATGAAAAGATTAATGCTAAAAATAATTACATTTTATGTTTTCTAAACAGATATTGTTATTAATAAAACCCTGCAGATAAGTAAATGAATTGTTACATTCTTCTATACTCTAATAGTATTATTAATACATTAAATACATATTATAATGTAAAGTGGCATGTTTTTAACTGTCACATCTTAAAACTTTACTGCTTAAATTTCATATAAATCTTAAAATTATTTGAAGCCATAAAGCTTCCTCTAGTTTTTGGGAAACCTTAATTAAAACGTTTAATGATCCTGTACAAATTATAACACAGTTCGTTAAGTTCGAAAGCTAACGTTTTCATCAGACGCAGGTGTTGTATCACACGAGGCTTGACTTCTTGAATTTTGTAGCCTGGTTTTCCTGGAAGTGGAGATTTTATGTTAAATGGTTTCCAAATTTATATCTTTATAAAATATCAACGGATTAAATTTCATGTAAAGCAATATTATAATAATTTCTTTAAAAAAATAAAATGGTGTGTGCTTGAAATATTTGAGCATATTAATATTAATTTAACATTGAAAATAGTGAAACTTAATTCAGTTATTCATTTTGTCATAAATATATTTTGCTTCGAAAATTTATTTATTTCAGGGATTCCGGATACAAAAATCGGATACAAAAGATTTTCAAAAAAATATATATATATTGCATTAAAAATGAATTTTTTTAATGACTGTTTAAAATTCCATTAAAATTATGGTTCCCCACTAAAAATAATCTGAATATTATCTGAAAAAATCTCAACTTTTTTCAGAAATTTTACAGAAATTTGAAGAAAATTTGCAGATTTAACTTTATACTAAAAATATCTACAGAATATTTAAAGATATTCTTAAAAATATCCCCTAGAATATTAAATTATAAACAGAAGTTCTCTTATACGTCCATTAAAAATATTTCAAAAATATTTTTTTTCTAAAACACACTCAAAATATATATTAAAATACTTAATTGCTAAACAGGACGTCAAATGTTAATAAAATACATTAAAAGATTTTAATAATTTGACATATTTCGATTGAATTTACTCAATCATCATCAGAAAAACAAAATATACAAATAAACACAAAGATGGAAAATGACAATAAACTAATACAAATGAAATTAAAAAAATAAATAAAAATCACTCGCGTTATATTTTAATTATGTTTCACTTTGCTTTATTTTTAAACTATCTAACAATTCAATATGTCAAATACCAACAGATTTCTCAAGATTTTTAGGCCAAATACCCACAGATTTTATAGATATTTTTTTAGTGGGGTTCTGTCTTAATTACACGAGGAAATATTAATGTTTGCTTAGTGGTTTGTTTTCAAAATATAGCTTTCAAGGAACGGTTGTCACGAAACGACTTTTTGTGAAAATGCATTTTTCTTCATTAGCAGTTTAAGATAAATGCTTCAAAATTAGAACATATCATTTTTGATTATTTTACTTTTAATTTGAATCAGAAAAGTTGAAAAAAAATATTTATTTTTGAAAATATGGTTTTTTAAATAAAACTTACATAATTTTTTTTCAATTTTTTTTACTTTAATTATTTTTTTAATTATTATTTTTAAAAATGATGAATCAGAATTTAAATTTAGATATTTCAGTTTACTTAAAATCTAAAACAATGGAAATTCTACAAATAATATTTTGAGTTATAACGATTTTAAATTAACCCACTTTTTTAATAAATTTAATTTTTTATTAAAAAAATATAAGAAATTTAATTCTGTGATTTTGCTTATAAATAATATAGTTAATCATCACACACACACACACACACACAAAAATAGGTTGGTTATTTTTGTGACAGCCATTTATCAGCACGAGTGATATAGGCGCCTAAAGGGAGGTTGAGGATGCCATCGGTTGTGGTCTTTCTAAGAGAACCTAATACGGATTGATGCATGGAAATCCAAGGTTCGAAGAAAACCACGGAAGACACCCAACTATTAAGCTAACGGCCACGATTGGATTCGAACCCATCACCTTCCGCCAATCAGTTTCGAAAGCAGAATCTCCGGGTCACTGCAATGGCCGGGTGTTCTGGTGTTCATTAAATAAAGATAACCACTATTTAGGGAAGCTCATGTGACGATTTCAGTGCTATTACTTCTGAAAACTATTCAATATTTCACAGTACCCAGGCACACACTATTCCGAGATTTCAATGTTTCATACTGTTACAGTGAGAAGCTCCATTATCCACTGTTACAGTGAGGAGCTCCAAGAAGCTCCCTTACGTCAGAAGCTCCATCTAGATTGCATTTTAAAAACCTTGTGAGTTGAGTCCTAGTTGCACGAGAGGTTGTAAATACAAGCTCTCGTGCTCTTTTGAGTTTGTGAAGTAAAATATTAGTGATAGAGTCCACTGGAACTTTTTATTGTGTAATGTGAAGTGATTATTTTTAATTAACTTATGACGGGTACGTTTTGAAGTCCCCCCTCGAGCCTTTGCAATCAGCAGTTAAGTGTATTTAAAAAGTTTCATTCTTTCAAGATTCAATTTTCGATTTCACGAGTTCAAGTAAAAGTAATTCAATGGTCGTTGATTTTTTTAAAATCTATTAGTTATTACATTATTGTCATGTTCTGAAATTTAAAAAATGCTTTATTGAATACTAAATTAATGCAGCTGGTGTGGTTTAAGGATAAGAATTGTGAAGTTTCAACTATAGAATGTTGCGAAATCAATCGTGAAAGAATAATGCAAAGAGGAACGTATTTCAAATGTTTAGTTTCAGAAGACAAATTAAAAAAAATAAACAACAAATATTTTGGCGTCATCTAGTTATTTGGATAAATTTAGATTCTTTTTCTTGAAGGTACGTGAGATATTTTTATTTATTTATTAACTGGTGAAGTAGATTAATTAAAATGTTTAAGAGTATTAAAAAGGAAGATTATCTAAGGGTAGCTCTTAAAATACACTACATGACCAAAGATGACCGTCCACTTCCGATTTTAGACATTTTGTTAAATATCCAGAAATATACACGAGGAATTATCTTAAAACTCTCAATGTTTAAATATAATAGTAAAAGTCATAAATTTCTGTGAACATTTTTTACAGAAACTCCAAAGAAAACCGTAAACAAATTAAAAAAGAATGAATATCTTTTGGATAATCTTGACAAAATCAATGTAGCAAAAACTTTCAAACTGCAGATTATGATTAAGTGGCTTATTGTGATAAACTGTGTTCATTTTTATGTCGATGACATGTATACGCGTAGAGAAATTAAGGTTTCTATGAAAACAGTCTTAAATTTTTCGAAGATTTTTGCTTATGATTTGCAGATGTCTAAATATAAAGTAATGTTATTTTTCGAAAATATCACAAAAACATTGCACACAATACCCTCTTATCATAATTACAAAATAATAAAAATTGTATAAAAAATGAGCTGTTTTACTAAATATTTTTTCAGTGCACGTGCGTCAACGTTATCAAAATTTCATTTGTATATTGGGTTAGCTAAATGTATAGAGAAACTTTTATGAAAGTCTCAAAAGCATATCTTGAAAATTCTGAAAATGTTCGTCAATTGAATAAGCTCAAAATCCGTTATTTCCAAAATGAGGAAAAAAGATGAGGGGTTGTATTCATTTCTCTATTGATTAGTACCAATATATAATACACAATGTGGCACGTACTACTATATTTGGTTACAAAAAAGTTGTTTTTGTAAAAAACTTAATATCTCTACCAGTATCTATGCTATCCGCAAAAAAAATGAAAACAGTTTATTGCAATAAGTTACTCAATCATAATCACAGTTTGAACGCTTTTTCTACATTAGTTTTGACAGTTTTAATTTTCGTTCTTTTTCGATTTGTTGACGGACCCCAATGGATTTTCGGGAGAAAATCTTCACGGGTATGTATGATCTGTACTATCATGTTTACACACTTAAGGTGTCAGGATGATTTCTCAAATGTTTTTCTAGATGTTAAAAAAAAATTCAAAAATCCCAAGTGGTCAACTTTGGCCATATAGTATATATGAAACCAACTTTCCGATAGCGGCCTACTTTGATGAAATTGTATTTTAAAACCATTAATCTTCTATAATCAAGCTCACCGAATCACTTTATTTTATTTTGTTTTTATATTTTAGTTTGTTTTTATTTTGTTTTTTTATTTTCTTTATCGCTCACTTTATTTTATTTTGTATTTATTTTTTTTTAAATCTATGGATTAGAATTTCAAGTATAAGATACGATAATGTACGTTCTTAACTAAAGGTATCATGCTTAATATATCCGGGTTTTGCAAATAAGTTATCGTACTTTTTCAGAATAGGAAACCTCGTGACTTGGAGAAAACAATGTTGGCTAAAAAAAAAACAGTTGGCAACATATTTTTTTCAGAACCTCTTCGCAGTTTTTTTTTAATATTTAACATTTTTTAAAAGGTAAACAAGCTTTTTATTTAATTTT
The DNA here is from genome assembly GCA_964019185.1 of Maratus speculifer. NCBI lineage: Eukaryota > Metazoa > Arthropoda > Arachnida > Araneae > Salticidae > Maratus > Maratus speculifer. Next base: position 164,454,728 of record OZ025298.1, read on the forward strand.
ATACTAAAACAGATGTAATTTGTATATCAAAACCCATGTTATACTTAGAATTAAATAGATATATAGATTTCACGATTCCAAAATTAAATTACAGTCTATGTCCATCATGGGATCTTTAATGATATGAAATTCCGTGCATTAATCCTTGAGCTATGACTATATCTAAAATAACGTAAATCAGGCTAAGTGTAGCAGAGAATCCCCACTTGTTAGGTGAATTACCTCGTAACCGAATTTGCAACAACTTATGTCAACATTTTACTGAATATAAAGTTTGATGAAATCCGTGCATTAGGTTTCGAGATAGGGCTACCGCAGTAGTCGTGAAAAATACTGCACTGCAGCGCAACCTATTGGGTAATACACACTATAATGCAAATATTACAGCTATCATAGTTATTGTAAGGAATAACGGAATCTGAAGTTTTATGAAAATATGTGCATTAATTCTAGAGATAGAATTATTGAGGAAATCGAATAAATACAGCATAGCAGCGTCATCTGTTGAGTGATTTACAGGAAAAGGGGGAAAAAGCATCAATTCACATTAAGCACTAACTGAATCTGAAGTGAAAATACATGCATTAGTTCCCGAGATTGAGTTATTGAGGTCAAAGTGAACATGCTATATAGAAGGGCCATCTTTTGAGTGATTTACACCAAACTGTAGCAAGTATCAAGTCAAGTCATGAGTTAACTGAAGATTTGTGAAAATCCCCATACAAGTTCTTATGGGAAAGAGCTATTGAATAAATTGTGAAAATTCTTCTGAGCACTGCTACCTGTTGAGCAGTATACAACAAAATTTAATCAGCAACAACTTTATAACAGAGATAACTTACTATACTTTTTTTATTAAATTCTGTGCATTAGTTCATGCGATAGAGCACCAACAAAATTTGTGAGACATATCGACTGTAAAATAGACTCACAGGCTCACAAACAAACATTTTGTGAAAACGGATTTTTTTTTTTTTTTTTTTTTTTTTTTTTGTATCTTTGATCGCTAAATTTTCGAAAAGCTAAATTTTTTCGTTAATTTTTCAAAACAGGAAGTCGAAAATTTTTACGAATTAAATACTTTCTTCTTGTAAAGACAGAAGAAAGTAAAAATCCCTGTCGGCTTGGCCTATAGGCGGAGGTAGATTTCGAAGAGTGCTCATTTAAACAACAAAAAATAAATTTGATTACAGATACACCCAGTTTAACAACTTTATTTGTCCTCTTTTGAAAAATTTTTAATTTCATTTTTCTGTAAGGACTGGTTTTGTCAGAATCATCTTAAGCTAAATTCTGCTCAAATGCCCATTTTGAGAACATATTTTGAAAGAATTCTGACTTTATTAAAAAATCTACTAATACGGTACATTATATAGTTCCTAAATAACAAAAGACTGTCAATTGAATGCGTTTGAGAGCAAAATTGAATTTAAAAACAAGTTATAAAATAACCAATTCTGAATACAACCTTAATTCTTAATCATGATAGCTTCGGGGAAATTTTGCGCGAAGTGCCTATTTTGAAAGCATTTTTTTAAAAAAATTCAGCCTTTATCAAAAAACTGCACAATGCGGGACATTATACAGCTCCTATATAAGAGAACATGTCAATTGAATGCGTTTGAAAGCAAAACGGAATTTAAAAATGAGTCATAAAAGAACGCAGTTTTTTATTTCAATGCTTCCTCAAATTTTTCAATCACGATAACTTCTCGAAATTCTGTTCAAAATACCCTTTTTGGCAGCCTTTTTTGAAATATATTCTGTCTTTATCAAAAAATTGACCAATGCGTCATATTATACAGTTCCTAAATAAGAGGACTTCAAAATTGGATGCGTTTGAGTGTAAAAATATATTTAAAAATGAGCCAGGAAAAACGCAATTTGTTATTTGAATACTTCCTCAAATTTCCTATCACTGTCACTTCGGGAAATTCTGTTCAAAATACCCTTTTTGGCAGTCTTTTTTTAAATATATTCGTCTTTATCAAAAATCTGGCCAATGTTTCACATTATATAGTTCTTAAATAAGAGGATGTGCAATTTGAATGCGTTTAAAATAAAAAATGAATTTATAAAACGATTCAGAATGTAAGCAGTTTGAATTAGACTTTTTTTCTCCAACTCCATTTTTGTTTAATTTACTTTTGCTATACGAATTGATCCTATGAAAAACTTGTCAATAGAAAAGTTGTAGATATTATTGAGAAGATGTAAAATAAATTTAATTGGATTTGATAGTTTAAGAATTGACAAAGTTATAGATTTTTAGGTAGATTTCGTATGAAATACTACCTATTGCAATCGCACCAGTTTATCTATCTATCTATCTATCTATCTATCTATCTATCTATCTATCAACCTATCTATCTATCTATCTACATATCTCACTTTTTTATGAACACGATAACTTCTATAAATCTTCACCAATCTCCATCAAACTGGTACATAAATTCAAAGAGGTTAAAATCTCGGCTAAGTTCGTTAATGGGCAAAATCGGACCAAGGGGGTCAGAGTAGGGGGCGTTTTTGTGAAAACAGAAAAAACGCCATAACTTCTTAATTAAAGTAGATATCGAATCGGTTTAAAGTTTATATTACTTCTTAAAAATGGGACAAAAGTTTATGCATGACAGATTTTTTATAAATTTAGAAGTGGGCTCAAGGGCCGAAAAAAACAGTGGTTTTGAGAGAAAAAAATTCATAACTTCGTCAATTTTCAAGATATTAAGTCCAACTAAATTTTTTGTAAATGTTCTTAAAATTATCTAAAACTTTTGTTTTACAAGTTTTTGATAGGACCAACATTCACCGATGAAAAAAATTAAAAACGAAAAGAAAAAGGGCGGTGAAAAAAGAGAATAAAGAATACTGCCCAGTTAAACTGATGGCATTGAGCTCACAGGCTACAAATACTAATTGTACATTAAAGCCTTATATTTTCAAGGGTTAATTCCGTTCGAAAAAAAATTAAGAAGGGGAAACAACTCCTCTTTCCTCTTTTTTTATACTTAATTATTTAACCTCCTACACTAGCAAGGACATGCTTTATCATATAAAAAATCTATATCCAAAATTCACAGCAAATGAGATAATTCTTAATAAAAACCCATTTAGCATTTATATAATTTAAAAGGAGTTGTCTCCCTCTTTTATACTTAACCATTAAACTTTCAAAACTATTCAGAGATTTGAACGAAATCTGAAAATTCTGCTTGAAAAACCCATTTATATAAATTAAGAGGGGAGGCATTAGAACTCCTGTTCCCTCTATTTATACTTATTCAATGAACACTTAATAACAGTCACGGAATCGCCTCATCAGAATGATCCTAATCTAAATTTTGAACGAAAATTTAATTCTGCATGAAAATCCCATTTATATCAACTAAGGGTAGAACATGAGCCCCCCGTTCCCCCTCTTATACATATCGAATGAACTCCAAAAACAAATCAGGGAAGCGCCTTGTCAGGATATACCTACATACAAAATTTCAAGTGGATCGGATATTTTTATCATGAGTTATCGCTTTACGCACGAATGAACGTACGAACGTACGAACGTAAATAGAGAACGGACGGGCACATAAGCTCTCAGGCTATGATAGCTTGTTAACTAAAAAACCATAACTCCGTCAATTTTTAAGATATCAAATCGGATTAAATTTATTTTACATCTCCTCAAAAATATCTACAACTTTTATATTGACAAGTTTTTCATAGGACCAACTCGTACAGCAAAAAGAAATTAAACAAAAATAGGAGTTGGAGAAAAAACCTCAAATCCAAACTGCTTATATTCTGACTCATTTTTAAATTCATTTTTGATTTTAAACGCATCTAAATGGTAGATCATCTTATTTAGAAACTGTATAAAGTGACGCATTGGTCAATTTTCTGATAAAGACAGAATATATTTCAAAAAAGGCTGCCAAAAAGGGTATTTTAAACAGAATTTCCCAAAGTCATCGGGACTGAAAATTTAAGGAAGTATTCAAATAAGAAATTGCGTTTATTTCTGACTTGTTTTTAAATCCATTTTTGTTCTCAAACGCATCCAATTTACAGATCCTCTTATTTAGGAACTATATAATGTGATGCATTGGTCAGTTTTTTGATAAAGACGGAATATATTTCAAAAAAAGGCTACCAAAAAGGGTATTTTGAACAGAATTTTGCGAAATCATCGTGACTGAAAATTTAAGGAAGTGTTCAAATAAAAAATTGCGTTTTTTTCTGACTCGTTTTTAAATCCATTTTTGCTCTCAAACGCATCCAATTTACAGATCCTCTTATTTAGGAACTATATAATGTGATGCATTGATCGATTTTTTGATAAAGACAGAATATATTTTGAAAAAGGCTACCAAAAAGGGTATTTTGAACAGAATTTCCCGAAGTCTTCGTGATTTGAAAATTTAAGGAAGTTTTCACATAGCAAATTGCGTTTTTTATGACTCGTTTTAAAATCCATTTTCGCTCTCAAACGCATCCAATTTACAGATACTCTTATTTAGGAACTATATACTGTGACTCATTGGCCAGTTTTTTGATAACGATAGAATGTATTTTTAAAAATGCTGTCAAAGTGAGCATTTCGCACAAAATTTTCCGAAGCAATCATAATTAAAGAATTGAGGATGTATTCAAACAACAAATCGGTTATTTTATGACTCATATTTAAATTCAATTTTTTTCTCAATTGCATTCAACTGACAGTTTTTTGTTATTTAGGAACTGTATAATGTACTGTTTTGGTCGGTTTTTTAATAAATTCAGAATTTATTTCAAAATATGTTGTCAAAATGGGCATTTGAGCTGAATTTTTCTTAAGATGATTCTGATAAAACCAGTTTTTGGAGAAAAATGAAATTAAAAATTTTTCATAAACGGCCAAATGAAGTTATTAAACTCGGTTTATCTTTAATCATATATATAAGATATATATTGTTGTTGTTGTTGAAATGAGTACTCTTCGAAATCTACCTCCGCCTATAGGCCCAGCCGACGGGGATTTTTTTTTCTTTTTCGAAACCCCTTTTTATTTCCTTTTTTAATTTTTTTTACCGGTAAGAGTTAGTCCTATCAAAAACTTGGAAATATAAAAGTTTTAGATAATTTTAAGAATATTTATAAAAAAATTAGATGGATTTGATATCTTGAGAATTTGACAAAGTTATGATTTTTTTTTCTCCCAAAAACCCTATTTTTTCGCCCCTTGAGCCCATTTTTAACTTTATCAAAAATCTGTCATGCTTGAACTTTTCGCTCATTATTTAGAAGTAATATAAACTGTAAACTGATTCGATCTCAATTTTTATTAAGAAGTTATGGGCTTTTTTCTGTTTACACAAAAACGCCTCCTATTTCGACTCCTTTGGTCCGATTTTGCCCATTAACGAACTTAGCCGAGATTTTATTCCCTTTGATTTTATGTACGAGTTTTGGTGGAGATTGGTGAAGAATTATAGAAGTTATCGTGCCCATAAAAAAGTGATATATATATATATATATATATATATATATATATAGATAGATAGATAGATAGATATATAAACTGGTGGGAATGCAATAGGTAGTATTTCATACGAAATCTACCTAAAAGAGCCTTATGACTAATATTTAAACAAATAAATAATTAAATATATTTTTAGATATGGTATTAATTTTGGGGGCAATTAAGGTGTTGTGCCTAAAAATAACCTTACGTTACGTAAGTCAGATACAAAATGAAGCATATGTTTCATTCTTCGGTTAAAGATTACTAATCTCTACTGCAATTTTTTGCCCTTATAACCTTCTAAACTTTGCACAGCAATTTGTTGCAATTTGTTTAAAAATTTCAATTCAATTTATTTTTGAGATATTAATTTTTTTTTTCAGTTTAAGTGCTATTTCAGGAATTGTGGTAACTGAAGTATTCCATATATGTTGAATATAACTGAAAATAGTTGATTATTTCTTTTAGTTATCATTGTCTCTTAACAACCTAAAAAAATAATTAAAATACGTTCTGTTTTAAAAGTAGATAAATGACCAATTTCTGATAAACATGGAGCTATTATGAATAATCTTTGATGTTAATTGTCCATGTTATTAATATAAACAAACGAAGACCTATGAGTTATGAGATGACCAATTTATTTATTTTTCTTTTGATAATACGACAGTACTTTTTGCTGGATTTGTATAATATTCGTAATAGTGGCGACATCTGCATATTTCTTTATAGATGTTGATTATGATTGGATCAGAAATGCGGAATTCTCCAACACAGTATTAGATCAACGTAGTATTAAGATTAGTGTCGGAGGAAGGGAGAGATCCCCCCGGAAGACTCCCGATCCGGAATTTTGAGCTTCAATTAGTTAAATATTTTTCTTTGGTCTTGGGGGAAAAAAAGATAAATGTATTATTGTAGAATAAATCAACATAATGACTCTGAGAAAGTATGTCTAAAAATTTTTCTTTAGGTAGAACTTTTTCCTTAAATCTCTTTGCAAAATATATTTTAATTGTGTTTCTTTTATGTTTGTGTATCTTTATCTTAAGCGGGAAATTCTAGCCACTGTAAAATTCAAGTGAAGGAAACATTTTTGATTGGACGATTTTGGAAGTGATATTGCATTTCTACGTGCAACTTAAAATTACTATACACTAAAAACAAAAGAGGAATTATTTATTTACTTTGTTTTTCAACAGTTAATTCGGACAGAATTTTCTCCTCTTTAGCATGTATTTTTGGATTAATTTAAGACGCTTTCTCTGTTAAAATGCAATGAAAAATTATTTTTAATTCTGTTTCTAATATATTTATGAATTAAAAATTCATCTCAAACGGATAGCCTCAAGATATTAAAATTCTATTAAGAATTAAAATTCCATATAAAGGGATAGTTTACTTGGCACCTTTTCCATGGATTTTGAATTTGAACAAACTAAATTTTGTTTCTCTATTATTTTGACAGTTTTTAGGCATTTTTCCTGAGTGTTATTTAAAATAATTATACTCTAAAAGAAGAGAAACTACACATTTCATTTTAACGAGGAATCGGACAGAATATGCCCATTTTTACACTGTGTTTTCGGGGACAGATTTAGGATTTTTTTTCTCCATTTATATCACAATGAAAAATATTGTTAGTCCTGTTTCTTTTATGTTTATTATTTGAAATTTATCTCAAATGGGTAGTTCAAGCTATTCTCTCATTCAAAAGAGGATAATATATTTCTTAGTTTTTCTCTGGGGGATTTTGAATTTGAGTGACCTAAATCTTCTGTTTCTCCGATATAGAAAGTTATGGATTATTTTTTATTAGTAGTAGTAACTTAAAATATTTAGGGTAACATCCCCAGTAATTAGCACATTAAGAATTTGTCTTTAAACTTATTTTAATTTTCATTACCAAGAAATAAAATATTTACTTGCAAATATTTTTAAATCAAAGAATGCATATCTGTGCATCTATTTTGCCCACTAAAATCAAAATTTTTTGAAAAAGTTTGTTTATAAAAATATATTTATAAAAAGTTGTCGTAGTCACCAGTAATTGGCACCAATAATCACCATTGTATGACACCTTGTGATCCAGTAATTGACACATGTTTATATAAAAAAAAACCTTCATCTTTTGCATTGGGTTAAATCACTTGAAATGAATTTACTGTAGATGAAGATGTCATATTTCAGGTTTTTGAGAGAAAGAAATCAGCATATTAGTTTCAAATATAAACACTTTAAAACAATACAATATATTTATATTAATACACAGTAATTGTCATTTTGTCTCCAGTTATTGTCATATGAAGCTTTAATGGATTCCAATTACTGATAATATTTAATATTTTCAAATAAAAACAACTGAAAAGCAAAATTAGTCTATAACTTTAAAAGTACAGCCAAAATAAGTGGTTTAATCCTAAATCTTGCGATCCCCTTATAACTGGAATAGGTGCCAATTACTTGGAACTAGCAAAATCGAAGCACCATTAATTGGCATCTATCATTAATTCAGAAATCCGAATATTTGTGTCAAAAATACTTTTACACAATTAAAGTAACCCTTTCAACTAAACAAAACTGTTGTCTTAAAATTTAAAATATATTATAAATCAGATAATGGAGTGAAAGGCATGCCTTTCTTAAGCCAGAGAAGAAGCATTTGCGACAAAAGTGGCTAATTTGATATAAACCATAATTGTTTATCTTTTTTAGGCACTATTGTCATCTAGTAGCACAAATCAAAGTTATAATCTTTAAAGTAATGAGCACATAACTGGTATATGGTCTTGCATTTTTAAAAGACTGGGTATAAATCTTGTTTTGAAACATGTTTGTAGGATGGGCCAATCATTGGTGCATGCCAATCACTGGGGATTTTCCCTATACACTAAAACAAATTGAAAAGAAATTTTTCTTTCAACAGGGAGACGGATTGAATATCGCCGACATAGGAGATCAATTCACCCTCTCCTCAAAGAGATATCTTATCGCATCATTTGCCAGACCCTCTTCTTCCCCCCTTAAATGATAACATTACATATGCAGAGCCCTTAAAGGATTTATAAGAAATGTCAATTATATGTATATTTTTTCTGTCATTATTTTTATTTACAAGCTTTAGAATACATAGTTTTTGCTAAATTTATTTTAATCCATGTAACAATTGTTGTCAGTGTCATATGTTGAAAACAATGTAGTCATATTCAAGTGTGTAGTTCTCGGAGTGACTGGCGATTCGTAGCAAAACCTTGTGTTAAAAATAATATGCAATAAATAAAGTCGATTTGTGTAGAACGGATTTCACGAAAGTCCAAGTCAAATTCGGTTATCAATAAAACTGGGATATAACCCGGCCCGTCCCAAGTAGACAACAACATATGTAATACAGGTAGAAGTTTTAAGTTCCTAAACTCTGTCATAACTTTAATATGAATTTCAAAATTGTTGTATGATTTTTAAGACAAATTGTATTTACAAGACATTTTATATGAAAGCTATGCGAGCTATATTTTATATCCTGTACTTCAAAAATCTCAAAAAAAGAAAAAAAATGAAAAAAAAACTGCTTGGATGTGCCAATTCCAAAACTTCCTTCTATCACATACGTACATTTTAATATTTCAAGAATTTGTTATACGTGTTAATACTTCAATATTATTATTTCAATACCGCACCAACTTTGATTTCATCTTAAATTTCTGCTTCTGTCAATTAATTGGAATAAGAACGAGTTAATGTGGAACATTTTTCAAAATGAATAGTTTTCCCTTATTGTGTTATCATCAATTGTTTGCAAATAGACAGCTTATAAGGACGCGAGTTCCTACCTCTGCACGAGCCGATGAACAACAGAACGACGAAGAATCCAGAAAATGATACAAAAAACGCTATCACAATGCTTCTTTCAGACGGTATATTTCCAAATTCCAAAAAGATTTGCTGGCCATAACCGAAAATATATACAAAAAAATTGGTACAATTTTCTACAAAATTTTACACGCTTTGCGATAGTGCAATAATAAAAATACCATGGAAATCAGCAGAATTTTGCAGATTCCCTTTCCGGTAATTTTTTTTTCCAAATTCAGGAAGGTCCCGCTTACAGTACTCCAACCCGCCCCCCTCCCCCCCCAAAAAAAACTCTCAAGCAGAAAAATTGCTATTGCAGGTCCCCCTAACGGAGGATATTTTTCAAATTCAGGGAAGACCAACTAGCCATAGTCAAACACTCACACAAACAAGTTTGCTGAATTATATACATGACTTCATACACTTCTCGATGGTGCAATATTGAAAAGGGCATAAACATCGCTATTTCACCTCCCCCTTCCTTTGTAATACTTCAAAATTGAAGAAGAACCTGCTTGCCACAGCTAAAAACTTACACAAAAAATTGGTTCAATTCTATACACATTTTCTTATGCTTTTCGGTGGTACAATGACGACATACAAACACAAAAACACACACACAGACATACACACGGACAGAAAGACATTCTGTAAAAGTATACATTTTGGGATCTCTAAACTTGCTAATCTGTCAAAAACTAGAAGTCAAAACAAATTTTGATTACAACACTTTCTTTTATTGAAGATAGCAGAAAGTATTAAAAATACCGTAGACCATGCAATATACATTGCTGAATAAATTAAATGAAAAAATACTGTGGGTGGTAAAATTATCGATTTCCATTTTATTCAACAAATATTTCTGGTAAAAATATAATAAAATAGTAAAATTTTAAGGCCTAAATATATATTTCCAATTTTCTTTCCTTTTTAAAGCAGACATGATTGAAAAATGATTAATGATGCAAATATAATACTCTCCCTTTGAAATTAGAAAGCAATTTTTCTTTAACCTCGCCTGAAAGTGACAGGAAATGTAAATTTAAGTTTTGAAATATTTTTTTAGACTTAAAAAAACCTTTAGTTTGTACCTGATGAGAAAACTTAATTAAAAATTTTCAAGTATTTTTTTATTTGGGATTTCAAACTTTATATACATCAAAATATCATGTTCAAGAATTTTTTAATTTAGTGAATTAGAATGATATTATGAAAAATAATCACTACTATACATGTAATTTTATAAGATTTTATTTAAAAAAAAAAGAACGGATAGAGTTTGTTTCATATATTTTGTTTGAATGTTTATTCAAATACAAGTTAACTTATCATATTAAAATAATAAGTGGTATTTTCATTATATTTGTTACATAAATCTATTTTATCCGACGCTTGGCTGAAAAAATATAGTTAGGCGAAAACGATTTGGATCCTAATTTCTACAAAGTAGATACCTTATTCTTGAAGACTATCAATCTTTTTATTTTCGAAAACACATCTGGAATGGCTTTAAACTTCTCCGCTTCATTCTGAATTATACAGGGTGAATCTAAAGTCCTCGGCCAATAATTAAGGGGTGATAGCAGACCTCGAGACAAACCATATTGAACAGGAAATCAATGTCCCAAACGTTTCCAAGGAGATGAGTGCGATTGAAGTTTAGGGTCCAATATTGCAAATGATTATAAAAAAACAGACAAATTAGTCGAATTTTTTGTGGCTTTCACTAAAACTAATCTTTATATCAGTATTTCTTGAAAATAAATTTTAAAGAAAAAGTTTAAAATATACCTTAAAAATGCGCTACAGACTTTGGAGTGATGAAAAATTATTTTTTACAGTTATTTTTTGGATCTCATTAAATGCTTTCAAAAGCTTAAATTGAAACTTAAATTTTGAGTGCAAAATCTGAATCTTTAAGAGTGGTTAAGTGGCACAAACTGAACTATGTTCAGGTGTTGAAATATGAACCAACCCCCTTTCCCGGAACACAGTTTAGTTTCCTTATAACCACTCCGAATGTTTCAGATTTTGAGTACAAGATTTAAGTCTAAGCTTTTGAAACCATTTAATGAGCTGCAAAAAATAATTGAAAAAATAATTGTTCATTACTCTAAAAGCTAGAGCGCCCTCTATTGACATCTTTTAAACTTTATCCTTAAAATCTATTTTCAAGAAAATATTGATATAAAGAATAGTTTTAGAGAAAACCAAAAAAGAATCGGCTAATATTTCTGTTTTCTTTATAATTATTTGCAATTTTGGATCCTGAATTTTAATGGTGCCTATCTCTTTTGGAAGACGTTTGGAACCTTAGTTTTCTATTTAATGCCGTTAGTCTTGATGTTTGCTATCACTCATTAAAGTTTTGTCCCAGAGTTTCGTTTGACCCAGTATACACCCAATTCTCAAAATGTGATCATTTCAAATGCGCCATAACTTCGAAAACATCTAGAAGTCTCATTGATCCATGTCTGGAGATTACGGAAGGGTGGAAATTCCATTCTTGGACAAAGTTTCAATAAGGTGCAAAAAGTGAGCAAAAGCATTAATGAATCTTTCGACTTATTTCACTTTGAGAATAGAAAACTTCTTGATAAAATTTGATGCATTATATTTATCAAATTCATTCAGTATATTGAGAGAGATCAAAATCGGAAAAACACATATAACTGCCCAACACTCGGCGGTTACAAGGCAACAGCGGACTCACTGGAATCTTATAAAAAATTCAAGCGTGCGCATTAAGCTATCTCATTTTATTGTACACGATAGATCTTCATAATAATCAATACTGTACACAATGGCCCTTTATTACAATCAATGCTGTGCACGGTAAAAAATCGCGTTTTAAAAAGTCGCGTACAGTTTTTAGATAAACCTCATGTATACTCAAATTTTAACAGAAAAATATCTACGCAAACGAGGTATTAATTTCGGATGTTACGGAGAGAAAGAAACAAATTTCTTTGCAATTTTTTAGAATGAATCTTGATATTACAGCCAGAATTCGTGCAAGAGAATAACAAGTTTAACTCTCTGGATCCCGAACTGCCCGAGATATTTTGAGATATTTTAATTCGCATATCTTAATTTCCACCAGAAAATTAAAACAGCAAGATTTGCTTTAATCAATAACAGAACATTACGTATTTAAATAAAACGAAATTAGCTATTGAATTTTTCTGGTGTAAAATCAGATTTTCTGAACTACAAAATTTTTAGAACGTGTTCTATCATGGGAGTCAAAGAGGTAAGCATTATTTTTCTTTCGTTATTTAAAAAAAATCATTAGTTTTAATGATACCTATATATACATTTTTCATAGGAGCAAATTAAAATAAGCGAAAAATGAAATTTAGTTTGCTCAAATTCAAAAATTTTGAGAAAAATGACCAGGAAATATATCCCATTCTGCACAATTAATTAGTGACTTGAACGACGAATTTGAGATAAAATTTTAACTGATAAATAATTTTAAAATAATAATAATAATAATAATTTTTTATTGTGATTTAAGAGGAAAAGGGGTTCCAAAATCTGTTCGATCTGCTGAAGTTAGATATCAGCAACAGTTTGAAAAATTACCTTAAAATAAAAAAACAATACAAAATGCGTTCCGAGCTAAAATAATAAGAACTCATCATCAGTTGAAGCCAGAGTTCCCGCTACCGCTCGCCATCACATCATATCATGACAAAGTGTTTCGTTTTGACGAGGAAACGGAATATTAGACTCACCAAATTACAAGTGCTCTTTTTTTGTGTAGGTATTAGTACAGGCAACACACTTATTTACATCATTGAACAATTTACAGTGGCGGTCAAAAGTTTCCGGCCAGCAAATATTTTTTAGTTAATATACCGTAAGTTAATTGACAAAATTCAGTGCAAAGGAAGACGCATGTTCTCAAAAGTTTCCGGCCACCTTCACAAGTTTGGAAAAATGGTATTGTAATAGAAAAATACAATAATCAGCAACATTTACAGTTAGTATTTTATCACTATACACTTAATAATAAGTACTGCAGCGTAGCAGCGTGACATTCATACAATCAGCGGTTATAGATATTCTATGGTACGTATTTTCCACATTTCTTCCAATATTTTGGAAATTTCAGCTGAGAATTGCAATATTTCTAATTCCGCACACGTTTACCAACTTCTTTCCTGAAATTTTCTATTGGATTCATGTCGGGCGTTTCTGCTCGCCATTTCAAATACGAAATTTTTTGTGCGAAAGCCATCGCTTGTCGAGGCTTGCATGCATTCTTTTAGTCGTTATCATGTTTAAACAAATAGTTGCGACCACAATTTTCCCTCTAATAAGGCAGTAAGGTGTCCTTATACATAGCATCATTCATCTTGCCTTGGATTTCAAATAACAGACCAACACTTTTTGAAGAAAATACTCCCCACAGCATAACATGTCCTCCGTCATACTTCATTGTGGGAATAACACAGAACGAATCATATGTTTTGTTGTTAGGTTATCGGACGTAGTGTCTGCCATCTCTCTCAAAAAAGTTCGAAATTCAATTGATGGAAAAATAGTACTTTTGTCTAGTTTTCAGTTGACCAAACTTTGTGTTTTTTGAAATACGCTAGTTGGGTACATTGAGTTTTTTTTTTTTTTTTTGAAATCTATGAACATTTTTTCAATACCAACTCTTCTATAAAGTTCTACATCATGTCAGCATCTTTACACGGTAGACTGGCTTAATTCAGCAATATTTTCATTCCGTAAATCGCGGGATATTGCATCGGAATTTTTATGCGGGTCACCAAATGTTTTTCTCCTGATAATTCTGTATACAAGAATAGTCATTTTCCGAAGTCTCCCTAACCTCAGAAAGTCCTGAAGGCCATGGCCGTTTTTATATAATTTTTAAATATCGTTCACCGTGGATTTTACCGATAGATAACTTTGTCGCAATATCTCGAGTAGATTGACCCTTTAGCGACAAACTAATCGCTCATTTACGAATAATAGTTGCTGAACTTTTCAATTTCGAATTTAAACTATGCTATTCACGTTGATGTATTCACAAAGACGACCAAAACACATTTTACCGACAGAAAAAAAACTAAGGAATAATGAGTGGCCGTAAACTTTTGCACACGCGAACTTCGAATTCTTCCTTTTTGCATGAAGCGTCTTCAGACTCCAATCACAATGATCACGTAGTCAGAGGTCATTCATATTCCTAACTTTTGAAGCAATTGATCTTCATCTTCGCTGAAACCTTCTGGTAAATAAATCAAAGAAACCAACTGTCCGAAAATTTTTGACATCCACTGTATATCATTTTTGTTCAATCTTACCGTATCATGTACATTATTTTTAAAGATACTAATCCAAATACAGTTCAATTTACCAGTAGCCAAAGCCACTGTAAGCCAAAATGTCATTTCATTATGTGTTAATGTGCTCAATAGGCAACAGTGCTATTTTAAAATTGTCTTATGGGCTTTAATGAAAAGTCGATGAATTCTCGAAAAAAAAATTCTTTCGAGACATTTTATAGTTCATATTTTGAATTTTTCAGAAATCTTTGAATGTAATATCTCAAAATCTTGAAATAACTGCGTGTGGAAGTTTTACTTCATAGCATTTTATTGGATTAAAACAAATTTTAATTTTGATTCTTAATTGCTTAAGACATTTAGAATATAATTATTTTCTTTAGTTTCTTTATCGGATAATTAAATTTAGATGAAAAATTAGTATTTAAGCAATTACAAAAACTTCTGTTATTTTTTTTTAAATATTAAAAAATGGATAGATTAAAGGAAAAAAGATCGTTTTTTTTATAAGTTTCAAAACTAATTTATTTTGCTATCTTTTTTACTTTCTTCTATGTTCAATAGAAGAATTTTTTCAATCCAAATTTTTTTCGACTTCCGGTTTTCGACAGATTTACAGATTTTAGGGGTCAGAGATTCAAAAAAACATGTTTTTACAAAATGTCTGTCTGTCCGTGTGTCCGTGTGTCTGTGTATCCGTATGTCGCCATTCTACTTAAACAGTGTATGAAGATATCCATAGATTTGAACCAAAAGTTCTGTGAATGTTTTTGACTGTGGCAAGCAGATCCTCCTGCAATTTTGAAATATTCCGCCGGAAGGGGGCGCTGCAACATCAGTTTTTGTGCTATTTTCAATATTGTACCGACTAAAAGCGTATAAAGTTATGCATAGCATTAAACCAAATTTTTTGTCGAAATGTATGGCTGAATTCGAAAAAAATCCACCGGAAGGAAGCTCTGCAACATCGATTTTTGTGCCATTTTTAATATTGTACCACCTAAAGTGTATGAAGCTATGCATCGAATTTTTTGTGTAAACGTGGTCTATGGCTAGTAGGTCCGCCATGAATTTGAAAAAAGGGAGAGGGCGGTACAATCACGATATCTGAGCTATTTTCATTATTTTGCAAATAAGTATGTAAAGTTATGCATAAACTGAACTAAACTTTTTGTGTATGATTGTTTTTGGATATGGCAAGTACACTGTAAAAAAAATCTGTGAAGGTACTAAACATTTTCTAGGAAACTGGGATTCCAAGAACTTTTCATGTAACGATAACAGGAAAAATTCATGTAATCGATTCTGAAACTTGAATTTTTGATGTTACCGTTACAGAAAAAATTCTTGGAATCCCAGTTTCCTAGAAAAGGTTTAGTACCTTTGCAGATTTTTTTTTACAGTGTAGGTCCTCCTTGAATTTGAAAAATAAATCTGCCTATCATTCTATTTTATCGGCTCGTGCAGAGACGGAAAATCGTTTTTACTTCGATTAATTGATTGAAGCAGAAATTTAAGATGAAAGTCAAATTTGCTATTTTATTTAATTAAAACTATTTAATCATTAACATGTGTAACTATTTTTTTTAATATTAAAATGTACGTATGAGATAGCAGAAAGTTTGGGAATTGGCATATGCAACTAGTTTTTTTTTTTTTTTTTTTTTTTTTTTTTTTTGTGTGTGTGTGTGTGTGAAAGATTTTTATTTCTGATTTGTCAAACTGCTAATGTTCAGTAACATAAAGCTAATGTAAAAATCAGCGGGAACCCTGGTTGAAGTATATACCTGACCGTAAGGGGACAAGGTAAAAATGATCTGAAAGATAGAGGTTAAAGTATGTAAAGTGTTGACGCACGGGGCTAGTTCAAAGAAGCACATGCAGAAGACGAAAGTGTTGCCAAAATGATTCAAGAGAAAAAGAAAGTGGAAAAAATGGGATTGAAAGAAAATTCAAAGTTTGAAAAACTAAAGAAATTTTAAAATGGCGACTACAAAATCAGACTACTTCAAAAGGTTAAAATATGCAAAAATTAACATAGTCTCGTTTTGTCATGCTTTAATATGTATTCAGAAACTCCCATGACTTATATTTTCACATACGTTTTCTCCAAAATATTTATAATATGATGTAATATTTGCTTTTTTTAAAAGAAATCCGTAAGGCTATTTATTTCTTTTTCCCTTTTCATGTGGAAATCTTGCTATAGAAAAAATATCACGTAATATTATTTTTTTCTGAAATTTATCAAGCTTCTTTTTTTCCATTTTTCAAGAACAAATCTAGCATAAACAAGTTGGAAATTGAACGTGAAGCGTAGCAAATGAGGTGCGTTCGTATGATAACGAAGTTTTAAAAATATTCAGATCTTGGTGATATAGTAGAGAGTACTTCGGATACAGTATAGTAGTCGAAATGTTTGTGTTTCTGTAAATATGCAGGAAGTAATTTTTATTGCACCTCAGCAACGTATATCTTATTCATAATATGTAAAATAGTTGAATATAATTAAAACATGCCCCAAACAATGTTTCCCCGTATATCATTATGTAGTGGGATAAGTGGGATATGTGTAGTGGGATACATGTAGTGGGATACACAAAAGTGGGATACACAAAAGTGGGATACTTTTGTGTGGCCCTATAATTTAATAATAAAAATTCTTTGCATCACAGATTGTACAGAATGCATATTTTAGTATATACTTGATAGATTCATGCCAATTATATTATGTTCGAATGAGTGTAACACCATTAAAATGCATTTGAAACATTTTCTCCATTGACCGTAATGTAACGGAATCTTTTTGATTGTCCCTGTAATTGATCTATGCATCCGATTTTCATAAAATTTGAAATGACTCGACAAAATTATGTTATAATTACGTATTTTAAATTTAAAACGATTCGGCTGGGTAGTTTTTGCGTTGTTATATGCGGACAGACAGACAGACTATCGGACAGACAGACGGACGGACGGACTGAGCGACAACAATGGGTAATACGCATTTACATATTTACGAACACACCTAAAAAGGGAGGAATTGAAATTTAACAAGTTATAACGACTATTTGGAAAATGATATGTTCAAAGGCACAAATTTTAAAGACTTATAAATAAATTATGCATTTAAATTAATAATAAACATAAATTTTATGATGATCATAATGAGTCATATATTATGTACGCCATGCATTAAACATTAATATTCCTAGACCAATGATAAAAAATCTGTAGTTTATCGATATACAACTTTAACTGTTTAAAATGTGCATTTTTATTTGATGGAGTTAGAGCGCTATTGCACGAAAAAATTACAAGATACCAAAATCGCCAGCGTTCTTTCATTTTCTAGGAAATTCATTGGCTGTTCAAGAAAAGACATTATTATCATAAGGATTTCCAAGTATTTGATTGGCTATTACTGTTGACTGGCTTCATTCCAGGCGTCAAAGACGCTCCTACACAAGGAATCGTGTTTTCCAAGCGACTGACCTGTACCCATAGGTTAACATGGAGATGCCTGGAACTTGAAATGACTTTGACACCTCGTGTAATAGTACTTTTAATCAAACTGACTTCTGAATGCCACATATTACGCACGACATGGATTAAGCATTACTATTCATGGACCCATCGTAATTAAATTTTGAATGAAATTTCAGTTTTACAATTTTTGGAAGTGCAAATTTTTAAACTTCTAAACATAGCACATTTGGAATTTTCACACCGTTGAGTAGAGAAAAAAAAATGCGCTTTAAAATGAAATTTGTTTGAAATCTTTATCATAATTTGTTTTCAAATTATTATTATTATTTTAGAGATTTTAATACTGTTTTGTTTTCTTGGCAACAGAAGTATTCCATTTTTGGACGTTAAACATCGGCCAATCAGAAAACAAACAAGCTTCGGAATTCAACGAATAAAAATATTCAGATATATTTCAGATTTCCTAGTTCTCTACCGAGGACAACAACTATTTTCCAAATAGTTAAAAAGATCAAAACAAAAGAACTTAAAATAGAAAAAAAGAGACAAGTAAATAGGGAAAGGAATTACAAAGTAATCTGTACGCTGAAGAGACGGAAATGATAAGAGATCATTTACAGATTATCAGAATTTTTACAAATAAAATAAGCTTCATGTAATTTTAAGTGAGAATCAAAGACAGGGTAAACAATAATTCTGGTTGTAGAGAAAATAATCGAAGACCAACCGTGAGAAGCAATCGTGAATTCAGAGATTTCTTGATTTTTAATATAACTCTGATGCTCTTCTATCCAATTTTTAATGCTTCTGAATTTTTAAGCTCTATTAGTTCGACCTATATCATCTAACTTGTAAGGGCGAGGAATAAAATAAGCACCCCACCGGTTCTCAAGGCTTTAAGAGTTTTTTTCAACTATTTGGTAAATAGTTTTAGACCTTTGTAGAGAACTGTGAAATCTGAAGTATATCTAATTCTTTTTATTGGTTGAATTCCGCAACTTATTTTTCGTTCTCTGATTGTTGCCACGATGACAAAAAAGTAACAAAAACTTTAAAAAGTAATAGTAATTTGAAAACAAATTGTGATAAAGATTTCAAACAAATTTAATTTAAAAGTGCTTTTTTTCTCTATACGCAACGGTGTAAAAATTTTAAATGCGCAGTGTTTAGAAGGTTAAAAATTTGCAGTTCCGAAAATTGTAAAACTGAAATTTCATTTAATTTTTTTTTATAATGGGAGTTTTGTAATGTTTAATCCACTAATCCATGTCGTATATAATATGAGGCGTTCAAAAGTCAGTCTGATTAACGCCATGAAGTAAAAATACACATTTTAAACTGTTAAAGTTGCGTATTTATAAACTACTGGGGTCTTTTTTCACAAAATTTTGTTTATGGTCATTAATTCTCTTATAATGAAGAGTAATTCATAAGCTCTGTATACAGGAAATTAAAAATACATTTATTATTAACGTATTGAAAAATTTTAATGTAATAGACTGAAATATTCGGTATGTAAATTCCAGACATGAATTCGAGATATACATTTCTCCATTAACAACTTTCTGCATTTGATTTTATGAAATATATTGAATATGTGTGTACAATTTTCAGATAAATTATGCACCTTAAGTTTTAATGAATGCTAAAATCTAACCACTCATTGGACGCATATAAATCTCCCAATGCGACCACCAGCAGCTTAATCAATAAAAGCTCCAACTTCAATTGTTTTCGAATTAATTTGTTACCCTAGAAAGTCTAATGGAGATCAGAGTGTTATTGTTTGAAATAATTCCACAATCATGATGATATTAACACACTCAAATTAAACATTGATAAGAAAATTTTTATCTCACTTAAAAAGAAATAAATTAAAATTCTGAAAAATCGCGTTATATATGTGAATATTTTAGCTATTTCCTTTAATATGGCATATATTTAGAAAAGAATAACCAATTAAATTAGAAATGTATATATTTTTTTAATGTGAATTGTATATGAAAAAAGTTAGATTGAATTCTTAATGTTATTACTATATTTACGTATTAAATAACAAACAAAATGTGTTTAGAAATTAGCACTTTGCTTTTACGTTGGTTATATACATTGTAAAAAATGACTAATGTTTTAAAATTTACGAATTTTTATAACAATCAAATAATTCAACGTAACTTTATTCATGTAAAAGTCACATAAAAATATGTATTTAATTCCAATTTAATCAGTTATTCTTTTTAAATATAGGAAATATTAAATGGAATAGCTGAAATAATCACACATATAAAAATCGCGTTATATGCACTATATGGCCAAAGGTGACCGGCCACTTGCGATTTTAGACGTTTGGTTAAATATGAAGTAAAATACATGAGTAGTTATTCTGAAACTCCAGATGTATAAACAGAATAGTGCAAGTCATTTATATCCGTGAAGATTTATTCCCGAAATCCCGTAGTTAAACCAACTGTAGAAGAAAGAAGAAAATCTTTTGGGTCACCCTGTCAAATGTAATGTAGCGAAAGCGTTTAATTTGCAAATTCTGTTTGTGTGGATCTTGTCAATAAACTGCGTTCATTTCATTGATGATAGCATGTATACTCGTAGAAAAATTAAGGTTTTTCAAAAACACTTCCAAATATTTTGCTTATAATTTGCATAGTTCTTAATATTTTTTTTTCTTTTCAGATAATATGACAAATAATACTGTACATAATACCCTGTAACCAGACTTGAAAAATAATAAAAATTATAGGAAAATGAGCAGGTGTACTAAATAATGTTTCATTGCGCATGCGTCACGTAATAAAAATGCGATTTTCATAATGTGTTAGCTAAATTTAAAGAGCAACTTTTGTAAAAGTCTCAAAATCATAGCTTGAAAATTCTGAAAATAGTCGTCGATAGAATAAGCTCAAAATCTCTTATTCCCCAAATAAAGTAAAAATATGAAGGGTTGTATCCAAATATATTAGTACGTGCAATATTGTGCTTCCTATATTGACACTAAAAAGTGTACATATGGATACAACCCTTCACCTTTTTGCTTCATTAAGGGAATAACGGATTTTGAGTTTATTCTATCGACGATTATTTTCAGAATTTTCAAGCTATGTTTTTGAGGTTTTACAAAATTTACTCTATTCATTTAGCTAAAACATTATGCAAATTAGATTTTGATTGCGTTGACGCATGCGCAGTGAAACATTATTTAGTAAACCTCCTCATTTTTTAAAAGTACAAGGCATGCCATGTGCTCATGTGCGTCCTCATTCATTTATTATCGTTTACTTTATTATTATTAATTTTTAAGAAAATGTGATAAGGGTGGATTTAATCTTAACGCTTGTACAAACGAGTAAAGCTAGATTAGGGGAATTTTTAATGGCAGTCAGACGAACAGTGATATAGTTTAATGTAATTGTGTCAATAGTAATAATTGAAAGTATAGTAGCAAGCGTATCTTTGAGTTACAGACAGTAGTTGTCCAATTTGGCCCTTTTTTATATCATTCAGTTTCTCATTCATATTAGAAAATTCCTATACTATTCTTTTGTTTATTTAAGACACACATTTCATTATTAAATTAAAAATTCTCCTTTGAAAATTCATGACATAAATTCTAAATTTTTGAATGGTAACAAAAAAAAAAAAAAAAAACACAAATTCATATATATATATTTTTTTATTTGATAGATCTGCATTCTTTATTTATTTATTTATTTATTTACTATTTAACTCAAAAAAAATTATTTTATACAAGAAATTTTCAAAGAAGAATTTTTTCTTTGCGTAATCATGGACTTGTCTGATGAAATGAATTGTTATTAAATAAGGGAAAGAATATCATAGAAACTTTCTGGTACGGATAAAAATTTTTGAAATTAAAAAAGTTTACAAAATATGCACCTTGGTGTTCGTCTTTTTGAATCAACTGCTTTTAGAATTTACACACCAGTTATTCAGCGATACGTGGGATTTACCCTAAAAAATATAAATATTAATGATAAAAAAATTATTTTTTTGTAAAATTATCGATTCCATTTATCATACATATTTCCTATTAGCTGAAGCCCGTAATTTACTGTAATTATGTTGTTGAAAATAAAACTGCCCTGTCCGCTGTTCTGTAAAAATTCTATTATTTTTCGCGCTGATGGCAGTAACGCTGAATGTATAATGACCTGCTATAAATTAATAAAAAGAATATTGCCCAGTTAACCTGATGGCATTGAGCTCACAGGCTACGCATACTAATTGTACATTACAGCCTTGTATTTTCGTTAATTCCGTTCGAAAAAAAAATTAAGAAGGGGAAACAGCTCTCCCCTTTCTCCTTCTTTATACTTAATCATTGAACCTCCTAAACTATCAAGGACATGCTTTATCATATAAAAAAAACTATATCCAAAATTCAGAGCAAATCGGATAATTCTTAATAAAAACCCATTTAGCATTTATATAATTTAAGAGGAGTTATTCCCCTCTTTTATACTTAAACATTAAACTTCCAAAATTTTTCAGAGATTTGAACGAAATCTGACAATTCTGCTTGAAAAATCCATTTATACAAGTTAAGGGGAGGGGCATTAGAACCCCCGTTCCCACCTGTTTATACTTATTCAATGAACACCTAATAACAGCCACGGACTCGCCTCATCAGAATTATCCTATATCTAAATTTTGAACGAAAACTGTTAATTCTGCATGAAAATCCCGTTTATTTCAATTAAGGGGAGGGGCATGAGCCCCCCGTTCCCCCTGTTTATACTTATTCAATGAACACCTAATAACAGCCACGGTATCGCCTCATCAGAATGATCTTATATCTAAATTTTGAACGAAAACTGTTAATTCTGCATGAAAATCCCGTTTATTTCAATTGAGGGGAGGGGCACGAGCCCCCCGTTCCCCCTGTTTATACTTATTCAATGAACACCTAATAACAGCCACGGTATCGCCTCATCAGAATGATCTTATATCTAAATTTTGAACGAAAACTGTTAATTCTGCATGAAAATCCCGTTTATATCAATTGAGGGGAGGGGCATGAGCCCCCCGCTCCTCCTCTTATGTATATCGAATGAACTCCAAAAACTAATCAGGGAAGCGCCTTATCAGGATATACCTATATACAAAATTTCAAGTGAATCCGATATTTTTATCATGAGTTATCGCGTTACGCACGAACATACGAACATACGAACGTACATACCGAACGGACGGGCACATAAGCTCTCAGGCTATGATAGCCTGTGAGCTAAAAAGTACTTTTCTTAATAACTATGTTTTATCCACTTATAATAGAAATAAATGCTATCTATTAACAGTTTGTGAAAGATCTAGAATGTATAGTAGTAAAGAAAAACGAAACAAATTTAGAAGTAGAACGTACGGAATAGTATGACTATATGCAAAATAAATGAAATATATATATTTTTTTTTTGCTTCATTTAAATGTTGACATTTGACTCTTAGGATATTAAAACTTATTATTAACATCGTAAAATAATAATAATAATAAGAAGAAATAATAATAATAATAATATTAATATTAATTTGAAACAATAATTTAGGGAAAATTTGATTGGATATCAACACATTGAAAATTACATTTTGCTGCCGTTGCTAAATATCCCAAAGGCAATGTTCAATTCCTTACAGTAGTAAAATTTCAATTATTTTTTTTTACTTAAATTCTTGAAAAATAGTTTTCAAGAAATATTCTTCAAAAAAAATAATTATAAATTATTCCTTTTTTTTTGTGTGTGTGTGTGTGTGTTCTCTAGAAAATCAATATCAAAAAATTGTTTTACATTATTTTTTTCTGTTTTTTTAAACTCATGTAATTGATTTTTCTTTCAAATATTCCTTCAGATTATGCTCTTATGTATTCATTACTAAGAAATGTCATATTTATGTAAATATGTAGTAGTTATATTCGTCGTACAGTGTGTAGGTGTTTCCTCATTTAACATCGCAGAAACTATTTAACCGAGTGATTTGAAATTTAGCATATGTGCCAAAAATAATTTAGCATGGAGATAGGTAATTGAGTTAGATTAAGATGGTATATTCTGATGGAAGGGAACTAGATTCATTCAGTGGGTATTTGGGTATTCTGGTATACCATGCCTTCAGGAAATACAGCTACGGCTTTTGTATATATTGCAGTTCTATTTCATGACTTCGGCTGACTCAAAATTTGGAAAATGATCAGTTCCTATGGTGTTGGCAACAATTTTAGAATTTATATTTCTTGATTTAAAATCAGTCTTGTGTTCTTTTAACCTTCCGACAGTTTTGCAAAAGGGTAAAAATGTAATGTTCTATTCTATGCATTTCTTTTTAAATGCTAAAAAAAGATGATTTCTTCAACACCAACCAAAAGATTTTAAGGTACTACTAGGTTATCAAGTCGACCAAAAAATTATCGCCAAATATAAGATTAAGTGCCAATAATGGATGATCGTGAATGTCACATTCAATGACATTAAATACCATTCATGTATTTAAAATGTCATTAAGTGATTTTTATTTCGTTATTTTATTTGAATTTTTATTAATATTCTACTAATTATTTGTTTTTTTTTCGTTATTTAAAATTTAAATTATGTCAATGTGTATAATTTGGCGAAATTGGTCGACGGGATAACAGAGTAGTACCGATTTTAATTACAAATACCAAAGTAATGCTTTAGAGAATTAAAAATTGAACAGTGTTTTAAAAATCCATTAAATCCAGGGAATTATATTACTTTAAATAATACATATATTGCAGTGAAACATGAAGCTTAGCGAACGTATGGCTTGTCAGTGAGGGGGTTAATTGCATATTCAAGGTGCGACTTGTCTCTCCCATGTATGTTCCTGTAATTGCTTCGTACTACTTGCATGTAATAACTTTACACTTGAGACATGTTATACAGGTGTTTCACCTATCATTTCAGTTAAATTTCTCTTTCGGTCTTAATTGATAAAACTCACTTTCTTGTGATTGGACCACATTTCGAAAATAAGAACGCACAGAGACATGAAATAGCCAGATAAAAGGAGTATAAACGCTGGGGCAACATCCGTAAGTATCAACTTCCTATTGGTTATTTCACGAACTGGATCATTTAAGGATAATACCCTTGAAGCCAAAAAATATCCATTGCTAGCACATTTAAAGCACATACCTTTACACTTAATATTTTTACGATTGAGTCATATTATACGCAGAGCTGTAGCTAGTAGTGAATAATAGGAGAGAGGGTGGCTCATATATATATTTTTTCTTTCTCTGACGCAGAAACATAAATGAGTGCTTATTCACACTGTAGGTACTATTTTAGGTAGATTTCGTAAGAAATACTACCTATTGCAATCGCACCAGTTTATATGTATATATATATATTAGGTAGATTTCGTAAGAAATACTACCTATTGCAATCGCACTAGTTTATCTATCTATCTATCTATCTATCTATCTATTTATATTTCTCACTTTTATATGGACACGATAACTTCTATAATTCTTCCCCAATCTCCACCAAACTGGTACATAAAATCAAAGGGGTTAAAATCTTGGCTAAGTTCGTAAATGGGCAAAATCGGACCAAGGAGGTCGGAATAGGGGGCGTTTTTGTGAAAACCGAAAAAACACCATAACTTCTTAATTAAAGTAGATATCGAATCGGTTTACAGTTTATATTACTTCTTAAAAATGGGCCAAAAGTATATGCATGACAGATTTTTAATAAATTTAGAAGTGGGCTCAAGGGGCGAAAAAAAACAGCGATTTTGAGAGAAAAAAAATCATAACTTCGTCAATTTTCAAGATATCAAGTCCAACTAAATTTTTTGTAAATGTTCTAAAAATTTTTTAGAACTTTTGTATTTACAAGTTTTTGATAGGACCAACTTTTACCGATGAAAAAAATTAAAAACGAAAAGAAAAAGGGCGCTGAAAAAAGAGAAAAATCCATAACTCAGTCAATTTTTAAGTTATCAAATCTGATTAAATTTATTTTACATCTTCTCAAAAATATCTACAACTTTTTTTATTGACAAGTTATTCATAGGACCAATTCGTATAGCAAAAAGAAATTACACAAAAATAGAGTTGGAGAAGAAACCTCAAATCCAAACTGCTTATATTCTGACTCATTTTTAAATTCATTTTTGATTTTAAACGCATCCAAATGGTAGATCCTCTTATTTAGAAACTGTATAAAGTGACGCATCGGTCAATTTTCTGATAAAGATAGAATATATTTCAAAAAAAAGGCTACCAAAAAGGGTATTTTGAACAAAATTTTCCGAAATCATCGTGACTGAAAATTTAAGGAAGTGTTTAAATAAGAAATTGCGTTTTTTTCTGACTCGTTTTTAAATCCATTTTTGCTCTCAAATGCATCCAATTTACAGATCCTCTTATTTAGGAACTATATAAAGTGATGCATTGATCGGTTTTTTGATAAAGACAGAATATATTTTGAAAAAGGCTACCAAAAAGGGTATTTTGAACAGAATTTCCCGAAGTCTTCGTGATTTGAAAATTTAAGGAAGTTTTCACATAGCAAATTGCGTTTTTTATGACTCGCTTTAAAATCCATTTTCGCTCTCAAATGCATCCAATTTACAGATCCTCTTATTTAGGAACTATATACTGTGACGCATTTCCAGTTTTTTGATAAAGATAGAATATATTTTTAAAAATGCTGTCAAAGTGAGAATTTCGCACAATATTTTCCGAAGCAATCATGATTAAAGAATTAAGGATGTATTCAAACAACAAATCGGTTATTTTATGACTCATTTTTAAATTCAATTTTTCTCAAATGCATTCAACTGACAGTTTTTTGTTATTTAGGAACTGTATAATGTACTGTTTTGGTCTATTTTTTAATAAATTCAGAATCTATTTCAAAATATGTTGTCAAAATGGGCATTTGAGCTGAATTTTTCTTAAGATGATTCCGATTAAACCAGTTTTTGCAGAAAAATGAAATTAAAAATTTTTCATAAACGGCAAAATGATGTTATTAAACTATCTATTAAATCTCTAATCATATATATACAGGATGAGTCATAAATATCGAAACAATAGGCTATCTCCTTAAATATTACCCCTAGACCCATACTTCCAGTTGCAAAAACTCATAAAAAATTTTGAAATTTCTGATAATATAAGTTGCAACTCCATGGGGGGTCTATTTGAAAAAATACGAAAATTAAATTTTTATACGGCCCCCGTAGAGCAAAATTCCCAATTAGAATGTTATTCCTTATCCATTCCTAAAGTGAACAAAAAAAAAAAATTCATCTCCGTATCTGAAAATCTGACAGAGATATTAAAATCCAAAATTCTCAAAAGTTCGTGAACCACTTTACCATGCCTGTAAGCGAAGCGTTTTTCATGCATTTTCAAAGTAAATAAGGGATCATCCACAAATTGTTCGTTATTATATGTAGGTTTAAGACCGTGTCTCTTATTTGGACATAATAAAGCAGCGTATTGATTTAAATCGAAACTTGTTTTCAAAACATGTTGATCGTTAGCACTGGAGGTTTGAATAGATCGAAATATGTATGTCCGGTCTTAAGGCCCCTGTCCTTGCTCGAGGAAACACTCGCGAGCTAATGCTATTCCTATGGGAAAGCATTTTTCTAACAACTCTTTCGCATTTTGACATTATTGAATATTTTTTTTCTGCATTGGTTAGCTGAGGTGCAAGCCGATAGCGCATCTTTTTTACTTTTTCGATTTTGGTTGCAGATATTTATTTAAAAAGCACTTTCAGTTTCGAAACCGGTTTTGAAAGTGAAACTAACTTTGTAAACAATATCTGCAACCAAAATCGAAAAAGTAAAAAAGGCGCGCAGTCGGCATGCACCTCAGATATCCAATCCAAAAAAAAATTATTCTAAAACCTCAAAATGCGAATGAGTTATTAGAAAAATGCTTCCCCATAGGAATAGCATTAGCTCGCGAGTGTTTCCTCGAGCGAGGACAGGGGCCTTGAACCGACCCATAGGGAAAAAAGTTCAGCCCGGCATGAAATAATGTTAAAATCGTAATCCGGACCAGCCTGGAAAAAAGCTTAATCATAGCCGGCCCAGCCGTAAATTTCTACATGGTATTTTACTTCAGTGTAGTTTTTTGCGTGGAGGAATTCTGACCAAAAATACTTAATATAGAATTTCGTTTTTTATATTTATACTTTTTATTATTAAAGAAGCGCCAAACGCTGTGATATATTTATTTATCAATGAATCTCTGTTTATATGTAAATGTTTCACTTATATTTTATTATCGCTAATCCATATCCCGTGCGTAGGAGACTTTGAAAAATGTTATACAGTAAAACTTTTTAAGACTTCACATAATCACATAGGAAAGAAAAAATACGTAATAGACAAATGCCCTTCCTAGGAGGGTTAAATGGAGTTTATTTTTTTCTCAGGTATTATTGTATTTATTTTGCATGGATCAACACATTGTTTGTTTAAGAAAGAATTCTGTCATAGGCAGATTTTCTTTTCTCTGGTTTTATTTTGTTTAATTTTTTAGCATTTAAATTTACTATTCTTAAAAAAAAATAAAAATAAAATAATAAAAAAAAAAAAAAAATTAAAGCGATTTTAAAAGTTATGTGGTTTTCGTAAAAATATTGATTAAACCAAATTTTACTTATTTTATGCACGTATTAAGTCTGTTCTTTTAATACGGATTGTTCGATACCGGGAATGAAAATTTCGTCCAGTGCAGGCCTGGGAAAAAGGAAGCAGTTCTCTTCGGTATGAAAAATACATTTAACCCGGATAGGCGAGTCTTCAAAAAATAGTAACGTCTCGGTCCTGATCTGACCTGAGCCCAGAATACAGATTTTTTAACAGCCTCTCCAAGACGATAAAAAGCTTGACGTTGTGAGAGCTAAATTTTTAAAAAGGACTTAATGTGTATCTTAGAAAAGCATCATTTTAAATAACTGATGGGCAGTAAAACAGTACATTTCGTTTTCCTGTATAATGACTTTTTTTTCCCGACTATTTCTTGTTTTAAAATTATTAAAAGTGAAGAATTGTTTAAGAAAAAAGTACAAACTTGAAGCATGTCATTTTTAATTATTTTACATTACTTTTGTTTAAAAAAAATGAAAAATTATATACTTTTAAAAATATAATTTTCTAAAAGTTATTATTTTTTAAATAAATATTTTTAATAGTTCTAAAATAAATATTGAAAAACAAAAACCCCGAAACAAAACTAAAATCAGATTTTTATCTTTAATTAAATAGAAAGAAATTCAAAATCCGATAAAAAATGTTTAGAGTTATAACGATTTTTAATTATCCCATTTAAACCAGTAGTAACCATATGAAATTTTTATAAATTTTATGATAAATTTTAGGATGTGATTTTCTTAGCAAATTATATAGCTAACCATCACAAAAAAAGAAAAAAATCAAAATTCTAACTCAAAAGAATGATTTTTTACCCGTTTCCTACAACTGTTAAAGTAACATTGTCTTTTGAATTGCGCGCATTTCAATTTGTGTCTAATCCCTTAAAACCTGATGAATTATTCAAACGCTTATAACTCCGCAAATTTTGAAGATATGAAGTTGCAACTTTTTGTGTATTATTCAGGACTGGATAAGGAAAGTTTTCCTAATTGGAATTTTTATCCTACGGGGGCCGTATAAAAAGTTAATTTTCATATTTTTTCAAATAGACCCCCCATGGAGTTGCAACTTAACTTTTCAAAAATTTCACTTTTTTTTAATGAATTTTTGCAATTGGAAGTATGGGTCTAGGGACAATATTTAAGGAGATAGCCTATTGTTTCGATATTTATGACTCACCCTGTATATATATATATTTTTTTTTTGTTGTTGTTGTTGAAATGAGCACTCTTCGAAATCTACCTCCGCCTATAGGCCCAGCCGACAGGGATTTTTTCTTATTAAACTATCTGTAATAACTTCATTTTAGGCTAAGAAATGAATAGAATGGTGAAAAATTCGAATGCATAACTAATGCAACATTAAACATCGTGTTAGCTTCCTAGGAGCAAATAGGATGAGCTAATGTTGAATCCCTTATTTTAATTACAATATAGCATTTCTGCAAAAATCTGAAAGGGTCACAGAGCTAAATTAGTTTTATGAACAGAATTTCAGTTGGATTTTCGGAGCAGAAGTTTATCGAGTGATTTTGGTATTGTGAGGACTGCGGCGCCACGATGTTTCTGATGATGATCCAGTGCTGTGATGTTTCATTGTCGAAAAAAGGATTTTTTTTATTTTGAAAGAGAACTAAAATGAAGAGAGTCAGTTGTTGCCTGGTGCAGCAAGGAAAGAACGTTTTCTGCTGGCTGTAATGTGCCGTGAGGTGATGGTTTTTAAGAGCATCGAGGTGATGTTCGAAACAATAACAGTGGCTTTTAGTACTCGAGTGTGATTCAGGACGGATATCTATGTGAAAATTAACTGTATATAGTGTACATAGTGCAGTGTGGTCATGTGTATTTTATTAATTGTACACCTGTGTTTTGGTTTCATCAAAGAAAATTGTGATTTTTACAAGAAATCGAGTTTAACTTGTACAGCGAGTCCTAGTGTATCTAGTTACGATGTCACATTATTATCATTTCCAGGGGGGGGCTCAAAAAATTTTAGGGCGGTGCTGATCCGCCCATAGCACCTCCTTATCTACGGCCCTGATTATACAGATGTTTCACCCATCATTTCAGTTATTTTTTTTTTCGATCTTTATTGATAAAACTCACTTTCTTACGATTTCACCATATTTCAAGATTAAAAACGCATAGAGTTATGAAATAGCCTGATAAAAGGAATATTAAAGCTTGAAAAAATCAAAAATGGAAAGAAAATGTTATTTTTACGAAAAAAAAAATCTTCAGTGTATTTAATAGGCTTAATAATTTTACATTTGATACAGGTGTTTCACCTATGATTGGAGAAAAATTTCTCTTTCGATCTTTATTGATAAAAATTTATTGATGACATAAATGACTATTTCTTTTCGAAATGCACCTACAATATAAAATCCAAAACCTTTATAAAATCCAAAAATGAAAAAAGACGTTGTTTTTACCCCCCCCCCTCCAAAAAAAAAAATCTGTGAATTTAATAGTTTTAATAATATTATGTTCCAGAAATTCCCTTTTTATACTGGAGTTTCGTTACAAACTGCTCTTTTGATTTTTCTTGATGAAACTCATTTTCTTGCGATTCGACCATATTTCGAAAATCAGAACGCACAGAGATATGAAATAGCCAGATAAAATGATTATAAACGCTGGTGCGACATCGGTAAGCATCAACTTCCTGTTGGTGGTTTCAGGAATTGGATCCTGCAGGTACAACACTCTTGAAACCAAAAAAAAAAAAAACCGTCGCTGTCATATTTAAAGTACAGGCCCGAAGACATCATTCCATGCACGAAGGACACGAAACTGTTTGCAGCAGAAACCTCTCCGAACTATCATGGCGGGCATTTTCTCGAAAAAACGATCTTCTGGGATGAAGATTTTTTTGGCGTTCAGAATAACGAGGAACTTTGTCGGTAGAAAATACGCAAGGTTTTGTTTTTGACTCTCCCTGTAGAAATTGGCAAAGGGCGAGCCGTAACTTAACTTGTTATCGACAATGTCTGTCGCGATTAATCGCAGATGTTTTCGATTCGATTTGATCAAGAAATATAAAATGCCACTATGTGGGTCAGAAACACAATGATAAGCCCCTTTTTCAACAGCCAAGGCTAAATCTGAAAGAGTCTCGATTTTATTGATGGGAGGTATCGATAGGAACGATAGAAATACCGAATCGTAAGACAAGCATAGTAGCATGGCCCCTACTACACACGAGTAGACCAGAATTTTCTCTACGAGCGTTTCGGGTATTATAAGAGAGTTTTGCTTCATCAATATTGGAAATACGTTTAAAAAAATCATGTTGAATTTATACTTACTTTTCAACAGAAAATAACTCACTACTGGCATCATCATCAAAACCAGTATTATGGCGATCCTTAAATGCAAAGAAAACATTCGAAAAATGCCAAAAAGGCTCGGTTTGTAAGATGGTTTTCGAGTCACGAACGTATAATCTTCTAACTTATAAGGATAAGCGAAATCGACCACTTCTGCTTCCTCTTCATCCATATACCATGGTATAACTCCAATATCGATTTCTGAATGATTAAGTTTTTTAAGTAATCCATCCAATGTACCGTTAGGCCAAATTTTACTTCCTTCGTAATTTATAACAACATTGATCTTGTCAAAATGTTTTGCAAATTTTTCAAGGTACTGTATGAGCGCGAGGAGTAATCGACCGTTGATGTTTACTTTCCATGAAAAGTATCTCATTCTGACGTCATCGGTTGCATTCGGCAGCGGTTTAGGAGGAAAGTAAGGAAAAGCATCAAATCCAATGGTGAGTGTTTTTGGTGATTCCATAATTAATTCTCATTTATTGCTAATATTTTTCATAACGATGCCATTGACACTGTTTCGGCGTAATGCGCTTGAAGAGAAAATCGAATTTATTGAAAAGTTGATTGATCCAACCTTGACAAAAAAATGCAGTTTGTTTATATTTATGAGTAAAATGATTTCAAGTTCCTTAATACTGATTTATTTGTTTTTATAATAAATTTGGAATATTGATGATGATCTAATATTATTTTAATGTTTTTGATTTCTTGTAAAGTTGACAAGTTTCATGTTGATTTTAAAATCATTAAAATATATTTATTAGTTTCATATTTGCTTGATGTCATTTAAATGACAATTTATAGCTGTTTTTAATAAATAATAGCTAATTTGAAATGACTTATGATTAAAATAATTGCAGTTTTGTAACTATGATGATGTAAACATATTTGTATGTTTTTTTTCTTGATATTATATGTATTTCCTTGAAAGTTTCAGTCTTGATTCTGTCACCAGACATAAAACATACAGTTTCGTGGCTCTGTTAAAAAGTATATGTGTGATCTTGGCTAATTTTGTATTTTCTAGTGGATTATTCTGCTTAATAAATTATTATAATCTCTGATTGTCCTCCCATTGTCATTTTAACAAAATATTTTTGGATTGTTATTATCATACATAACAATTCGCAGTAAAGTAATTTAATTTAAATAAATAAATAAATATATATTAGAAGTAACGAATAATTGTTGACAAAATTTTAATGCAATAAAAATATAACAAGCATAGTTGTGCGTGTTACTATTGTAAAAGTAGAGAGTGGTAAATACTCATACATAATGCTTCATTATATTCTGATTTAAATTCGAAATATAAAGATATAGTAGCTTATGATAGCGCATGAAGGTAAATTGTAAGAAACTGGTAACTATCAATGCTTTTTTTATTATTAATATGATGGTAGAAAACAGGTTATTCGATTATTTTCCAGTTATAAGATATTTATAATCAGCTTCGTTAATCAATATATATGTAGGAACAACCCATCCTTATTGGACTTCTTTTTTTAAGCCAATATTTTTTTTTTTTTTTTTTTTTTTTTTTTTATCGCAATAAATTTTTGACTTCTGACTTGCAGATCATTATCTCAATCTACTTCCTTTTGTAAGTTATACTGGAATAGAAGATAATCTAGAACAATATAAATATGCATAAAATAATCTGAAAATATGGACAAAATATTATGGAAATTCATTTAACAGTTTCTTCCATGCTAGTTCATTAGAATATACATCGATTAATTTAATGTTTAATAAGTATCCACTTTCACGGATTTATAAATCTTTACATATAAAACAATTATAAAATGAAAATATCTAGTTACCTTCGAAAACTTATATAATTTAAGAAACAATAGATCAATGAAATATCTCTATATTATTAAAAGATATATTTCGATTTAATTATCCCCGAATCAAGATAACGATCAAACGATTTTCTCTCATTTGGTACGATAAGAATGAAAAACATGATTAAGAAAGAATTCATACTAGTGATTTTCGATACTAAGCTCAGCGTTTTTTCTTTGTATCATGTGGAAATTGCTGAAAACAGATATTAATTCTTCAGTCACTAAGTACTATTTACAGAACTATATATATACAAACTTCTATTGCTGATAAACATTTTAATGAACTTTCCATTTTATGACTTTAATATGAAACATATAACTAACTAAATTTAATTAGCTGATAGCAACAAAATACGAAAATATGCTTATCTTATATTGGTCAAACTAAAAGAAATCCCGGAAAACGCCTTAAAAAATACTCTCGGTATGTCAATAATCAAGAAATTTCTAAATCTTCTGTTGCTAAGCACTCTTGGGAGTCTGGCCATAGTTTCAATTTTCAAACTACTAAAATTATCTTTAATGCCAATAGTACCTCTGAGTTAGATTTTCTTGAAAATTTAGCTATTTATTGTAATCGTGAAGTTATTGTTAATGATAAATGTTTCTTCTAAAAAAATTCAAAAACGCTCTCCATAGCTTGGAAAAACATTTCCAGCACTGCCTTATAATTATTTACTTATTTTTATTTTATTTTATTTATTTATTTATTTTATTATTATTAATAATAATCATGTATATAATTTTTTAAATATATATATGTATGTTTATAACTATAAACATTTTTAAAATACTAATTATTATTATTATTATTATTGTGTGTGCATTTACTTTTAATATAATCTGTCATTTTACTAACTACTTTTTACTTACTTTTAACTTTTGCCCTCCGCTTCTTTTTTCCTTCCCTTCCTTCATTGTATCAATTGTTTGTCCGTGATTGCTCTTCCGTGATTGGCTGTTGCCTTCTACTTTCCCATTGGATGTTCCTTCAGCTTGCTCCCTTTCCCGATTTTCATTCAGTGCCGCTAAATTCATAGTAGAAGTACGTTTTTTATCGCCTGATGAAGAAAGACCAAGTTCTTTCGAAAAGCCTTCCGCAATTTAATTAATTTTATGGTATTTTAAAGAAGTTTTTTTGTCTTTAATTATGTAACACCAGTTTTCAGCATATTCTTAGCATTGGAAGTAACTTTAAGGATGTTCTTAAATGAAAAGAAGCAACTTTCTGGCATAAATTTTAATATTTTTTTGTTCGGAAATGCATAAAACTAGCGGATGTTGTTGTTCAGAAACTATCGAATCGCATTCATTTTCCCGTTTTTAAGGGCAAACGCCATAGAGTTATTAGATCAAGCCGACAAAGTTCGCGTTTTGAAGTGCGTTTCCCGACGAAAGGAGAAAAACCAATGAAAGAAAGAGAGAAAAAAGGCGTGATCACGTGATCGAAAATGCTTATTACGCAATAGGTACTTGATTGATCAAAAAATCGAAATCTAAAATCGATTCCAATTCGCTCTCATGGTCAGGTTTTGTAATTTTATATCTTCTCCGTTGAAAAATGAACTTGTAAATGTGTAAAAACATTTTGCGCTTGTTCACTGTAAAAAAAAAAAAAAAAAAAACGGGCGATTTAACTGAAGTATTACTAGTAATCTCGACGCCAGTACAATTTTCTGTTTTTTAACGGGAAAATTACGAAAAATATTCCGTTTTTTTCGAATTTTTCAAGGAATTTACGGACATTTTTCCGTTAAAAAGCAGTAAATAGTACTGGCGTCTAGATTAGTAGTAATACGTCCGTAAAATCGTCCGTTTTTTTTTACAGTGTTGAGCAAAGCAGTTGCGAACAACTTTAAAGTTGATTTGCTTTTGTAAGTAGATAAATAACAGACACGGGCTGTCATTCTAAAGATAGCTAGAGGAGTGCCTCACGTTTTGCAGCAGATCAAGGAAAGTGCCGTAGAGGTATTTTGAAGGAGATCATGAGTAAACAATCGTTCTTCTTTATAGCAATTAGATGTTATCAGTGTGAAGTCAATTCTAAATTTTGTGCATGTGACTCTCTAGCCGGGGGGCCGTCACGCAGTCACATTAAAAAAACACGTAAAAAGTATACAAATGGCGACTTGATGTTTCATTTCTCATAAGGTCATTTCGCTTCATACTAATATTCACTGTAAGTCATTGCAATATAATTTTTTTTTAATTTAGATAGATTTCTTTAAAAACATCCTTTATACCTCTTGTTTTTTCTCTTCAGATATTATAATACCGTAATTTCCTGCGTAAAATCTGCGGATCAAACAATCATTTTCCCACAAGAAATTTTTCAAACAGAAATATTACTTCTTAGATCGCCGTAAACATTTGTCCTGATAAATAAAATTTCTAGGTCCAAAAAAGAATTGTTTGATCCGCGGATTATACGTCGGACATTGCGGTAAACTAATAATTCTCTTTATTTTAATGAGTCGCCTACGTTAAGGGGCCACTCACGTGCCAGCACCGGATGTGGACTATGTCCAATAGTCAGTCATGCGCTGGCGCGGGAAAATCTTTTACTGATTCTTTGTTATAAATGTAAATAGGCTTCTGGGAAAAACCCACTTCCTCAGTGCGGCATTAACTATCAGCATATCTTCATGTAAGCGGCAGCGAACGTGTTAAAGTTTTATACTTTTTACTTACCCATGATACCTAGTATAGGGTCTTTGGTTATCAATGGCCATTCCTAACTGAAGAAATTTTAATTCTCAAACCTATTAGTAAATCTTGCAAGTAAGAAAATACCTCATGCTCACGAACTCAGTTACTTTTAATAGTTGCATAAACTGCAACCATATACACATCCCATACATTAACTTTGTCAAAAATTACTGTGCACATTTGATGTAATGATTTTGTCGCATAAAGCATTTTATGTCACTTTTAGTGTAATATGTCGTTTGCAAAAATTTCTGATACAAGTAGGGGAAACTGGGGGACATTGATACAGCTTTTTTCAAAAAAAAATTTTGGTGTCTAGAAAGCAGAAATTTCAAGTTATTTTTCTATGTGATGTCAGCAAAACCAGTGTAGTGTGTTATAAAAATATACAATCGTTGTTTTACATATTATTTTTGCATGTAACTTAAAAAAAATCAAAAAAGTAGTTTGTATCAATGTGCCCCATCCTCGGGGCAGATTGATATACTTTGACACGTCTGGGAAAAAGGGAGACAAAATAACACCAATGAATATTTTTCATAGAAAAACAGTTAGCAAACTATTTTATATATATTTATAGACATTAAAATCGCACAGTTTATTTGTAAGCGATATTAAAGCAATCAAAATGAAATGCATAATGACCTGATATTCTGGCTGTTCCTTTTCTGTTTGTTGGCTGTGGTAACTTTGTCATATCTGGCACTTTAACCCCAGAATTATCTTCTTTCTTAGGAAAGGTGAAAGAATTACCAGGTTTTTTGTTTAACAATCTGTTTACAAACAGAAAATAAAGGATAATTATATTAAAAATTATGTTTATAATTTAATTATCCTGTACTGTTCTGCAGCTTGTTTCTCTTACTTAACATTTCTCATGCCGATAATACTTTTTCTCTGGAGAATCGATATAAATTTGAGATTTGCCAGGCTGGCGTCCAGTTTTTTAGTTAATTCTACTAGCACTAGATTTTGTGTAAATTTGTACGTCTTCTGTTTGCAAAAATACTATAAAATGTTCTAATATAAAGAAATTAGAGCTATTTCACTTCAATAAAAACTAATAGTAGAATTTTTTGACGTAAAATGGTTGAATTAAGGAGTGTATGGTAAAAAAAATAATAAAAGGTAATGAAAAAAAAAAAAAAACTAGAAAAGGATTTAGGTTGTATCAATGTGCCCCGACAAAGACTGTATCAATGTGCCCCATACAGCCATTTTGAATAAAATGAGTCGCATATCCAACACTTCATAATTTATCTAACAATAAAGAATGAGGAACTGATAAAGAATAGCTTTACTTGTCAGGGAGTGTATTCTTTTCGGTTTAAAATACTGGAACAGTTGTATAATAACATTTCAATTGTGCAACTCAAATTTACTTTTGACCTACAAAAACAATTAATCACCCATCCCATTCCATCAAACTATTGAATCATTCCAAAACTTTCTGCATGTAGTTAATTTCACTATTATCACCTTTTGAAGCCGTAGTGAAATTTCCTGTAATGACCCTATGTGCTGTACAGGGGGTGAATCAATGTGCCCCAGTTCACCCCTACTTTTCGGAAAGAATAGGCTCAACAAAGTTATAAAGATAGAGTACGTGGTGATAGTTTATCATTTGAGCAACTGAGTAGTGAATTAAATACCTGAAAAGAAAAATTAAGTTTCAGTGGCTGTCAATTCAAACTTACTTCAATAATATTAAGCAGTTAACCTGAAATTAAAACTTTTTTAAATGCCTGACTAAAATATTCCGTTTTCATGCTATCCTACAATGTATCCAATTTTTAGGTGCGTTCGTAATTATGTAACTTCGTAGCACCTATTGTTGTCGCTCAGTCCGTCCGTCTGTCCGTCTGTCTGTCTGTCTGTCTGTCTCTCTGTCCGTCTGTCCGTCCGCATATAACAACGCAAAAACTACCCAACCGAAACGTTTGAAATTTAAAATACATAATTATAACATAATTTTATCGAGTCATTTCAAACTTTATGAAAATTTGATCGATAGATCAATTACAGGGAGAATCAAAAGGATTCCGTTACATTACGGTCAATAGGGAAAAAAGATTCAAATGCATTTTAATCGTTTGAAATTTAAAAATATAATTATTGCGTAATTTTTTCGAGTCATTTCAAATGTTATGAAAGTCGGATGCATAGATCAATTACAGGGATAATCAAAAGGATTTCGTTACATTACGGTAAATGGGGAAAAAAAATTCAAATGCATTTTAATCGTTTGAAATTTAAAACATATAATTATTACGTAATTTTATCGAGTCATTTCAAATGTTATGAAAGTCGGATGCATAGATCATTTACAGGGACAATCAAAGGTATTCCATTACATTACGGTCAATGGGAAAAAAAGTTTCAAATGCGTTTTTATGATGTTACACTCATTCGAACATAATAGAATCGGCATTAATCTATGAAATATATACTAAAATATGCATTCTGTGCAATCTGTGATGCAAAGAATTTTTATTATTAAATTACAGGGCCACACAAAAGTATTCCACTGCATAATGCTATACGGGGAATCATTGTTTGGGGCGTGTTTTAATTATATTAAACTATTTCACATTTTATGAATAAGATATACGTTTCTGAGGTGTAAGAAAAATTACTTTCTGTATATTTACAGGAACACAAAAAAAGATTTCGACTACTATACTGTATCCGAAGTACGCTCTACTATATCAGCAAGATCTGAATATTTTTAAAACTTCGTTATCGTACGAACGCACCTCATTTGCTACGTTCACGTACAATTTCCAACTTGTTATTTTTTTAACCTTTCACCTTTAATGCTCGTGACATTTTTGTATGCAATGTAATGTGGAAAGAAATTGTAATTTTTTAATACTTTGAATATTTTTATGGAAAAAGTAGAAGTTTTTATCGTTAAAAAAATTATTGGTGTTGGAGAAGTTAATTTACTTCTTTTTTTAACACTTTCCAACATAGTTGAAAAGTGTTTATGCTGTCGGTTTGTCTGTCCGTCTGGCCAGATGGGCGTCTTTCCGCGCGCTAACTCCTGTAAATATTCTCGGATTGCTATGAAATTTTTATATGTTATATATGTTTACCCTAGCACGAACTCTATTGAAAATGAAGTTTCTACTATTTTTAGTTTATTTACAAATGTAGTCAAAAGTTTTCCGATACATTACGGCGAAAGGGAAAAAATCTTTTAAAGTTACTTTTAAAGGTGTTACACCCTGTCAAACTTATTCAAATATACATGCATTCGCAAAGTGCACTAAAATACGCATTATTTAAAGTATGCTGACAAAATAATAGTTATTATTCATTTACAGGGCCACTCAAAAGAATTAGATTACACAATAATAAAGGGAGAATTGTTTGAGATATATTTAGTAAAGTTAAACGATTTCAAGTATTATAAAATTGATATACGCCGTTGGGACTTATTATTAAACGCATACCATGGAGTGCATGGCTTTTACAGAGCCACACAAAATATTTCAAATGTTATATTTTTATCCCAAGTACTGTATATTATCGATGATAGCTGATGATTGGTTGAAATGCATTTTTTCAATTATGATATGCGCTTTTAAGTTTTACTAAATTGTCTGCATATTATATGTCGCATATAAATGCTATAGTTGATAAACAGGGTTACACAAAAGAGCTCATAGGGGTTACTGAATATGAGAGTAATTAACTTAAAGGTGGTTTTTAAGTAAGTTATGCATTTTTACGTTGAATTGCTTTCAGTTTACTAAGAAATGTTTGTAGAATATAGATTAAAGGATATACAGGGTCACGCAAAGAACTAGCTACATGGTTACCCATAGATGATAATTTCTGAAAGTATGATTTAAGTAGTTTTAAAAGTGTTTGTTTGAACTAAATTTTAACAAAAAATGGCATGTAATGGAGTGAATGTTAAGCGGCTTTGTATACGCCCAAGAGTTAAGCGGCTTCAAATAGAATGCTATAAATTATTGAGAGGCATCTATCCTTACTCCATTTTTAGCAATTTATTTCAAGTACAAATTCTTGTAACCTCTTTAAAAGCAAACTATATGTTTGGAGATTGGATGCGTGTCCCGCGTGAAAAGGGTTAAAGTTTACTTTATAAAATAGTATGAAATTTTACTAGGAAACGATTCTCTCTCTATTAATATTTTCTATTTTTTTTTCTTTTTGCAAATTTTTAAACTTTTTGAGAAGCAAATATTTCGGAGTCTTTGCGGCTATGTGTATTGCAAAGGGTTAAATGAATCAAATTAAAAATTCTAAGACATGGGATGAGAACTACTTAATCTTTCTAAGGGTTTTATTTATTTATTTATTTTTACTTGCAAGAACTTTAGTTTAAAAAAAAAAAAAAAAAAAAAAAAAAAAAAAAAAGATGATTTTGAGTGAATATTGAGAGGATCTGTGGACGTCCAAGGGTTAAGTGGCTTCTGATAGAATGCTATATTTTATTGAGAGGAATCTATCTACTCTCCATTCGTAGCAAGGTTTTTCAAGTAAAAAATAGTAAAAACTCTTTAAAAGCAAACTTTATATTTGCAGATTGGATGCTTCTCTGGCGGAGAAAGAGTTAAAATTTATAAAATAAAATACTATGAAATTTTATTAAGGAACGATTCTCTCTCTATTCATAACTCTTTTTTTAGTTTAAAATTGTTACTCTCTTTTTTCAACTTTGTTGGAAAGTGTTAATAAATTTGAATATATTTGAAAAGGTGCAACACCTTTAAAATTCATTTGGCATGAATTTTTCCCATAAACTGTAATGGATCGGAAAACTTTTGACTATCCCTGTGTATAAGCTAATGGTAGTAGAAATTAGAAACTTCATTTTCAATAAGAATCGTGCTAGGGTAAACATCAATAACATATAAAAATTTCATAGCAATCCGAGTATATATACGGGAGTTAGAGCTCGTTCAGAAGGCCACACGGACAGACAAAATGAACGCATAAACACTTTTCAACTTTGTTGGAGAGTGTTAATAAATTTTAGTATGTTTCACAGTGTATAACACCTTTAAAATTCATTTGGAACGAACTTTTCCTATAGACTGTAATGTATCCGAAAATTTTTGATTATCTTTGTAAATAAACTTAATCATAGTAGAAACTTCATTTTCAATAAGGATCGTGCTAGGGTAAACATCAAAAACATATAGAAATTTCATAGCAATCCGAGTATATTTACGGGAGTTAGAGCGCGTACAGACGGCCAGACGGACAGAAAAACCGAACGCATAAACACTTTTCTAATTTGTTGGAAAGTGTTAATAAATTTGAATATGTCTGACATGGTGTAACACCTTTAAAATTCATTTTAAACGATTTTTTGCCATTGGACGTAATGTATCGGAAAACGTTTGACTATCCCTGTAAATAAACTAATCATAGTAGAAACTTCATTTTCAATAGTGTTCGTGCTAGGGTAAACATCAGTAACATATACAAATTTCATACCAATCCGAGTATACTTACGGGAGTTAGAGCGCAGACAGACGGACAGACGGACGGACAAAACAAACGCATAAACACTTTTTAACTTTGTTGGAAAGTCTTAATTAATTTGTATATGTTTCACAGTGTGTGACACATTTAAACTCATTTGGAACGCATTTCCTATAGACTGTAATGTATCGGAAAAATTTTACTATCCCTGTAAATAAACTAATCATAGTCGAAACTTCATTTTTAATAAGTATCGTGGTGGGGTAAACATCAATAACATATAAAAATTTCATAGCAATCCGAGTATATTTACGAGAGTTAGAGCACGGACAGAAAGCCATTAGGTCAGAAAGACAGACGGACAGACAAACCGAACGCATAAACACTTTTCAACTTTGTTGGAAAATGTTAATAAATTTGAATATATTTGACATGGTGTAACACCTTTAAAATTCATTTGAAACGATTTTTTGCCATTGGCCGTAATGTGTCGGAAAATTTTGACTATCCCTGTAAATAAACTAACCATAGTAGAAACTTCATTTTCAATAGTGTTCGTGCTAGGGTAAACATCAGTAACATATAAAAATTTCATAGCAATCCGAGTATATTTACGGGA
This sequence comes from Maratus speculifer, assembly GCA_964019185.1. Taxonomy (NCBI): domain Eukaryota; kingdom Metazoa; phylum Arthropoda; class Arachnida; order Araneae; family Salticidae; genus Maratus; species Maratus speculifer. The sequence continues at coordinate 164,497,530 of OZ025298.1, forward strand.
GTTAGAGCAAACAGACGGACAGACGGACGGAAAAAACCGAATGCATAAACACTTTTCAACTTTGTAGGGAAGTATTAATAAAATACTATGAAATTATATGAGGGAAGGATTCTTTTATGTAGTTTCTTATTCTAACAACCTACGGGTGGATTAAAAGTCCAGTCAAAAAATGGACAGGTTTGAAAAAACGAATTACAAAATGTATATGGGAAATATAAAAAGGGAAAATGAGCATAGTATAGGGAAAATGCGGAAATTGAGGATCTTTTTTTTTAGGAATGAAAAATCCCTTGTAGAAAGACATTCCCTAATTTGGCGTGGCAAGATAAAGAGAAGGGAAAAACGCAAAGAATTACAGAAAGAAAAAGTAACATAAGGATAGAAAAAGAAAGATAGAATTGCCATAGAGAAGCACATAAACATTGAAGGGAAACGACTGTTATGGTAATCAGTTGTTCGCATTGTCGGAACTTCCGTTTATAGAAATACGCAGTCAGCCAAGTAAGAATACTAGAATAAGGACTGTTTCATAGCAGAAAAACTTCTCTCAATAAGCATGACCCACTAGATCTGTAGACCACATATTTGAGATTAATATATGAAATCTCCCGCCAGAGGACTCTGATACCTTGCCCAAGTTATTCTAACCAATCGTGCAAACCCAAAACAAAGCCATGTGCAACGAACAAAACACAGCTTACTCGATGCTAATTTGGGCAGGGCTTGCGTCACATGGACTCACACGTGGTCCAATGAAATACTTTAGGGTTTAAAGCTGAATCCAGGTTCACTTTTTCAGCAGTTTTTAGCGAAACGGGTAGACCGGTAGTTTATAGTCGGCGTTGCAATAAGCAACATAGCATATCAGGTGATTTGACAAGCTCCTATCGACAAGGTAGGCTCCCTATCAGAGTTTAGCGCACCTGCGTAGAAGGCCGTTTACGACATATGTATTTGGTAGTTTATCGCTTACTTCGCGAGTAAAAAAATATAACTCATTTATTATTTTCAGCGTTCGCTACTTGAAAATAATAACTAATTGTGTTTAAACTTGTTTCTCTAAAGCTCAACTCCGTATTATGAAATCAAGATAATCACTTTCTTTTATCTGCTAAGTCTAATTTAGTAATTATTTTAGCCAAACGTGAACGACATCGTATATTGATTTGAATATAACTATTACTACAGAGTTATTTGGCTATTTAAAGAAATCGACGCCATAAAATAGCTATGGGTAAAGTAAGCCAAGCATGGAGCATGCGCCGTAAATTCTCAGATTGAGAACCTACCCTCCCGATAGCTTCTACTCAAATAAGGGAACAAAGAAGATTGAATTTTTCTTTGCAAAACACTTATCTGAAAAAGTGAAATATTATATCATGGCCAACTAGATCTATAGACCCATCCATTTGAAAGAAACGTATGAAGCCTCCCGCCAGAGGACTCTGATAGCCTGCCCAAGCATGGCCAACTAGATCTATTAGACTCATCCATTTCAGACTAATGTATGAAGATGTACTATACTGATATCAGCTTATTCATTTCTAATCTGGGGCAGGGTTTGCCCCACGTAGTCCAAAGAAATGGTTCAGGGTTTGAAGCTAAATCCAGCTTCACTTTCTCGGCGGTTTTTAGCGAAACGCACCCAGCAAACATAAAGCTATCGGTAAGCAATCGGACGATAGCCGCTTGCCACTGCCAGCGGTATTGGACCGATGCCGTTTGCCACTACCGGTTCCGTATCTTTTTTGATACGCCGCGCGAATGCCGCCCGATTCATGAGGCACGCAGCCGGTCCGGTATCGGCAAAAAATTATGCCGTTAGCTAACCACACGAATACAGACTGAAGCCCGGCACAAGCAAAAAATATCTCTGGTGGCGCCATCTGTTGAACACTCTAGCAAGTATTTTGAGAGCCAATGACCATACTTCAGCGCGGGAACAGGCGGGGTTTGATCTCGCAACCCCAGGTCAGAAGGCGAACGCCTTAACCACTAGACAAGTCAGACCTGTTTAGGGGAAGGATTATGTGTGGTAATAAGGGTGTGGCTTTTCAGTAAGTGCCACGCAAATGTCGAGTGTCGTTGACGTAAATGACTGATTGGAAAAGTGTAATATTAAAGTGTTTTTATTTTATTTATATATTCATTTACTTCTAATTGTCTTATGCGCCTGATTTTAAAAATTAAGTTAATATTTAAATTAATGAATTAGCAAATTAATTAAAGCAAACGAATTGTTTTTCTTATAAATTTTAGAATCCTTAAATAGTATATTTAAAAAATAAAAAATAATATTTTTGCTTCAGAAGTATTGATAAATAAATAAATTTTTTTATTAGAAACTATAACATAATTACATGCTTTGTGTTAATTTCTAAAGTGTATGATTTTAACGTAGAAAAACTTATTTTAAATAATAATAAATTGGTAATAATTAATTTTTAAATAAAATTAAAAATGATGTTATGCCACTTGATGATTTAAGGTGTAGTATTTATGATTTACAACTATGTTGCAATGTTATTTTGTTGATTATGTATATTTATTAAATAAAAAATAAAATAAAAGTAATTTATATATATATATATATGTGTGTGTATTATATTATATTTTTTGGAATTATAAAGTTACTAAATGTAATAATAAAGTAAATAATAAAGTAAAAAAATGAAGAAATGTATATTTAAAACATAAAATAACTAATTTAATAAAAAATAATTTGGTAATTAATCACTTTTAATTAGAATGAGAATTCAAAATCATTTCATGATTTAATGCAGAATATTTTTTTTATTATGTAGCAATATTAATTCGGAATAATTGTTGCAATAATATTTTTTAAATTTTAAAATAAAATAGTAATATTAATTTATTTTTCGTATGTGAGATAATATTTATAAAAAAATCTGATTTTTTATGTTAAAAAAATGGGTAGATTTTTTTTATATAAATGTTTTACCTTGTAAAATAATTTCAATCACATTTTAGTAATTAATATTAAAATAAAATAAGAAAATGACTTATTGCTTTGAAAATGAATAGTTAAATAGAAAATAAATTCAATTACCTTACAAATCATTTTTCTGTTTTTATATGATTAAGTTCCTAATATTGAATAACAATTTAAAGAAGAGAATTTAAAAATTCTTTTGTGATTAAAATAATTGTAAGTCATTTTAAAAATTAGTACTTCAAAAACAATATTTTTAAATAAATAAATATAGGTTCTTTTTGACATATTTTCTGTTTATCACTGTCAGAATTTTTAATGAAATACATGAAATATATATTTCTTATCAAAACTCAAACTCAAATAAAATTGAGAAAATGAATATATATATATATCGGTTAAAATTAAATATTCTGAATTCGGACCGATGTTGGCAAATCTGATCGGTCCACTATCAGAACACAAATATCGGTCCAGCGTCACTTGCCTGTATAAATCGCTAGCCGATATATAACCGAAAGTGGACCGATTACCGAAACCGGCTGTCAATAAAGCAGACTCTTAAGATTCAGTTGCCAACCTGCTACCGACACTTAACCAACAATGACGGTTCCGGACCGATAGTATGCCGAAAGTATGCGCTTGCTGGGCAGAGGCCGTTATATATTTAGTTGGTGATTGGTACATGGTTTTATCTGTCAAAATTTTTTTTCGAAAGTCCGAAAACAATAGTTCCGGATAATACGGATATTAAATACGTTTCGTCCTATCATTACTTACTAAGTACATACAAAGTTTTAGGTCTCTATCTTCATTTTTTCTTGAGATAGAGCGCTTACGGACAGACAGACGGACGGACGGCAATTTTTTTTCTAAAAATATGTTTTTCGCAATCTCCAGTATTTGAAACGTGCAAATTCGTCAAAAAATTTTTTCGAGAGTCCGAAACAATAGTTCCCGATAATCGAGGTTACTGATATTAAATAAGTTTCGTCCTATTGTTATTTAATATGTACATACAAAATTTTAAGTCTCTGTCTCAATTTGTTCGTGAGATTGAGCCATTACAGACGGACGGCAAATTTTTTTTAAAAAAAATATGTTTTACGGAATTTTTTCTAAAAATACGTTTTACAGCATCTGAATCATAACTCAGAACTAAATCTATACTACCCGTCCATTTGAGAATATCGTATAAAGCCTCCCGCCAGAGGACTCTGACACCCAGCCCAAGCATGGCCAACTAGATCTATACAACCCATTCATTTGAGACTAATCTATGAAGATGTAATGTACAGATATCAGATTATTCAGTGCTAATCTGGGCAGGATTTGCGCAACGTGGTCCATTGAAATGGTTTACGGTTTGAAGCTGAATCCAGCTTCACTTTTTCGCCGATTTTTAGCGAAACGCAGAGGCCGTTATATATTTAGTTTGTGATTGGTACATGGTTTTATCTGTCAAAATTATTTTCGTGAGTCCGAAAACAATAGTTCCGGATAATCGAGGTTACTGATATTAAATACGTTTCGTCCTATCCTTACTTACTAAGTACATACAAAAGTTTAAGTCTCAATCTACATTTGGCCGTGAGATTGAGCGTTAACTCACTGACAGACGGACGGGAATTTTTTTCTAAAAATATATTTTTCGGAATCATCAGTGCTTGAAACGTGTAAATCTGTCAAAATTTGTTTTTCGTTGACCCAAAAAAAATAGTCAGGGATAATCGAGGTTACTGACATTAAATAGGCTTCGTCCTATTATTACTTAATAAGTACATACAAAATTTTAAGTCTCTGTCTATATTTGTTCGAGAGATTGAGCGTTTACAGACAGACAGACAGACGGACGGTTATTTTTTTTCTAAAAATATGTTTTACGGAATCTCCAGTAACTGAATCATAACTCAGAACTAAATCTATACTACCCATCCATTTGAGAATAATGTATAAGGCCTCCCGCCAGAAAACTCTGATACACTGCCCAAGCATGGCCTACTAGATGTAGACGGCCCATCCATTTCAGACTAATGTATGAAGACTCCCGCTAGAAGATTCTACTACCCTGCCCAAGCATGGCCAACTAGATCTACACTGCTCATCCATTTTAGACTAATCAATGAAGCCTCCCGCCAGAAGACTCTAGTACCCTGCCCAAGCATGGTGAACTTGATGTAGACGGCCTATCCATTTGAGACTAATGTATGAAGCCTTCCGCTGGAGGATTTTAGTACCTCGCCCAAACATGGCCAACTAGATCTATACGACCCATTCATTTTAGACTAATATATGAAGATGTAATGTACAGATATATTAAATAGACTTCGTCCTATCCTTACTTACTAAATACATACAAAATTTTAAGTCTCTATCTATATTTGTTCGTGAGATAGAGCGTTTACAGACAGACAGACGGACAGACGGCAATTTTTTTTTCTAAAAATGTTTTTTCGGAATCTCCAGTATCTGAAAACTGTAAATCCGCCATAACTTTTTTTTCGGGAGTGCGAAAAAAATAGTTACGGATAATCGGGATTACAGATATTAAAAACGCTTCGTCCTGTTCTTACTTACTAAGTACATGCAAAATTTTAAGTCTCTGTCTCCAATTGTTCGTCAGATAGAGCGTTTGCAGATAGACAGACGGACGGACGGCAATTTTTTTTCTAAAAATGTTTTTTCGGTATAGCCAGTATCTGAAACGTGTAAATCCGACAAAATTCCATTTCGAGAGTCCGAAAAAATAATTCCGGATAAACAAGGTCACTGATATTAAATGGGTTTCGTCCTATTCTTACTCACTAAGTACATACAAAATTTTAAGTCCCTATCTGTATTTGTTCGTGAGATAGAGCGTTTACAGACAGACAGACGGACAGACGGCAATTTTTTTTTTTCTAAAAATGTTTTTTCGGAATCTCCAGTATCTGAAAACTGTAAATCCGCCATAACTGTTTTTCGGGAGTGCGAAAAAAATAGTTACGGATAATCGGGATTACTGATATTAAATACGCTTCGTCCTGGTCTTACTTACTAACAAGGAAGGTCTCCATTGGGGGCATACTCAGAATTTTTTGAAAAAAATACGAATTAAACTACTCATGTAGGTAATAAAGGATCAGTGAAAATTAGCGGCGGAATTACATTATTAGATGTGTAAAAAAATAAAATAGTTTGGAATAATTGGCGTGAAAAGCTGAAAGCGACGCGGGATTTGGCGAGCAGTGCATTTCCTCGCCAAAAGCAGACGATTTTAACGAATCTGAAAATTGATTGTAATTGACTTCACTGTTAAAAATCTGCAGCATTTACTGCAACGTCACTCCACTACTTTTATAAAATATCTCTCTTCTGACCAATGAGAATGCTCCATAGCAGGGTGAATTGGCCGTGTCATACACTGTTAAAAATCTGCTGCATTTTGTTGCAACGCACTCCACCGCTTGTATATAATATCTCTATTCCAACCAATGAGAAAGCTCCATTTCACGGCCAAGTAACCGTTTTCTATACAAGCAAGGGAGTGCGCTGCAACAAAATGCAGCAGATTTTTAACAGTGTATTTTTCAATTTGGAACAATTTTAATCAATTTGAATTGTGTTTTAAATGATAAAATATATTAATTTCATTTTGTTATAAGTACATATAAACGTATATGACAAAATTACACTTAAAGTAAAGTAAAAATGCAAAACTAAAATTACTTAAACTAAACTTATTTAAATAAATTGAACATAGAAAGTTTTTTCTTTAAAAAGTATTCGAAGCGTAAAAGCGTATTTTTCAAAATTTCGTTTTTTCGCCATCCGGAGATAAATCGCCAAATAAACGCAATTTTTATTATTTTTTTACGGACGTTATAAGGAGGTTCCGCCGAAATTTTTTTATAAACATATATAACTATATGAGAAGAACATTCTGTAATTTTTTCAGATTTTTCTGAGTATGCCCGTATGGAGACCTTCCTTGTAAGTACATACAGAATTTTAAGTCTCTGTCTCCATTTCTTCGTGACATAGAGCCTTTACAGTCAGACAGACAGACGGACGGCAATTTTTTCCAAAGATATGTTTTACGGAATTTTCAGTATCTGAATCATAACTCAGAAATAAATCTATACTACCCATCCATTTGAGAATAATGTATAAAGCCTCCCGCCAGAAAACTCTGATTCACTGACCAAGCATGGCCTACTAAATGTAGACGGCCCCTCCATTTCAGACTAATGAATGAAACCTCCCGCTAGAGGACTCTACTACCCTGTCCAAGCATGGCCAACTTGATGTAGACGGCTTATCCATTTAAAACTAATGTATGAAGCCTCCCGCCAGAGGACTCTAGTACCCTGTCCAAGCATGGCCAACTTGATGTAGACGGCCTATCCGTTTCAGACTAATGAATGAAGCCTCCCGCTGGAGGATTCTAGAACCTCGCCCAAACATGGCCAACTATATCTATACGACCCATTCATTTTAGACTAATATATGAAGATGTAATGTACAGATATCAGCTTATTCAGTGCTAATCTGGAAAGGATTTGCGCAACGTGGTCCAATGAAATGGTTCAGGGTGTGAAGGTGAATCCAGCTTCATTTTTTGTCGTTTTTTAGCGAAACGCAGAGGCTGTTATACATTTAGTGTGTTATTGGTACATGGTTCAATCCGTCAAATTTTTTTTTCGAGAGTCCAGAAAAGTACTTCCGGATAATCGATTTTACTGATATTAAGTACGTTTCGTCCTATTCTTACATACTAAGTACATACAAAATTTTAAGTCTATCTCCATTTGTTCGTGATATAGAGCGTTTACAGACAGACGGACGGCAATTTTTTTTTTCTAAAAATGTTTTTTCGGAATCTCCAGTATCTAAAACTTGTATATCCGTCAAAATTCTTTTTCGAGAGTCCGAAAAATTAAATCCTGATATACGAGGTTACTGATATTAAATACGCTTCGTCCTGTTCTTACTTACTAAGTACATGCAAAATTTTAAGTTTCTGTCTCCATTTGTTCGTGAGATAGTGCGTTTACAGACAGATAGACGGACGGCAATTTTTTTAAATTAAAACATGTTTTTCGGAATCGACAGTATCTGAAACGTGTAAATCCGTCAAAATTTGTTTTTCGGGGGTCTGAAGAAAGTAGTTCCGGATAATCGAGATTGCTGATATTAAATACGCTTCGTCTTATTCTTACTTACTGGGAACATACAAAATTTTAAGTCTCTATCTCCATTTGTTCCAGAGATAGAGCGTTTACAGACAGACAGACAGACGGTCAGCAAATTTTTTTCTAAAAATATGTTTTACGGAATCTTCAATATCTGAAATATGTAAATCCGTCAAAATTCTTTTTCGAGAGTCCGAAAATTTTTTTCCGGATAATCGAGGTTATTAAATAGGCTTCTCCTATTCTTACTTACTAACTACATACAAAGTTTTAAGTCTCTGTCTCCATTTGTTCGAGAGATAGAGCATTTACAGGCAGATAGACGGACGGCAATTTTTTTTAATTAAAATATGTACTTCGGAATCTCCAGTATCTGAAACTGTAAATCCGTCAAAAATTGTTTTTCAGGGGTCCGAAATAATTAGTAACGGATAATTGAGGTTACTGATATTAAATAGAATTCGTCATATTCTTACTTACTAGCTATGGAAGTGCGCGAATTGTGAGTCACCGATTTTGACGAAAGTGGTATCGTTGGAAAGATCTCATCGTTAGCAGTGACAAGCTCAAAGGAACTTGCCGTCGGAATTTAGCCGTTTTCGAGATATCCGTCAATTTATGCCACATAGCTAATGCACACTTATAAAAGAACGGCAAAATATTTTAGCCTCTATTTAACCGAAAATGGTACCGAAAAACGAGTAAATCCGTCAAAAAAAATTTTCGGGAGTCCGAAAAAAATAATTACGGATAATCGGGTTTATTCATATTAAATACGCTTCGTCCTGTTCTTACTTACTAAGTACATACAAAGATTTAAGTCTCTGTCTCCATTTGTTCGTGAAATAGAGCGTTTACAGACAGACAGCGGGTGGCAATTTTTTTTTCTAAAAATATTTTTTTGGAATCTCCAGTATCTGAAACGTGTAAATCCATCAAAATTTTTTTTTCGGGTGTCCGGAAAAAAAAGTTACGAATAATCGAGGTTACTGATATTAAATACGCTTCGTCCTGTTCTTACTTACTAAGTACATACAAAATTTTAAGTCTCTATCTCCATTTGTTCGTGAGAGTGGACGTTTACAGACAGACAGACGAACGGCATTTTTTTTTTCTGAAAATATGTTTTTCGGAAACTCCATTACCTGAACCGTGTAAATTCGTCGAATTTTTTTTTTCGTGAATCCGAAAAAAATAGTTCCGGATAATCGAGTTTACTGATATTAAATAGGCCTCGTCCTATTCTTACTTACTAAGTACATACAAAATTTTAAGTCTCTATCTCCATTTCTTCGTGAGATTGAGCGTTTACAGACAGACGGACGGACGGCAATTTTTTTTCTAAAAGAAGTTTTTCGGAATTTCCAGTATCTGAAACTTGCAAATCCGTCAAAATTCTTTATCGAGAGTTCGAAAAAAATATTTTCGGATAATTGAGGTTACTGATATTAAATAGGCTTCGTCCTATTCTTACTTACTAGTACATACAATATTTTAAGTCTCTTTTCCCATTTGTTCGTATTACAGAGAAGCAGACCGACGGACGGCAATTTTTTTTCTAAAAATATGTTTTTCGGAATCTTCCGTATCTGAAACGTGTAAATCCGTCAAAATTTGTTTTTCGGGTGTCCGAAAAAATAGTAACGGATAATGGAGGTTACTAATATTAAATACTCTTCGTCCTATTTTTACTTACTAAGTAAACACAGAATTTTAAGTATGTATCTCCATTTGTTCGTGAGATTGAGCGTTTACAGACAGACAGACAAACAGCCTGACGGCAATTTTTTTTTTTCTAAAAATATGTTTTTCGAAAACTCCAGTATCTGAGGTGTGTATATGCGACAAAATGCTTTTTCGAGAGTCCGAAAAAATTAATTCCTATCTAATTCTCTATCTCCATTTGTTCGTGAGATTGAGCATTTAGAGATAGATGGAGGGCAGTTTTTTTTCTAAAAATATGTTTGTCGGAATCTTTAGTATCTGAAACATGTAAATCGGTCACATTTTTTTTTCGAGAGTCCGAAAAAAATAGTTCCGGATAATCGAGGTTACTGATATTAAACACGCTTCGTCCTATCCTTACTTATTAAGTACATACAAAATATTAAGTCTCTCTCTCCATTTGTTGGTGAAATAAAGCGTTTACAGACAGACGGCAATTTTTTTTCTAAAAATATGTTTTTCGGAATCTCCAGTACCTGAAACGTGTAAATCCGTCAAAACTTTTGTTTTCGATTTTCATAACGATTGCAAAACTTACCCTATACTACGTATGATAGATATGTAAAAGTGTGCCACAATTTTTGGCTAGACACTTTTTAGCTTGTCTGAAAGAAATAGCATCGGAGGCTAACAAAAGCTGTATGGGGGAAAAAATAGGGAAAATAAAATAGTATAGGGAAAATGCGGAATTTGATGACCTTTTTTTTAGGAAAGGAAAATCCCTCGTAGAAAGACATTCCATAATTTGGTCGGCAAAAAGAAAGAAGAGGGGGAAAAACCCATGGTAATACAAAATTAACAACAAACTAGTCTTTGGGGGCCACCGTAATACTTACCCATCATGTATGTGAAAATAAAACTATTTGTGAAAACTATTTATACAATGCATTGCAATTCATAAACAAAATTTAAATATTATTAATATACTTAGAATGCTATATTAAAGAACTTCTGATTACCAATTTCGACAAATTATATAAAACGCCAAACTACTCAAGTAGTACCGAACTTGCTAAAAGAAACATCCTTATAACTCCAAAAATAATAACTCTATTAACTAACAATTAACTGTGTCGGATTAAGCATCTCATTTCCAATTGTTATATACCTCTGAATTGAAATTTGAATGAAATACAGGGTCATGAAAAATCGAAGAATGTGGAAAACAGGATTACAAATTTCTCGGCAACTCGTAATCCGATTAATTTCGTTCTATATGCAAAATGTGTGTTATTTTATTGCCTTTTACTTCCATGCCTTAGAATAAAAAAATTCGAAAATTTTTATATACTTTTCATCAGAACGAATTTTTCGAGAGTCCGAAAAAAATAGTTCCGGATAATCGAGGTTGCTGATATTCAATAGGATTCTTCTCATTCTTACATACTAACTACATATACTACTACATAATACTAACTACATACTAACTACATAATACAAAATTTGAAGTCTCTATCTCAATTTGTTCGGGAGAGACAGCGTTTACAGACAGACAGACTGACAGACGGACGGCAAATTTTTTTTTCTAAAAATATGTTTTTCGAAATCTCGAGTATCTGAAATGTGTAAATCCGTCAAATTTTTTTTTTCGATTTTCAAAACGATTGCAAGACTTACCCTATACTATGTATGATGGGTAAGTAATAAACTAACTAACAACAACTAAATAAGAATGATAAAATAGCATCAAGGCTCCGCACTAGGCACAAAAACACCCGGATGATAATGTAAAGTCTATGGGGATGTTCTTTTCAAATATCTTTCTCAAATTTTAATATTTTGGCATGATTTTGTTTTGCATAGGATAGCTGAGGACATTTCCCAACCGGCATAGTTTTCACTTTTTTAATTTTGTTTTCAGATAATAAAAAAAAAAAAAAAAAAAAAAAAAAAAATTCAAAACCGGTTTAAACCGGTTCCGAAATTGAGACTATCCTAATATAAAAAAATATATAAAGGCGAAATCAAAAAAGTAAAACCTAAGCCGGTTGTAAATCGTCTATGCAAAATAATTTAGGCAAAAATATGAAAATTTGAGCGAGATATTTGAAAAGAATGCCCCCATAGACTTTACATTATCATCCGAGTCTTTTTCTGTGCCTAGTGTGGAGCCTTAAGAATGATAAAATAGCCATATAAGAATCACAAAAATAATAAAGGGAAACAACCATTATTCCAATTAGTTGTTCTCAGAGTTTGAAATTCTGTTTATAAGAATCCACAGTCAGCCAACTAGATCTATAGACCCATCCATTTCAGACTGATGTATGAGGCCTCTCGCCAAAGGACTCTGATACCCTGCCCAAGCATCGTCAATTAAATCTATACGACCCATCCATTTCGGACTAATGTGTGAAGCCTCCCGCCAGAGGACTCTGATACCCTGGCCAAGCATGGCCAACTAGATCTATACGGCCCATCCATTTCGGACTAATGTGTGAAGCCTCCCGCCAGAAGACTCTGATACCCTGGCTACAGTGCCTAGAAGAGATAGTGTGGAAATCAACCAACGAAACCATATCCAAAAAATTACATATTTCGCTAGAGGGCGCTAACTTCAAGTTCATTGCTATGAATGAATAGGAACGTAATGTGTTTTAGATATTTTTTTAAGTAATTTACGTATGGGAAACTTATTTTAGAAAGATAAATTTTGTGAAAAACAGAATAAAAAAATTAGCTTGTTATACACGATATATTAGGGATAAACGAAAATTTAGGCATATATTTTAAATGCATTTCGCACTCGTACGAATTGCAGAACACTAGTTTCGGATTGCTTAATTATAATTCATGTAATATTTCATGTGATCAGCATACATATTATTATTATTTTAGGCTAGAGATTCACTAAAGTACAAGTATTTTATTATTAATATGTTGGAATTATTATAATTTAATTATTATAATAAAAATAATTTATGCTTAACTAATTTTATCGTGTGCATTCTGAATAAATTCTTTTTGATATATTTTGTTTACATTAGTAAAAAGAACTTGCTTCATTTTTTTCATTGATTTTGTGCGTTTATAAACAAAGTAGTTATGTAAATCTAGCTTCTTGTGCTATAAATCTCTTCTGAAATATCACAAATTGGTTTGAATAAACAATTTTATTCATTTAATTAAGAGTACTTCAATATGTACCCAAATTTAATGATAAATGATGAAAATAACTTTTGTGGTAGTGTAGCTCTCAAAGTTCAGTTAAAACTAAAAGTGTATTTTTTTTTTTTTTTTTTTTTTTTTTTTTTTTACGAAGTATATTCATACCTTTTATAGTGAATGTTATTATTATACTCAATTCTTTGTCGGCACGAGGAATAATTTTTTTTCCATTTTTCAAAAAGATCTTGATTTTTAGGTACACCGAAAATAGACAACTTGCTGTTCTTGTATTGTGTAGTACAACCAGGAACAAAACAATGTGAATCTCGTTTTTTCATCGTTTTAGATAAATTTTGCATGTTTTCACATAAATTTTCAACATTTGTAAACACTGCACATAATACTAAAAATGTTTATGACAATAAGAAAACCAAAACAAAAAACAAAACCTAAGCTTTCACGCAATGAAATTGTCGGCAGCGCCATCTACGAAAATGTAAATTTTTGGATGCGATCGAAAGCTATACCGGTATTAGCGATTTCCACACTATCTCTTCTAGGCACTGTACCCTGGCCAAGCATGGCCAACTAGATCTATACGGCCCATCCATTTCGGACTAGTGTGTTAAGCCTCCCGCTAGAGGACTCTGATAATGGCCAACTAGATCTATACGACCCATCCATTTCAGATTAATGTATGAAGATGTAGTGTACAGATATCAGGTTATTCAGTGCTAATCTGGGCAGGGTCTGCGCCACGTGGTCCAATGAAATAGTTCAGGGTTTGAAGCTGAATCCAGTTTCATTTTTTCGCCAGTTTTTAGCGAAACGCAGAGGTCGTTATATATTGAGTAGGTGATTGGTACATGGTTTTAGAGATTCGCACATGTTCGAATCGATGGTTTTATTAATCAGGGTTTCTGCCGATCTTGGCTCTTTTAAAGGATGAATAAGGTAAGCAAAACAACTGGGTATTTAAAAAAAAGAGTTAATGGTGTTAAATTCATTGTCTATGTTTATTTATTTTTATTCATACCATATTAAGGCCTTTCATTCTGAATAAGACGAAGATTATCTTTCTCAGTTTCTGGAAGGAATGTTTATTTGACGAAAGACTTCTACACTAGAAGAATTCATTTCTATTGATACATATTAACTATAGATGGCTGCACCAAACTCGAATTTTTTCTTTAAAAGGCTGCTTCACTTAAATGAAAAGATCTGTTCGCTAATCCTAATCTTATGGGAAAAAATATAAAGGTATCTCCGTTGCATTTCAATATTTTTAAATTACTTTTTTTTTTTGCTTTGGATAGCTGAAATCAATCGGTATGCAGGGCGTTTTATACTTTTTTTAGGTGCGTTCGTAATAATGTAAATACGTAGCACCTATTGTTGTCGCTCAGTCTGTCCTTCTGTCTGTCCGTCTATCTGTCTGTCCGTCTGTCCGTCCGCATATAACAACGCAAAAACTACACAACCGAATCATTTGAAATTTAAAATACATTATTATAATATAATTTTGTCGAGTAATTTCTAATTTTATGAAAATCGGATAGATCAATTACAGGGACAATCAAAAGGATTCTGCTACATTACGGTCAATAGGAAAAAAAGTTTCAAATGCATTTTAATCGTTTGGAATTTAAAAATACGAGGTGGAACCCGTCGAACTTCGACGAAAGAAAATGTTTTATAATGAACTGTTTCATTGATTTATAACAACGTACAAAATTAACTACGGTAAAAAATGTATCTTATGTTGGTCAGTTTAACTCTAAAACAAATATTATTTTAAGCTAAAATTAACAAAATGTCATTTCAAATTAGTTATCCAAATTATTAAAGTTAAATTTTAATCGTATCACTACATAGTATAAAACAAAGTCGCTTTTTCTGTCCCTATATCCCTATGTACGCTTAAATCTTTAAAACTACGCAACGGATTTTGATGCGGTTTTTTTAATAGATAGAGTGATTCAAGAGGAAGGTTTATATGTATAATAACATCCATTAAGTAGTGGGGAAATACTGTTATTTTTGAGGACCCGTCTGGACTCCCTCCTCACAAAATGGTGTTGAAAGTAGGTTGTCCTGTTATTTTATTAAGAAACCTGAATCCACCTAAACTTTGCAATGGCACGCGTTTGCTGGTAAAATCACTGAAAACTTTCATAATAGAGTGCACAATACTCACAGGATGTGGTACCGGAGACGATGTGTTGATTCCCCGAATCCCTCTGATACCATCGGATTTACTCTTCCAATTTAAACGTTTACAGTTTCCGGTAAAAACATCTTTTGCAATGACCATTAATAAATCGCAGGGTCAAACCTTCAACGTTGCAGGCTTAGATTTGGGCGTTGACTGTTTTTCACATGGACAACTGTATGTCGCTCTTTCAAGAGTAACCCTAGAGAAAACATGTTCGTATTGTCTAATGACAAGAAAGCTGTGAACGTTGTGTATAAAGACATCCTGTAATTGTTGTAAAAATAAAATAAATAGGTAAAAATGTAAAAAGTAAATAAGTAAAAATGTAGTGTATGAATTACAAATAAATAAAAAATAATACTAATATCCGAATTTTCTTTTATAAGTTTACACTTTTTTAATAACTCCACCCACAAAGAAGAGAGTATGAGTATGTGTGTAAAAATTTATAACTTGAATTTTTTTAATACCCGTACAAAGCCTGGGCGGGCCGCTATAATCTATATCCATAAAACTAAGTCGTGTTAGTTACACCATCTATAACTTAAGAACGGATGGATCGATTTTTATGAAACTTTGTATGGAGTTATCTGGCATCTTAGATTAACATACAGGCTACTTTTTACCCGACTACTTAAAAGGAGAGTAATGGTTTTAGTAGTTGAATTTAATGGGATGATGTGGTAGTAACAATTTGCAGTGTCAGTAGTGACACGGGACTACCCGAAGCAAAGCGGGGGCGGGCCGCTAGTATGTAATAAGTAAAACATGATAATAATAAGGTATTATGATGAAGTTATCAATTGAGGCCTTTATGCTTTTAAAAATGAAATTAAAAAAAATCAAATTGATACGATCATAAAATTTCACGTGAAATATAAACACGTCATCATTTTTATCTTCTCGAAATTTATATACGAAATTTTTATTTCATTTTTTTTTCAATTTTAAGAGAAAGTGGCGCATTTATGTTGCCACGATTACAAAATTCGCACAAATACTATAAAAAAACTCATATCTAAAAAATAAATTGAGATACAGCTTTCAAACAATATGCATTTAAAAATACATTTTTTTCTCTATACGCCGATGTAAAAATTAAGAATGTACAATGTTTAGATATATAAAAATTGGAGTAGCAAAAATTGCAAAACCGAATTGCTTGGGAAAGTGTTGCCATTCGCAGAATGACGTATGCGTTACGTACAGATACGTTTGGCCTTTATAATGTAGATAATTATTACGTAATTTTGTCGAGTCATTTCAAATGTTATGAAAGTCGGATGCATAGATCAATTACAGGGATAATCAAAAGGATTACGTTACATTACGGTCAATGGGGAAAAAAATTTCAAATGCATTTTAATCGTTTAAAATTTAAAAATATAATTATTACTTAATTTTGTCGAGTCATTTCAAATTTTATGAAAGTCGGAAGCATAGATCATTTACAGGGACAATCAAAGGTATTCCATTACATTACGGTCAACGAGGAAAAAGTTTCAAATGCATTTTAATGATGTTACACTCATTCGAACATAATAGAATTGGCATGAATCTATGAAATATATACTAAAATATGCATTCTGTACAATCTGTGATGCAAAGATTATTTATTAAATTACAGGGCCACACAAAAGTATTCCACTACATAATGCTATACGGGGAAACATTGTTTGGGATGTGCTTTAATTATATTCAACTATTTCACATTTTATGAATAAGATATACGTTGCTGAGGTGTAATTAAAGTTACTTCCTGCATATTTACAAAAACGTAAAGATTTCCACTACTAGACTGTATCCGGAGTACGCTCTACTATATCAGCAAGATCTGAATATTTTTAAAATTTCGTTATCGTACGAACGCACCTCATTTGCTATGTTCACGTGCAATTTCCCGCTTGTTACTTTCTACTATCTTTAATAGAAGAAAGAATTGTAATCGATTTCGACTTCCAGTTTTCGACGGATTTACAAGTTTGAGGGGTCAGAGATGTCAACATGTTTTTACAAAATATCTATCTGACCGTGTGTCTGTGTGTGTGTCTGTGTGTCCGTATGGCGCCATTGTAACATGAAAAAGTGTATGAAGATATGCATAGAATTGAACCAAATTTTTTGTGAATGTATTTGGTTGAGGCAAGCAAGTTCTCCTTCAATTTTGAAATGTTCCACCGGAAGGGGGCGCTGTAATAGCGATTTTTGTGCCATATTCAATAATGTACCTACTAAAAATATATGAAGTTATGCATCGAACTGAACCAAATATTTTGTGTAAGTGTTTGGCTATGGCTAGTTGGTCCCCCCTGAATTAAAAAAAATCTGCCGGAAGGGTGCGCTGCAATAGCAATTTTTATGCCGTTTTAAATATTGTACCAACTAAAAGTGTAAGAAATTATGCATCGATTTGAACCAATTTTTTGTGTAAGTGTTCTGCTATAACTAGTTGGTCCTCCCTGATTCTGAAAAAAAATCCGCCGAAAGGCGGCACTGAAATAGCGATTTTTGTGCCATTTTCAATATTTAACTACATAAAAGTTTATGATGTTACGTATAGAATTGAATCAAACTTTTTGTGCGAACGTTTGGCTATGGTCAGCAGACCCTCCCAGAATTTGAAAAATATCCGTCCGAAGGAGGTGTTGTCTCGATGTCTGTGCCATTTTCATTATTTTACCATCAAAAAGTGTATGAAGTTATGCATGGAACTGAAGAAAATTTTTTGTGTATGATTATTTTCGGGTATGGCGAGTAGATCCTCCCTGAATTTGAAAAAATCGGCCTATCGTTCTATTGTTCATCGGCCGGTGCAGAGACAGAAACTAATTTTTACTCCGATTAATTGACTGAAGCAGAAATTTAAGATAAATTCACAGTTATTGCAGTATTGAATTAATAATATTAACGCATTCAGATGTGGAATTAAATTTTGATATATTAAAATGTACGTATGAAGTAGAAAAAAGTTTTGGGATTGGCACATCCAACAAATTTTTTTAAATTATTATTTATTACAATGAATTTATTGTGTTACATTTATAAAGTCGTTAATTTTCCAATTTTTGCTATTAAATGACGACCTGCACGATTCTTTGATCACAACCTGTAGTGATCATTACAAATGTCGGGCGTCAACAAACACACACACAGCACAAGAATAAAACATTTGCAAAGTTACCTTTGCGGACTGAAAAAAAAAAAAAAAAAAAAAAAAAACTTGTTGGATGTGCCAATCCCAAAATTTTCTTCTACCTCATACGTACATTTTAATATTTCAAAATTTAATTACGTATCTTCCATCCCTATTCAAGAATGTCAGACATGAAACTGAAAAACACGAAGAAACCCAGCATTTGCATACATGAAAATAGCGAAAAAAAAGAATTCATACGAATGACGAAAAGGAAAATCGCTGAAAGAAAAAAAGAGCATCTAAGAATCTAAGCATCTAATTATTTAAAATACGATAAAATAAATACAGCATTGTCGCGAAATAATCAAAAGATTCCTTTAAAAATAGAATCTCCACACTTACAAAAAATAACTCACTACGATAACCTACACAACACACTAATCCATGAAACTCTTGAAATCCTTACGTTGAAAGAAAAACCATGTATTAATGTGACCCATTCGGTCATTGACCCCAGATGGTTAAAAATGCTTGACAAAAAAAAAAGGGAAAAATAAGAAAAAAGAGGGGAATTTGGGGAATTGCGGAATTTAAAAATGAAATAAAAGCTCATGAAGGAATGTCATTCACTTGACCTAACTAAAGGTGTTCAAGAATGAACAAAAACGTTATTAGTTTTAATTTTTTAATGTCATTTATATTGTACAGAATTTTTTTTTATTGCTGCGTCTTTTATTATGATAATGACGATATATTTTGTAATAAATAATTGTTTTTTAAAGATCTAAAACTAATGCCTAAAATTGGTATTTTAATAAAGAAAAAAATATTTGGAGAATATTTGTTGTTTTCGATCTAGGAAGCCTTGTAGTTTCCGCATTTGTATTATTAGTATTATTATTATTTTTACCATTTTTGACATGCGCGATCCTTCGGCTTCTCTTCTTTTGGTGTCCGTGTTCCTTTGGTTTTTCTTTTCTTGAACCAGCTCTCTTGTGGCTGCTAGGTTTAGGAGGGAGTTGATCAACATTTGAAGTCAGACAGGTTTGGAGGGAACGTTTTAGTGGGTCGGGGAGCGAAACTTTTGGGCTTCCAAGCTACCACAGCTACGTCAAGCTTATTATTGTAGAACCAGCTGATTATGAGCATTGGATGAACTCGAATATCACGATCAGGTAAACGTTAGTCATATGAATGTGAATCTAACAGGTCATATTAATTAGAATTTCATTTTCAAAATTGTTGTTATAATTTGTTCAATTATAGTTCTTTTTTATTTTTAAATAGTGCTGCAGAGAAGTATAAAAGTAATCGTCCAGTACAGAACTTGATTCACAACATTTAACTTCGTTTTTTTTCATCATTATTTTCTCAACATAAATAACTAATATGCTAACAGAAAACCTTTTAACAGCAAAAACTATATATTTAATGATATGATAAATGTAAGAACATAAATGCATTGCTTTAAAAAATAATTGTGCATTATACGTTATCGGATATCTTGAAAACGGCTAATTTGCGATGTTTAATTTCAATAGATTTATAATTACCCAGGACGAAATATTCCTAACAATAACGTTCTTTTCAAAATCAGCACATAAAACTTTTTGCATATCTCTAATATGTGTAAAGATTTAAAAACTTATTTACCCCGAAACTACTTTTACTTACCCCAAAACAATATTTCCGTTTTCTTTTCTAACTGAAATTTACAACATGGATTTTAAATTATGCACAACACATCTTTTTAAATTTAAGAATGCAACTTATTTAACTATTTTAATATATATAATTGTCTTAAATGAGGTATTTAGAAGAAGAAATGCTTTTAATTGCTAATGAAAATAATTGTTGTAAATTGGATTGAGAAATTTATATTCCAGGTAATTAGTTACAATTGCCGAAGCTTATTTATATTTTTGAAATAACCACATTTGTGCGATTGAATGACTCAATAAAATTGTATTATTAAGATAATGATATATTAATTACTTTAGAAATACAAATAATGATTTTTTAAATGATATTTTTTAGACTGCATTTGTGTGTTGTCTGGGGATTATAAAGCTTTTTCTAGTTACGAGAAAAATGAATACATTACCGTAGTCAATTATCAAAACTTGTATTATAATAATTGTTCACTTATATATTTCTTATATATGTATTTATATATTTATATATATATGCAGTAATTTTTACTTGAATTTTAATTTGAAAAATATGTTAATACGAAATGATAAATCAGTTTCTGTTCCCTCTACTTCAAAAATGCAGAAAACTATTAAAAGTATGCGCAGTTATTTAGAAACGAATTCGAATGGAGAGATGAAATATACAATGGACTATCTCTAACAATTAATGAACATTACAATGTTGAAAAAGATTTTCTGTTTTTTTTCATCGAAAAACAAGATATTTTTACTTGATTTTTATTCTATGAATGTGACATACTAATAGTTTGAAAGGAAATCGAAATATAATTTGACGACATCAAAAATGCTGGACATTTTTTTAAACATAAATCTCTTTTAACATGAAACAAATTTTTATTCTTTTCAGTTTTGTACTCGGCATACTTAACTGGATATAAAAGAGATGTTCTGCTCCACAACAATACATATGCAAGGACCAGTATATAACGTACTATTTTTAACCATCACTAAATCGTAGAACATTTAATTTGCAGTCAAGCATGGCACACGTTGATAAGATATGGAATGAAATTATTGACAATTTCCCATTAAAATAACACAAAGACGGGTGATTTCAATTAAACTCCTTTATTTATCATTCACACTAGAGTGAAACAATTTCGCCAAACGACGTGACGGTTTGATTTCAATATCAATGTAATATGTCGCCATAGAAAAACAAAACAAATATCTTAAACAGTAGAAACCATCACCCTATTAAAAGACATGAACTCCGCCAAGTGACAGGATTTTATTAGCACGTAAAAAATTTAGAAATCTCCGCTCCGAAGACAATGTAACGGGATTATATACGAACAGGCGCATCACTCACCAAATAAGTTTTAAAACACTTATGTTTTAATATAAATTATGTCATAATTATTTCCATAAGGAATCTTAAGAGAAAATTTCATAATAACATTTTCTATAATTTTTTGTAGGCATTTAAACACAATTGCACTAAGCAAAAGCAGCTCTTATATGCATTGTGTCAAAATAGTTTTTAGCATTGTATATATATATATATATATATATATATATATATATATATATATATATATACCGGGTGTCCCAAAAATAAAATCAAAAATTACAAATCAGAAACTAAAATCAAAAATTACGGTACAAAATCTCCTGTCATTATACATAACCTTCCTGCAAAAATTTTGTAAATAGTTGTCACCATTTGCAAGTTATTTAATTTTAAAATCCATCAGTCATTCTTGGGACACCCGGTATATATATAGAGAGAGAGAGAGACAGATAGAGAGATAGATAGATAGACAGATAGATTATATATCGTCTAACCATACATATATTGAGATTTAATATACTATTTAAGGCTAATATTAGTTGTTTAATATGTATTTTTCCCCTCCACGTTTAATGTGATATAAGTTATTAAATTCAATGGTTCATATATTGTAATACAATTAATGGTTATATATATGTATATATATGTATGTATACATATATCTATATGTATATATATATATATATATATACATATATGTATACATATATATATATATATATATTTTTTTTTTACAGCGTATATAGGGTTCTTTCGATCTTATGGTTAGACAACTTCAAACTCTTTTCTCTTAGAAAAGTAGAAAATAATTTATTTACAGATCTTCAGAACAACAGAGTCTTCGAAACTCACAAATATCACTAGATATTCCAAAATAACTGTTCAAATCTATCGAACAAGTACAAATATAGGTCGCAGAGACTCTTTATACAATGTCTCAACACTATATCACATAAAACAACGTAGATAAAACTCAATACATCAAGCAAACTTGCTTAGACAATCTCTAGTAGCTCACTCAATGCCTGACTGATAAATAATAATCACCCAGCTCGCATCCGGCTCTCCTATATATAGTCTCGCCGCATGCGGTGGAAATTTCTACAACCTTAGAGAAAAATCTGGAAAACCACGGAACAACATTCAATGTGTCAGTATATCTATATGGGGTTACCATAGAGAGGGACGGGTTACCATCGCCAACAATCGCCAAGTTTGTCGCCAACCTGGCGATATATCGCCAAATTTGGCGACCAAAATTAGTCACCAAAAGTGACGCCAACTTGGCGATATCTCTAATATTTCGCAAAGCTGCCATAGACATTCACTGAAAAAAATAGACAAGTTTGTTTGATAACAGAGACAATGTAACAAAAACTAATATTAGCAGAGGAATGGAGAATAATAAGATTATTTACATTATTTTACAGTACAAACACTAACAATTTACAAAATTCGTAACACTACCCCCTCCTCAAAGACTGCACGTCCCGGGCAGTGCAATCCCTGAGTTAGAGGAAAACACTTAAAATAAGTAAACAAATAAATAAATAAATAAATAAATAAATAAATAATAAGATTTACATAAATAAGAACTAATTGCTATTTACATATTTACAAAAAGTGACTTTCATGACCATGATCTGAAATTCCAGTTTTGAATTTCTAATCACTTTGGCCAAAATAAGGGGCTAGCCGGTTATAATGTACGACCTTGGGCTTGGTGTGTGGCGATTTTCGTATGCGTACGACGACGTCATTCAGTTTGTTGACTACTGTGTAAGGACTGTCCCAGTTTCTTTGTAATTTTGGCGACAGTCCCTTACGACGTATGGGATTCCACAACCAAACTTTGTCCCCTTCGTTGAACTCATGTCCAGTTGCCTTTGTGTCGTACCGTGTCTTCATCTTTTCCGATACCAGTCCGATTCGGTTCCTCGCTAGACGATGAATCTCCTCAATCCGTGCCTGGAGTTCATCCACGTACTCCTCGGGCGATAAAGGAGCATCATGAGGACGGCCAAACAAAAGATCCGCAGGTAGACGAAGATCACGACCAAAGAGCATTTGAGAAGGGGAATAACCAGTGGCCTCATGAGCGGCACTCCTGTAGGAGAGCAGGAACGGAGGTAATTTCTTGTTCCAGTCCTGTTGATCTTTAGACACCAGGAGGGAGAGGCTATTTAGGATGGTACGATTGAACCGCTCCACCATGCCGTCCGATTGCGGAAGCAGAGGTGTAGTTCGAGTTTTGTCCATGCCGAGTAATCCACACATTTCCTTAAACACAGCCGAATCAAAGTTTCTTCCTTGATCAGAATGGATTTGAAGAGGAACTCCGTATCTTTAAACCCAGTGTTGAACCAGTATGTCTGCTACGGTTACCGCCTCTTGATTAGGTATGGCGTAGGCTTCAGACCACTTGGTGAAGTAGTCCATGACAACGAGGATGTACTTATTGCCGTCAGATGTTCTAAGAAGAGGACCCAGGATGTCTAGTGCAATTCGTTCGAAATGAGCTCCTACATTATAACGCTGCAATCGTCCACGGGTGCGCCTCTTTGGACCTTTACGTGCTACACAGATGTCACAAGTTCGACACCACTTCTCCACATCACGGCGAACATTATTCCAGTAGAAACGCTCTCGAATCTTTTGCAGGGTCTTCATTACACCAAAATGACCTCCTGTGGGACTACCATGCAATTCTTGAAGGACCATAGGAATTCTCGACTGAGGGAGTAGTAGTTGCCATCTACATGTTTTTCCATCGTCAGACTCCCATTTTCGGTACAAAATACCGTTCTTCAAATGTAGGGAATCCCAGAGAGCCCAATAACGTTTAGTCGTAGGATGGTAATGGGCCATGTCTTGCCAGCTGGGCTTCCTGTTGGACTCCTCTTTCAGCTCTAGAATTGTCTTAATTTCAGGATCAGCAAGTTGATCTTTACGCAGGCTCTCGTCACTCCACGGATATTGCGATGATGTAGACCCAGTTGTAACTTGTCTTACTATAGGACCTTTGAAATTAAATTTCTTCTCAACCCGGTCGCAGTATCTACAATTTTCTGAGCAGGGTCTTCTTGAGAGAGCATCTGCATTTCCATGTGATGAGCCTTTTCGGTGGCGTATCTCCATATCGTACTCTTGAAGCTTTTGTATCCACCTGGCTATCTGGCCTTCAGGGTTCTTAAAATTCAATCCCACTTCTGACACCAGTAGTACGTAAAGGTCCAAAGAGGCGCACCCGTGGACGATTGCAGCGTTATACTGTAGGAGCTCCTTTCGAACGAATTGCTCTAGACATCCTGGGTCCTCTTCCTAGAACATCTGATGGCAACAAGTACATCCTCGTTGTCATGGACTACTTCACCAAGTGGCCTGAAGCCTACGCCATACCTAATCAAGAGGCGGTAACCGTAGCAGTCATACTGGTTCAACACTGGGTTTCCAGATACTGAGTTCCTCTTCAAATCCATTCTGATCAAGGAAGAAACTTTGATTCGGCTGTGTTCAAGGAAATGTGTGGACTACTCGGCATGGACAAAACTCGAACTACACCTCTACATCCGCAATCGGACGGCATGGTGGAGCGGTTCAGTCGTACCATCCTAAATAGTCTCTCCCTCCTGGTGTCTAAAGATCAACAGGACTGGGACAAGAAATTACCTCTGTTCCTGCTCTCCTACAGGAGTGCTGCTCATGAGGCCACTGGCTATTCCCCTTCTCAAATGCTCTTTGGTCGTGATCTTCGTCTACCAGCGGATCTTTTGTTTGGCCGTCCTCCTGATGCTCCTTTATCGCCCGAGGAGTATGTGGATGAACTCCGGGCACGGATTGAGGAGATTCATCGTCTAGCGAGGAACCGAATCGGACTGGCATCGGAAAAGATGAAAACACGGTACGACAAAAAGGCAACTGGACATGAGTTCAACGAAGGTGACAAAGTTTGGTTGTGGAATCCCATACGTCGTAAGGGACTGTCGCCAAAACTACAAACAAACTGGGACGGTCCTTGCACAGTCGTCAACAGGCTGAATGACGTCGTCGTACGCATACGAAAATCGCTACACACCAAGCCCAAGGTCGTACATTATAACCGGCTAGCCCCTTATTTTGGCCAAAGTGATTAGAAATTCAAAACTGGAATTTCAGACCATGGTCATGAAAGTCACTTTTTGTAAATATGTAAATAGCAATTAGTTCTTATTTATGTAAATCTTATTATTATTTATTTATTTATTTATTTGTTTGTTTGTTTACTTATTTTAAGTGTTTTCCTCTAACTCAGGGATTGCACTGCCCGGGACGTGCAGTCTTTGCGGAGGGGGTAGTGTAAATGTTACAGCGTATATAGGGTTCTTTCGATCTTATGGTTAGACAACTTCAAACTCTTTTCTCTTAGAAAAGTAGAAAATAATTTATTTACAGATCTTCAGAACAACAGAGTCTTCGAAACTCACAAATATCACTAGAAATTCCAAAATAACTGTTCAAATCTATCGAACAAGTACAAATATAGGTCGCAGAGACTCTTTATACAATGTCTCAACACTATATCACATTCAAAACAACGTAGATAAAACTCAATACATCAAGCAAACTTAGACAATCTCTAGTAGCTCACTCAATGTTTGACTGGTAAATAATAATCACCCAGCTCGCATCCGGCTCTCCTATATATAGTCTCGCCGCATGCGGTGAAAATTTCTACAACCTTCGAGAAAAATCTGGAAAACCACGGAACAACATTCAGTGTGTCAGTATATCTATATGGGGTTACCATAGAGAGGGACGGGTTACCATCGCCAACAATCGCCAAATTTGGCGACCAAAATTAGTCGCCAAAAGTGACGCCAACTTGGCGATATCTGTAATATTTCGCAAAGCTGCCATAGACATTCACTGAAAAAAATAGACAAGTTTGTTTGATAACAGAGACAATGTAACAAAAACTAATATTAGTAGAGGAATGGAGCTTAATAAGATTATTTATATTATTTTACAGTACAAACACTAACAATTTACAAAATTCGTAACAATATATATATATATATATAATTATAAGTTAAAGAATGCAAAATATGACATAATAATAGTAACAGAATAAAAGATTTATGAAAATTTATATATAAAAGTAAATTCAAATAATCACATAAATTACAGCATATTAATAAGCATGGCATTTGTAAATATACACTTCGATACAGATATACACATATATAAAAAATCAAAGAAATTTTCTGTTTATTTTTTGCATTAAACATACTAAAATATAACGTTATTGAAAAATTTAAATTAAGATTTTATAAAGTAATAAGATAAAGTAAGAAGATAAAGTAATTTCGATACATTAATTTCTTCATTAAAAATATTTTATATGAAATATATGGAAACGACGTATGATCATTCGAGTGTATAATTATCAGATAAAATCGGCAGCATACGTTTTATCACTAAGAAAATCGCACTTCTCATGGGAAAACTACAAATCTGTAAGCACAACAACAAGCAACTGGATCGATAACAGCATCTGCTTCAATTGGTTTCGAATTAATTTGTTTCCAAGAGAAGGTCTTATCGCGATTGGAGTGTTATTATTTAAAATAATTCCTCAATTATGAAGATATTAACTGCGAAAAATTAAATATTGATAAGAGATACTTCATCTTCTTCTTAAAGAAATAAAATAACAAAAAAATTGCGCCATTTTGCCCTCTCTAAGCTTTTAATTCTAACTTTATGGAACATACGTTTAATCTTAGTTTCGTAATGTATTAATATTTTAACAGCTAAATTTCTTTTCTTCTTTTATTTAACTTAGTTATAATCTATTGTTTGTTTCTCAAAAAGAGCGGGAAAACGATTTCGTAATATTCTTTCAATGTAGAGTCTATTTTTCCTTTTTAAAATAATTATCGAGATTTTAATTTTATTTTTTATTCAGATCGTCTACCGGTGTGTTCTTGCGCCTATGTGATCAGGTTAGTCTATTCCGCGACAGTATCAAG
Source organism: Maratus speculifer (assembly GCA_964019185.1). Taxonomy (NCBI): domain Eukaryota; kingdom Metazoa; phylum Arthropoda; class Arachnida; order Araneae; family Salticidae; genus Maratus; species Maratus speculifer. The sequence continues at coordinate 164,524,861 of OZ025298.1, forward strand.
ATCTTACGGGAGGTCACGCCCCCGTCTACCAATCGGAGATGCTGATGACTAAGTTAATCCTAATTGGATCTTTAATTTACTGACGTGGTCTGGGGAGGGGCTAGTTTTTTCGTGAAGTCTGGGAAATTCATTCTAGGTCGGAAGAGCGTTCAGAATGCAGCTGTCTTTTGAACTAGTAAGGCGCCCGTTTAATTTTTCCGATAAATTGAAATATCTAATGATGTAGCTTGGTCCACGAAGGTTGTAGTATTCGATGCGTGCAACGATGGAATAACTTTACTTCTTTTATGAGTTCAAATAAATATGAATTTAAAGACTGAGTGACTTAATTTTTTACGGGGAAACACTCAAAGACCTCAATCCATTGCTTGTAACTTACACTTACGGCTGCTTAAACTGCTAGTAGTGCTTAAGGGAATGGAGATGGAACTTTAGATGGAATACCGCCAATAATTTTTTTCGTTACATATGGAATTCCATCTAAAGTTCCATCTAAATCTCCTTCTTAAAGAAATAAAATAAAAATGATATAAAATCTTATACTGTAGGCAATTATTTCGGTTGTTTCATTTTACGTATTATTTTTATTAATAAATGATT